>CM024523.1:28890736-30096040 GCA_014182375.1 Eucalyptus virginea | reverse complement strand
CATGGATGGTTGATATAATCAAATCCGTATGAAGAAGGAGGATAGGAGCAAAACATCATTTATAACTCCTTGGGAACTTTCTCGCATACAAAGTGATGCCTTTCGGTCTAAAGAATCTTTGGGGCAACGTATCAAAGAGCCATGGTCACGTTGTTTCATGACATGATGCACAAGGAGATTGAGGTATACGTGGATGATATGATTGCAAAAGTCAAGACAAGGTGAGGACCATGTTGGAATCTTAAAAATTGTTCAAACGTCTTCGGAAATTCAAATTCGTCTCAATCCCACAAAATGCGTTTTTTGGGCAAGATCGGGAAGCTGTTAGGGTTCATGGTTAGTAACAAGGGCATAGAGATTGATCCATCAAAAGGTTAAGGCTATTGTGATTTACGATCCCCGACCACCACTAGGAAGTCCGCAGCTGATGGGGGCGGCTCAATTATGTGGCAAGGTTCATCTGTCAATTATTTGAAACAAATAAGCCATTCTTCAAGCTCTTTGAAAAAGAATGCAAAGATTGAGTGGGATATGAGGGTCGGGGTGCCTTCGAGAAGATAAAACACTATCTCACTCATGCAACGTCTTAGTACCCCATCCCTAAAATTCCCTAATTTTGTACTTGACCATACATGACGAATCATTGGGAGCCATGTTAGCACGTAAAAGACCAAATGAGAGAGAGAATGCGCGATATATTACTTGAGCAAGAAGTTTACTATTTCCGAGATGAACTACATAGAAGTTGAGAGAACTTGTGTGGCCTTGATTTGGGTCTTGCACAAGCCGCGGCAATACACACTCCATCACCGAACTCAAGTTGGTGACCGAAAATGATCCCATCGGTACCTCCCGGAGAAGCCGGCACTGGTTGGCAAGTTGGCCAAGTGGCAAATCTTAATTTCAGAGTTTGACGTTCAAAGCCTGGGGCAACCGTTAAAGGTCGCGCCATAGCAGACATGTTGGCAGAAAGTCCCAAGAGGTGCAGGACATCCGATGAGGATAGTGATGCGGAGGAGCAAATTTTATTTGTATCAAGTGACAAATGGACGATGTACTCGATGGTGCTTAATTTAGCTGGTCAATGGGGGCAGTTCTATCTCCCCAAACAATCAGCACTACCCTGTTTTCGCTAAATTGACGTTCCTGCACGAATAATATTGCCGAATATGAAGCTTGCATTCTCGGCCTCCAAGTCGCCGACATGAAGATCCGAAAGATGCAAGTTTATGGTGATTCGGCCATATCATCTTACAAACTAAAGGCGAATGGCGAACACGGATTCTAAATTGATTCCGTATCATGAGTTCTTGGGGAAGTTGACTAAGAATTCCAAGAAATAGAATTTGAATACTTGCCAAGGTCTCAAAATCGCCTTGCCGATGCCCTAGCTACCTTGTCTTCAATGTTACAAGTAGCTGGAGGCTTGGACATTGAACCATTAAGAATTGAAATCTTTAGGCGCCCGGCTTATTGCATGACGCATTGAAGAAGAACCGACGAACAGCCTTGGTATCATGACATCTTGGAAATATCTCGCAATGGTGAATTTCCCCCGAAGGAAGTGAAGCAAAGAGATAGAAAGCATTTAATAAAGTTAGCATCGAAATTCTTCGCCAATGGAGATGTCATCTACAAAGGTCATTCAACTCGACATTACTAAGGTGTGTCGACGCTAAAGAAGCCGACCGTTTGATGAAGGAGATACATGAAGGAGAGTGCGGCCTCCATATGAATGGACACTTCTTGGTGAGAAAGATCATGCAACTCAGTTATTATTGGCTAACTATGGAGTCCGACTGCATTCAGCATGTACGACGGTGTCACGAGTGCCAGATTTATGGAGACAAGATAAATGCCCTTTCAAATGAACTTCACCAAATGTCTCAATTCTTGCCCTTTTCAATGTGGGGAATTGACGTGATCGGGCCCATTAACCCCAAAGCTTCAAATGGGCATCGATTTATCTTGGTAGCAATAGACTGTTTTACCAAGTGGATCAAGGCTAACTCGTATGTTGATGTTATTGCCAAGAATGTGACAAAGTTCATTCGTCGCAACATTGTCGCTCGTTACAGGGGTGCTGAAGGCGATCATTACCAACTACAACACTAATTTGAATAACAAAGTCATGGACAGCTTGCTCAATGAGTTTCGAATCAAGCATTTGAACTCATCACCGTACCGTCCTCAGATAAATGGAGCAGTAGAGGCAGCAAACAAGAACATAAAGAAAATCCTATCTAAGACTGCCGAAAATTATCGTGATTGGCACGATAGGCTCCCTTATGCATTAATGGCATACTGAACTTCTATCCGCACCTCCATGGGGGCAACTCTTTTTCACTCGTGTACGAGATGGAGGCAGTCTTGCCTACATAGGTTAAAGTCCCTTCTCGAAGGGTCCTTTCCCAATCTACGCTTGATGAGACTAAGTGGATGCAACAGAGGCATGAGCAGTTAAACATGATTGATGAGAAGAGATTGCAAGCTATGTGTCATGGCCAATGCTATGAGAAACGAGTTGCAAAGGCCTTCAATCGAAGGGTGCATCCTAGACACTTTGAAGTCAACGATCTGGTGTTGAGGAAAGTGCTTCCGATTATACCAGACCCTCGAGGCAAATTCACCCCGAACTACGAAGGGCTGTATGTCATTAAGAAGATTCTTCCTAATGGTGCTATGATTTTAGTTTAAATGGATGGCAATGAATTGCCCAGACCTGTAAACATTGATGTAATCAAGAAATATTTTCCATGATTGAAATCAAGGCCAAGGAGCCACTTCATGCACAATCCGAGTCGCGTGGCATTATGCATAGCATCGTAGATATCAGGCATATGTTACATACACGCATATCTATTTGTGTTTCAGGCACCTTACCGTTTAATGAGGAAATGGCAGAGGGAAAAGTCAATTCAAGGACCCATCAAGTCTCCGCACAAACGGTTTAATATCTCTTTTTCTTAAATGAGAGGCAAACCAAGATGATTTAAAAAAAAAAAAAAAGCACGGCATCATTCGTATGACCTATTTCCAATGTCACTATGCATGCTTCATATCGGAGACCCTCGAAAAGGGGGGCTCGTAAAAATGATTTTATTCGAGTAAAAAGGTGAAACGTTAACCATGCCAAACAAGAAGTGCTTAGGATGAAAAAAGGCAAGCCAATTCCAAACACATTCTTCAAACACTTTTGAGAGTTGAGCAAAAAGCAACATTCTCTTAGGACGAATGATTCATTCGCTTTGAGCATAAATATCGAAATAATAAAGGCATTTCCTTCATCAACCCCAAGTAATGCATTAATTTCTCACTACCCCTTTGGGCCAAATAAAGATGATCCTTCAAAGTACCCCTGTCGAGAATGACCCTACATTGGGGCAGCATAAGAGGTTACGGTCGTGTTGTAGAGAGAAAGATTGAGAAAGATTCTATTACTTTCACTTGCATCAATCTTCTGGTGATAGCTTCAGAGGAATTCTCATCAAAGACTCATCCCAATGTGAATAAGAGCATTTCCCTCTCTACCCAAATACCGATACCCATTGCTTTATCCAATTTGGGCTTGATTGTTCATTTCTGAACCCCGAGTGGTGATCATCTCCCTTCACTAGGACGAGGCATAAGAATTGACCAAATACAATTGGCATTTACAAGAAAACGTGAAAAGCATCGCGAAAGTCATTAGAGCTCCAAAAGTTCAAAGAGCAAAAAGTTTGACAAATTATGGGGCATGAAAAACAGTGTGCCTGGTAAAAGCAAGGCCAACGCCCGTCAAGAAAAAGAGCCAAAATGCTGCATCATATGTGAAGGAAAAGTTATCAGAAGTCCAAGTGCATGCATTAAAAGATCATCGCAATAGCAAAGGAAATTAGAGAAATGAGCAAAGCTCTAATGCAGAAATGATTAGTCAAGGGACTTTCGAGATGTGATGTGTTCAAAAGCCAAATGATTTCAAAAGGTCGAGTGACCTAGTCACGATGCCATGATGATCACCGACTCTTAAAAACCCTCTTGAAAATTTTAAGCCTTTCGAACCTTTCTCGAGCATACATTATAACCCTTTTCTGAAGCCTCTTCCGATTGGGATGGTTCAGGTGAAAATGAGAATGCCACAAAGAAGCTACTGCTTGAAGGAGTGGAAGCAATTCTATCTTGTCTCATCTTCCAAGTTCTCGACTTGTGAACCCGATGAAGATAGCGACAAATATTCATTTATTGGCCTCAAAGCAATAATCCCTTTGTGTAAGCCCAAACCGAGCCTATATTGCAGTCCTTTCAAAAGACTCTTTGATTGACTAAATTGTGTTCATCGCGAATGTTTCTAAAAACCTTTGACATAAGTTATGTGAGATACCCTCAGCAATCAGTTACTTCCCACGTGAATGGATGAGATCAAGCAGCCGTTTTATCGAGAGTATGTGAGAAACCCTTTCTGACTAATAAGCTCTAGTTTGGCATGCTTAATAAGCCTTTTTCACAAATAAAAATCGTTTTGATGAGAAATTGACTCCTAGAGAATTTGACTATTTATGATACATTCCCGAGCAAGATGACAATTTTGCACCACGTTATGTTGATTGATATCGAATGTTTTTTTTAGCAATCGGACTTAGCTTGATTAGCTTGTTCAATTAATGCTGCAATGTTACCAATACATCTCTTAATGCCGTCCCTAATGACATTTGCTCAAATTGAGTTTGATAGGATTCCTCAGTGAAGTCATGCAGTTTTTAGGGGATTAGAGGATGCTTTCCTAAAGACAGCAAAGGTTTATAGTTAGCCTTAAATCATGTCATCCCCAAAGGTTCATGGGTTTTCCTCAAACCATATATTTTCAGCCCGGTCAAGATTGGTGGGTTCATGGTGAAACTTCATCCATCTCCTTCCGGTCGAAATCCCATGACATAGGTGGACTATCATACCCGATCCCTCTCCTTTTATACGATCAGACTTCGACCCCCTTCTTATGACCCGGAGCCTTGTAACCCGGAGTCCCTCTCCTTCTTCTCATGACCCGATGGGTTTTTGTAGCTCGGGGTCCTCCCCTTCTTCTTATGACACGGCAAGCTTCTATAGCCCGGAGTCCCTCTCCTTCTTCTTATGATGTGGTGGACTTCTATAGCCCGGAGTCCCCTTCCTTCTCATGACCCGGTGGGCTTCTATAGCCCGGAGTCCTCCCCTTCTTTTTATGACACGGCAAGCTTTGTATCCTGGAGTCTTCCACCCTTCTTATGACACGAGAGCCCCGTATCTTGGGTCCCTTCCTTCTTCTTATGACACAAGAGCTTTGTATCCGGAGTCTTCCACCCTTCTTTTTATGACACGGCGAGCCTTGTATCCCGGATCTTCCATCCTTCTTATGACATGGTGAGCTTCTATAGCCCAAAGTCCTCCTCCCTTTTCTTATAACATGGTGAGCTTTGTATCCTCGGAGTCTTTCTCCTTTCTTATGACACCGGTGAGCCTTGTAGCCCGGAGTCTTCCTCACTTTCTTATGACTCGATGGGCTTTTTGCAGCCCGAAATCTTTCTTCACCTTATTGACAAGACGCGCTTCCATAGTTATAAGTCATTTTCCGTTAACCTAATGCATGCCTATGCACCCACGGTCTCTCTACCACAAAAATAATTTAGGTGTCTTCCATCTTTGATTGCAACATCTTTGAGACTACATTCAAAGAGGGGCATCTGTTGACACCTAATTTTATCTTTCAAATAGTATTTTTTTAAAAAAATCAAAATCAAAATCAAATAAAAAAAAAATCAAAAAAAAAAAAAATAAAAAAAATTTAATTATTAATTTCCTTTAAAAAAAAAAAAGAGTTGTGAGGATCGGGTCGGGCCGGATCCGGCCTTGGCCCGACCCGGCCCCTTTTTCCTTTTATTTTCTCCCTGCGTGGGCCTAGGCCCAACCCTCCCCTTTACTTTTTCTTTTTTCTTTCTCTTCCCCTTCGCGTAGTCCAACCTTCTTCTTCCCTCCGGCCCGGCCCACCCCGTTGTCTTCTCCCTCAGCCGCTTCGCACGGGGAACCAGGCGAGCGAGCGATCGTCCGCTTGGGGAAATGGCGAAGCCCAAAGCGGGGAGCGCGGGGAAGAGGAAGAGAAAGGTCGAGCCGGGCCGGCAGGGTCGGCGGGGGTTGGGGGAAGCCGAGGGCATGCGCACGCGAGCCAAACGGAGGGAAGCGGGGAGAGATCTCTGCAGAAAGGGAAAAAAAGCAGACGAAGGGATCGAGAAAAGGGGGAAGAAAACAGAAAAGAAAACAGAGAGTGACGAGGAAGAAAGAGACCGGAGAGAGCTCGAGAGGGTAGAGGGCGAGCCAAAGGGAGAGAGCGAGACGAAGGACAGCTCGCCGTCGCCGGTCGTTTGCCCGAGAATCGTCGTCCACCGCGGCGCTCCCCTTGAACCCGTGGGTCATTCCCGAGTACGTCGCCCTGTTTTTGGTGGGGCGTCGGGCTGAAGCTTGTGGTCTACCAGTTCGCACGAGCTTGATCCCGATCCCCACCCGAAATTCCGTTGTGCTCGTGTTCATTCCTCACACAGCATATGTGTGCTTTTGTAGTGCTTAATGCAAATATTTGTTTGTGTTTGGTGTTATGGCCGAGACTTGTCATTTTTGTTTAAACTCAAGATAGATGCTGATAAACTTGTCCCCCGAGTCGATCCGAATAGTGTTTGTAAATCGTGTGATGATCTTGGCCTGAACCCGAGCCCCGATCGAATCTATGCTTACCTCCCTAGTTACTGCGTCTTAGGTGTTCGATAAAATGCCTGATTAAATGGCCGAAGTCTTTGATGTTCTATAATCCAGTTTGATGATTGTTTACCTTTGTATTGTTGAACCACGTCTGCTGTCCTTTTTTTTGGGTGTATTTTATTGTGATTCCGTGGCATGTCTACCATCCTTTTGAGCTATCGCCGGAAGGTCCTCCAAATGAACTACCTTCCTCCGGCGGGTCCTGTGATTTAAGGTCGTCCTAGACGGCACTTCTTCCCATGTTAGTGTACCCATTTTGTTTGGCGAAAATTTGGGATCGAAGATGTTAGTTTAGGCATGGTTATTTCCTTGATTGTTGTGGTCGCCGAGGTTGGGTGTTGTTAGCCTGAGTTGGGTGCTTTGTTGGCCGGAGCGATGGTGGAGCCGCGCGGTGTCCGTAAAAAATGGTTTAGTGTCTGGTTTTTTGTTTTTATTTTTTTATTTTATTAATATTATAAAAAACGAAAAAGAAAGAATAAGATGAAGTTGCAGAGAAGAAAGGCGTCGGGGAAGAAGACGACGCCCGAAGGAGAGAACGTGTAGAGAAGAAGACCAAAAGAAAAAAAATAAAATAAAAGAAGAAACAAAAGAAAAGAAAAGTAAAAAATGAAAAGTAAAACAAAATATGGAAAAAGAAAGTAAAAGGGGCTTCGGGAAAGAGGAGGCGCGCAGAAGCAGATGGTGCAGGGAAAAGGTGTGCAGCGAGAAAAGACAAGCGGAAGGTTTTTTTTATTTTTTATTTTCATTTTTATTTTTTATTTTAAAATTGAATTTCTTTTTTTTTATCCGAAAGTGTTGGATCTGGGTTTAGGTTGGGTCCACGGGCCGGATCGGGTTTACCCAAATCGAACCCATTTTATTGAAGTATAATAATATTAAATATTAAAAATGTATTAAAAATTCAAAAAAATTCAAAAAATTAAAAATTAAAAATTAAAAATCAAAAATTTCGAAAAATGATAAAAATTTAAAAAAACTCAGAAAGCATTAAAAATTTCGACTTAAAAAAATTAAAATTAATTAAAAAAATTAAAAATTTCAAAAATCCAAAAAATAATGGGATTTGGTTAGGATTTGCTATGTATTGCTGCTTTAGTGTAATTAAGCCTTTATTTTTCTTGTATGTTGTTTTTATCGCATGTTTAATTTGTGTGTTTTGTGTTTAATTTGTACGTGTTTAATTTTAGGGCAAATAGGATCTTGGTAGGCATAATTATTACTTTATTGATTGCGCACCCGCATGCCACCTCCTATGTTAGTGGATAGGTATAAAATCGATCTAAACCGCCTCGATGAAAATCATTTCGTTTAAAATGAACAAGATTAGGTACGAAAGGGCACTAATTGGTTAATTAGTGTAATCAAGTCCCCGATTCTAGACTCTCTGGTTACATAGGAAGTGAGGCACGCTCCCATGCCTCACTTGGTTTCTAGCCGACCCCAATAGGCTAGTGGCGACTCCTTTTGTGCAAAATTTTTGAGAATATCCCAACGTCACACGGGGTATGGGCTTGGGAGAGCCTACGCTAATCATGGGCCTTAGGCCCGTCCTTTAGGCAATACCCTAAACTCCGCTCCCCTCCCCCGAGGGTAGGTCGCGACATAATTGATAGTGTACACCCAACGACACTTCACCACATCTTTCCCGAGGGGAAGATCAACCAATGACCACGTTTAGCGAGACACTAGAGCTTCCATTTCCACATCCATAGCTTTCTTCCACTCAAGGCGAGACAAAGCCTTAGTGGTAGAAGTAGGAATTGTGTGAGTTTGTAATGATAGAGCAAAGTCATGTAATGGAGAAGGAAGATGTGAGAGACACATAACACTCAATAGGTAAGCCAAAGAGGATTTTTGTGTGCAAGACCGAGTACCTTTGCGAAGGGCAATAGGAAGATCGTACGGACCAGAGACAAGGAGGAAGATTGATTGGAGGGCATTGAAGAGCTGGAGACCGGTGGTGCCGTAGACTGCGCCACCGATACACCTGCAAGGGAGGAGATACTAGAGACGGACTAACAGAATCTAGGGGGATTTGTTGTGGGATAGGAGGATCAGCTACAATGTCAGTTGAAAACTCTTTACCCTCAGTAGAATAGTATGGTGTGCCCTCGAAAAAAGTAACATCAGCACTAACATATTGAGTATAAGTTGTAGGATCATAACACCGATATCCCTTTTGTGTACGTGAATACCCGAGAAAAATACATTTAGTAGCACGAGGAGATAGTTTATCAGAACCGGAACGTAGGTTATGAACAAACAGACACACCCAAAGATGCGTGGGGTAAGAGAGAATAATGGCTTGTCAGGAAATACAACACTGATGACTGATGATTGAGGACGGTAAGGATAGCATCACTCCAAAATGATTTTGGCACATTCATATGAAATAAGAGTGAACGAGCAACTTCTAGAAGGTGGCGGTATTTTCTCTCGGCCACACCATTCTCGCCGAGGGTATAAATACAACTTGTTTGATGTATAATGCCAAGATTAGAACAAAACAAAGAAATTGATTTCTGTGTATATTCTAAAGCATTATCTGTTCGCAAAATTTTAAGGGATGTATTAAACTGATTAGTAACCTCACGATGAAATAATTGAAAAACATGTAAAAATTCAGAGCGGTCATGAAGCATATAGAGCGATGTTAAACAGGAATAATCATCCACAAAAGTAACAAAGTACTTAAAACCATTTCTACTAGCAATACGGGAAGGTCCCCGGATGTCCGAATGAACAAGTTCAAGTAAAGTAGATGCACGAGAATCATTACGACTAGGAAAGAAACTACGATGATGTTTCCCAAGTTCACAAGCCTCACACTCAAGAGTAGAAATTGATTTACACTCGGGAATTATTTGTTGTAACTTAAATAAAGATAAATGCCCTAAACGAGAATGCCATAATAGGGGGTAATAGAACTAGCTAGACCATTGGCGTGTGATGGAGACACCATTGAGATAGTAGAGTCCATCACATTCATGCCCTCCACCAATCATCTTCTTTGTCTGAAGGTCCTGAAAAACGCAATGAGATGGATAAAATGTAACTGAACAACTAAGAGCTTTAGTTAACTGACTAACAGATAACAAATGTAAAGGAAGTTGGGGAACATGTAAAAACAGAGGACAAAGATAAGGAAGATGTAAGTGAAATGCAGTCCCGATCCGACCACTTGAGTCGATGAACCATTAGCTAAAATAACTCTCGGATGAAGGACTAGAGTTAGTGTGGGAAGAAAATAGTTTTTGCTTACTGTCATATGACTAGAAGCCCCCGAGTCAATGACCCAAGAGGTGTTAGGAGACAAAGTAGAGAAAGAGGCCATGTTACCTGTACGTGCAAGAGTAGTAGTGGATGAGAAATTGGAAGCCTCTAGTTGTTGGACACGTTTGATGAGTTGTGCAACCATATCATCTCGAGCCGTAGACTCATAAGAACTACCCCCAGTGGGAGAGATGGGTTCATGTCGCTGTAAAACACATTTCGAGCACTCCCTTCAGACACAGCAGTATTTGCAGTAACTGATCGTTGAGCTCACTCAGGCTTGCCATGCTTGGCCCAACAAGTGTCAACAATATGACTGAATTTGCCGCAGTGTATACACTGACGGCTATCTCGATCAGAACTTTGTCCACTACGTCCACCACCACGACTACGACCTCCCCCAAAACCACGACCTCTATTGGAAAATCCACCACGACCACGACCATCACTACCAGCCACAAATGCTGAATTGTCTTTAGATGAAGTAGAAGACGGAGGGACAATGCGCTGAATTCGACAAAATGCTTCATTCATAGAAGGAACTCTCTCTCCAAAGAAGAAGCCGACTCTTCACAGTCCGTAAGTCAGCATTTAAGCCGATAAAATTTGGCCACTTGAAATTCAGCTCGTTGTGTCTTGAGTCTCTTAAGATCAGTAGTGATGGGCTGATAAAGATTGAGTTCTTCCCACATACCTTTCAAAGAACTATAATACTCTCCAAGAGACTTGTCTCCCTGTTTAAAATTAAAGATCTTCTCATATAGTTCATAAACTTTAGACATATTTTTGTCTTGTGAGTAACTCTCCATAAGATCATCCCATACTCCCTTAGCGGTTGTGTGGAACATGACATTAGCGAGCGATGGATGGTTCCATGCTATTCCATAACCACACCGAAGTGTATCATTCTCTCTCATCCAACCACTATAGTCTCCTGAATTTTCAGCAGGAGGGTCTCGTGGTAAGATAATGAAGTTTCCCTTTGGCATTAATATAGACCTTCACAGCTTGGGCCCATAACAAGTAATTGGAGGATCCATTTAATTTAATAGTGGTAATTTGAACGTTGACACTATCTCGTAGGAGCCTTAGTATCACTCATGATGATACTCTCAATATAAGTATATCTACCACTAATCAAGAAGGCTAAAACTTTAGTGCAAGTAACAAAGCAGCAACGCTAATGTATAATCAGATGTAATTGGCTCCATCAATTAACCAAAGGGATGCTGAAAACTCATAAATAGAGACTGCTATATAGAAGAAAATATCTGACCAGCAATCTCGATTCAAATAATTATATGTTTGATGGAAAACCAGCAAGACTAGTCAACCATAATCAATAGAATACTCTGATTCTTGAATCCGTTGATTAGCAAGTGTTGTAATCCATGTTCATAAACCAAACCTGATGAATTTGATATCTTCTGATCTCATATGTATTGAGAGTTGAAGAGAAAACAGATAAAAATTGCAGCTTTAGGTGGCTACGCACCAGAGAAGAAGTAGGGTTACTAGGGGACTCTCAAACCAGCAATATGATTAAGTAATTAGATAGTTAGATCCGCTCTGATACCATGTCACAAAGCTGATTAGAGAACCCGCAGCGAATAGTAAGAGAGAAAGAAGAAGAGAGAAGGAATAGAGAAGAAGAGAAGGAGAACGTAAAAGAAAGAAAGAGGGGCTGTAGATTTCTGTAGTAACAAAAACCCTACATCCATTGTATTTATATTGAATATAAACTATATATGACAATAATACCCTTATGTAAGTAAAAAAGGAAATAAAACTTTGATAATAAAGGAAACTCAATTAAAGTAACTTAACACCAAGGAAAAGTTTGGACATGCTTTACGCAAGTTAAGATCCATGAGGCACGAGAGGTTTGCCAGGTGGCGCTCTGTCACAACTCCTTCCCACAAGTTGTCAGAGAGATCCGCCGCAACCAATGTCGACAGTTGCCCGAAACTTTCAGGAATCCCACTCGTCCTGTTGTTGGCAACGTAAAACTCTTCCATTGACGACATGTTTCCAATCGACTGTGGGATAGAACCTTGAAATGGATTCTGCCAAAATTGGAGGTACCTTAATTTCTTTAGATTTCCTAGAGAATCTGGAAGGTTGCCAGACAACCTATTGTTCCCCAAGTTGAGATTCTCCAACGTCCTATTGTTGCATCGAGCTAACCCATCGATAAAATCAGTTATCTCGCCAGTAATTTTATATTGAGCATAGAAGGACTGATCTCACCCCCAAGTGCTTGTCGCAGCTTAGGATTGTCGCTGCTTTGATTATTATCTACATACGGACCGCAGCAAGCCCAGTCCGGATGCTGCATACAATTCCTCTCAATTTGCAGCAATCTTTCCCGATCCACAAAGTGAGCCAGCCCGAAGGATCCGTGAAGCCACCTTTCAACTTGACAAGTGCTTCTCTTTCGCTTTTCAAGCAACCTGTATTGATTCCAGAAGTGGATAGTGCAAATTTGACAGTTTCAGGAAATAGAAGCCCTGATAGAACCAGGAAAGGAAGGACATCAATGCACCTGTTCCTATGAGCCATCCTTGCAGCCAAAACAAGAATAGACAGGAGAGTATTTGAAAGTTCAGATTAGCTTTGTTTAGACATATAAACTGGACTTGTGTCCTATAATGCAAAATGTTGTTGAATCTTCAATATAATGTGTTATATCAAACTGGTCAAGTGCATCTACCGCGTCAAAAATATTGTTCTTGTTTTTCCCTTGCCCAGGACACATTCTGGAGTTGACTGACAGTTCTATTCTATGGTTTTATGGCATTGAAGGCGCCATTGGGACACTTATGTTTCTTGCCCATGATCGGAAATACGTTAGAATTCAATAGTTCAGTACGGGGTCCACCGAACTCAACTGATCATGCTGTGGGGACTTGGAGCGCATAAATCAAGTCCATGTAGCGACTCTTGACAGCCAATGTCATGGGCAGGCAGTTGTTCAGGTGACACGAATTACGTCTGCTGCATCCATCGCAAAATGTGAGCACGTTTAGGTATCTCCAGGATAGCTTACTCATTCGTTGTTTCTTGGTCTACCTAATAGAAGCGAGAAGAGGAATAACTGAATGCGATTGTAACCAGTCGACAGCATTGGACAAAGGGAAGTGATGGAGGTCAACACACGTCAGCCTCTTTGAAGCAGTCTTATTCTAAACCATTCACAATGACGATTTCTTTTCCTGCTTAGGTGAGCCCTTAACGAGAACTCAATGAAAAAACTTCTTCTTCTTCTTCTTCTTCTTCTTCAGGACAGAGAATTTGGAACGACAGATCCAAGCACGCTCTTCCAAACCCGAGTCAGCACATGTGGCTTCTTGACCAGAGGCTGACCACACGACGGTGGAAAAATGATGTGAGGACTTTTACAAGGTCCCCTCAACAATTGGCCACAGTTGCACTATGCTATCTAACTTCTAGACGTTGTACTTCCTGAGCAATTATTACCATACAAACATATAACTTACAATATAAAGGCTTAGACCTTCCTTTTTTTTTTACAAAAGAGCACATAATAATAATACTTGATAGCTGAACTACGTGTTAAAGGAATAAAACAGATATTAAAAGTACAAATGGATGAAGAAGCTGGTGGTAGTAGAGAAGCTGAACCTAAGAAAGTTACGAGGCGAGAGGAAGGTTGCGAGCTGGAGCGAGAGGAAGGTTGCGATCTTCTAAACGAAGCTCGAATAGAAATTGATGAGCTGGCGATCTAGCTGAACCGATGAGCCGGCGATCCATGACATCAAAACCTGGAACACGAAAGTTGATCAAGCTAATTGGAGGAGCTACACAGCCAGAGGAAATGCACGTGTTTTTCATATTGGTTTTTTCTATTGTAACAGTCCTGTAACAGAAATTGTTAAACTAGTATTGAGTATAAAAAGATAGGTGAATGAGAGTAGAGGGTGAGGGAAAAGTTCATTTTTGTATCTTCCAACTTCTGATTTTCTTCGATTCGTCTTGAGGTTTCTCTCCTACTTCGCATTCGATAATGGTGGAAGTCATGTAAAAGGATGAACCTGAAATTCTGAAGAAGAAATATATCAAAGCCGAGGTATTTTCATTGATTGTTCAAGATCTAAGATTCTTTCATACATAGGTCTTGTTCTATCTTCAATTTCTTCTCATGGTATCGTAGCGCTATCCTGGGAATAATAGATCGATATGTTCTTCTTTACAAGATATTATAAAGATCTTGTTGATTCTTAGGTAGCTTACCTTCAAAGTTTACTAGATTGTTTCTTCGAATCTTCAAAGTCCCTGAGCATATAAGAATGGCAACTAGAGTGCAGAAGTACCCTTTCCCTATCCATGTGAATATAGCTAACTTCGTTACCATCAAGTTGAATGAAGGCAAGCCCAATTCAACAGATTTCTGAAAAGCCAAGATCTGATTGGTTTTATTAGTGGTGAAACATTACCTCCTAGTCGAATAATACGGGCGAGACAGGAGAAATGATGAATCCTGATCACCTGGATTGGATAAAAACCGATCAGCTTATATCATCCTGGATAAGTGGTGTAGTATCAGAAGATATTCTAAGTCTGATAATTGGCTTAGAAACCTCATTCGAAGTATGGCAGGCTCTCATAAATAGATTTACAAGTCCGTTGCAAAGGAGTTTGAGTTAAGAGGAAAACTACAGGCTTGCGGGGAAAAGAAACAGATCATTAAGCGAATATCTTCGAGAATTCAAAACCATCTCGTGATCAATTAAATGCAATTGGAAAGCCCGTTGATGATATAACCGAATGTTTGGCATACTTGAAGGACTAGGTTCTGAATATGAAACCTTCAGGACAACCATGTATTGTCTTAAACCCCAGCCAGAATATGATGAGGTTATCTCACAACTTGAGAGATTTGAAACCAGATTACAAACATACTCTGTGAATGAGTATAATACTAACCTGGCATATTATGGGCAAAGAAGAACTGGAACAAGTCAGCAGAGAGTCAATCCCAGAAATCAAAGAGAAAATATTCGAGGGGAAGTTAGCTATGGCAGAGGTCAGTCTTTCATTAGAAGGGAATATGGAAATAATTTTACGAAGCGGAAGGAATCAACAAAATAAAATGAATAACCCGAATTCAACTCAAGCAAGGTCGGGTTAATAAGGATAACTGGTCTAACTATGGACAAGGATTTAGACCATATTCAAATCCTTCACAGAGGTATCAAAGTGTTAGGTCTTATCCACCACAAAGTTCAAATGGTGATAGACAAACACAGTTACAAAGTCTATAAGTAATGGCCCTCCGCAATGTCAGATCTGTAAGAAATCAGGTCATACAGCACTCAGATGTTGGTATAGATTTGATAACTCATACCAGGCAGATGAAATACCAACTGCATTGGTAGCTGTACATATTGAAGAACCCTATGGTTCAGAATGGTATCTAGATATAGGGGCTACTTCACATATTACCTCAGAACCTGGTATGATTCGAAACTACAATGCATATAGTGGTAATGACACTGTCATGATAGGAGATGGATCTCATTTGTCAATCTCATGCATTGGTAATGGAATATTGAATACAGAAAATAGCAAATTACCACTAAATGATGTATTAATAGTCCCTGCAATCAAAAAGAATCTTCAATCTGTATCAAAACTAACAGATGACTATCCCTGCTCTTTTATTTTTGATAAACATGGGGTATATATGAAGGACAACCACAATCATACAACAATGAAGCTAGGAAGGAAAGTCAAGGGGCTATACCGAGTGGAACCTAAAGTTGCGAAGTCTTCTTCACCCGGACTCAACAGGAAGTAGGAGAAGATGTCTCGGCATCAAAGACTTGCTCACACCAATCTAAAAACAAAGAAGATTCTACGAAACAACATCTCATTCAGTATAGTTCTAAAGCTCGAATGTATGTAGTAAAATGTCAAGTTGCTAAAAGCTCAGCACTATCTTTTCATTTCTCAGACCATATCTCTAATGTTCCATTAGAAAGAATACATTGCGATGTATGGGGACCATCACCAATTCAATCTGTTCAGAAATTTTCCTACTATGTCATTTTTGTGGATGACTTTTCTCGATATAGCTGGATATATCCCATGAGACAAAAGTCGAAGTTTATGATATATTCATTATGTTTCAAAGATTTATAGAAAACCAGCTTGATCACAAGATTAAAATCTTCCAGACTGATGGAGGAGGAGAGTTCACTAGTAATAAATTCCAGAACCATTTACAAAAATGTGGAATTAAGCAGAATATCTCTTGTCCTCATACACCAGAGCAAAATGGTGTCTTAGAGAGAAAACATCAACATGTGATTGAATTGGGACTAGCTATGATGTATCATGCTAAAGTACCACTGAAATACTGGGTAGATGCATTCAAAACAGCGAGTTTATGTTATCAATCTTCTTCCCATAACAAACCGCACATGCATTCACCCCATTATAAGCTCTACAATAAGACACCGATTATTCTCATCTTCGAGTTTTTGGATCAGCTCGTTATCCATGTCTCGGGCAATACACACAACATAAATTTGATCCAAGATCTCTTACATGTGTTTTTCTTGGATATAGTGAGAAGCATAAAGGTTACGGGTGTCTCTTGCCTACTAATGGAAGAGTCTATATCAAAGACATGTAATATTTGATGAGAGAGTCTTCCCTTTACTCATACAAATGAAAGTGTACCGAGTATCGGCGGATCCGAACTATACAAACAATGGATAAAAGGAGTACTATCTTCTATTTCCAACTCTACTAAGCGAGCTTAATCACAAGACAATACATCAAGGGGATATTTACATCATCCCGATTAAATCAAACAACTCCGAAATGCAGGGATAATGAGCTCGCATGCTTAATCTGCAGATCGATCACAAATACATATGGTACCGATACGAGATGCGGATTGATGTTAATAATGCTCCCAAAGTGGTATTGAATCTCATCGCTTATCTCCAAGCATAGAAGAACAAATGCCTACAAATCAAGAGCCTGTCTCAACATCAAATGCTAATACAGGACAAATACAAATCAGTTCTGAAACTGAAAATATACAAGGTACTTCTTCAACTCATCCTATGCAAACTAGACTTCGATCTGGAATTATCAAAGCAAATCCTAAATATGCATGTCTAGTTGAGTATCAAATCCCTGTGAACCGAAATCGGTAAAATCTGCCTTAGCGGATGAGGATGGCATCAAGCAATGAAAGAAGAAATGGATGCCTTATATCAGAATCAAACCTGGGAATTGGTTCCTAGAAATGATCACATGAATGTAATTGGGTGCAAATGGGTGTTTAAGACAAAACTCGCACCTGATGGGAGCTTAGATAGACTCAAAGCTAGGCTTGTAGCTAAAGGCTTCCATCAAGAAGAAGGTCTTGACTTCACAGAAACCTTCAGCCCTGTAGTGAAGCATGCAACAATTCGAATAATCCTATCGCAGCTATGATGAAACAAAGGGACAATTCATCAATTGGATGTCAAAAATGCCTTCTTACATGGAACCTTAAGTGAAACAGTGTATATGGAGTAGCCTCTAGGGTTTAAAGACTCACAAAAGCCTCACCATGTTTGTCTTCTTCGAAGGTCCCTCTATGGACTTCGACAAGCTCCTCGAGCCTGGTTTGATAGGTTTAGTAGCTTTATGCTCGAATATGGATTTTCTCGCAGCTCCACCGATCCTTCTCTATTCATCCTGCATACTGAAATAGGAACTATTCTCTTATTACTGTATGTAGATGATATCATTCTAACTGGAAGCTCTTCTCAAATGCTTTCTAGTCTCATTACTTCTCTGAGTATTCATTTTCATATGAAGGATCTAGGCTCCTTACACTATTTTCTTGGCATTGAAGCTAAACGAACCTCGGATTACCTATTTCTTTGCCAAACTAAATATGCTCTAGACCTCCTCACCCGAGCTCATATGCTAGAATCCAAACCAATTTCAACTCCTCTTTCCTTAAAACCACCTATTTTAATCAATGATTCTATACCTTTGAACAATCCTACTGAGTACAGAAGCCTAGTTGGAGGTCTGCAATACCTCACATTAACCGAACTGCCATACATTGCTTATGCCACAAATATACTCTACCGAAAAATGCAGCAACCCACAATTGCAGACTTCAACGAGACTAAAAAGAGTCTTGCGATATATAAAAGGTACTATCAAGCTTGGCTTATTCATCCATTCTCAAAGTACCATACATTTCTATGGTTACTCAGATGCAGACTGGGCAGGGTGTGCAGAAACCAGAAGATCAACAACTGGTTTCTGCACATATCTTGGATCCAACCTTATATCCTTCAAAGAAAGAAACAACCCACAAGTGAGCAGATCCTCCACCTGCCGAATACCGTGCTCTTGCATCGGCCACTGCGATCTCACTTGGTTAGTTTTGTATTACGAGATATAGGTTGTTCTCTTACTCCTCCTATTCATCTCGTCTTTGTGATAATAAATCAGCAATCTCTCTTACTCGAATCCTATCTTACACGCTCGAACCAAACATATTGAAGTGGACTTTCACTTCGTTCGAGAAAAAGTGTCCTCAGGATCATTACATGTCAAATACATTCCAAGTTATTGCCAATTAGCTGATATTTTTACAAAACCACTGACAAGGAGAGCACATTCTTATATGCGAACCAAATTGCGAATCTGTGCTCTGTGACATCCTGAAATTCGACCCCGTTTTGATAAAGTGAAATGGGCATTTCGTCGACGTGCTTTTTATGACCTTTTTTCTCCGAGGGCGATCATCACTCACGAGTTAACTAACCTATTGTGGTAAGCCGTTAAGGGATGTATCGGCTGTAAAATCCCTAAAAGCTACCTAATTGGTTGGATTGGCTAAAATCACGTCGATCGATTTTTAACCACGAAATCAACTCGATTTCGGGAATCGAATTTTAAGCGCGTCGTAATTCTTATTTTTAGGATCTTATCTCATCGCTCGTCAATTTATTGACGAGTCCGAAATTTCAAGAAAGAAATTATCGGAAGAAAATTGAAGACCAAAAGAAAATAGAAAGAAAAAGAAAATGAAATAAAATAAGTGAAAAGGTAATATTTTATTTCTCTCTCTCCCTCTCTCTTCTTTTCTTTCTTTTCTCTCTCTTCTCTCCCTTCTCCCTTTCCCCCTCGTGCGATTTCCCTCCCCCACCGCCTACCTTTTCTCTCTCTCTCCCCTTTGACCGGTCAATACTTATCTCTCCTCCTCTCTCTCATCTCTCTCCCTCGACACTTTCTTCCCCCTTTCGCTTGAGCGAACCAGAAACCGGAGGAAGACCAGAAGCTACAGCTCGCCGTCGCCGCTCGTCCCGCCGCCGCGCCCGCGCCCGCGCCCGCGCCCGTGTGCGCGCCGCTCGCCGCCGTGCGCCGCCAGCCCCATCCCTCGCGCCAGGCGTTCCCCCGCGCGACCCAGCCGCTGCCCAGCCTCCGTCCAGCCCTATCCGGCCACCTCCGGCCGCCGTTCAACCCCGCCGGACTTCCCCGGCGTCCCCCTCGTCCTCCGCCGGCCTCCCCTCGCCGTTTTGGCCGCCGGAGCAGCCCCAGCCAGCCCCGACCAGCAACCCACGAAATGGGTTTCCAGCGGCTTTAGGCCCGCTTTTGAGCCGCTTCCGGGCCCCGAACCCGAGGCCCGCTTTGGAGTTTGTTGTTCCTCGCGTCGCCCCCGTCGGATTGATCCGATTTGCGCGCGATTTGGTGAGTAATCTCACTAATCCCTGATTAGTTGGCTAATTATGTTTAAGGTTAGTTTAGTTTTAATTAATTATGTTTAGGTTGTTAGATTAAAATAAATTAGCAATTATTAGTCAATTGTGATGCGATTTAGATAAATTGGTTGCGCAATTAACAAGTAGACGTGGTAGTCTACTATTTATTGGAAGTATCTCGGAAATTTTCTGACCCCAAATTGGGCTTCAATTTGGCGATTCAGGCCTAAGTGGGATTTTTGGCATTTAAATATTATTTTTCGGAATTAAATTAATTATTTATTTATTTTCCGAAAATTCAACTGAGATGTTCGGAACCGGAATATTATGCTGATGACTGTGGTGAAGTCCGTTTATTTAATCGGGCTTTATTTTGAGCTAAATTGAATTTTTAATATTAATTATTTAATTTTCGAAATTAATTAATTAATTATTTATTTTCCGAAAATTCAACTGGGATGGCCCGTGACCGGAAATTTATGCTGATAACCGTAGTGCAGTCCGTTTATTTAATTGGGCCTTATTTTGAGCTAAACAGAATTTTTAATATTTATTAATTAATTTTCGAAATTAATTAATTAATTAATTATTTTTCGGAAATTAAGATTGAGATGGCCGACGACTGAAATCTCGTGCTGACTGTCGTGGCGTAGTCCATTTATTTATTTGAGCTTTGAATTGTGTCAAATTGAATGGAATGTGGAATTTTAAGATATATTCCTAAATGGTTGTTGTTAATTATTTTATTGAAAGAGCGTTGGGTATTGATTGTCAATATTGAAAGTGGTCGAGTGGGACCGTAAAGCCATTGAGTATCGAAAGTGGTCGAGTGGGACCGTAAAGCCATTGAATATTGAAAGTGGTCGAGAGTGGGGCCAGTAAAGCCATTGAGTATCGAAAGTGGTCGAGTGGGACCGAAAGCCATTAAGTATCGAAAGTGGTCGAGTGGGACCGTAAAGCCCATTAAATATTGAATGTTGTCGAGTGGTGGACTGTGTCTTCCACCTTTGCTTAAGATGTGATCTGAGGATCGTAGTTCGTAATTGATGATTGAGATGGAATAATCGAATTGACCTAGAATGGTCCGTCTGACATGTAATCGACTAAGTCGATTGATTATTGCCTTGAGTCTGATGTTGCAAATTGATTGACTGAATGGAAATGACCGTGAGTGATCTTGTTGGCTTGTAATCGACTAGGTCGATTTGATCGATGCTTCGATATGTGATATGATTACTTGGGTGCCTATTGTGAATTGTACTGACTTGCAGGTGGGATCTGAGGCCAAGGTACGTCTTCTGCCCTGTGCGTGTATAGGCAGCCTATAGTATAATGGTTTACTAATCGGGCTTAGTGGGGGTAGAACTCGCCGAGACGTAATCTCATCCCGGTTTGGGGAAAACATTTCGGGACCCCCGCCGAGGAGGCGAGGAGGAAGAGTTTGAGAATGAGAACTCGGGGTGAAACCTGAGGAGAAGAATTTTGGAAGAAGAAGATAACCTAGAGAGAGATCTTGAGTATGACCCGGATGGGCTGAGATTCCATCTTCTTTTGAGAACTCCATTTTGATGTGAATAGAATAAAGTAAAAAGTTGTGAAGAGTTGTGAAGTACTCTGGTTTATGTCATGTATAAAAGTTTGGTTATAAGTTTCAATATGAAAAATATGGCCTTGCTTTCCTATCCCATTGTTTTATTGTCTGGGGATTTATAACTGCTTCCGCATGTGCTTAAAAATTGGAAGGGTCGGCGATACATAATCCTGGGATATCGCATTTTAAAATCGACCGAGTAGAAGGATGTGTTCGTGCCCGAGGAACGGGGCGTGACATGCTCTATCCATTCCCAATTTGAGGGGGGATGTTAAAGGAATAAAACAGATATTAAAAGTACAAATGGATGAAGAAGCTGGTGGTAGTAGAGAAGCTGAACCCGAGAAAGTTACGAGGCGAGAGGAAGGTTGCGAGCTGGAGCGAGAGAGTTGGAGCAGAGGAAGGTTGCGATCTTCTAAACGAAGCTCGAATAGAAATTGATGAGTGGCGATCCAGCTGAACCGATGAGCTGGCGATCCATGACATCAAAACCCGGAACACGAAGTTGATCAAGCTAATTGGAGGAGCTGCACGACCGGAGGAAATGCACGTGTTTTTCATATTGGTTTTTTCTGTTGTAACAGTCCCGTAACAGAAATTGTTAAACTAGTATTGAGTATAAAAAGATAGGTGAATGAGAGTAGAGGGTGAGGGAAAAGTTCATTTTTTGTATCTTCCAACTTCTGATTTTCTTCGATTCGTCTTGAGGTTTCTCTCCTACTTCTGCATTCGATAATGGTGGAAGTCACTAAAAGGATGAACTTGAAATTCTGAAGAAGAAATATATCAAAGCTGAGGTATTTTCATTGATTGTTCAAGATCTAAGATTCTTTCATACATAGGTCTTGTTCTATCTTCAATTTCTTCTCACGGACTACAGTGCTGCAGATGGCTGCCGTATTGTCAGAAGAGACCTATTGCATCCATCATATATCTCGAAAGGGACAGTGGACTAAATGAGTCGCCAGCTGCAATTGACATAAAGTTAGAGCGCATGTGGTCACTCTAGAAATTAGGGGTGAGCACGGTTCCCGGTTCTAGAGAAACCGGTTCCGGTTCCCTGTTCCCAGGAAAAGGGAACCGGGAACCGGAACCGGTTTCTCTAGAACCGGGAACCGGAGAACCGAACCGGAACCGGGAACCGGAACCGGGAACCGGAACCGAGAACCGACTAGGGTTCCACAAAAAGCCCTAAATTAATTTTACGTTTACCCTTCTCACTTCTCAGTTCACACTTCATAGTTCTCTTTCCTCTTCCGTTCCTGCCTCACGCTGCTCGCGTCGATGAGTTCCTCGATGAATCGGGCGATCACCTTCTTGGATCTCCACATGGACTCGGGTCACAAGTCCCTCGACGAGTTCCTCTCCGGCAAGACCTACATCTCCGGGTAACGCTTCAATCTCTCTCTCTCGCTCTCTCGGTTCTTTGTGCGAGGGATCCATCGGTCGATTCGGTATCTTGGGCCCCCTTGCTTGTTTGGGATGTTTATCGGCGTCGTTTTCGATGGCAGAGATTAGCTCATGAAAGACGACATCAAAGTGTATGCCGCAGTTCTTGATAATCCCGGAGGCTCATTCCTGAACGCCAGCAAGTGGTCCAAGTGTGTGTCCTCACATCTCGCCTCGAGGTTCGTTTCTCTCCTCGATTTGGCTCTTATGTTGATGGGTTGCTCGATTTTGCTCGATTTTTCGTGATTTAGCATCTTGGTACTAGTACCCAAAAGGATTCTGAAAAGCGAGGATTTTTTTGTGTTTAGGAATGCTTGTTATGCTGGATTTCTTGTACTTTGGCCCAAAATAGCCAGCTCTGTGGGGTGTTTCAAATTCCTTCTGTCTTCCCCTGAGGCGGCGTACCTCATAGTTTTAAATTTCATAAGCTTCTAATCCTAAGTGTTCTCTCATGTTATCATGTCTGGTGCCTGTTATTTTAGAATTATGAGATTGAGTTTTGCTATCATTATTGTCTTCTGGCAATGCATAGCAGCTTCATATTTTTGTCATCTGAACATATAATATATTCTTATGTTGAATGAGTTGTAGTGCATTACCGAAACATTTTTCCCTTTATCTGATCTTGCAATAAATTACAACTGTTGTTACTCTATGTAAGAGAGGGAGAGAGAGATTGTCAAGTAATTCTTTCCTCAAGTTAAGAGTTCAAACATCATCTAATGTGCAGGATAATGGCCTTGTGCCCATCGTTGAACCTGAGATTCTTCTTGATGGAGACCACCCTATTGAGAGGACTCTTGAAGTGGCAGAGAAGGTTTGGTCCGAGGTCTTTATCTATTTGGCTGAGAACAATGTTTTGTTTGAGGGTATCTTGCTTAAACACAGCATGGTAACTCCTGGAGCTGAGCATAAGAAGAAGGCTTCTCCTGAGACAATTGCCAAGTACACTCTTACAATGTTGAGAAGGAGAGTTCCACCTGCTGTTCCAAGAATCATGGTATGTTTATGTTAACATTTATACATCTTTGCAGCCTATTGTAGTACATATAAGCCTAATGATTTGGCGGGCTGGTCGTGTGTTGTCATTCATTCTTATTCTAATGTTGGATGGCTTTTCTTGTTGATTTGTTTTTGTGGTACATGATGCATATAGTATGTTTCTGCTGAAATAGGCACCAATATATGAACCCGAGGGTAAGTTTGGGCATCTAGGTTTGACTACTATAGATATACTGATGTGGGAGGGATTCTTATGAATATATGATAGTAATCGCCGTTGTTGGGGAGGTTAGCATGATAGCAGGTAATTGCATAGTTATGATAAGAGAGTATCAATTTCAATAGAACCTATTAGATAATTGGCATTTTTTTTTTCTCTTTTGTTTCCAGTTTTTGTCAGGAGGACAATCTGAAGTTGAAGCCACCCTTAGCCTTAACGCGATGAACCAGAGCCCCAACCCTTGGCATGTGAGAGCACTCTTACAGCTACTTTAAAAAGACACTTTTGCTAAGAGATAGATAATGCACTTTGACATGAATCATGACTTTCAAAATCAAAGGGGGCTGTAGTCCTGCACTTTGACATGCTTGGTCGAAGTTTGTTGCTTGCATCAATGATTTTCTTGTGTTTGTCAATTGTCACAACAAAAGTGGCTAAGTTGCCATCATTTTTCTGATCTTGGCTTGAGCTGACATAGAAGCTTTGGTTTGTCTCTTTGCTTCTTCGTTGTAGTTCAAATTTGAAAATGAAAAAAAAAAAAAAAAAAAACCTGTTGGAACCTGGAACCGACCCTAGAACCTGTGACAGGGTAAGTTCCAGGTTCTTGGTTCTGACGGGTAGGTTCAGGTTCTAAAAAATGAGGAACCTGTACCAGAGGGTAGGTTCCAGGTTCCAGACGGAACCGAACCGGAATCGGGAACCGCTCACCCCTACTAGAGATGACCTTAATGCTGGAGGTTTGGAGGTTTCAGACAATTGCACGAAGCCCATGTTACGTTATGTGTTCATGAATTATAGTTCAAGTATGACCGCAAAGAAACCCTCCAACCTTAAGTCACGAAAAAACCTGCATTAACGTTCACGTTGTCTAGATTTTTATTCACTTGGTCTAGTAGCTCCAAATACCTTGAGTTATGAAGACTCGATCGCAAAGGAAGTTCTTCAATAGTTGCGTTCTTTGGACAATCAGATAGTATAGCGAACGTCAAATCATGCTTCTTTTTGGTACACCAGCTTGACATGTTACGTTAAGCCTGAAAATTCAGGAGAAGTATCCCAAATAGATCAAGAAATGTGTTTCTTATTGAAGAACCACATGTTAAGGGCTTTGTCTCTGCTCATGCATCTACGGACATCTGCCCCCATTATAGTTCCCGGGTAATGAAGCTAGAACTGCCCTTTCGCCATCTCCAGGTCTACAACTCTAAAGGTTTTTCACCTTTACTAACTTCCATTAATGACTATCATCAAAGTTGAACCACAGCAAAAGCTAGAGGACGAGGAAACCTTCAAGGGGATTCTCCTAGAAAGTGTACTGGCTTATCTGACCCAAACTGACTACATGAGAGTTTCTTTTATAAGCTAATGATGCAAGTCCAGCAAATGGCCAGATTT
Organism: Eucalyptus virginea; assembly: GCA_014182375.1. NCBI lineage: Eukaryota > Viridiplantae > Streptophyta > Magnoliopsida > Myrtales > Myrtaceae > Eucalyptus > Eucalyptus virginea. The sequence goes on along the minus strand of CM024523.1, from coordinate 30,070,602 downwards.
ATCAACACGAACATGACGATGGTAAGTGAGGGGCACTGGAGCGCGGAGGTTGGACTTAGATGGAAAGACGCTGAAGCCAGTGGCGGCGGAAAGGGAGGAGCTGAGGCTGTGGGAGACAGGTGGCAGGAGGTAATTGGGTGGAGGGAGCGGGAGGAGAGGAGGCACAGTGACATCGGCGGGGAGCAGGGCGAACGCGACGGAGCTTCGCTGCACTTGATTTTTGGCCGGAGTGGATATAATGGAGGCGATGAAGTTAACCAAGAATATCTTCGAATAGTGACGGGTCGGGTAACTGTTCGGGTGCTGCTGATTCAATTTGGATCTGGGTTTGGGATGGAATCAGGTTCAAACGAACTTTGGACCCGTCCGATTCCGAAGCATAAAAAGTAAATAAAACATTTGTTTAGCATACTGGATCCCATTCCGTAAGTTTTGCAAAATATAAATAATTTAAAATATAATTTTTTAAATAATCATTTATATTGCTAAAAAAATGAATGGACGAAATATGTTTAAAATATATTATATTAACTAATTATTTTAAGCGATACAAGCGATTCTTTTTAGAAAAATATTTTTCAAATCATTTATTTTTTGCTAAAATAAATGGAGCCATAGTTGTGCAAAATGCTACAGGATTCAGACCCCAGTCTCAAGATGAGCTTATGGATTGATTTCCATAGAATTCAGTCTTCTCTTACTGCCCAAGGCTCGTATTATTGGCAATGCCAGAAACATGTGGAGTATGTTCCCTGTGCTTAGCTCCTACATTCATCAAATGTCTAACGATAGTAAGCCCTGAATCAAATCCCTGAATACATGCTTGCATACTAGTCCGTCCGACATGCGATGAGTGCAGCAACAATTAGCTTGTTCTTCATCCTGTCCACGTAACCATAGTAAGCCTCTCTCCAGGACTTCTTTAAGATCAAAGTGCCGCAGACGCCCCAGAACCCGACAGAGAAACCAAGCCCAATGCTCAGGAAGAGCCAGAAACGTTCGAGATCATCGCCTCCGTCTTCGCTCTTGGTGTTTTCGCCGCCATCATCAGGAGATTGTGGCTGTTTCTCGTCTCCCGGGCATAACTCTGGCAATGGAATCCCACAGAGGCCGACGTTGCCCTCCTAAATCGATGGGTCGTTGAGGGTTTGGAACTGGTTGGTCCTCGGGATTCTCCCCCACAAGTTGTTGTATGACAGTTTCAAGTGATTCAGCTTTGTTAAAGCGGTTATGCTCGGAGGAAGTGGTCCCGAGAGATTGTTGCTTGATAAGTCGAGAGTTTCTAGCCCTTCCAAGTTCCCAATGTCGATCGGTATTCTTCCAGTGAAATGGTTCATGGACAAATTCAAGGCCCACAACCTCACGAGGGCTGTTAGCGCTTCAGGAATCTCCCCAGACAAGCGGTTGTCCGAGAGATCCAAACTGTTGACGAGGTAAAGAATGCTTTGATCATATTCAACAATCCGTCCTTTCGCCACAATGGTCAAGCGTCCCTCGTACCTCCCCTCCCCTCTGTAAGTATCCGGGAGCTCCACTTTCAAACCTGATAAGTTTCCAATGCACATCGGAATTGATCCTGACAAGCTGTTGTGAGAGAGGTCTACTATGTGGAGATTTGAAAGACGGCATATCTGAGGAGGAATTTTCCCGGTAAACGAATTGGACCGCAGGCGCAAAATCAGTAATGAAGGAATGCTCTCTGCAATCCATGCGGGAATGTTTCCTGAGAACTTGTTCTCGCCTAAATCAAGACTGTCCAGAGAGCTGCAGTTCCGCAAGGAGGACGGAAGTTTGCCAGAGAGATTGTTGTTACTAAGTATGAGGAACATGAGAGAGGAAAGAAAGCCAACCTCTCTCGGTATTGGACCCGAAAGGCTATTGTTTGACATGTCAAGAATATATAGGAAGGGCAAGTTGCTCCAGAACCGCGGTATTTCTCCGGATAGGTAGTTGTTGGAGATGACTAAGGTTGTCAAAGTGGTCATTTTCCCAATGGACAAGGGAATGGTACCATTTAGGGCATTCCGAGATATGTCTAAATCTGTCAGGTAAGGCATGAGTTCGCCGATATTGGGAGGAATTGGACCGGAGAACTGATTATCTCTGAGATACAGTGTCGTCACATTGGAAGACCACATAGGAAGAGGACCTTCATATTGGTTTGAACTCAAGTCGACATTGGACTGATCGTCTACAAATGTCAGCGAGGTGGGTGGCTTGCCAGTGAGTTGATTGTACGAGACGTCTAGTTCATCCAATTGCAGATTCAACTGGAAGAACCAATCGGGTATGGTTCCTGAAATCTTATCGTTGCGCAACACCACGGTCTTGAGGTGGTTTTGATTCCTGAGCCAAGTAGGAAACTCGGGACCCAATTGGCAAAACCTGATGTTCAGGTACCTAAGCTTGAAGGGAGGAATCCAACTGGGGGCTATGTTAAATGCCAAGGAAATGTTTTGATACATTTTATCCAAGGAAAGATCCGTAAGGCTCGAGAGATTTGCCAGGTGGCGCTCCGTCACGACTCCTTCCCACAAGTTGTCAGAGAGATCCACCGCGACCAACGCCGACAATTGCCCAAAACTTTCAGGAATCCCACTCATACTGTTTTTGCCAACGTAAAACTCTTTCAAAGACGACAAGTTTCCAATCGTCCGTGGAATAGAACCTTGAAATGAATTACGCAAAAATTGGAGGTACCTTAACTTCTTCAGGTTTCCTAGAGAATCTGGCAAATTGCCAGACAATCCATTGTTTCCCAGGTCCAGATTCTCCGACTGGCTATCGTTGCATCGAGCTAACCCATTGATAAAATCAGTTATCTCACCGGTGATTCTATTGACAGAAAGCTTTAGGACACTCAAATCACATAAGCTCCCCAAGGATTTCGGGAGCTCACCTTCGAGAAAATTCTGGGACAAGTCAAGTTTTTGGAGGGATGCTAAATTAGCAAATTCATCTGGAAGCTCACCCCCGAGATTATTTGAGTTTAAATCAAGATGAACAAGGCGAGTGAGATTGAACAGCCACTCGGGTGAAGTAGAGTTGATGTTATTGTTCGAGAGATCAAGGACCTCGAGCAACGTGACGTTGATGAATGGAAGAGAAAGAGGAAGCTTTGACAGGAAACAGTTGGGCAAGTGCAACTCTCTGAGAGAAGATAGAAAATTGATAGCTCGAAGCCAATGATCTGCAGATTTACTGAGATCGATGGATCTGAGATTAAGGTATTTAAGGGAGGAAAGGCCAGGAAGCCAGAGAAGATCATTTTGGGATTCGGCAAAACAATTGCTGAGGTCCAAATACTGCAGTCGCGAAAGATTCCCAAGACTTGGAGGGATCGTTCCACCGAAAGATGCGCCTGACAGATTGAGATATCTCAGCTGCTTTAGCGAACCAATGAATCCAGGGAGTTTGGTGCCTCCAAAATTGTTCATGCTCAAATCCAAGTACTTCAACTCTTTTACATCGAGCAGAGAAGGACTGATCTCACCCCCCAGCGCTTGCTCTGGCTTAAGATCACCGCTTAGACTATCATCCACATACAGGTTGTGGAGATTGATCTCGACGACTCGCCCAGTCAGGTTGCTGCATACAATTCCCCTCCAATTGCAGCAATCTTTCCCAACCCATGAAGCAAGCCGGCCTGAAGGATCTGTAAAGCCACCTCTCAACTTGGTGAGTGCTTCTCTTTCACTTTCGAAGCAACCTGAAGCGGTTCCCCCAGTGGAAAGTGCACATTTTATAGTTCCAGGAAATAGAAATCCTGATAGGACCAGGAGAGGAAGAAGTTCAATGCAGGAGATCTTATGAGCCATTCTTGCAGGCAAAACAAGAATAGTCGAAAGGAGGGCTGTATCAGAAATTCAGCTTAGCTTGTTTAGACATATATAGTGGACAAGCGTCCTGCTATAATGCAAAGCTAGGCAGCATCCATTGTTAGTCTGACTTGACTTGACTTGACGACATCAAAATGTCACTCAAGCGTCATCGACCATGTCATCTAAACTGTCCTTGTTTTACCCCTGTCTAGGACGCATTTTAAACTTGTAGGCTTGGATGACAAGTTCTGGTCTATGGTTTTTATGACATTGAAGCGCCATCCAGACAATCAGAAGATTATATGTCCCCGCCCATATTCTTGGAAGTTGTTGGAATTCGATAGTTCACCGCGAAGTCCACCAAATTCAGTTGATCACGGCATGGACTTGGAGTGCATGAATCGAGTCTGTGTGACGATATTTTTCCATTCACAGCTAATGTCATGGGGGAGGCAGCGGTGCGGGCAACATGAATCACGAACTCTGCATCTGTATCCGGGATTCACTTGCTTGGCCACGTTGATTCTTGGTTTAGGGAATAGGAGTGTTGAAAAGTCGCAAGCGAAAGGCATTGCATCTAGACGATAGCGTTGGACCATGGAGTGATGAGGGTCCACACACGCTGGGGCTCTTTGAACTTTGAAGGGATTGACTCTAGATTTTATCGTCTTCTCTAAGACCATTCACACTAGCTTTTCCTTTCTTCAGCTTAGGCGGCGAGAGCTCAATCCAAGAAGTCGTTTCCAAGAGAGAGAGAGAGAGAGACAGACAGACAGAACTTGGGGTGGCAAGTTGCGGTGTGTCTGGTCCGTGTCTGGATCTAAATGGGGAATGAGACGTTCCTCGAAACCGCAGTGAAAGAAAAAGACTTCTGAAGAGGACGTATCCAGCAGAGGTGCCTTCTTGACCAAAGGTTTGATCAAACGGTTTGACTACGAAGAATTACGATCCCATTCCGCTGTGTTGACTCCAAAGGTAAAGTGTCATGCCGGCATCCTGACAAAGAACCCACGGTAGTGAAAAAGAAACGCGAGGGAATTTACAATGTGCTCATTAAATGCCACGGTTGCGCCGCGCCATCAAATTTCTGGAGGATATACTTCCAAACATCTATTATCAAACGCGTAAAATTACGATACAATCGACTTGGACCACTTCAAAGTCATACTGCCTGTGACCAAATGTATCCATCATAAATCTGGAAGGGTATGTTGGACCAACCGAGTCGCTAGCTGAAATTGAACGCATGCGACCAGTCTAAAAACGACCTTAACGCAGGAGGTTTCGGACAATTACACGAAGTGCATGTTACGCTGTTTGTCTATGAATATATTTCTATAGAAACAATCCAGTCTTCTTCTTCTTCTTCTAACGATTTATATGGGAACACAGGGCAGTCCATTTCCGCTGCATCGCCAACGAGGACCTCCGAATACCTCAAGCCGTGGTGTCTCAATCGGAAAGGATGTTCCTCAGCAGTCGCGCTTTCTGGACAATCAGACAAACATCCACGCCAGCACGGCATGACCTCAAGAGATTATTTGTCGAGCAGCACCTCGTGAAAGTCCTCACGTCCTTTCTCACTCTGGTCTTCTTAAGAGCTTTGTCTCTGCTGCCTCGGCCTGAATGATAAATTCATTCTCGAATTGTCTCTCGACATGACCTCGAGAGGTCATTTAAAATTGAAGTCAAACTCATGACCTCGCTTCCCAAAGCAAAAATTGTCGTTCCATTTCACCTACTCAATAGATCCTTCAGAGCTTAGTCCGCTACTATATCTAACCCCAAAAATTTATCCATAATGGTTCATGGGTAATGAAGCTAGAACTGTGCTTTTGCCAACTCCGGCTCTTCAATTTTACAGGGGCTTACCTTTACAAGCTCCCGCTAATGGTTATCGTCAAAGTTGACCCCAGTAAAAGCCAGAGGACAAAGATCCCTTCAAGGAGATTCTTACAGAAACTGTATTAGCTTATCTAACCCTAACCCACAATTCAGCATCATCAGAGTTTCCTTTATTAAAATAACAGATGCAAATAGCTAACTGCATGTATTTACATACTCAGTTTCAGGACAGTTTAATTGTAATTGAGACTACATGAGGAACACGCGCCCCACCCCCCCCCCCCTCTTCCTTCTCTAGACCATAATTAAGGGCGTCTACCCCAATTAGTGGGTCAAACGAATGTCTGCTCTTCAAGGATCAATTGTCAGTACCAAAGTAACGATCACCGAACTCACCCATACCCGGAAAAACACGAAACTCCTCATTCAACGCAACATCAATCTCTGAAGTCACAATTTTCAAGGAGGGGAATCTTTTGGAGACACAATGGATCCCTTCAGGAGCCTGCATTTATGCAGCAGTAGGACAAGCCAAACTTGATTTGCAAAAAACTGCATTTATAACCAATATGGAAAAAACCACTCACAGAGATGAGATTCAGAAATATGATGTGGGACGCTGGAACTCCTTTCTGGATGAGCAGCTCGATTGCTTGGTTAGCAGAATTACCTTCCAAAATAGCCATCAGAGAAGTACACCCATTAATACCTTGCATAAAATGAATGCGAAGAAAAGCATACTAGCATTGTCTAGTTGCATCAGCTGTACTGTCATCAATTTCATCAGCTGCAAACGAGCTTGTGGGATGTCAATAAGGACTGAATTCCAACTTCGCACGGCATCTCCACCCCCACTGCATCACACGCACATGCGCGCATAATGAATCAAAACTAAGGCTGCACAAGCTGAAAACCACACCGACACATCAACTCAAATCGAGAGAGAAAAAAGAAGGCACACTCACAAGCTTGCAACTATCGAAAGTGAAATCCTAGAAGCCTAAGCTCTTGAAGAAATCAGCGGCATCGTCGACGACGCTCGGACGGTGGAGGTTCAGCTCGTGAGTACACCCCGAGCACCTGCACATTCAAGCGAACCGACAATGTAACACAAGAAAAGCGCTCGCAACTGACAAGAACGCGCCGGATTTCGCAAACTCGCACTCGCAAAAAATCCGAGCAATATCAATTCGACTGTCACACCCCGATTCACAAGAAGAAGGGCATGACACGGCCGTCCTTTTTACCAAAGGACGCAGCCTCAACGTAACCAAAATTAACCCAATATCAACATATATATATATATATATATATATATATATATATATATTTGACAAAAAGGGGCACTTGGTTACAATATCTATATCAGAGTATATCTATAATCCACAAAATCAAAACATAAACCTTCTACAAAAACTAACTTATAAACCTATTAACTATGCACAAGCCATACCCAAAAATTTCCACCACAAAAGTCCTCCTCGAACGAACACTCACGCCTATTCGCAACTCAACGAAGAACCTGAAAAACAAGTAGATGAAAGGAGTGAGCTACCACGGCTTAGTGAGTAACACATTTCTTCTAAGCGGATCGAGAAATCACTATGCACATTTTAAAACACAAACATAACTCACTTTATCATAATTCAAATATCAAAAGTACTAATGGTCGAGTCCATTAGTCAATATCGTAAAACATGCATCAATGGTCTATTCCATTGATTAATCTCATCAAATCATATCGATGATCCACTCCATCGACCAAACTCAAATCATACGTCAATGGTTCAATCCATTGACCAATTCATGCTCAAATGTCTAACCATGGTCACGCGTGACGTCCGTGACAAGACGACCAAGATCCCCCCCTTGGCAAGGTCTCCACCTATTATTAGCCGGTGGCTCGGCCCACAAGGATATCCTAGAATAGTATGCGCATACCCACACACCCCTCAGGGTCCACAGAGACATTGAGCACCAACCACCAATCACAATATCCAGTAATCCAACATCAGAAAAGGAATCATACCACAACTCAAAATTTGATATATAAATATCAAAGCATTCAAAGATTTTCACAATTCCTTTTTCAAACAACCATTCAAATCAACGTCAAAATACAACTCCCTTCGAACAACAAAAATGGCACTAATAGCTCGATCATGTTTTATGCAATAAAATATGCTTTTTATCAACTCATGGGATATGTAATCCGCCACGTTTCTCAAAACATGAGTTTAAAATACAAAGAAGAAATAGTGTCACTTACCTGGGAAAAGCCAAAAATCAACTACGACGCTCATACGAACCAACGCATTCGGATTCCTAACAATTAACGGAAAAATAATATTAAAAGGCCGAGTAAAAAGGATATTCTTATAACAACTCGCCTATACTAGGCCTATTAGTCGATAAAACGACACCTACGCACCCCCAAAAGCTCACAATTTAGCATAAACCCATCATTTTCAGCTAGGCGCGGCCCATGCGCCAACTTCGTCACGCCATAACTCCCTCCACAAAATTCCGTTTCAAACCGTCTTATAGTCTTTAGAAAGCTCTCTTAATGTACAACAACAACCCCAACTCAGCCGCCCCAAAACAGTACCGAAAACAACAAAAAAGAGACTCGAAGCCACTGTTCGCTACAGTACCAGATTGCGCCCCCAACTTCAAAATTCTGTTCCGAACAAACCGCAAGCTCAAATCACGATCCGTAAAATGCTATAGCTTCACAACATCCCAAAGTACCATTTCTAAAAAAATATACAGCTTAATGACTCAAAAATCGGGCTTCGCCACACAAATACCCAAGAAATCCGAATTTCGAGCCCTAATTGCGGCGATTGCTTCAAGTAAGTGATTAAAGGCTTCAATTTCTTACCGGCCTTGCAAAACACCCTTGAGTCGGCTTGATGAGGCGTCCGGACCACAAGCGCGCCGAAATTTTTCCCTTTTTTTCTTTTTCCCTTTCTCTTCTTTCCTCTTCTCCCCTGTTTCGCGTTTTCCCCTGCTTCTACCCGCTGCTCTTCTCTTTCTCTCCCTCTTTCTCTCTTTTTAAAACACTGCCGAAGGTTCCACAATTCTCCATCAGCCTCCCTTTTTGACTTTTCAACCCTTTCTTTTCCTTTTTCTTTCTTTCTTTTTATTAAAGAGCCCATATATTACATTAATCCAGCAGAATACACGGATTCATCAGCACGAACGCGACGAAACGAAGCGAGTCGCGACGTTTAACAAGGAACTAGAAAAAAAGAAGAGGAACTAAGGAAAGAGTCAGCTCGCGTGCGTACGATTGGAAGTGAGAGCAATGGAGCGCGCAGCCAGCGAGGTAGAGGCCGGGCTCGGGCGGAGGGTCGCCGGGCGGGCGGCGGCGACGGCGGCGGAGGGAGGAGCTGAGGTGGTGGGAGAGAGGTGGCAGGAGGTAATTGGGTGGAGGGAGCGGGCGGAGAGGAGGCACAGTGACATCGCGGGGAGCAGGGCGAGCGCGACGGAGCTTCCTGCACTTGATTTTTGGCTGGAGTGGATAAAATGGAGACGATGAAGGAATAAGTTAACGAAGAATATCTTCGACCAACGACGGGTCGGGTGACCGTTCGGGTGCTCCCGATTCAATTTGGATCTGGGTCTGGGATGGAATCCGTTCAAACGGACTTTGGACCCGTCCGATTCCAAAGCATAAAAGAAAATAAAACATTTGCTTCATGACCTGTTTCCCATTCCGTAGGTTTTTGCGAAAAATAAATAATTTAAAATATTTTTTTAAATAATCACTTATATCATTAAAAAAAATGAATAAACTTTCAAAATATTTTTATTGACTAATATTTTCAAGCAATAAAAATAATTATTTTTAGAAAAATATTTTTCAAATTATTTATTTTTCATAAAAGCAAATAGAACCATAGTTGTGCGAAATCCTATAGGATTTAGACCCAAGTCTCAAGATGAGCTTATGGATTAATTTCCATAGAATTCAGTCTTCTCTTACTGCCCAAGGCTCGTTTTATTGGCAATGCCAGAAACATGTGGAGTATGTTCCCTATGCTTAGTTGCTACATTCATAAAATGTCTAATGATAGTAAGCCCTGAATCAAATCCCTGAATACATGCTTGCATACTAGTCCATCCGACGTGCGATGAGTGCAGCAACAATTAGCTTGTTCTTCATCCTGTCGACGTAACCGTAGTAAGCCTCTCTCCAGGACTTCTTTACGATCAAAGTGCCGCAGACGCCCCAGAACCCGGCAAAGAAACCGAGCCCAATGCTCAGGAAGAGCCAGAAACGTTCGAGATCATCGCCTCCGCCTTCGCTCTTGGTGTTTCCGCTGCCATCATCAGGAGATTGTGGCTGTTTCTCGTCTCCCGGGCATAACTCTGGCAATGGAATCCCACAGAGGCCGACGTTGCCCTCGTAAATCGATGGGTCGTTGAGGGTTTGGAACTGGTTGGTCCTCGGGATTCTCCCCCACAAGTTGTTGTATGACAGTTTCAAGTGATTCAGCTTTGTTAAAGCGGTGATGCTCGGAGGAAGTGGTCCCGAGAGATTGTTGCTCGATAAGTCGAGAGTTTCTAGCCCTTCCAACTTCCCAATGTCGATCGGTATTCTTCCAGTGAAATGGTTCGTGGACAAATTCAAGGTCCACAACCTCACGAGGTTCGTTATCGCTTCAGGAATCTCCCCAGACAAGCGGTTGTCCGAGAGATCCAGACTGTTGACGAGGTAAAGAATGCTTTGATCATATTGAACAATCCGTCCTTTGGCCACCACGGTCAAGCGTCCCTCGTACCTCTCTGTGTCAGCATCCGGGAGCTCCACTTTCAAGCCTGTTAAGTTTCCAATGCACAGCGGAATTGATCCTGACAAGCTATTGTAAGAGAGGTCTACTATGTGGAGATTCAAAAGATGGCATATCTGAGGAGGAATTTTCCCGGTAAACGAATTGGACCGCAGGCGCAAAATCAGTAAGGAAGGAATGCTCTCTGCAATCCATGCGGGAATGTTTCCTGAGAACTTGTTCTCGCCTAGATCAAGACTGTGGAGAGAGCTGCAGTTCCGCAAGGAGGACAGAAGTTTGCCAGAGAGATTGTTGTTACTCAGTATGAGGAACCTGAGAGAGGAAAGAAAGCTGACCTCTCTCGGTATTGGACCCGAAAGGCTATTGTTTGACATGTCAAGAATATACAGGAAGGGCAAGTTGCTCCAGAACCGCGGTATTTCTCCGGATAGGTAGTTGTTGGAGATGACTAAGGTTGTCAAATTGGTCATATTCCCATTGGACAAGGGAATGGAACCATTTAGGGCATTCCGAGATATGTCTAAATCTGTCAGGTAAGGCATGAGTTCGCCGATGTCAGGAGGAATGGGACCGGAGAAGTGATTATCTCTGAGATACAGTGTCGTCACATTGGAAGACCACATAGGAAGAGGACCTTCGTAAGAGTTCGAACTCAAGGCGACATTGGACTGATCGTCTACAAATGTCAGCAAGGTGGGTGGCTTGCCAGTGAGTTGATTATACGCGACGCCTAGTTCCTCTAATTGCAGATTCAGCTGCAAGAACCATTCAGGTATGGTTCCCGAAATTCTGGCGTTTTTCAACACCACGGTCTTGAGGTGGTTTTGATTCCTGAGCCAAGTAGGAAACTCGGGACCCAATTGGCAAGACCTGATGTTCAGGTACCTGAGCTTGAAGGGAGGAATCCAACCAGGGGCTATGTTAAATGCCAAGGAAATGTTTGGAGACAGTTTATCCAAGTCAAGATCCGTAAGGCTCGAGAGATTTGCCAGGTGGCGCTCCGTCACGACTCCTTCCCACAAGTTGTCAGAGAGATCCACCGCGACCAACGTCGACAGTTGCCCAAAACTTTTAGGAATCCCACTCATCCCGTTGTTGGCAACGTAAAACTCTTTCAAAGACGACAAGTTTCCAATCGTCCGTGGAATAGAACCTTGAAATGAATTAGACGAAAATCGGAGGTACCTTAACTTCGTCAGGTTTCCTAGAGAATCTGGCAGATTACCAGACAACTGATTGTTCCCCAAGTCCAGATTCTCCAACTTGCTATCATTGCATCGAGCTAACCCGTTGATAAAATCAGTTATATCACCGGTGATTTTATTGACAGAAAGCTTTAGGACACTCAAATCACGTAAGCTCCCCAAGGATTTCGGAAGCCGACCTTTGAGGTACGAATTCTGGGACATGTCGAGTTCTTGGAGGGATGCTAAATTAGCAAATTCATCTGGAAGCTCACCCCCGAGACTATTCGAGTTAAGATCAAGATGAACAAGGCGAGTGAGATTGAACAGCCACCAGGGCAACGTAGAGTTGAAGTCATCGTTCGAGAGATCAAGGATCTCAAGCGATGTGACGTTGATGAATGGAAGAGAAAGAGGAAGTTTTGACAGGAAACAGTTGGGCAAGCGCAACTCTGTGAGAGATGGTAGCGAATTGATAGCTCGAAGCCAATGATCGGCGGCTTTACTGAGATCAATGGCTCCAAGATTAAGATATCTAAGGGAAGAAAGGCCAGGAAGCCAGAGAAGATCATTTCGGCTTGATTCGGCAAAACAATTGCTGAGGTCCAGATGCTGCAGTTGCGAAAGATTCCTGAGACTTGGAGGGATCGTTCCGCCAAAAGATGCACCCGACAGATTGAGGTATCTCAGCTGCTTTAGGGAACCGATGAAACCTGGGAGTTTGGTGCCTCCAAAATTGTTCATGCTCAAATCCAAGTACTTCAACTCTTTTACATCGAGCAGAGAAGGACTGATCTCACCCCCCAACGCTTGTCCTGGCTTGAGATCGCTGCTTAGATTATCATCCACATATGGGTTGTGGAGATTAATCTCAATGACTCGCCCAGTCAGGTTGCTGCATGCAATTCCTCTCCATTGGCAGCAATCTTTCCCGACCCACGAAGCAAGCCGGCCCGAAGGATCTGTGAAGCCACCTTTCAACTTGGCGAGTGCTTCTCTTTCACTTTCAAAGCAACCTGAAGCGATTGCCCCACTGGAAAGTGCAGACTTTACGGTTCCAGGAAATAGAAGTCCTGATAGGACTAGGAGGTGCAGGAGATCTTATGAGCCATTCTTGCAGGCAAAACAAGAATAGACGAAAGGAGGGTAGTATCAGAAAGTGCAGATCAGCCTGTCTAGACATATATACTGGACTAGTGTCCTCCTATGATGCAAAGTGAGGGAGCGTCCATTGTTAGTCTGACTTGACTTGACTTGACTTGACTTTGAGCTTACGGCAAACCAGTTAAGCGTCATCAACCTTGTCATCCAAACTGTTCTTGTTTTCCCCTTGCCTGGGACGCATTTTAAACTTGCAGACTTCGATGGCAAGTTCTGGTCCATGGTTTTTATGACATAGAAGTGCCGTCTGGACAATCAGAAGATTATATGTTCCTTGCCCATGTTGTTGAAAGTCGTTGGAATTTGATAGTTCACCGCGAGGTCCACCAAATTAAGTTGATCACGCTGTGGAGTTGGAGCGCATGAATCAGGTCTGCATAACGATATTTTTTCCATTCACAGCTAATGTCATGGGGGAGGCACCTGTCCAGGCGTCATGAATCACGTACGCTGCATCTATCACAGATGCACCCATGTTTACTCGGATCTGGGATTCGCTTGCTCGGTCGTGTTGTTTCTTGGTTTAGGGAATAAGAGCGTGAAGTCACAAGTGGAAGCGATTGCATCGAGACGATAGCGTTGGACAAGGAAATGATGGAGGTCAACACATGCCAGTAGTCTTTGAAGGGCATTGACCTTGGATTTTATCAAAGTCTTCTCTCGACCACTCACAATGGCATTTTCTTTTCTTCAGCTTAGGCCGTGAGAGCTCAATCCAAGAAGTCACTTTCAGGGTATTAAAATAATTAAATATTAAATCACGCTTTCATCTAACAGTATAAGTTTTTGGAACAATTGACAGTAGTCCCACAAAATCTTTCAAAGTGAGAGAGAACTTGGGGTGGCAAGTTTTGGTGTTTCTGGTTTGTGTTTGGATCTAAATGGAGAACGAGACGCTCCTCGAAATACCAATGAAGAGAAGACTTCTGAAGACGAGGTACTCAGTGGACGTGGCTTCTTGACTTAAAAGCCGACCAAACGGTTTGACTACGAAGAACCATGATCACATTCCACTGGGCTGACTCCCAACGTGAAGTATCATGCCAGCTTCTTGATAAGAACCCACATTAGTGAAAATGAATGTGAAGAACTTTACAATTTGCTCATTAAATGCCACGGTTGCACCATGCCATCGAATTTCTGGATGATATACTTCCAGACATCTATTATCAAACATATAAATTACAATAAAGATGAGTTAGACCAATTCGTAGCAAATCTGGAAAGGGATTTTGGGCTGACTGAGTCGCCAGCTGAAATTGACATAGATTTGAACACCGACCGCGTGGGACCACTCTAGAAATGACCTTAGTGCTGGAGGTTTCGGACAAATTCCACGAAGTGCATATTACGTTTTTCATATATGAATATCACATAAACCTATAGAAACCTTCCAGTCTACTTCTCTGACGATTTAAACGGGAACACAGTGCAGTCCATTTCCATTGCATCACTAATGAAGACCTCCGAATACCTCCAGCAGTGGTGACTCGATTGGAAAGGAAGTTCCTTGGCAGTTGCCCTTTTTGAACAATCAGATAAACGACCGTGGCAGCACGGCATAACCTCAAGAGGCCATTTGTCGAGCACCTCGTAAAAGTCCTCATGTCCTTTTTCATTCTGGTCTTCTGAAGAGCTTCGTCTTGGCTCATACATCCATATCATTGTCTCGGCATGAGTGATAAAATCAATCTTAAATTTTCGCTCGACATGACCCCGAGAGGTCATTTCTAATTCACATCAAATATAAGACCTCACTTCCTAAATCGATATTTTCGTGCCATTTCACCAACTCAACAGATCCTTAGACTTAGTCCACTATTATATCTAACCACAGAAATCTATCCATCATTTCTCACCAGTAACGAAGCTACAACTGCCCTTTTGCCAACTCACGGATCTTAGCTCCGGTTCCATTCGGAGTTGGGACTAGGATGGAGGGTCCAGAAACTAATCGGGTTCAGACGGATTTCCCACCGGCCTGATTCCGTAGCATATAAGTCAATAAGACTCATAGTTGGACAAAATCCTGCAGGATTCAGACCCGAGTTTCAAGATAAGCTTATTGTAATAGATGGGCTATAAAAGAAAATAAAAAGGAAAGGAAAAAAAGAGTTTGAAAAGTCAAAAAGGGAAGTTGAAGAGAACTGTGGAACCTTCGGCTGGGTTTTAAAAAGAGAGAAAGAGGGAGAGAAAGAGAAGACCATGGGCAGAAGCAGGGGAACGAAAGAAACAAGGGAGAAGAGAGAAAGAAGAGAAAGGAAAAAGGGAAAAAGAAAAAAAGAAAAAAATTGGCGCGCTCATGATCCGGACGCCTCATCAAGCCAACTCAATTGTGTTTTGCAACGCCAATAAGAAATCGATGCCTTTAATCACTTACTTGAAGCAATCGCTGCAATTAGGGCTAGAAATTTGGATTTCTTGGATATTTGTGTGGCAAAGCCTGATTTTTGAGTCGTTGAGCCATATATTATTATAGAAATGGTACTTTGGGATGTTGTGAAGCTATAGCATCGGATCGTGATTTGAGCTTGCAGTTTGTCCGAAACGGAATTTTGAAGTTGGGGCGCATTTTGGTAGTGTAGTGAATAGTAGCTTCGAGCCTTTTTTTTTTTTTTTTTTTTCGATACTGTTTTGGGGTGGCTGAGTTAGGGTTGTTGTTGTACGTTAAGAGAACTTTTCTAAAGACTGTAAGACAGCTTGAAACGGAATTTTGTGGAGGAAGTTATGGCATGATGAAGTTGGCGCATGGGTTGCACCTAGCCGGAAATGATGGGTTTTCGATAAATGAGAGCTTTTGTGGTGCATAAGTGTCATTTTATCGACAAATAGGCCTAGTATAAATAAGTCATTATGCGAATATCCTTTTTACTCGGCCTTTTGATATTGTTTTTCCGTTAATTGTTAGGAATCCGAATGCGTTGGTTCGAGTGAGCGTTGTAGTTGATTTTTGGCTTTTCCTAAGTGAGTGACATTATTTCTTCTTTGTATTTTAAACTCATGTTTTGAGAAATGTGGTGGATTATATATTCCATGAGTTGATAAAAATCATATTTTGTTACATAAAAGAGGATCAAGCTATTATTGTCATTTTTATTGTTCAAAGGGAGTTATATTCTAACTTCGATTTGAATGATTGTTTGAAAAAAGATTTGTGAAATTCTTTGTGAAAGAATCTTGAAATGTTTTGGAGAATGCTTTGATATTTATATATCAAATTTTGAGTTGTGATATGACTTCCTTTCTGATGTTGAATTATGGATATTGTGATTGGTGGTTGGTGCTCAATGTTGCTGTGGACCCTAAGGGGTGTGTGGGCATGCGTATACTATTCTAGAATATCCTTCTAGGCCGAGCCACCGGCTAATAATAGGTGGAGACCTTGCTAAGGGGGGAATCTTGGTCGTCTTATCACGGGTATTACGCGTGACCATGGTTAGACATTTGAGCATGAATTGGTCAATGGTTGACGTGTGATTTGAGTTTGATCGATGGAATGGACCATCGATGTGATTTGATGAGATTAATCAATGGAATAGACCATTGATGCATGTTTTATGAGATTGACTAATGGACTGGACTATTGGTATCTTGGGTATTTAAGTTATGATTATGTATTTGAGTTATGTTTTAAATGTGTATAGTGATTTCTCGATCCGCTTAGAAGAAATGTGTTACTCACTGAGCCGTGGTAGCTCACTCCTTTCTTATACTTGTTTTTCAGGTTCTTCAGCAAGTCGCGAGTAGGCATGAGCATTCGTTCGGGGAGGACTTTTGTGATGGAAACTTTTTGGTATGACTTATGCATAGTTAATAGGTTTATAAGTTAGTTTTTGTAGAAGGTTTATGTTTTTATTTTTGTGGATTATAGATATACTCTGATATTGTAACTAAGTACCCCATTTTGTCAAATATATATATATGTGGATGTATATATGTTGATATCGGGTTGAATTTTGGTTATGTTGAGGCTGCGTCCTTTAGTAAAAGGACGGCCGTGTCATGCCCCTCTTTATTGTGAATTGGGGTGTGACACTTATAGACTCCTAAGAAATAAAAAGTGGAATTTCCTCAGAATTGAGTCTTCTTTTACTACACAAAACTCATTTATTGACAATACCTGAAACATGTACAGTTTGTTCCCTATGCTTGTTGTAAATAACTGCTACATTTATAAGATGTCTAATGATGGTATGGAAGACAGCTTTATGAAAGCACTGAATTGAAATCCCAGAATACATGATACTAGTTTGTCCAACGTGCGCTGAGTGCAATTAGCTTGTTCTTCATTCTGTCGAGGTAACCGTAGTAAGCCTCTCTCCAGGACTTCTTTACCATCAAAGTGCCGCAGACACCACAGAACCCAACAAAGAAACCGAGCCCAATGCTCAGGAAGAGCCAGAAATATTCGAGATCATCGTCTCCATCTTTGCTCTTGCTGTTTCCATCGACATTGTCAGTAGATTGTGGCTGTTTCTCTTCTCCCAGGCATGACTCTGCCAATGGAATCCCACAGAGGTCAACGTTGCCCTTGTAAATAGATGGCTCATTGAGGGTTTGGAACTGGTTGGCTGTTGGGATTTTCCCCGAAAAGTCATTGCACGACAGGTTCAAGTAATTCAGCTTTGTTAAAGTGGTCATGCTCGGAGGAATCAGCCCCGAGAGATTGTTGCTTGAGAAGTCAAGTGTCTCCAGCTGCTCCAAGTTCCCGATGTCGACCAGTATTTTTCCAATGAGATGGTTTATGGACAAATTCAAGGTCCACAAACTCACGAGGCTCATTAGCCCTTCAGGAATCTCCCCCGACAGGCGGTTGTCAGAGAGATCCAAACTGTTGACGAGGTAAAGAATCCTTTCATCATATTGAAGAATCTTTCCTTTGGCCACCACAGTCAAGCGTCCCTGGTACCTCACCCTGTCAGCATTTGTGAGCTCCACTTTCAAGCCAGTTAAGTTTCCGATGCACACCGGGATTGATCCTGACAGGCTGTTGTGTGAGAGGTCCACTATGTGGAAATTCGAAAGATGGCATATCTGAGTAGGAATCTCCCTGGAAAACAAGTTCGATCGTAAGCGCAAAATCAGCAACGAAGTAATGCTCCCTGCAATCGATGCCGGAATGTTTCCGGAGAACCTGTTATTGCCGAGATCGAGATTGGCTAGAGAGCTGCAGTTCTGCAAGGAGGATGGTAGTTCACCAGAGAGATTGCTTTTACTGACTATGAAGAACATAAGAGAAGAAAGCAAGCTGACCTCGCTTGGTATCGGACCCGAAAGGTTATTGTTTGACATGTCCAAAATGTACAGCAAGGACAAGTCACTCCAGAACCACGGTATTTCTCCTGATAGGTAATTGTTGGAGATGACTAAGGTAGTCAAAGTGGTCATATTCCCAATGGACAAGGGAATGGTACCATTTAGGGCATTCTGAGAGATATCTAAATGTGTCAGGTATGGCATGAGTTTGCCAATAGTGGGAGGAATGGGACCGGAGAAGTGATTATCTCTGAGATACAGTGTCGTCACAATGGTAGACCACATAGTAAGAGGACCTTCATAGAGGTTTGAACTCAAGTCCACATTGGATCGGACATCTAAGAACATCAACGAGGTGGGTGGCTCGCTGGTGAGCCGATTATACCCGACATCTAGCTCATCTAATTGCAAATTCAGCTGCAAGAACTGCTATATAACAATACACTAATCTAATTAACTATAATTTCTAATCACCCAATTAATTAATTTAACTAACCTAATTTAACTAACTAAACTAATAATTAAACTAAATTACACTTAAATAAATCTAAACACCCCTTAAACGTCATTAGCCTACTAAGAAGAGTTTAGTGCATAAACTCACCGGTGTAAAGCGAAGACCGATTCACAGCGACGGCGGCGTCAATGGGCTTGGACCGGGCCTAAAACTGGCCCAACAAATCTCAGCCCAAATTGAGATTTGTTAATGAGTTGGGCTGGGCCAAAGTTGGGCTGAATGGGCTTGGGTTTCAAATTACTGGGCTGATCTTACTTGGGCTTCAAATTGCTGGGCTTGAATATGACATTCACATGGGCTGTTAGACTTGCGTTGGAGAAGCTGGGCCGAACAAGAAAGCCTGACGATGGGCTGCTGCTTTGACCGGGGAAGGCGCGAGAAGGAGGGGAGTTCGCTGGATTTGCTGGCCGAATTCGCTGGCGCTACTCAGTTGAATCGGTGGACAGATGGACGGCAGCTGACGTTGGCTTTGAGCGGCTGGCGTTGAAGGTCCGATGTCAACAAATCGGCAAGAAGACAAGGATGGTGGAAGTGAGTGGCTTCGGTGGCGTGAGGAGAGAGGGCAGACGGGACGATGATGAAGAAGCTGCAACAAACGGTGGAGTGGAGCAGTCAAACAAGGCTTCGGTGGGGTGAGGGTGTTGACCGTGCATGGGCTGAACGAAGACAAGAAGCAGGGAAGCAGCTTCGGTGAGTGGAATGGCTGCGCGTGAGGCTTCGCTGGTTCGAGAATGAGAAAGAAAAGCAGAGGCGGCAATGAAAGAAACAAAAGAGAAATAAGAAGCTCAAAGAAGGAGGGGACGGTAGAGGAAGCTTTGAAAAGAAATGGCAAAAAGTCCACAAAGATTATCTAGATAATTGAATGCTTGGTCCCCCAATTATCTTCAATCTTATCCTCATGTCCCCTAACTCTTTCTTGCTTGTAATTCCATGAATTAACAAATTATAAAACCAAAATTGCTGTCCCTTGTAAAGCTCCGAATTTCACTCAAATTCTCTTAAATTTCTTTACTGATTCTCCAAATCAAGGTCCGATGTCGTTGAAGAAAAATCCCATATAATTTTCTAGGGAAAATCTCAAATAAGGACCCAAAGTGAGTCTATTTTCTCAAATAAGCGACTTCAAGTAGCCGTTGTCCCAAATAAGGACCCTGGGCCAAGTTTCCTAACAAGCCTCAAATAAGGACCCAAACCCACTAGCCGGCGGCGAGTGTGACATTTCCTAAGGTGGCCGGAATATAGGCAATTTTGTCCACAAAAAAATAGATAGAAATTAACAAACCCTAAAGACAAAACCCCCCCAACTCTTCACGTTCTTTTGACCTAAAAAAACCTCTTTATGTTCTCACGTATTTCTTCTTCTGCTCTTCATCTTCTCCGTTCTTTGTCCTCTCTTGCTTGGAGCACCGGAATTTTCTGTTAATGGAACACGAATTGAAATACAACAAGAAACCCCTACCTTCATTTCTTCACATCTTCTTCTTTTGTTTTCTTTCTTTGTTTCTTTCCAACGAAGAAGACAAATCTTGAGTAAAGCCACCTTTTTGTTATTGAGACACTCGTGCGTAACATGAGGGCCTCGATTCTTCATTATCTTTTCCTAGGTTCGCCATACACTTTGATTCACACTCCCGTTCAACCGAGGTCAGTTTCATTCAAATTGGTGCAATTGATCCTTCGTTCGTCAAAGTGGTTGTAACTTGTTGAAGCAACATGTCAACAAGTCGCAGGCATGGGGTGGAATATCACATAGCTGGTAACGAGGATGGTGATGGTAGGATGAATTCTTTTGTTTTATGGTGTTCTTTTTGCTTGTTTTGTCGGATTTCTGAGTTAATGTCTCTTTTGTCCGAAAAAATGCATATAAGTTGTCTCCAAATGAGAGGGGACAAAGAACGTAAAAGATGAAGAACAGAAGAAAAATAACGTGAAGAGTTTGGGGGTTTTGTTTTTAGGGTTTGTTAATTTCTATCTATATTTTTTTGGGACAAAATTGCCCATATTCTAGCCATCAAAAATGTCAAACGCTCGCCACTGGCAAGTTCAGGTCCTTATTTGAGACTTGTTAGCCATTTCGGATCCTTATTTGAAACAACGGTCACTTCGGGTCCTTATTTGAGAAAGTAGGCTCACTTTGGGTCCTTATTTGAGATTTTCCCAATTTTCTATAAGTCCCCAACACCCAGAGGCTCAGCTTGGAAGTCCAAATTTCCTTCAACTTAGCTCATCCAAATCTATTTTCCGTAAAAATCTCGGAATCTCTGAAAATTTTTCGGAGGATGAGTCGACGTTCCTAAAATAGATTCTGACATAACAGAACTTTTAATTTCTGAAATCGGGTTCAAATTCGCGGTTAATTTCAATCCAGCGCGATTTTAGCGTGACCTAGCCTACTCGGTAACTTTTAGGAATTTTTAGTGCAATTGACCCGTGATCGATTTATCTCGAGTCACATAGTGCATCTTTGACACATTTGGGACTCTCGGTTGTCATGAAAATCTCAAGGTTTCAAATACGGACATCGGGTTCAGAAATGACAGAAAAATCGGTCTAGTGCCGTTCGACAAGAATTTTACAATTAGGTAGAATCACTCACACACCGATCACATATCTCAATCAAATCGACCTATCTCCGGTCTCTGATCGATTTTTGATGGTGCCGTAATGACCCTTGCAAATCGACACGGTTGAACAGTCGATTCTTGATCGAATTCTCAAGTCCATTGCGTTAAAATCCTTTAATAGATTCCCAAGATAATCTAGTTATCTCATGAGTGATCAGCTCAGAGAATGACACTATCGGCGCGTCGATGAAATGCCCGATCTATTTAATCGAAAATAAATTCTGAAAATTTAGGCTGTCACAACTTGTATCCTCCTATAATGCAAAATGATGTTGAATCTTCAATATAATGTGTTATATCAAACTGGTCAAATGCATCTACCGCGTCAAAAATACTGTTCTTGTTTTTCCCTTGCCCAGGACACATTCTGGACTTGACTGACAAATTCTGTTCTATGTTTCTTGCCCATGATCGGAAATACGTCAGAATTCAATAGTTCAGTACGAGGTCCACCGAACTCAACTGATCATGCTGTGGGGACTTGGAGCGCATAAATCAAGTCCATGTAGCGACTCTTAACAACCAATGTCATGGGCAGGCAGTTGTTCAGGTGACACGAATTACGTCTGCTACATCCATCGCAAAATGTGGGCACGTTTAGGTATCTCCAGGATAGCTTACTCATTCGTTGTTTCTTGGTCTACATAATAGAAGCAAGAAGAGGAACGACTGAATGCGATTGTAACCAGTCGACAGCATTGGACAAAGGGAAGCGATGGAGGTCAACACACGTCAGCCTCTTTGAAGCAGTCTTATTCCAAACCATTCACAATGACGATTTCTTTTCCTGCTTAGGCGAGCCCTTAACGAGAACTCAATGAAACTTCTTGTTCTTCTTGACAAAGAGAATTTGGAACGACAGATCCAAGCACACTCTTCCAAACCCGAGTCAGCACATGTGGCTTCTTGACCAAAGACTGACCACACCATGGTGGAAAAATGATGTGAGGACTTTTACAAGGTCCCCTCAACAATTGGCCGCAGTTGCACTACGCTATCTAACTTCTAGACGTTGTACTTCCTAAGCATATATTACCATACAAACATATAACTTACAATATAAAGACTTAGACCTTCCTTTTTATACAAAAGAGCACATAATTATAATACTTGACAGCTGAACTACGGCCTACAGTGCTGCAGATAGCTGCCGTATTGTCAAAAGAGACCTATTGCATTCATCATATATCTTGAAAGGGACGGTGGACTAAATGAGTCGCCAGCTACAATTGACACAAAGTGAAATGTAGAGCGCATGCGGTCACTCTAGAAATGACCTTAATGCTGGAGGTTTGGAGGTTTTAGGCAATTGCACAAAGCGCATGTTACGTTATGTGTTCATGAATTATAGTTCAAGTATGACCGCAAAGAAACCCTCCAACCTTAAGTCACGAAAAAACCTGCATTAATGTTCGCGTTGTCTAGATTTTTATTCACTTGGTCTAGTAGCTCCAAATACCTTGAGTTATGAAGACTCGATCGCAAAGGAAGTTCTTCAATAGTTGCGTTCTTTGGACAATCAGATAGTATAGCGAACGTCAAATCATGCTTCTTTTTGGTACATCAGCTTGACATGTTACGTTAAGCCTGAAAATTCAGGAGAAGTATCGCAAATAGATCAAGAAATGTGTTTCTTATTGAAGAACCACATGTTAAGGGTTTTGTCTCTGCTCATGCATCCCCAGACATCTGCCCCCATCATAGTTCCTAAGTAATGAAGCTAGAACTGCCCTTTCGCCATCTCCAGGTCTACAACTATAAAGGGTTTTTCACCTTTACTAACTTCCATCAATGACTATTGTCACACCCCAAAACATCATGAATGGGGGATGATACGGCCGTCCTTCCACTCAAAGGACACAGCCTCAAAACTCCCAAAATCCATCTCTTAAAAGTCTCCACATCCATATCGCTCTCGTACCTACTTATCGTTAATCGAGAGACCTGAAAAACATTGTAAAATAGATGGGTGAGCAACCACGGCTCAGTGAATAGTGCATATCTTCTAAGCGGATCGAGCACTCACTATGCATATTTATAAAATCAAACCGCAACTCTTTTAACCTAAATCTAGGATATAACAAAAATATAGTAATAATAATAAGTTTTATACACTTCAACATAGCTATATTTATAGCAAAAATAATCATTTCATAATAACATCAAAATAAACATCAATGGTCTAATCCACTGATCAATCTCATTAATTCACACGCCAATGGTCCATTCCATTGATTAATCTCATACCACACAAAACCTCAGAAATTTAACAAACCTTCAAGGCCAAAATATAACATTTCTTACTTTAAAACAATATGTTCAAAGCAAAAATATTCAAGATTATAATAGGCAAATGCCAATGGTCTAACCCATTGGTCAATCTCATAAAACATGAATCAATGGTCTATTCCAATTATTAATCTCATAAAACCAATAATCAAATGAAATTACACGTGGTCCATTCCATCAACTAATCTCAAATTACACATCGATGGTCAACTCCATTGACCAATCCGTTGCTCAATATCGAACCATGGTCACGATACAACGCCTAGTGACGAGGCGACCAAGATTCCCCCCTTGGCAAGGTCTCCATAGCCGGTGGCTCGGCCCACAAGGATATCCTAGAATAGTATGCGCATACCCACAAGCCCCTCGCTAGGCTCACAGCGATATTGAGCATTCACGTCAATCCAAAACAACACCATCCATAATTCTCAAACCAAATCCATAAAACATTTCATATATCACTAAAAGATTTGCAACTCAACTTATCCGCCAGAAATACTTTTCATAAAACATTTTCAAATAATTTCAGGACCCGTCTCATAAATCAATTTCAAATCAAATACATTTCAAAAAGCTTATTACAAATCAATAACTATATAACCTTCCATAAATCATCTCAAAGTCGAGCTTTTCGTGAAATAGTTTCACAAGCCCAAAACATGTAATATTTTTCAACTTCGCTCATCAAACAGAACATATATTTCAACAAAAAATTCTCACACTATTCTTAAATACCAAAACGCAGTAAATGCCCGATCCAAATTTTATGCAACAAATATGCTTATTCATAACTCATAAAATATCAATCATTTATCATTTTAAAAACATGAGCTTATAAATTCTTAGAAGAGATAGCACCACTCACATGGAAAAGTCGAAAATCAACTACGACGCTCACTCGAACCAACGCACTTGGATCCCTAATAATTAACGGAAAAACATTATCAAAAGGCCGAGTAAAAAGGATATTTGCATAATGAATCGTCTATACTAAACCTATTTGACGATAAAACGACACCTATGCGCCACAAAAACTCGCATTTATCGAAAATCCATCAATTTCCCGCAAGGCGCAGCCCATGCGCCAACTTTGTCGCGCCATAACTTCCTCCACAAAATTCCGTTTCAAGCCGTCTTACAGTCTTTAGAAGCTCTCTTAACGTACAACAACAACCCCAACTCAGCCACCCCAAAACAGTACTGAAAACAAACAAAAAAAAGCTCGAAGCTACTGTTCGCTACAATACCAGCATGCGCCCCCAACTTCAAAATTCCGTTCTGGACAAACCGCAAGCTCAAATCACGATCCGTAAGATGCTATAGCTTCACAACATCCCAAAGTACAATTTCTATAAAAATATGCAGCTTAACGACTCAAAAATCATACTTCGCCTCTCGATTTTCCAAAATTCTGAATTTCAAGCCTTAGGTCCGAAATTACTTCAATTGAACGAATGGGCGGCACGAGCGCTTACCGGGCGTTGCATTACGTAGTTAACGTGGCTTGGCGAGGCCCCCATAACGAGAACACACAAAACCCTTTTTTCTTCTTCTTCTTCTTCTCCTCTGCCTCTTCCTTTCTTTGAGTGAGAGCTCTCTGCTCTCCATTTCTCTCTCTCCTCCTTTTTCTTTCTCTCTTTCCCTTTTATCTCTCCATTTTTCTTTTCTTTTTCCTTTTTCTTTTCTCTCTCTCTCTCTCTCCTCTTTTCCCTCTCCCGAAAACTCTCGATCCCTCTCTCTCTCTCTCTCTCTGTGCTGAAGCTTCTACCTTTTTCTTTTTTTTGACTGGGTCAAAACCCATATTTTACAACTATCATCGAAGTTGAACCGCAGCAAAAGCTAGAGGACGAGGAAACCTTCAAGGAGATTCTCCTAGAAAGTGTACTGGCTTATCTGACCCAAACTGACTACATGAGAGTTTCTTTTATAAGCTAATGATGCAAGTCCAGCAAATGGCCAGATTTATCAACATGAACATGACGATGGTAAGTGAGGGGCACTGGAGCGCGGAGGTCGGACTTAGATGGAAAGACGCTGAAGCGAGTGGCGGCGGAAAGGGAGGAGCTGAGGCTGTGGGAGACAGGTGGCAGGAGGTAATTGGGTGGAGGGAGCGGGAGGAGGGGAGGCACAGTGACATCGGCGGGGAGCAGGGCGAGCGCGACGGAGCTTCGCTGCACTTGATTTTTGGCCGGAGTGGATATTATGGAGGCGATAAAGTTAACGAAGAATATCTTCGAACATTGACGGGTCGGGTAACCGTTCGGGTGCTGCCGATTCAATTTGGATCTGGGTTTGGGATGGAATCCGGTTCAAACGAACTTTGGACCCGTCCAATTCCGAAGCATAAAAAGTAAATGAAACATTTGTTTAGCGGACCGGATCCCATTCCGTAAGTTTTGCGAAATATAAATAATTTAAAATATTTTTTTAAATAATCACTTATATTGCTAAAAAAAATGAATGGATGAAATATGTTTAAAATATATTATATTAACTAATTATTTTAAGCAATACAAGCGATTTTTTTAGGAAAATATTTTTTAAATTATTTATTTTTTGCTAAAATAAATGGAGCCATAGTTGTGCAAAATGCTACAGGATTCAGACCCCAGTCTCAAGATGAGCTTATGGATTAATTTCCATAGAATTCAGTCTTCTCTTACTGCCCAAGGCTCGTTTTATTGGCAATGCCAGAAACATGTGGAGTATGTTCCCAGTGCTTAGCTGCTACATTCATTAAATGTCTAACGATAGTAAGCCCTGAATTAAATCCCTGAATACATGCTTGCATACTAGTCCGTCCGACATGCGATGAGTGCAGCAACAATTAGCTTGTTCTTCATCCTGTCGACGTAACCATAGTAAGCATCTCTCCAGGACTTCTTTAAGATCAAAGTGCCGCAGACGCCCCAGAACCCGACAGAGAAACCGAGCCCAATGCTCAGGAAGAGCCAGAAACGTTCAAGATCATCGCCTCCATCTTCGCTCTTGGTGTTTCCACCGCCATCGTCAGGAGATTGTGGCTGTTTCTGGTCTCCCGGGCATAACTCTGGCAATGGAATCCCACAGAGGCCGACGTTGCCCTCGTAAATCGATGGGTCGTTGAGGGTTTGGAACTGGTTGGTCCTCGGGATTTTCCCCGACAAGTTGTTGTATGACAGTTTCAAGTGATTCAGCTTTGTTAAAGCGGTGATGCTCGGAGGAAGTGGTCCCGAGAGATTGTTGCTTGATAAGTCGAGAGTCTCTAGCCGTCCCAAGTTCCCAATGTCGATCGGTATTCTTCCAGTGAGATGGTTCATGGACAAATTCAAGGTCCACAACCTCACGAGATTCGTTATCGCTTCAGGAATCTCCCCAGACAAGCGGTTGTCCGAGAGATCCAAACTGTTGACGAGGTAAAGAATCTTTTCGTCATATTCAACAAACCGTCCTTTGGCCACCACGGTCAAGCGTCCCTCGTACCTCTCTGTGTCGGCATCCGTGAGCTCCACTTTCAAGCCTGTTAAGTTTCCAATGCACAGCGGAATTGATCCTGACAAGCTGTTGTGAGAGAGGTCTAATATGTGGAGATTTGAAAGACGGCATATCTGAGGAGGAATTTTCCCGGTAAATGAATTGGACCGCAGACGCAAAATCAGCAACGAAGGAATGCTCTCTGCAATCCATGCGGGAATATTTTCCGAGAACTTGTTCTCACCTAGGTCGAGACTGTCCAAAGAGCTGCAGTTTCGCAAGGAGGATGGAAGTTTGCCAGAGAGATTGTTGTTACTGAGAATCAATAACTTGAGAGAGGAAAGAAAGCCGACCTCGCTTGGTATTGGACCTGAAAGGCCATTGCTCGATGTGTCAAGAATATACAGCAAGGACAAGTTGCTCCAGAACTGGGGTATTTCTCCGGATAGGTAGTTGTTGGAGATAACCAAGGTTGTCAAATTGGCCATATTCCCAATGGACGAGGGAATGGTACCATTTAGGGCATTCTGAGATATGTCTAAATCTGTCAGGTAAGGCATGAGTTTGCCGATGTTCAGAGGAATGGGACCAGAGAAGTGATTATCTCTGAGATACAGTGTCGTCACGTTGGAAGACCACGTAGGAAGAGGACCTTCATATCGGTTTGACCTCAAGTCAACATTGGACTGATCGTCTACAAACATCAGCGAGGTGGGTGGCTTGCCAGTGAGTTGATTATAGGAGACGTCTAGTTCATCTAATTGCAGATTCAACTGGAAGAACCAATCGGGTATGGTTCCTGAAATCTTAGCATTGCGCAACACAATGGTCTTGAGGTGGTTTTGATTCCTGAGCCAAGTAGGAAACTCAGGACCCAATTGGCAAGACCTGATGTTCAGGTACCCAAGCTTGAAGGGAGGAATCCAACTGGGGGCTATGTTAAATGCCAAGGAAATGTTTAGATACACTTTATCCAAGTCAAGATCCGTAAGGCTCGAGAGATTTGCCAGGTGGCGCTCCGTCACGACTCCTTCCCACAAGTTCTCAGAGAGATCCACCGCGACCAACGCCGACAGTTGCCCAAAACTTTCAGGAATCCCACTCATCCCGTTGTTGGCAACGTAAAACTCTTTCAAAGACGACAAGTTTCCAATCGTCCGTGGAATAGAACCTTGAAATGAATTAAACGAAAATTTGAGGTACCTTAACTTCTTCAGGTTTCCTAGAGAATCTGGCAGATTACCAGACAACTGATTGTTCCCCAAGTCCAGATTCTCCAACTTGCTATCATTGCATCGAGCTAACCCGTTGATAAAATCAGTTATATCACCGGTGATGTTATTGACAGAAAGCTTTAGGACACTCAAATCACATAAGCTCCCCAAGGATTTCGGAAGCCAACTTTTGAGGTACGAATTCTGGGACATGTCGAGTTCTTGGAGGGATGCTAAATTAGCAAATTCATCTGGAAGCTCACCCCCGAGACTATTTGAGTTAAGATCAAGATGAACAAGGCGAGTGAGATTGAACAGCCACCAGGGCAACGTAGAGTTGAAGTCATCGTTCGAGAGATCCAGGATCTCAAGCGATGTGACGTTGATGAATGGAAGAGAAAGAGGAAGTTTTGACAGGAAACAGTTGGGCAAGCGCAACTCTGTGAGAGAAGGTAGCGTATTGATAGCTCGAAGCCAATGATCGGCGGCTTTACTGAGATGAATGTCTCCAAGATTAAGATATCTAAGGGAAGAAAGGCCAGGAAGCCAGAGAAGATCATTTCGGCTTGATTCGGCAAAACAATTGCTGAGGTCCAGATGCTGCAGTCGTGAAAGATTCCTGAGACTCAGAGGGATCGTTCCGCCAAAATATGCACCCGACAGATTGAGGTATCTCAGCTGCTTTAGGGAACCGATGAAACCTGGGAGTTTGGTGCCTCCAAAATTGTTCATGCTCAAATCCAAGTACTTCAACTCTTTTACATCGAGCAGAGAAGGACTGATCTCACCCCCCAGTGCTTGTCCTGGCTTGAGATCGCTGCTTAGATTATCATCCACATGTGGGTTGTGGAGATTAATCTCAATGACTCGCCCAGTCAGGTTGCTGCATACAATTCCTCTCCATTGGCAGCAGTCTTTCCCGACCCACGAAGCAAGCCGGCCCGAAGGATCTGTGAAGCCACCTTTCAACTTGGCGAGTGCTTCTCTTTCACTTTCGAAGCAACCTGAAGCGATTGCCCCACTGGAAAGTGCAGACTTTACAGTTCCAGGAAATAGAAGTCCTGATAAGACCAGGAGAGGAAGAAGTTCAGTGCAGGAAATCTTATGAGCCATTCTCGCAGGCAAAACGAGAATAGACAAAAGGAGGGTAGTATCAGAAAATGCAGATCAGCCTGTCTAGACATATATACTGGACTAGTGTCCTCCTATGATGCAAAGAGAGGGAGCGTCCATTGTTAGTCTGACTTGACTTGACTTCGAGTTTACAGCAAACCAGTTAAGCGTCATCGACCGTCATCCAAACCGTTCTTGTTTTCCCCTTGCCTGGGACGCATTTTAAACTTGCAGACTTTGACGGCAAATTCTGGTCCATGGTTTTTGTGACGGCCCAGGCGACGGTGCGTGGGGAGGAGGGATGGCGATGCGTTTGCGCCTCAGTCCCCGGACGTGTGCAGGAAGGGGGCATGTCTCTGGTCCCATATCGCTTAGGGAGGGAGTCCTGGCCTAACTTATAAAGCTTAGATCTCTCTAACTGTACATATGCATTTTCTTGGAGTAGTATAGGCTGCCTCGAAAGAACCAAGTGGTACGGCCCAGGCAATGGTGGTGCGTGGAGACGAGGGATGGTGATTATGGGCTGCCCCGAGAAAAACAAAACCGTGATGGCGATTATAGGTTGCCCCGAGAAAAACAAAACCGTGAGTCTCTTGTCCCACATCGCCTAGGAAGGGGTTTTCTTGTCCCCGAGAAAAACAAAACCGTGAGTCTCTTGTCCCACATCGCCTAAGAGGGGGTTTTCTTGTCCCATGACACGAATTGCCATCTGGACAATCAGAAGATTATATGTTCCTTCCCCAATATTTTTTCCATTCACAGCTAATGTCGTGGGGGCATTTTTTCCATTCACATTTTCTTGGTTTAGGGAATAAGAGCGTGAAGAGTCACAAGTGGAAGAGATTGCATCGAGACGATAGCGTTGGACAAGGAAATGATGGAGGTCAACACATGCCAGGAGTCTTTGAAGGGGATTGACCTTGGATTTTATCAAAGTCTTCTCTCGACCACTCACAATGGCATTTTCTTTTCTTCAGCTTAGGCAGGGAGAGCTCAATCCAAGAAGTCACTTTCGGGGTATTAGAATAATTAAATATTAAATCACGCTTTGTCTAATAATTTAAGTTTTTGGAACAATTGACAGTAGTCCCACAAAATCTTTCAAAGTGAGAGAGAACTTGGGGTGGCAAGTTTTGGTGTTTCTGGTTTGCGTTTGAATCTAAATGGAGATTGAGACGCTCCTCGAAATAGCAATGAAGAGAAGACTTCTGAAGACGACGAACTCAGCGGACGTGGCTTCTTGACTTAAAAGCCGACCAAACGGTTTGACTACGAAGAACCATGATCACATTCCACTGGGCTGGCTCCCAACGTGAGGTATTATGCCAGCTTCTCGATAAGAACCCACAGTAGTGAAAAAGAATGTGAAGAACTTTACAATTTGCTCGTTAAATGCCACGGTTGCACCACGCCATCGAATTTCTGGATGATATACTTCCAAACATCTATTATCGAACATATAAATTACAATAAAGATGACTTAGACCAATTCGAAGCAAATCTGGAAAGGGATGTTGGGTTGACTGAGTCGCCAGCTGAAATTGACATAGATTTGAACACCGACCGCATGGGACCACTCTAGAAATGACCTTAGTGCCGGAGGTTTCGGACAAATTCCACGAAGTGCATATTACGTTTTTCATCTATGAATATAGTCCACACATAAACCTATAGAAATCAGAGGTGATTGGGTCCAAAGTGGATAAGATCTAGATCTGGATCCTATACCCGACCTTGTTATAACTGGCTCCCTTTTTTAGACCTTGTATCCGACTTACCCTGTTTTTCCGGTTCAATTCTAGGGTCAATTCTGTTTCCACTTGAACATGTTTTGCAACTGTCCGATATTTTATATAGTTATAAATTTTACATTAATATGCAATAAAATAACGTAATCCTCATAATTTATACTGAAACATTAAGCACTTATAATTAATAAGTACTTAAATTTTTTGACTAAACAAAAAATTAAGGATCTACAAGGCTAATTATCATAAATAAGATCATAAGACAAAGCAAAAATCATAACATTGCTTAAACATTAGCAACAAACATGAATGTAATATTAGTCGTATTCCCACAACTACTATATAAAGCTGTTCATTTATCTAAAATGGTTAACAAATGTCTACTGCAAGAATAACTCCTCATCCAAAAAAGAATTTAGGTGAGTCAACCCACGTGGTACATAGGAATTTGGCGGTGATGGATGCCGTCCATCCGTTGGACGATGTGAGAGCGAGCCGGTGAGGGAGGGAAGTGAGCGAGGAAGAAGAACAACGAAGGAGAAGCGCCATGTGTGTCTGAGAGGGCTAAGAGGAAAAATGCCATGCGACTGCAAAAGTAAGAATATAAGTCAAAGGAAACAAATAGAATTTTGGATCTCTGCTTACAAAATCGGTCCGGGAACCAGTTCTCAGGTGGGTAATCATTCGGAACCGATTTCTGGACCAGTTTCGACGGGAACCGATTCCTGGACCGGTTTCGACGGGAACCGGTTTCCGACCCTATTTTCCGGGTGGGCCGGTCAAGTTCCCAAATTTACTTGGTCAGTTGCACATCCCTAATAGAAACCTTCCAGTCTTCTTCTCTGGCGATTTAAATGGGAGTACAGTGCAGTCCATTTCCACTGCATCGCTAATGAAGACCTCCGAATACCTCCGGCCGTGATGACTCGATCGGAAAGGAAGTTCCTTGGCAGTTGCACTTTCTGGACAATCAGATAAACGACCGTGGCAGCACGGCTTGACCTCAAGAGGCCATTTGTCGAGGTAAAAGTCCGCATGTCCTTTTTCAGTCAGGTCTTCTGAAGAGCTTCATCTCGGTTCATGCGTCCGTCTCATTGTCTTGGCCTAAGTGATAAAATCAATCTTGAATTTTCGCTTGACATGACCGCGAGAGTGTTGGCTGGGTCCACCTTCATGTGAGGCCCAGCTAGCATTAGAAAAAAAAAAACAAAAAAAGACAAATTGAAAAGAAAGTGATGGCTTCGCGCGCGCGCGTTTGTGTGTTGGGGTGTGCCCAAAGTGAGGAGAGAGAAAGAAAACCAAAGACTACCGAGAATAGAAGAAAATAAAAGGGTTGTAACTTTATCATCCTGATTTGAAGGCCAAATGTTGATGGAATTTGCTCAAATTTGAATATATTATTCGTGAGATTGAGAGCTACGAGTTGATAGTTTTCGTTCATCGAGAACCGCCTCCAAATTCTCCAATTGCGGTTAGGGTTTTCTTGCCCAAATTTATTTATCCACCTATGTGGTGATGAAATGAGATTGTAATATTGATGTTGTACCTCTAGTGTGTGACTAGAGAAGAATATTTTATATATCATGCTATTCTTGGTGATTAGTGGTTGTTTTGGGCGGTCTGTGATTTTTCCCGCATCGAGTTTTCCACGTTAAACCAAAGTCTTTGGTGTCATTATTTGTTTTATCTACTTATCATTATTATAATGTTATATATTGCTCGTTATTACTGGGGGTTAAGAAAATTTTAATTGATTTAGTTTTGGAGGAGAAATTGATCTTGGATTGCGTTTAGCTCGTGATAAATTATTGTCCCCGAATTCTCCCCAACAAAGAGGTCATTTCTAATTCACATCAAACATAAGATCTCACTTCCTATATCGAAATTATCATGCCGTTTCACCAACTCAACATTTAGAGCTTAGTCCACTATTATATCTAACCACAGAAATCTGTCTATCATTTCTCACCAGTAACGAAGCTACAACTGCCCTTTTGCCAACTCACGGATCTCAGTTCCGATTCAATTCGGAGTTGGGTCTGGGATGGAGGATCTGGAAGCTAATCGGGTTCAAATGGATTTCCGACCCGCCTGATTCCGTGGCATATAAGTCAATAAGACTCATAGTTGGGCAAAATCCTAAAGGATTCAGACCTGAGTTTCAAGATAAGCTTATAGACTCCTAGGAGTAAAAAAGTGAAATTTCCTTAGAATTGAGTCTTCTTTTACTGCGCAAAACTCATTTATTGACAATACCTATAACATGTACTTTGTTCCCTATGCTTGTTGTAAGTAACTGCTACATTTATAAGATGTCTAATGATGGTATGGAAGACAGCTTTATGAAAGCACTGAATTGAAATCCCAGAATACATGATTTTAGTTTGTCCAACGTGCGCTGAGTGCAATTAGCTTGTTCTTCATTCTGTCGATGTAACCGTAGTAAGCCTCTCTCCAGGACTTCTTTATGATCAAAGTGCCGTAGATGCCCCAGAACCCGACAAAGAAACCGAGCCCAATGCTCAGGAAGAGCCACAAACGTTCGAGATCATCGCCTCCATCTTTGCTCTTGCTGTTTCCGCCGCCATCGTCAGGAGATTGTGGCTGTTTCTCGTCTCCCAGGCATAACTCTGGCAATGGAATCCCACAGAGGCCAACGTTGCCCTCGTAAATCGATGGGTCGTTGAGGGTTTGGAACTGGTTGGTACTGGGATTTTCCCCACAAGTCATTGTATGACAGTTTCAAGTGATTTAGCTTTGTTAAAGTGGTGATGCTCTGAGGAAGTGGTCCCCGAGAGATTGTTGCTTGACAAGTCGAGAGTCTCTAGCCATTCCAAGTTCCCAATGTCGATCAGTATTTTTCCAGTGAGATGGTTCATGGACAAATTCAAGGTCCACAACCTCACGAGGTTCGTTATCGCTTCAGGAATCTCCCCAGACAAGCGGTTGTCAGAGAGATCCAAACTGTTGACGAGGTAAAGAATCTTTTCGTCATATTGAAGAAACTTTCCTTTGGCCACCACGGTCAAGCGTCCCTCGTATCTCACTGTGTCGGCATCCGTGAGCTCCACTTTCAAGCCTGTTAAGTTTCCAATGCATGGCGGAATTGATCCTGACAAGCTGTTGTGAGAGAGGTCTACTATGTGGAGATTCGAAAGATGGCATATCTGAGGAGGAATTTCCCCGGTAAACGAATTGGACCGCAGTCGCAAAATCAGTAATGAAGGAATGCTCTCTGCAATCCATGCGGGAATGTTTCCTGAGAACTTGTTCTCGCCTAGATCAAGACTGTCCAGAGAGCTGCAGTTCCGCAAGGAGGACGGAAGTTTGCCAGAGAGATTGTTGTTACTGAGTATGAAGAACAGGAGAGAGGAAAGAAAGCCGACCTCTCTCGGTATTGCACCCGAAAGGCTATTGTTTGACATGTCAAGAATATACAGGAAGGGCAAGTTGCTCCAGAACCGCGGTATTTCTCCGGATAGGTAGTTGTTGGAGATGACTAAGGTTGTCAAATTGGTCATTTTCCCGATGGACAAGGGAATGGTACCATTTAGGGCATTCCGAGATATGTCTAAATCTGTCAGGCGAGGCATGAGTTCGCCGATCTTAGGAGGAATGGGACCGGAGAAGTGATTATCTCTGAGATACAATGTCGTCACATTGGAAGACCACATAGGAAGAGGACCTTCGTAAGAGTTCGAACTCAAGTCAACATTGGACTCATCGTCTACAAACGTCAGCGAGGTGGGTGGCTTGCCAGTGAGTTGATTATACGCGACATCTAGTTCATCTAATTGCAGATTCAGCTGCAAGAACCATTCAGGTATGGTTCCCGAAATTCTAGCGTTGTTCAACACCACGGTCTTGAGGTCGTTTTGATTCCTGAGCCAAGTGGGAAACTCGGGACCCAATTTGCAAGACCTGATGTAAAGGTACCTGAGCTTGAAGGGAGGAATCCAACCGGGGGCTATGTTAAATGCCAAGGAAATGTTTGGAGACAGTTTATTCAAGTTAAGATCCGTGAGACTCGAGAGGTTGGCCAGGTGGCGCTCTGTAACGACTCCTTCCCACAAGTTGTCAGAGAGATCCACAGCAACCAACGTCGACAGTTGCCCAAAACTTTCAGGAATCCCACTCATACTGTTTTTGAAAACGTAAAACTCTTTCAAAGACGACAAGTTTCCTAGAGAATCTGGCAAATTGCCAGACAATCCATTGTTTCCCAGGTCCAGATTCTCCAACTGGCTATCGTTGCATGGAGCTAACCCGTTGATAAAATCAGTTATCTCACCGGTGATTCTATTGAAAGAAAGCTTTAGGACACTCAAATCACATAAGCTCCCCAAGGATTTCGGGAGCTCACCTTCAAGATAATTCTGGGACAAGTCAAATTTTTGGAGGGATGCTAAATTAGCAAATTCATCTGGAAGCTCACCCCTGAGACTATTCGAGTTTAAATCAAGATGAACAAGGCGAGTGAGATTGAACAGCCACCTGGGCGAAGTAGAGTTGAAGTTATTGTTCGAGAGATCAAGGACCTCAAGTGATGTGACGTTGATGAATGGAAGAGAAAGAGGAAGCTTTGACAGGAAACAGTTGGGCAAGCGCAACTCTGTGAGAGAAGGTAGAAAGTTGATAGCTCGAAGCCAATGATCTGCGGATTTACTGAGATCGATGGCTCCGAGATTAAGGTATCTAAGGGAGGAAAGGCCAGGAAGCCAGAGAAGATCATTTTGGCTCAATTCGGCAAAACAATTGCTGAGGTCCAGATACTGCAGTCGTGAAAGATTCCCAAGACTCGGAGGGATCGTTCCACCAAAAGATGCACCTGACAGATTGAGATATCTCAGCTGCTTTAGCGAACCAATGAATCCAGGGAGTTTGGTGCCTCCAAAATTGTTCAAGCTCAAATCCAAGTACTTCAACTCTTTTACATCGAGCAGAGAAGGACTGATCTCACCCCCCAGCGCTTGCCCTGGCTTAAGATCACCGCTTAGACTATCATCCACATACAGGTTGTGGAGATTGATCTCGACGACTCGCCCAGTCAGGTTGCTGCATACAATTCCTCTCCAATTGCAGCAATCTTTCCCAACCCACGAAGCAAGCCGGCCTGAAGGATCTGTGAAGCCACCTCTCAACTTGGTGAGTGCTTCTCTTTCACTTTCGAAGCAACCTGAAGCGGTTCCCCCAGTGGAAAGTGCAAATTTTATAGTTCCAGGAAATAGAAATCCTGATAGGACCAGGAGAGGAAGAAGTTCAATGCAGGAGATCTTATGAGCCATTCTTGCAGGCAAAACAAGAATAGTCGAAAGGAGGGCTGTATCAGAAATTCAGCTTAGCTTGTTTAGACATATATAGTGGACAAGCGTCCTGCTATAATGCAAAGCTAGGCAGCATCCATTGTTAGTCTGACTTGACTTGACTTGACTTGACGACATCAAAATGTCACTCAAGCGTCATCAACCATGTCATCTAAACTGTCCTTGTTTTACCCCTGTCTAGGACGCATTTTAAACTCATAGACTTGGATGACAAGTTCTGGTCTATGGTTTTTATGACATTGAAGCGCCATACGGGCGATCAGAAGATTATATGTCCTCGCCCATATTCTTGGAAGTTGTTGGAATTCGATAGTTCACCGCGATATCCACCAAATTCAGTTGATCACGACATGGACTTGGAGTGCATGAATCGAGTCTGTGTGACAATATTTTTCCCTTCACAGCTAATGTCATGGGGGAGGCAGCGGTCCGGGCAACATGAATCACGAACTCTGCATCTGTATCCGGGATTTGCTTGCTCGGCCTCGTTGATTCTTGGTTTAGGGAATAGGAGTGTGAAAAGTCTCAAGCGAAAGGCATTGCATCTAGACGATAGCGTTGGACCATGGAGTGATGAGGGTCCACACACGCTGGGGCTCTTTGAACTTTGAAGGGATTGACTCTAGATTTTATCGTCTTCTCTAAGACCATTCACACTAGCTTTTCCTTTCTTTCAGCTTAGGCGGCGAGAGCTCAATCCAAGAAGTCGTTTCCGAGAGAGAGAGAGAGAGAGAGAGAGAGAACGTGGGGTGGCAAGTTGCGGTGTTTCTGGTCCGTGTCTGGATCTAAATGGGGAACGAGACGTTCCTTGAAACCGCAGTGAAAGAAAAAGACTTCTGAAGAGGACGTATCCAGCAGACGTGGCTTCTTGACCAAAGGTTTGATCACACGGTTTGACTACGAAGAATTACGATCCCATTCCGCTGTGTTGACTCCAAAGGTAAAGTATCATGCCGGCATCCTGACAGAACCCACGGTAGTGAAAAAGAAACGCGAGGGAATTTACAATGTGCTCGTTAAACGCCACGGTTGCACCGCGCCATCAAATTTCTGGAGGATATACTTCCGAACATCTATTATCAAACGTGTAAAATTACGATTACGATACAAACGACTTGGACCACTTCAAAGTCATACTGCCTGTGACCAAATGTATCCATCATAAAACTGGAAGGTGATGTTGGACCAACCGAGTCGCTAGCTGAAATTGACGTAGGACTAAAACACAGAACGCATGCGACCAGTCTAAAAACGACCTTAACGCAGGAGGTTTCGGACAATTACACGAAGTGGATGTTACGCTGTTTGTCTATGAATATATTTCTCGTATAAAACCATAGAAGCATTCCAGTCTTCTTCTTCTTCTAACGATTTATATGGGAACACAGGGCAGTCCATTTCCGCTGCATCGCCTACGAAGACCTCCGAATACCTCAAGCCGTGGTGTCTCGATCGGAAAGGATGTTCCTCAGCAGTTGCGCTTTCTGGACAATCAGACGAACATCCACGCCAGCACGGCATGACCTCAAGAGATGATTTGTCGAGCAGCACCTCGTGAAAGTCCTCACTTCCTTTCTCACTCTGGTCTTCTTAAGAGCTGTCTCTGCCAATGTAACACCGACACGGACACACGACACGTTATTTCTCAAAAAATAGAAAATTCTCAGACACGTTATATATTAAACATACATTTATATATATGCAAAAATAAATAAATAATAATAAAAAGAGCATAGAATTAATTTATACTAAAAATATTAATCCAACATTTGTTAATATCATTTATTTTTTAATTTGATAGAGATTGAATGAAAAATTCAAAAATTACAAACACAAAAGAGTAAATTTGAAGGAATATGTCATATTTTCTTACATTTGTTAAAAATTAATGACATTTCTTATAATCCCAGATCAAGTTCGAAGTTCATGATATAGATTGGCTTGAGCTCCTTTGCAAAACAAGGTTCATGAAAAATGAAAATCTAGAACAAGAACTCTCAAAGTACGACCAAAAGAAAAGGAAATAACTAAATTCGCCATGGAAAATGTGACCAAAAGAGAGAAATAGCAAGCGACACTAACGAGAGGTGGAAAGAAGCCAAAAAAAAAAAAAAATCACAACTTCAACTCTGCAAGGGCAACGGAGCGAGGCCGGC
The DNA here is from genome assembly GCA_014182375.1 of Eucalyptus virginea. Lineage (NCBI taxonomy): Eukaryota > Viridiplantae > Streptophyta > Magnoliopsida > Myrtales > Myrtaceae > Eucalyptus > Eucalyptus virginea. The sequence continues at coordinate 30,032,098 of CM024523.1, read as the reverse complement.
GAGAAGAGGAGCGTTCCATCGTCCCTCGAGAAAGTCAAAACTTATAAGTGAGAAGCTTGAGAGTGAAAATTTTCTTCGTTCCCCTTTATTTTTGTTATTTTCATTATTTTTTCATATTTTATATTCTGACCCATCAAGTATTAAAAACTTTTAAAATTGGCCCCATGCGTGTCGGAGTTGTGTGTCGGAATTTCAGACTCGTGTGTCGGAAAAAATTGACCACATGTTGGATTTTTAGACACTCGTTAACTGCCTGTCGAACGTATCGACACGCGTGTCAGGAGTGTCGGACATAATTTCAGAAAGTATCGATGCTTCTTAGGTCTATGCTGCCTCGGTCTGAATGATAAATTCATTCTCAAATTGTCTCTCGTCATCACCTCGAGAGGTCATTTAAAATTGAAGTCAAACTCATGACCTCGCTTCCCAAATCGAAAATTGTCGTTCCATTTCACCTACTCAATAGATCCTTCAGAGCTTAGTCCGCTACAATATCTATAACGCCAAAAATTTATCCATAATGGTTCATGGGAAATGAAGCTAGAACTGTGCTTTTGCCACCTCCGGCTCTTCAATTTTACAGGGGCTTACCTTTACAAACTCCCACTAATGATTATCGTCAAAGTTGACCCCAGTAAAAGCCAGAGGACAAAGATCCCTTCAAGGAGATTCTTACAGAAACTGTATTAGCTTATCTAACCCTAACCCACTATTCAGCATCATCAGAGATTCCTTTATTAAAAATACAGATGCAAATCGCTAACTGCATTTATTTACATACTCAGTTTCAGGACAGTTTAATTGTATTTGAGACTACATGAGGAACAACCCCTCCCCCCTCTTCCTTCCCTGTCTCTATATGTAATAGACCATAATTAAGGGCGTCTACCCCAATTAATAGCGGGTCAAACGAATGTCTGCTCTTCAAGGATCAATCGTCAGTACCAAAGTAACGATCACCGAACTCACCCATACCCGGAATAACACGAAACTCTTCATTCAACGCAACATCAATCTCTGAAGTCACAATTTTCAAGGAGGGGAATCTTTTGGAAACACAATGGATCCCTTCAGGAGCCTGCATTTATGCAGCAGTAGGATAAGCCAAACTTGATTTGCAAAAACTGCATTTATAACCAATATGGAAAAAACCACTCACAGAGATGAGATTCAGAAATATGATGTGGGACGCTGGAACTCCTTTCTGGATGAGCAGCTCGATTGCTTGGTTAGCAGAATTACCTTCCAAAATAGCCATCGGAGAAGTACACCCATTAATGCCATGCATAAAATGAATACGAAGAAAAGCATACTAGCATTGTCTAGTTGCATCAGCTGTGTCATCAATTTCATCAGAGCTGCCAATGAGCTTGTGGGATGTCTATAAGGACTGAAACCCTTCATAGGAATTCCAACTCCAGAAAAAGACAAATTAACTGATATTCTTTGAATCATTTCACCTATTCCTGATACGCAGTTCTTGGCACATAAAGTTGTTAAGGAATTAAGGTTCTATAACGCAGACCTCCTTGGGCATCAAAAAGTTCAAGAATCTTACAAGGATGACATGATCTGTACTTACCTGTAGCTAAAACAGGATCCAGAAGCAAAACATGACGTTCAGATATATCCTTGGGAAGCTTCTCATATATAAGCTGCTCAAAATACATCCAGTGCACAGATCACACTCATAGAAGTGAAATGTCCCCATGAACGAGAAAACAACAGGCAACTAAGAGGAAAATAAGTCAAATGGAGAGGCAAAGGCACCTGTTTCCCATTGTCTCCATCTCGATGGATCAGAATTTTTCCAATTTTTATTCCTTTGCAGCAAGCACGTAATGCATTTTCCATGCTCTCTCCACTAAAAAGACAAAGTATATCCCAAGCATTAAATCGGCATCAGTTTGACATAGATTAAGTGCAGCCCAACAATAATCACACTAAACATAACCATTAGTGCAAAATGAATATCCATCTTCACTAGTAACCTTGTAACAGGAGGTTATGGCGCTTGAAATAGCAGAAGAAAGCTGAAACTAGACACGTGATAGGGAGAGGAATAAAAAGGAGTGCGCAAACAGCCCTATGTTTTTCATAAAAATTCAGTTTAAGTTAAGCCCTATATTGATGAAGAGATCCATTCAATTAAAACCAGGATCAAAATCTGACAGGTGCTAAGCGATCCATGTAATCTATCTTTTCGCTTGCACAAATTCTCTCTATGAACCAGTACCTTAATCAAGGCTCACCTTCGAACGATAGAAACTCCACATAACTTCTTGCAAAAATCAACTCCAGTATATAATGACCCTGAAACAACATAATCAGGAAAGGAGAAAGAAAAACGTCATGAGCAGAAGAAAAAATCTATACTCAAAGATTACGTATAACTTATCATTTTCCAAGCTTCGAGCCACTTAAAATCAATTACAAGCCAATGCGCTATAACCATTCAGACAGGCAAATAACAGCAGAACTAGTGTTGTCACTTCTGGTGACAGCTTCCTTTAAATTCCACCTGATTCAGACCAGCACAATGAGAGATCTATACAGATTAAGAGGCAAATACCTGTTGGAGTAATCACTTGTTTCTCAGTAAATGGCAAATGACCAAGCCCATGCTCTACCACCTGAAAATCAAGTTTAGCAATAAGGTTTTGATAATGCCAATGCAGGGATGGAAAAATCTGTTTGCAATTTGTACTCATGCAGGTACCAGCCGAATAAGTCGATCAGAATAGAAGACAAAATCATGCTTTGATATGTCACGATCTCGAATCAGTGTGTGCATGCCTCTTATCTGGGAAAAAAATATCCAGATCAACAATTACCAAAGACAATGGAGCAATCACAAAGAATACAACCGATTGAAGAGGAGGCAAAAGAAAGGGGAGGGAGGAGGGGGTTCAAGGGGAGATCTTATGAATGTGAGGAGGATGGGTTAGGGTTCATGGTGTAGTCAATGAAAAAAAATACCTGAAATGTCGACTGAATAACATATACATTTGGATATATTTTGCATAGGTCATGCTGACCAAGCTTTGTACGAATATGTTGCACAATCAAATCAATTGCAACATGATTGTCGCCTCCCCTAGGTATGATTACATCAGCATACTTCTTTGAAGGAAGAACAAAATCATCAAAGGCAGGCTTAACAAACTTTGCATACTGCACAATTTAAATGACAACCGTTATATAACTTCAAATATATGCAGCAAATTCAGTACATATGCACACAAAAAATGCAGTAAGCAGCTTGAGAGAGAGAGAGAGAGAGAGAGCAATGGCACGAAAAACTCAAAAATGCCTCAAATGGGTAGATCTTCTTAAGCCATAAGGCATAGTGAGTTAAATCATCAAAACCCAGGAATGTCACTGAACAGGCTCATTTGAAATTATAACTTCTCCTTTCGGCTTCCTCAGCCTGAGAATGAAGCTATAATTTGTGCACTAATGTTAAAATACAATCAGCACAGAAAGTTTATTCTCTTGCCTACACTTCTTGGAGAACTTAGTATTTCTATTTGGAGAGAGAAAAGATTCTCAAAATAACAGCAAAATCAATATCTTGTTTTAGTAAGGTTTAGAATACAAAGATTCTCACATAGTTGTTGTAACAAAACAAGATCTTGAACTTAGTACCTGTTCAAGTACAGAATCTATATCTCTACCCCTCTCAACCGTGTCACGTCTTATTCTTCGAGCCAGCCTCACATCAGCATCTACAGCAATTGAATCATGGAGAATTACCTATTTGAAAATCCAAGAGACATAGCAAAAAGAAACCACCTTTCCTTGAAAAAATAGAAAAGTCACTTAAACATTCAAATTCGAAATCAAATTAATTAAAGAACATCAAATACAAAAGTGCTCCGGATGGAGTATAAAGGGAATAATATTAGAGTTCCAAGACAATTTATGTCTAAACTAACTCCTACGCTGATACAAAGAAACAGTACAAGAGAAAACTTTTCTTTTACGGTTCATACTCCAGGTTGGGTTTTTATTTTATTTAGTTACATTTTTGTATTTGTAGTGAACAAAAAATTTATAAGACTACTAAAACATTTTGAGGCAACCAAGAAAATAAATGAAAACAAGCCCATTGAAAGACAGTTCAGCAAAATGGTCTGAGATTCTTAACAGAATAAGTGAACTATGAGAGTGAAGGGTAAATTGCTTTGTGAAAGCCAGTGAAATAGGAGAGCATATCTTTTATACTGTTAAAAATCGTTCTTTGCAAAGCCATCTCATTTTGTCATCATAACTGATGGAATTCATCATTATTTTCCCAAATTATTCTTGTGAAGATATAGCACTTTCTCCACTTTTTTTCTCACAGTCAGGTTTTAAATAACAGATCAATTCTTTCACTCTCTCGTGATATCAAATCTACACCAAGAAGCGGAAAACTCTAATGAAAAAGTAAACTTCTGCACTACTCTGTGTTTTAGCTTTAAGTTATTTTGGGTTTCCATTGGTGGTTACAAAAACCTTCCAACCACTGCACTTTCAATAAAGCAAAAGCAGACAGCACAATTAGAAGCAGGCATTATATGTACATAGAGACCTCTGGGAACCTTTCTTTTGTCCTTTTTATGTGATTTCATACCTGTGTCAACAAATATTTTCATGTTCATCAAATTTCGGACTCTTTGATCATGGAAAACCAGGATTCCCTCCAAAATAATAACATCCGATGCATTCACCTGACCACAAGATCATCCTTACATCATTAGAAAGAATCCTACAAATTGTTCGAACTTCAAAAGAATTCGAAACAGATCATTTTAAACAATGAGAAGGGGCTAAGACGCCATTTCTTCAAGTTACAGTGCTGGCGCTCTCTAGTGAGTTTTGATGGTTTTGCCCCTTGTTCCCTTGTTTAAAGTTATTTTACATGGCCAGAAAGTGTGAGCAGAAGTAGCACAATCCTCTCATTTAACTACATATTCTAAAGCATTGTGCTGGATGATAGAAATCATGTGAAAGTGGTCAGGCAAAACTTTAATAACTGATGACAAAGGTTGTGGACCAAGTACCTGACGGAAGCTATCTGAGCAGCGACGATGAGTCTTAAAATCATATATTGGAACCTGATAAGATTGACTGGATTTGAGCTTTTGAATGCAGTCTAGAAGCTGATCAGTGTCAAAAGCATCTAAAGAAAACCAATAGACAGTTAAACACATCTCTCAAATATACAGTCAACAGCTTATACAGAAAAATATACTATCCTAGACAAGATTGATCCTACGATGAGCTTCAACAATTGGGGGCAAAAAATTACCAGGATGATCAAAGTTATACTCATGAACCCGATCCGACTCTTCAGGGGTCAAACCACGGTAAAAAGAATCCTTTCAAAATAACCAAAACACATCAGAATGCTAACAACACATATTTACTCGACCACTACCGCTATACGCAGCTCGAGCTACATTAGTAGTATAACAGCTCGTAAGCATATGCTCGGAACTGGAAAGCAAGACCAAGCGCACCTGATTAAGCAACACGACACGATGATCATGGAGTTGCTGTATAATCATGTCGCAAACCGTGGTCTTGCCGGAAGCAGTACCTCCAGAAACACCTGCACCGATGATCACAAATCAAGAAAAGATGCGGAACGACAATTACATAATCGAATCGAATCAAGTCGACGGCAGCAACCACCGCGTATCTCCACGCAGCACATTCCCCAAGCACATCGACATGCAAATCCTTAAACCTCAGGGCGCGCGGTACAAGCAGTAGAGCACCTAAATCGAACTCTCGCAATCTAAAACCCGCACTCGAAGCCGCCGAGCAACACAGGAAACGCGCAGAAAACGTGGATGCAAAACGCGAATAAGCGAAGCGAGACTCTCGGCCTGCCGAAACGCGCAGCGAAGCAGACTGCCGACGAGCGGGATCGAGAAGAGAAGAGAGGGATCAGGGCGAGTCACCGATGAGAAACGGCTCCCTCTGCCTGGGGGTGTTGGGATCGGGCTGGCCGGCGGTGGCGGTGGCGCCGGCGACGGCGCCGGCGGCGGGGGCGCGGGGAGAGGAGGAGGGCGAGGAGAGGAGGCCGTCGAGGCGGAGGCCGGAGAAGTGGGCCCCGGAGGCCGCCTCCATGACGTAGTCGACGGCCAAGGAATCCTCCGGCATGGCGGCGCTCGCGGTGGCGCCGGCTCGATCAAGCCGACCTCGGCGGGAGAGGGACTGGGGAAGTTTTGGCAGCCTCCGTGGACTCCGACGCGAGTAGCGTTTGAGGACAAAAGAACAAGCAAGGGGCGCTTTCCGATTTAAAGGCATGCTTCTTTACACTTAATCCATAGCAAAAATAAAACCTTTACTTATTCGGTCAAAATTTAATATATTGCTTTAATTTCAAAAAAAAATTATGAGAAAAATTATATGTATATAAATCAATTTGTCAGCATTTATGTGCTAGGAAATATTTAGATATTTTGGATGAAAAGGAAATATTCATAAAAGGTATGCCACAATCGAGCAAAACGCATGTAAAGTAAAAGTCACTTCAAATATGTAGTTACAGGTTTCAGGACACATAAAAAATTAGTTGATATATTAGGTATGCTTGTATGTATTCTTCTCCAAATTTTGAAGGACCCTCTGACTCCTTAACCTAATTTTAATCCTTGAACTAAGGACATATCAATTGTTACCTTAAATCAAAATAAGATGCGCTTGAAAGATTATGTGTATCTTGTATCCATTTAAGATGTGTTATTATCTCGGCAGAAGGTTTTTAAAAAAAATGGAAAAATTCCAATAAAAGCCTAAAATGATATCATTTATTTTAAATAAGAATATTTAGTGAATCTTATTTCAAATAAAGGTTTGAAATACTTTATTTTTTTAAATAAAGATTTGAAATTGACCTTATTTCAAATAAGGGTAGGAAATAACCATTTTAGTCTCAAAAAATGGCACGACTAAAGGCATTTTTGTTATTTACTCTCTTTTTTCACCTTTTTCTCCTCTTTTTTTTTTTTCCCACTAGTGATATCGAAGAGGGTCAGGCGAGGGTCGCCCTTGAAGGCCACTAGCAAGACCAAGCCTCACTAGCCATAGGCAACGCCAGCCCTCACCAACAGCCAATAGGGAATTGCCGGCCTTCACCTAAGGCCTAATTTTGTGTAAAAATCAAGTTCTTCCGTTGACCTAATTAACAAAAAATATTGACAAAACTCTTTTTAATATTTTGTCTCTCCCACATGACGTCCTATGTGATGTTAAGGTTAACTAAAGCATCAAAACGTCTTTTTGATCCGAATTCTAATTTTCACACAAAATCTCTGTGAAATTAGGTTAAAAAATCCAAAGTTTTTTTTGTCCATAAAAGGCAAACCCAAAAAAGAGAAAAAGGCTAAAATTAAAAAGAAAAAATAAAAAGAAAACACACAAAAAGAAAACCCAGACCTCCCACACGTGACGGCCCCCACTGCCCCCACTGCTGATGCTGATGGGGCCACGGCCACACACAAGAGGGTTGATTCCAGTCCCCTCGCCTGTGTTTTCTTTTTTCAATAGACTTTTAGCTTAATATTTAAACTAGTTTAATGAAAATTTTGGTTAAAATTGTCTTTTAACAAAAATACGCTTAATTAGCCGGAATATTTAGCCAACCAACTAGGCCAAGCCATTATTTGAAACTCTCATGGTCACTTTAAATCATTTTTTGAAATAGGATTCGTTTCGGACTCTTATTTAAAAAAATAATGACACTCTAGACTCCTATATAGAATTAGAAAAAAAGAAAAAGAGGAAAAGATATAAAAAAAAATTAAAGAAAAAGGAGAAAACACAAAATACTACTTTTGACTTTTTTTTTGTAAAGTTGTGGTAGAGATGCTTTTTTGGCCCGTCAATATGCTCAACATCTTTGACTTGCTCTTAAAAATGGGGTTTATATCACTAAAAATTCTAAATTACGCTCATTATGACACAAATATATAAACATCTTTTATGTCATTAGAAACTCCAAACTTATCTATTATGACACAAACAAATCTTGAATATATACTAGTGTGACACATATACTTTGATTGAAATTGTAATAAAATACATATATATATATGTTATATATGTATAGATTTGGACCTTTTGTGACATAAAAAAAAAAAGATTGATGGTATTTGCATCCATGGCCCAATTCAAAGTTTTTTGTAACACGAAAAAAAGAGTTATGGATATCTATATTAGAGTGGTCATAATTTGGGGTTTTTTTCATTCTATATGCCCTAATAAATATGAATGACGATATAGAGATTTCATAACACTCCTCCCTATGTTTGTGATGTACAAACGAGGGAAGCATGTCGGCCTTTTCTTTTCTAACTCTTTTCGCATGAGAAATCCTGAAATTGGGAATAAGATGCTGATTGTGAAGGTTTTCTTCTTTGCTCTTTTTAAGTTTTCTTCATTTTTCTTATTGGCGTTATTACGCAGCAATTGAATGGGAAATGGTAGTGAAATAGACGTTTCATTATTCGGTTCGTCCGTAGAGGATAGAATCCGATTCACCACGAGAGTGGCACACGTGATGTGCGACCGGATCACGAATTTACCCTTGCAAGCTGCAATTCATTAGCGATTTGATTCCATGCGCTTGACTCTCATGGTAGGGCCGATCAAGCTCGACAAATTTCGTGCCCTAATTAGCAATGGCAATGACTAGGAGAAGCGAAAGTAAATGGTCATGTCGCATTATTCATTTCCCTCGATTCCTATCCGTAAAAATGGCCTAGTCGCTAGTGAGTTACTGCTGGTTTTTGAAGAAAGACAGCAGTGGACCAAACACAATGTCTTTGGCATTCACTCCCATTACGAAATCCGCGTGAGCGTACTCTTCGATGAACTGGACGGTGAGCTTGCCGGCGTCGTGGAGCTTCAAGCTCTCGAGCTGCTGCTGGACGTCCCTCTTGTCGGCGAGCGCGTCGTGGCCTCCATAGCTGAGAAAGATAGGGAGGTCGCGGGGGATGTTGGAGAGGTTGTAGACCGGTGGCCTCACGTCCCCGTAGTGCGCCGCATTGGAGCTGGCGTTCCCGTAGTCGTACTTCGCCACCACGCCGCCGCGAAATACTGTGAGCAACAATTCCGATTCAATTGAATGAGCATTGATCTAAATAGCATGTCTTTTTGGCTTAAAACCCTCAAGAACAGGATCAACCGTGCACTGAACCTACATTGACCCAAATGGACCAGGTTCTTGACGGACGATGATTGCGGTTCGTTCTTCAAGAAGAGACCGATGGTGGAATCATTGAGACAGCAGTTTGAGCCTGGAACGGATCAGTCGAAATCAAACACGATCAGCTTAATTATTCCCTGTTTGAGTTCAAGAACGTATCTGGCGCGGCGAAGCTAGGCAGTACCGGTAAATGCAGCTAGTAAATTGAAGCAATCAACGCCAGGAAAATGGCAAAAGTCCTGGACAAGGTCGGCCAAGGGCTTGCTGCGACCAAACACAAATGCACGGTCATAATGCAAGAGAAAAGAGAAGATAAGCGAAGCTTCGAATCGAACATAAGAACTTCTCGAAATTTTATGCGGGTTCTTCTGCTTACGCTCCTAGATTGAACTCGGCCAGTCCCAGCGACATGGCGATCTGTCAATAATGCAGACACATCAAGTGCAGCTCCCTCGGGCATCAAGGTGGACAAATATGTGCAGAACGCCCTAGTTCTCTAATTTCAATAAGAGGGAAATAGCCAAGGGAATCATCTGTTCACCTGGTCGACGGAGTTTTTGGCCAAGACGACGCCGAGGGGGGTGGTCATGTGGCTTAGATAAGTGACGGGGCCCAACAGAGCCACCGATCGCAGCTTGTCCACAAGTCTCCCTTCCGATATGGATGCCAAACCTGTCAAAGTTCCCTGGAAACAAAAAGAAAATTTACCCAGGAACCTCAGATCTGCAGTACAAATCAAGTTGTCTGGAAAGGATAGGCACATCGATCGCCTCTTCTGTCATATAACACGCGCATATGTATGTGGCGTACGACCAGATTCCATGAAGTGTACTGGAAATAATATCTCACCAATGAGTGGCCGACGTAATCGATCTTCTTCCCAGTTTGCCCGTGGATGAATTCGAACACGGCTGGAATATCGAAAGCCGCCAATTCGTCCCATGACCAATTCCAGAAATCCTGTCGGCAATTCAGTTACCCGTTCAATCGAAAATGGACAATTCTTATGCATTCTCTGGTTTCAATTACAGTTATAACGGGAAGATCAAATTTAAATTTAGTACAAACAAAAAGTTCTGAACGTTAGCCACTCTTGATAATAAGCAGTGATGGCTTTTGTACTTATATCAATTTAATCCATTCAATCAATTTTGGCCCGTGGCTGACCAACAATAACATAGATGCCGGCGTTCTACATGGCTCACTGGCACTGACGTGAACAATGCAATAGGTTTGGGACCTTTTGGTATCGATAGCCACTTTCTAATAACCGCATGAATGATATTGGGCCTACTTAAGTATTCCCTACGCAAGGATAAGTGATACGACGAATCCAATATGTGTACCAAACTGAACGTGGATCGTTGAATCTAGCAGGATTCACGTGGGATCCACACGAGACTCACCATGTTCAATGATTCAGATAGAGTTGAATACGTGCATTCCACTCACGGAATAAATTTAGAGAAACAGGGAGAGATGTACTGACGGGGTTGGCGGGGTCCAAGGAAGTGTGGCGCCTGCTGAACCGGGTGCCTCGGCTGTTGGCCATCCACACATCGAACCCGTTATCGGCCAGAATCAAGGGCAGGTCCTGCTCCGGCGGGTTCAGCAGCCATATCATCCCGTCCTGCATTCACAGTATACCGCCATCAACAGATAATCTCCCTCTTTAGGACAAAAACATCGAAATGATGAACATGCTAGAGAATCATATTTACACGAGGAACCTGAGATATCTAACGTCCTGGCGCGTCACAATTTCGAACATACGAGTTCAGATACTGTGACAAATATGGCGTGCTTTCTTTTCGAGTTTCTATTGCGTATGCAGCACAAATGAACGAGTCCGGCGGTCTCGAGCCCGTGAATATTGCACTCACCACAAGTATGCCGTGCTGTACTAGGACTGGCTGCTTATTGCCGCCGCCGCCACCCCCAGCTCGGCCTTCTGGTATTCTTAGCACGTTTAGTATGTATCCATCCTGAGTGACCACCTGAAACAGAACACACCCAAGGAAATCAGTGTTACACGCATCATTTATTATGTTCTCTTCTCTTACATTCGAAGATACTACCCCAATCTCATTTTAATAGACGAAGCTAGTCAAGATTTAAGATTTTCTGTGAGCTGCTCTTAGTTACATCGAACTCCTGGCATTGGTAACCATGTATCGTGATAGATGAGGCACATATGCCCCCAGTAGCGAAAGGGGCAACAGTGCCGCTGCCGACACCGAGCGTTGAACTGCTGCTCAAGCCATGGGCTGCATGTGGTGCGACCGCCAGGACCAGGAGGAAGGAGCCCAGAGCCAAGCTCAGGAAGCCACCCACACTCATGATCATCAAGTTTCTCTTCTCTTCTTCAGCTTTTGTTTTTTGGGGTGTCGGGTTTTCTGTGTCGAAGAAGATGAGAAATGAAACTACAAGCGCGCATGCCCCTGTATTAAAGAAATTTCTGAGAGAGAAGGAGATAAGAGAGGCGAAAAGAGTGGGAAGACGATTTGCTTCCATATCTGCTTCTGCTAAAAGGTTCTTATAAGTAATTACGCAGATCTTTTTTTAGAAAATAAATCCAACTTTAACTCTAATCTCATAAATAACCTTCAATTTTAGGTCCACTACCCTGAACTTTTTTGTCTCGTAAAAAATTACAAACTTTATCCTGAACTTTTTTTTTTGTCATATAAAAAGTTATCAACTTTAAATTGAGTCTCATATCTAACTCCACTAATCCTCTATCCAAAATCACCCTTAGTGATGTGACATTTTTACATCATTACTCCAATTTTTTTTCCCAAATCTCATATTCAAGAAGACGCTCTCTATATCAGCTCGAATGAGATCTTATTGTATTCGAAATTTGGATGAAAAAACTAGAGCAATGAGGGTTGACTTTCTTCAATGGCTTTTACTTTTAAAAGAATCTTCCTTCCATTTCGCTCAGGGATCTTCGATTATTGTGCTCAGTCTTCAATCTCTCATACACGGAAGTCTTTCATTTCTCTCAATCAGAGAGCTCATGCTCGAGACACTCGATTTAGTTTGATTGAATAGCTCGTGCTTGGGAGTTTTTCATCTCTCAATTATCAAGAGAAATTTAAGAAAGAAAGTTAAAAGGGGGCAAATTTGGGACTCAAATAAAAATTTGTGGTTATTTTAAGACAGAAAAAGTTTAAGGTAGAATTAGGATTAGACCTAAAATTGGAGTTTTCTATGAGATGAAAAAAAAAGGTTTAGAGTATAATTGAGGCTGGACCTAAACTTGAAGGTTTTTTAAAGTAATAGGTTGCCTAAAAAGATTCGAGTTTTTCACATTTCTAGGGAATGAGTTATGATGGAAGAAAAACAAAGGGAGACAGAGAAACATATAAAAAGGATTGAAAATGAATTAATACGTTTGGTTCCCAATACATCATTGCAACCAATTGGAAATGGAAGCCATGAATCGTGATGATAGATAGGAGAAAAAATTTAGTGGTTAGAGACTACCACGCCATTAGCCAACATGGCATTTATGTTTTTTTACCGTGTTCATGTTAGGATTCGCCGCACAATCATATAAAAAAAAAAAAATTGAAAGTAAAAGCGAGGAAAAGAATTTAAGATGCAATATTTTATCCTAGTTCATCCTTAAACTAGGGTTATGTCCAGCTGAAAATTACATTGTAATTAGCATCTCGCACTTCTCTATTACATTCCCCAAATTTCAAGAGAAAGAATCCAAAAAGAATATATACGTCCAATAGCTATTCATGAGTCCAAACCCAAACTACCAATAAAATATGACAGAGAATATATTTATATCCAAAGAAAATATATATGTTCAATAACTATTCATGAACCCAAGTCCAAATTACCAATTATAAGCTCAAACTATAAAAGTGTTCTAGCATCACAAGGGTATTGCCCCTACATAGTTGATAAGGAGTATGAACGACATCCCAACATTCTCCTACTTTGTGAATATTAGGGGTGAGCAGTTCCAAATACCGTAAAGGTTCCATATAAAACCTGGAACCTATCCGTTGGAATAAATTCTTCAATTTTTAGAATCTGAAACCTATCATGTTATAGATTCCAAGATTGGATCTACTCACATTCCACTTATATTATTAATTGAACGATTGCAGTGAATTAAAACTCTCAATGATTACCACTTGCTACTACAATTTACTAACCATAAAGATAAATGAAAAATATTAATATTAATAAAATAAAAATCTCAATCATAAAATGAAAGCTCAAACTAGTGCTTCCGGATTATACTCTCAGTTTTGAACAATATGGAATATAGCAAAATCACATAACCATATGAATCAAGAAAAATGTTAAAACTTATTCTAGATTCTAGGTTATAGGTTATAGATTATAGGTTTCAGGTTCCTCCAATTAAGAACTTGGAACATACCTGTCAAAATAAGTTCATCATTTTTTGGAACGTAAATCTTACTCTATATATTTTGGAACCTAGAATCAACAAATTCCCATCAATCCGGTTCTCAAGTTCCAGATTCTACTTGGAACCATACTCGCCTCTAGTGAACACTCGACATGCTCCTTTAAATCCAACAGTTGTACACCATTTAAACTTTTATACACTCACTGCCTTGGTCAAATTTATGGGAGAAGAACACTAGAAGTGTAAAAACTTTCGTACGGCGCTCCATTGAATGCCAAAAAAAAAAAATTTCGCTCGCTTGAGTACCACACCAAAGTAAAATCACTCACTTAAACGCCACTTTTGGCCAAACGTCCTACATGGAAATTTTTTTTTGAATTTTTTTTTTTTTTTATTTTGCTTTTTTTCTCTATGGCTGACTTTGGCTGTGAAACTCTCACCCAGCTTGGGCGAGGGGCACCTTGCCCTCGACTGCAAAGACGCTCGACAAGGCTGTTGAGGCCTTATTGGCCACTGGCAAGGCCTCGATGTCCTCGCCAACAACTAGCAAGGTCATGATGCCCAGCGTCACCTGCGGCAAATGAGACTGCAAAGCCCTCGCCCAAGGCCTTCGTAGCGAGGGCTAGGGGTGTGCAAAAGAACCAGGAGCTGCCCGGACCACCCGGAACCGGTGGTTCTTAAGGGAATTGATTCGGTTCCCGGTTTCAATTTATGAGAACCGGTGAGTACCGGTCCGGTTCCTGGTTCCATGGGCGAATTCACCCATCCGCCCACTCGGACCGGACCGGTTATATTATAACAATATATTAATTTTTAATATTTTAAAAAAAATTGAAATTGGCAAATCTAAAATTTAGGACTCCAATCATCATCTTATCTCAATTCACTATTCTCCTACTCCATCTCATCTCTCTTAGTTCAAAATCTCCCTGAGCTCCCTCTTCCTCTCCAATTCACCTCCGGATCCACTCATCTCCCTTCAAATCCTAGTTCAAACTCGGCGAAATAGTGAGTTGATTCTCTTTCCTCCCCTTGAACTTGAACTCTCTCTCCACGTTGTCGCCATCCTCGTCGCCACCTCCGCATTCATTGTCACTATCGTCCTCTTCATTATTGGGCTCGTCCCGCTTCTACCTCCCCTCTTCCTCCTCCCCCTCCTCAGGCCTCCCCCCATCGTCCTCATTTTCGAGGACAGGGGCGAACTCCAGGTCTAAAAATGACTCATCATTCCCGTTGCCCTCCTCATTGTTGGTCTCGAGGGAGGAGTGGGAGATGGCGAAGGCAGTGGCGAAGATGGTGGTGGTGGTCGGAACGGAAGCGGTGCGAGGGTCGCGACCGCCGCCGCCGCCGCCCCACTATTACTTGAAGAGAATAAAGCTACCATGAATAGGAGAGTCAGAATAAATAGATGTGAGGAGGGCGAAAAGGGGAAGGCGCAAAAGTTAGACCGGTTCTATGGATCTACCCGAGAACCGAACCCGGTTCAGTCTGGTTCCCGGGTGGATCCATGCAACTAGCGGGCGGTTCCCGGTTCCAATTTTTCGAAACCGGTTCTTAATGGGCGGTTCCCAATTCTAGGTTGGGAATCGCCCATCCAGTCCACCCGAACTATGCACACCCCAAGCGAGGGCGAGGTAGCCCTTGCCCAGATCTGGCCATGAAGGCCAAGGCAAGGGCATCCTGACCTCGCCAGCTGTAGGCAAGGCGATGTCACCTATGGCACCCAACGCTGGCAAGGGCCCTCGCGGCCTTCGCAACCAAGGGCGCCAATTTAGATGAGAGTTTCGTGGCCAATGAGGGTCATTGGTGACCTTCACTGACTCTAAAGAAAGTAGCCAAAGAAAAAACACAAATAATAATAATAATAATAATAATAATAATAATAATAATAATAATAATAATAATAATAATAATAATAATAAATATTACAAATATTAAAAAATTGTCAACATCACAACGGTGTCGCCATGTCGGACAACTGGCACCTACATTGGATTTTCTAGCAAGGCAAATCAGAATTAATATTCAAGTGAATGATTTTTCAAATTTGTGGCACTCAAATGAGTGGAAATAATTTTAGCACTTCAGTGAATGTCATACAAAAGTTTGGCACTATTAGTGTTCTTCTCCCTCAAGAAATCTATACTATGCACCCCATGTGTCAATTTTTCCACCACTACAACCTTTGACTTCGTTTTCTCTTGGATGAAGTGATATTGTATGTCGCCTGGTATGCTTTGTTCTTACATAAAATCCAAGATTCTTAGCCAAGAATAAAATACTCTAGTCATCACACACCAATCTTCACTTATCATTGTGTAAAACCAAACTCTTTACACAATATGTGCAGCCAGATCACTTCCTCAGCCACATGAGTAAGGGTTATGTACTCTCCCTAAATAGTAGATAATGCAATCGTGTTCTGTCTCTTACTCATCCAACTCATAGATTCGCCGAATAAGAAAACAACATATCCGCCCGTTGACCTTTTGCTATTTATGTCACATCCCTAATCAATATCCACAAGACATTTCAATTCCAACGCCTTTTATCCCTTTGAGCTTTTCATGCATTCATAACATAACTCAAAGTTAGAAGTACCGCGAAACGAAGCACCCATTTTGTTGCCATCCAATGCTCTTTCCCAGGATTTTTGACATATATCTGCTTAATACTCCCATTGCCTATGCAATATCTGGACAGAGCACATTATGGAATACATCAAGTTCCCAATTGCACTTGCATGGGAATGTTGTCATATCTTTAGCTTCCTCTTTAGTCCTAGGACACTAGAGCGTTGTTAACTCGGAACTCGTGGACATGGGGGTCTCAATGGGTTTATAGTCAGTCATGTTAAACTTTTTCAACACACTTTTTACATATTTTTATTACTTAGCGACAAATTTCCATTCTCATTCTCCCTTTTTAATTTGCATGCTTGATGGGTCTAAATCTTTCATCTCAAACTGTTTTGCAACAAACCCTTTGCAATGATAATCATTTTTGAATTATTCCCAACTAGCAACATATCATCATCATATAAAAATAATATAATAAAAACATTCTCTAACCTTTTCGTGCAAACACAATATCAGCATTGCAATGAATAAAGCCAAGCTTCAATACATATAAGTCAAACTTTCGGTAACACATCCTTGAAGATTGCTTCAAGCCATAAAAAGATTTGTTCAGTTGCAAACAAAGTCTTCTTTTCCTTTGACCACAAACTCTTTTGATTGCTTCATGTAAATATCGTTGTTGACACCTAAATTTTGCTTAATTATTTAGTAATTAGTTGCATGAAAAAAAAATTTGCATTTCATGTAGTCACATTTGCATCGGCACCAAAACACAACAAAAAGCAAGCGCTCACGGTCGATAACGTGCAAAAAAAAAAGAAAAAAAAAGGGGGGGTTTCTCTTTTGCTGGTTTGAAAACACACACAAAAAAAGAAAGACAAAAAGAAGAAAGTTCCTGCACGTCTATTGTCTCTTTCTCATTAATGCATGCACATGCATGCACAAATTCGGCGGACGTGGCAGGGGCCCCCGATCAATAAGATGCACGAAAGGTGGTCTCTCTCTTGCTGATATGAAAACATGCAACGAAAGTCAAAAAAAAAGAGAAGAAAGAAGAGCGCTTCACGTCCGTTGTCTCTCCCTCATTAATGCATGCACATGCATGGACAAAATTCAGCGGACGTGAAAACTCCAGAGAAGCCGCAAGCGTGAAGAAAGCGAAGAAAGAAGACTCCACTGCACACGCGGAAATTCTGGGGAAAGCCTGCAAGAGGATAGGCCAGCATTTTTATAATACTTTCCTTCCTAGATCGGTGGCCACCATATTTGAAAAAAAAAGAACCAAACTTGAACAAGCAAGGAAAAGTTGCGGCTGCCTCCTGTTCACCTGTTGCCTATAAATAAGCGAGGAAAGAGGGAGCAGAGGAAGAAGGAAGAATTCACTGAAGAGGTTTTGTGAGAGCTATTAAAAAAGAGAGAGCCCGTAGAGAGACACACGAGTGGAGAGAAAGGAAGAGATTGAAAAAAGAAGAGTGTCAGAGAGAACTAAAAAATATTCATTGTGAAGAGGCTCCTCCTTCGGACAAGAAAAAATGAAGTCAGGGGAGGATATTAAAAAAAGAGATGAATAGAGAGTCTGTCAGAGAAAAACAAAAAAAAAAGAAGGTGAAGTCAGAGAAGGCAACAGAGAGAGAGAGAAAGAACGTGAGAGAAAAAAAAACTAAAAGAAGAGGGGTTGTCTTCTTCAAGTGGAGGCTTCGGGCGAAGCCTGCATCTCCGCCCCGGCGTCCACTGCAGCCCGCACCACCGCGCCGGTCCGAGACCCGTCGCTGCTCGCGACCTCACCAGCCACCGCCCTTCACCGGAGTTCCGAACGCCGATGCTGTTGCAGCCCTCAGCCCGAGCTCCACCCTGCTCGCAGCGCCTCCGTCTCCCTCGCTGCAACCCAGTGCCCGACGCCCTCAACTCCAACCTGCAACGCCCGCGTCTCTGCCCGAGCACCGCCCTTCGTCGCCATCTCCACCGCGCCTCTGCACCCACCGCTCGAAGCCACGAGTGACGCCACCGCCTCTACCCTTGTTGCTGCACCCAGCCGACGCCCAGCAGCCCGCGCCTACGCTGCTCTTCGCCCAAACACCAGCAGCACCGTCCCGAACACCTGCACTCGCAACCGCGCCTCTGCACGCCCGCGACCCAGCCACGACGCTGCTCCTGCTGTCCCTCATACCGTCCGTCTGTGAAGCCGCCGCTACCCGACGCCATTGCTCTCCATCGCCGCTCAGTCCCTCGCGACACCAGCAGCCCGTGAAGCCACCGTCCCTGCCGAGCCGCTCTATCCTCTACTGCAGCGCCTCCGTCTCCCTCGCTGCGACCCAGCGCCGACGACCACCTTGCTCGCCTTTCTCCGAGCACCACCGCGCCGCAACCCGACCGCCTGCTGCTGACCGCCGCGCCGCCTCTGTCAGCCCAGCGACTCTACTCCGCCCAACGAAGCCGCTGCTGTGCAGATCCGAGTCTCACCCGAGACTTCCGTCCAAGTGCCGCTACTGTTTCGCCCGAGTCCGCTGCTGCCAACGCCGCCGGTCCGCCCTCGCCTGAGCTCCGACGACTACATCCACTCCGACGGTGAGCAGCGGCCTTCCCAGCCGTGAGCTGAGTCTCCCTGGTGATCCACAGAAGCTGCCCAGCCGTGGGTGAAGAAAGCAAGAAAAGAAAAACAAAAAAGGAAAAATCAATTTAGGTAGTCTTTTCTTTTATTTATTTATCTTCTTTTACTTTATTTGTTCTTTTTAGCATAATTATTCCTTAGTGTAAGGATGAGATGTTTGACATGAAATAGCCTATTAAATTTGGGATTGACAGTCTAATTTTCGCGCCCGAAATCCGACTCGCAATCACTTAAAAAATCGCTAATCCAATCTCCCGCCCGAGATTCGATTTGTGATTTATTTAAAATTGGCCAACCCGATCTCATGCACGAGATATGGTTTGTCAATTTGGATGTCAATCTTGCTCTGATTTGCTGTCGTGCCGTTTAAGTTAATTTCGCTTTCATAAAAAAAAAAAAAATCCAAAAAAGTGTAGGTTAGAATTAGGTTTATTTCCTGATTTGCATATTTAGAATAGGAATTTTATAAAATAAAAAATCAAATCAATCAATTTAGGTTGCTAGTTTTTTAACTTGGGTTTCATGTTTAATTGCTTGACAATTTTTAATTTCGAAATCAATACAAAAAGAAAATAAAAAATGCAAGTTAGATTAAGGCTAGGGTTAGCGTATTTAGTTATTTCGTTTTTTTTTTAAAATAACAAAAATTCAAAAAAAATGCATTAAGGATATTAGTTTTTTTTAGAATTGCACGTGTCAATTTAGAATAGGATTTTTGATTTTAAATTTTTACAACAAAAAAAAAATCCCAAGAAAAATTAATTAATTTAGGATGCTAGTTTTTTTTGTAAGTTGCATAATAGGTTTTTTTTAAAAATGCATGTTTTAGAAGAGATAGCACGTCCCTTTAATTTTCACTCTAGTAGTTTTTTTTATAGTGTTTTTTAATTACGAATTTTCATAAAAAAAAATCATCATGCATTTTAGAATAGAATTGCATGTCCCATTTTAAGTTTAGATCAATTTGCATCTTAAGTTAGAAATTGCTAGATTAAGATAACGTCTTAGTTTAAATTAGGATTTAGTATGACTTAATCCTAAGTTTAAATTGGATGGAATTTTAATTTAGCTAGGTATTTTTTGCATTTTTCTTCATTTCGAATTGCATGAAAAATACCAAAAAGAATTGTCTTAGAATTAATTTTATTCTCTAGGATATATTGCATGCTTATTAAGAAAACACAAAAACATCGCATTAGGCCATATTATCATGTTATATTATTCCATGTTAGATTAGTAGCATGCATTGCATATTGCATTATTTTCATTAAATAAGTGAAAAACAAAAAAAGAAATTGCGTGTTAATTAGAAATCATATCTAGATCTGTTGATGTGAATTCTGATCTAACAATGCAGATGCTTTCATTGCTACGAGGTAAGTCCCCGCATTTTTTTATTTGCTTTCCTTGGGTGTTAAATTGGTGGATTGCGCACCGCATGATCACATCACATGTTAGGGAAATAGATTTAAAATCAATCCAAAACTGCCTGCAAAAATATTTTTGAAAATAAAAGAATGGTACCGAAAGGGCATTAGAGAAATCTAGTGTAACCAAGTCCCCGAACTCACAATCTCTGGTTCGTAGGAGTGAAGTAATTCTCTCATTACTTTACTTGGGTTTCTAATCGACCCACCCAAAATAGATTAGTGGCGACTCCATGATAAAATCATTTGTATGTTAAGAACTTATACCATAAGTCGCGAATTGGTATGGGCTTGGGAGAGCTCGAGCTAAGTCTAGGCTTAGCAATCCATTAGCCGAACCCTTAGGTGGTCCAACCCGCTTCGGGGAGGTCGCGACAATCGTCTTCCAAGTCATCATGGAGGAATGTTGTTTTCATATTAAGCTACTCTACCTCCACATATGTAGATGCTACAAATAAGACAAGTCTTATGGAATTTAATTTAGTAATGAGAGAAAAAATCTCACCATAATTGACTCACTCTATTTACGGGTATCCCTTCACCACCAAATGAACTTTATATCATTCTATCTCTTCATCTACAAACATCTTTTTTATTGAACACCCACTTGCAACCAATTGCCTTTCGATCACTAGGCAGTTTTACTAAATTTATGTTCCATTTTTATCCAATGAGTCCATCTCATCTTTTAAGGCTTTCTCCCATTGTTTGGCATTCTTCATGCTTCTTGCTTCCTTGATAGTGCTTGGATCATCGTCTGTAATAGTTAGAGCATAATTTTCATTATCGGTAAACAGAGTATACATCTCAAGTGGTCTTTTTAGCCTTGTGGACCTTCTTAAAACTAGTTCAAGTGGCACTTCATTTTCAAATTCAATTTCAAAATCTACTATATCATTCATTCCATCAAGCTCATATACTTTAGAATCTAAAATTTCTGTTCCAACTTGTGTAACCTCTGTCTCTTCCTTCAAATAGACATCTAAATCAACCATCTGTAATTTTTCAAGATCTTTTGAAACAATATGATTTGTCGTAAATTCTCCAAACACTATATCCTTATTGTAGATGATACCTTTAATATTGGGATTCCACGACTTATACCTTTCGATCATCCTTGTACTCAATAAATATGCACTTCTTTGACTCGCTCTCAAGCTTGATCCTTTTTTCCTTTGGCACATGTACATACACTTCATAGCAAAACACCTTAACATGGGAAATGTCCGGGTTCTTCCCAAACAGTGCCTCAAATGGTGTTCTTCAAAGCCGATGTAGGGAACTTGTTCTTTAGATAACGCACAATACCCACTACTTTTGCTCAAAATTCAGCTGCTAAGCCTCACCACAAAGCATACTTCTTGCCTTTCTCCATGAGAGACCAATTAAGTATCTTTGCCACCTCCATTCTATTGAGGTGAATAAGGTGTTGTTTTCTGCCTTGCAATGCCACTAGTCGCACAAAATTGATCAAATTTCGCTGATCCAGATTTTCGTCTATTGTCAGTCGACAAAACTTTAATTTCTTATCAAATCGATTTTCCACCATTGTGTTGAACTTGCGAAATTTTTCGAACATGTCATCTTTCCTTTGCAAGAAATATGTCCATGCATATCTAAAATAATCCCTAGTAAAAGAAACACAATACCTTGATTTTTCAAATGATGCTACATAAGTGAATCGAAGATGTTACTAGGGATTAGATCCAAATTTTTTCTACTCTCCTTTCTATGGATTTGAAAAATACCCAATTATGTTCCCCATGCAGACAATGTTCACATAATCCAAAACCCATAAAATATCTTGGGATACCTTCCACTATCTACTTTGAGGTAAGGGTCATAGGCCCTTTCTCGCCATTATAACTCAATCTCCAATGCCATGGCATCGAAAGATCTTTTTCCACCTGTTTTGAGAAATAACTCTCATCACTAATCACTATGTTTCCCAATAACTTTCACAATTTTCCATATCATCCACCTTTGGCGATAGCCAAAGATTCATGGGTTAGCTTGCATGTGTACTTGTTGGTGGTGAAAGTGATGCCAACATCTACTGTAGTTCCCACATAGATAGGAGTCCTAGTAAGACCGGGAATATGGAAAAAATTATTGTCTTATCTTTCATCTTCAACTTCACCTTTCCACAAGCAACTATTATAATCTCCCATTGGCACTATACCTCCCTAATATGCCTCACAACAGTAGAACTAATCTCTATGAGGCATCACAAGGAAAGATGCTCTAGTATCAATTATCTATACATTGTGGTCACCCTGCAATAAATTGCAGACAAGGTACATATCTATTGTGTTGTTGTCATCGTCCTTTTTGGTTCTAGAGGGCGATGGCTCATCTCACTTCTCTAAACTCACACTTTTGCTTTCGCAATCCTTCTTGGTATTGCAGTGCCTTCCCTTGCCGTCACCACCAACGGAGTTGTCACCGCCGCATCTGAGCAAAGCCACCTCATAAGCCATGGTCAAGCAAAGTTTACGGCCACGGATGATGGAGAAGGAGGAAGACGGAAAACTCAAAACTGGGAGCTCGTGGCCATGTCTTCTAAGGCCCTTAAAACCTTTTGGCCAAGGACAACCCAAGAGATCCACTTTGTTTTTAGACCCTTATTCCTCTTTTTTTCCTTCCTCAAAAGATTCCTTCATTTTTTTTTTCCCAAAACAAGCAAACCATCCATTTGCTTACATTCTATTTTCTATTTTTGCCACATTCTGGTCATCCTTGAGCTCACACAGCGGAGCATTTACACAATAAACTCTTTAAGTCCCAGCGGTTTGTTCGAGGCCAAAAAACAGGGGTAAAGAACCCATCTAAGCCATGGATGATGGAGGAACCCCGCCGGCGTTGCTTGCGGTCAGTCAAAGCCACCCCTCTGGCTTCGTCCTTTTTTTTTTTTTTTTTTGGTGTACTTCTCCAATGACCTCTAGATCTAGAATTGGGTTCAGGTATGACGTCGCTCACCCATGGCCATCGTCGCCTTCACCGGCGTCCCTCTCCAAACCTCAAGATTTGGCCTTCCATGATGAAAGGCGCTCAGGCATCATGTTGCCCGTCCATGGTCGTCATCACCGTCAAGCAATGCCGAAAGGGGCAGCTCGGCTTGGATGTGCAGGATGCAGTGTTGGCGACTCCGTTGGTGGCCGCGGCGAGGGGGAGGTAGTGCAACTCGAATGGAGAAAAACTTCCATGGATGAACAGATGTTGGGCAATCGTCCATTTTCTTTTTAATTTAATTCCACCGTGTCAAATTATGAATGGCCAAGACTAAACATGAATTCTAGGTCTGAAGCTAACGTGGTAGTTTCTAGCCACTAATAGCGCGTTAATACATGGCTCAATCGACCTAAAAAAAAAAGAAAAATTCCTTGGAAGCCTACCACTGTAGAAATCTTCATATTTCTTAATATCTTATGAGTGATTCATTCTCCTCAAATAAAGAAAAGTACATCCTAGTTGCTAAATATAACCTATGGTTTTTATGGTAAATACACTTGCCACGCATTGAACCTTGATTCTCAATCTTATCATGACTTGGCAAGTGCCAACACTCCGCTTCCAAGTTGGAGCAGAGATGCCTTCTAACCTCCATTCTCAATCTTATCATGACTTGGCAAGTGCCAACACTCCCCTTCCAAGTTAAAGCAGAGATGCCTTCTAACCTCTATTCTCAATCTTATCATGACTTGGCAAGTGCCAACACTCCCCTTCCAAGTTGGAGCAAAGATGCCTTCTAACTTTGATTCTCAATCTTATCATGACTTGGCAAGTTCCAACACTCCCCTTCCGAGTTGGAGCAAAGATGCCTTCCGAGGTCAACTTGGCCAACATTTGTTGAAATACTATATATCAACAAGTTATTCTTCGCTTTGAACATGAGGAGCCTTGATAGTATTGTCAGGAATTTCTCTTGAACCAAATTACAGTCGATTTCTGTGTTCTATTCTTTCACGAAAGACTAGATTTGATGCAATGTAAGTTGCTGCTTGGTTATCCCAAAATAACTTCATAGGAGCACAAGTTCCTTCATGACCCAAATCACTCAATATAACTCGTAATTACGATTCTTATATGAGTCCATCATGGACTATATGACCTTCATACAAAGAGAAAGGAGATAGACCATGGGCTCGACTCTCATGACATGACCGATCAAACTCGATGAATTTCGTGCACTAATTAGCAATGGCAATGACGAAAGAAAAAATTGACCAAAATGGACCGAGTTCTTGACCGACGTCAATTGCGGTTCGTTCTTCAAAAAGAGATCGACAGTGGAACCGTAGAGACAGTAGTTTTTGCCTGGAATGGATCGGTTGAAATCAAATAATCAGCTTAATTCTTCCCAATTTGAGTTCAAGAACATATATGGGGCAGCAAAGTTAGGCAGTAATGGTTAATGCGGCTAGCAAATCGTAGCAATCGACACCAGGACGGAGAAGGTCGCCCAAGGGCTTGCTGGGACCAAATACAGCCGCACGAACATAACACAGGAGAAAAGAGAAGATGAGTGAAGCTTCGAATCGAACATAAGAACTTCTCGAAATTTCCGCGGGTTCTTTTGCTTATTTTAGATTGAACTCGGCCAATCCCAGCAACATGGCGATCTGTCAATAATGCAGAAACATCGAATGCAGCTCCCTCAGGCATCACGGTGGACAAATATGGACAGATTACCCTGGTTCTCTAATCTCAATGAAAGGAAAATAGCGAACGGAGTCATCGGTTCGCCTCGTCGACAAAGGTTTTGGCCATGATGACGACGAGGATGGTGGTCATAGGGCTGAGATAAGTGATGGGGCTCTACAGAGCTGCCGATTGCAGCTTGTCCACAAATCTCCCTTCTGATAAGGATGCCAAAGCTGTCAAAGTTCCCTGGAATCAGATGGAAAATTTACCCAAAACCTCAGATCTGCAGTAAAAATCAAGTTGTTTGAAAGGACAGGCACATCGATTGCATCCTCTGTCATGTAACAAGCACGCACATATGTGGCTAACGACCGAATTCCATGAAGTGTACCGAAACTAATTTCTCACCAAAGAGTGGCCAGCGTAATTGATCTTCTTCCCAGTTTGCCGGTGGATGAAGTCGAACACGGCCAGTAGATCGAATGCTGCCAGTTCGTCCCACAACAAATTGCAGAAATCCTGTCAGCAATTCAGTCGCCAGTTCAATTGACAATGCACAATTCTTATGCATTCTCTGGTTACAACTACAATTATAACGTGGATTCAATTTACAAAAGATTCTGAAAGTAAGCTACTCTTGAAAATAAGCGGTCATGTAAAATTATGTGAACTCGCCTTTGTGGGTGATGCGGCGGATATAATATCAATCACAGAGCGTCAACTACTTAGGAATTCCTTGAAGTGCCCCCAAACGAATGGCCGTCATATCGAAGGCCAATATTTAGGTGTCGTGGTGAAAGGTTTACTAGATAAGGTGGGTCAAGATTGGAATTGAAAGCACAACAAATGTACGCGAGGAAAGTTACCCAAAAATCCTTAACCTACGTCAATTCAATCACAATTTTTTTTTTTTTTTTTGCCAATTGAATTATAAACATTTTAAATTCAATCTATTCAATCAATTTTAACTGGCAGCCAACTAGCACTAACATGGACACTGGCAATCTACATGACGTCACCGACGCTAACATGAACAATTATAATAGATTCAGAATTTTTTTGGTAATTTTCCCAATGAATGTGTTATAACGTACATACAGTGCCATAAATATAGGCAGGAAACTTGTATGAACCAAGTGCACTGTGAGAGAATAAATTAGGTTCATGTTGCCGATGCACTAGTGGGTCTTGCTAATGGTACTAATGCAATTTGAGATCTAGATGGGCCCGAGCTTAGGTGCGATAGCCACTTGCCACAAATCACATCATTGGTACCGGCCCAATTAACTATTCCCTACATGAGGATAAGTGCTACGACGAGTCCAGCATGTGTACCAAACAAAACGTGGAGTGCCAAATCTAACGGGACTCACACGGGACTCACGCGAGACTCGTCACGCTCAATGATTCAGATCGAGTTGAATACGTGTATTCCTCTCGTGCGATAAATTTAGAGAAAGAGAGAGATGCACTGACGGGGTTGGCAGTGTCCAAGGAAGTGTGGCGCCTGCTGAATCGGGTGCCTCGGGTGTTGGCAATCCACACATCGAACAAGTTGTCGGCCAGAATCAAGGGCGGGTCCTGCTCTGGTCTGGCGGGTTCAGCAGCCGTGACATCCGGTCCTGCATTCACCGTTTACCGCCATAAACAGATAATCTCCCTCTCTAGGACAAAACATCGAAGCGATAAACATACTAAAATGAGAAAATAGCGGGAGTATCATCAAGAAGAAAAGCAAAGTTAGGACAGAGAAGAGAGAGAAGGACGAGAGATTTCACGGGAAGGGGGAGAGAGTGGTGTGCCACCCAGGATGACATGTGGCACGACGTGTCGTCCGTTGAATGGGCCAGTCCCATGATGATGTGGAAAGGCTAGCCTACACGATATTTTCCCGACATAAAGTGGTTTATTTACTACAAGATGGAGAAAAGATTAGAAAGCTCAAATTTCAATGCGTCTCCTGACGATCGGACACGAGCCAATCGCGTAAATCGAAAGAATATTGCACAGGCATCACAAATGAACGAATCCAGCAGTCTCGAGCCCACGAATAATGCATTCAGCAGAAGGATGCCGTGCTGTATTATTAGGACTGGCCACTTATTGCCGTTGCCGCCGCCGCTGTCCCCAGCTCGACATTCTGGTATTCTTTGCACGTTTAGTATGTATCCATCCTGGAGTGACCACCTCAAACAGAACACACCCAAAGAAGATAGAGTGTTTACACACGTTATTCATTAAATTTTTGTCTCATACATCCGAAGATACTGCCCCAGTCTCGTTCCAATAAATGAAGCTAATCAAGATTTAATTACATCGAACTCCTGGCATTGGTAACCATGTATCGTGACAGATGAGGCACGGGAAAAGGATTTGCTTCCGTTTCTGTTTTTGCTAAAAAGGTTTTTATATGTAATTACCAAGATTCTTGCTTAAAATTGGCCTAATTTCTTTTTTCTTTTTAAATCCAACTTTTATTCTAATCTCGTTAAAAACCTTTAATTTCAGGTCCAGTATCAATTCTACCCTAATTTTTTTTTTTGTCTCATAAAAAATCACAAACCTTAGATCCAATCCCAATCTATCCTAAACTTTTTTTGTCACATAAACTATCACTAACTTTTAATTGAGTCTCATATTTTTTTTTTTTTTTTTTTTTTTTTGGTACCCGGGGAACCTCCGCACGCCGCTTCGCGGTGGAGAGTAAACCCCAGGGCGGCGGGGCCTCCCACCACTAGTCCCAGCGCGGGTAAGACACGCGTTATGCGTCCCGGCAAGTCTCGAACTCCTCCCCTCGTCCGGTAAAGGGTACTAAGCCTCAACCAACTCGGCCACCGCGGGCGGTGGTTGAGTCTCATATTTGTCTCCACTAAGCTTCCATCCAAAATCGCCCACGGTGATGTGACATTTCCACGTCATTACTCTAATTTTTTTCCCAAATCTGATATCCAAAAAGACATTTTCTAGATATTAATTTCTATATTAGTTCAAATGACATCTTATTGAATCTAAAATTGGTATAAAAAAAAACAGCAGCAATTAGGGTTGACTTTCTTCAATTGCTTTTACTTTTAAAAGAATCTTCCTTTTATTTCACTTAAGGATCTTTGAATTTATGCTTAGTCTTCAATCTCTCATACTTGGAGTCTTCCATATCTCTCAAGACACTTGATTCGGATGTTCAAATAGCTCATGCCCGAGATTTTTCCATTTCTCTACTGTCAAAAGAAATTTTAGAAAAAGAGTTAATGAAGGTAAATTTGGAACTTAAGTAAAAGTTTGTGATTTTTATAAAATAAAATAAGTTTAGGATAGAATTGAGATTAGACCTAAAATTAAATTTTTGGATGAGACCAATAAATATTTATGATATAATTGACGCTTGACCTAAATTGAAGGTTTTTTAAGGGATTAAGCTACCTAAAAAGAGTCGGGTTTTTCACATTTCTAGAAAATGAATTATGACAGAAGAAAAACAAAGGGAGACGGAAAGACGGATATAAAGGACAGAAAAGGATTAATCATGCGTGGGTCCCAATTGGCCACATCATAGCAACCAATTGGAAATAGATAGCCATGAATCATGATGATAAATAGGAGAATATATTTAGTGATTAAAGACCACCATGTCATCAGCAGACATGGCATCTATGTTTTCTACTAGCCACTTATAATTTCACACATGTCCATGTCAAGATTGGCCACACAATCACAACGAAAATTGAGAGTAAAAATGAGAAAGAGAATTTGAAACATAAGATTTCATTATAATTCACCTTGAAATTAGAGTTACGTCCAGCAGAGAATTCCACTGTGATTAACACATCACACCTCTCTATTACATTATTCAAATTGCAAGAAAAAGAATATATATATATATATATATTCCAAACAAATTATATATATGCAATAGCTATTCATAAGCTCAAGCTCAAACTACTAATAAGGGAACGTTTGGTAACGTTTCTGTTCAGAGAAACAATTTTTTAACAAAAATAGTTTTTTTTTTTTTTTATTTCTATTCTTAGGAACAATTTCTAAGTATAATTTTACCAAAAAAAAATTCTAAGTATAAGAACGCGCTTAGTAATCGCAAAAATTTCTACTCCGGGAATAGAAATGCATTTGATAAACATGTATAATTATGTTGTTTCTTTTAATTTTCAATTTTTTTACTATATTTTTCCTTTTTTTCTTCTTTCTTTTTTTTTTTTTTTTCTTTCTCTTTGTGGCCGGTCGTCGGTCTCAGTGGCCAAGCGAGCCTCCCGTCGGCCGGCAAGGCTCGGCCTCGCCGGCTAGGGCAAGGCCGACCTCGCCTTTGCTGGGCAAGGTCGAGCCTCGCCGGTGGCCTCATGAGGCTTGCCTAGCCACCGAGGCCATCGACAAGGCTCGACCTCGCCCAGGTTGTGGCATCCCAGAAATTCAAAGCCAAATCATAAGGTGTGTTAAAGTCTTTAATTAGGAGTTAAATTTCCCATGGCTTATGCTTTAGCCATTAGTCTTTTTATTTAGATAAATTATGCATATGATTGTGAGAATTTAGATGTGATGGATTAATAATTTATGCTTGGCCATGTACCTTATAAATTAAATTTCGATAACCAAGATGCCCTAAGACTTTGGCCAAGATGAAAATTGAAATTTAAAAATAATTATAGAAAGGAATTCAAAAAAAAAAGGGGGGGGAAGGGGTTAATTTTCGAATGGGCCTTAGACCCATTGGCCTAAGCTTGATGGGCCAAGCTAGTCGGCCCAAGAGGGGAATTCGACCGGCCCAATAGAGGCCCAAGGGAAGTGGTCGCTGGCCATAGGGAAGCCCAAGCCCAAGAAGCCCAAACTCAATTCAAAATCCAATATGACAAGTGGCAAAGGGGAAGGCCATGCATTGGTTGATTTGTAGGCAAAACAATCATTACTAATCATGAGAAGATGGGGAAATAAAAGGGGAGAGAGAGAGAGGAGTGGCCGGATTCTTTTGGCCGAGAGAGAGGGTGAGAGAGAGAGAGAGATTTCGAGAGAAAGGGAGAGAGGCCGAGAGGGAGAGGAGAGGCGGAGCCGAGGAGGAGCCGCCGTCGTTCGCCGTCCGTCCGCCGTGTTCGCCGCCGTACGTCGTCGTTCGTTCGTCCTAGAGGCAAGTGGGAGTCCTCTAGCTTCTCTTGCATGCTTGTATGTTGTTTGCATGTTGAAATTTTGAGTGTTAGATGTCAAAAACCGAAGCTTGGATGTGCGGTGTGTGAGTAGTGTGACTGTTTTTGTTCGGATCATGTGAGTCAGAAACTTGTTTGAGCTTACATGTGTGTTTAGAGTCCGATTTTGACTTCGATCTCTTCATGAAAGTTGTAGCTAACATCTTGAACTACAACATACTAAAATTTCGTGGAAAATGATGGAGATTTGAGGGGTTAAAGTCTCATATTTCGGAGACCTCAGATCTGGAAAGTTTTTACTGACCTTTTGTTGGATTTGTGGTTGCATGTTGGTTTTTGTTGAATATCTCACTTCTATGTCTTCATGAAAGTTGTAGGGGACATCTTAAACTACAACATACTCAAATTTGAAGAGAAATGAACAAGTTTAGCCTAGTAAATCGGCTAGATCTTGGAGACGATGATTCTGGTGATGTATTCCGAGACACCCGAGACTTCAAGGACCTAAATGGTGACCATACTTTGGTTATTTGACCTAGACCTCTTCATGAAACTTGTAAAGGATATCTTGATGCATAACATGTCCAAATTTCAGAGAAAACTAAAGAGAATAGGTAGGTTAAATCTCAATATTTCGGAGATGTGTATTCTGGACGATGCGGTAAGGGTTCCAGAAGCTTCGTGAGGTTGAATAAAATAATCTATAAGGAATCTGACTTGGAGCTCTTCATGAAAGTTGCACGAAAATGTCTTGGCTATCACTCTGTAAAATTTCGTAATTTTTGGAGGCCGTATGAATATTTTAATCGAGTTTATTTAGAAACTGTGCATTCTGGTTATTATCCGAATATTATGTGCTATGTTGTGGAAATTGTGAAATTGTGTGAAATTCAATTTGGCCATGAATTTTGCATGAAATTGTCATCCTATTGGTTTGCTTAATGATTATTTGAATTTTATGATTTTGGGAAATTATAGATATTGAATTTAATATTTATTTATGAAAATAAATAAGTATGATAATAAAATTAAATGAAAATAATAATAAAATAATAATAAAATAAAAGGGATTATTTTATTGGCCATAAATTCCATTGAATTTATTAATAAATAATTATGCAATGTTACATGTATGATAAGACATTGGTGTATGTATGACCATGAATTGTGATGCATGTGTGAATCGTATGCCATGTAATAATGAGATCAAAATGATGATAAATGTGGATAATGATAAGTGAGTAAGTGGTTGAGGTGGAGGATGAGGCCGGAATGTACGGAGATACATTGCCGGAATTCCCTAGGAGATTCAGGATGCCCGGAATGTGGGGGGCCGGAAGCCCTGTCGGAGGTTTTTGCCCGAAGGGAATGCCTCGCGATGCCAAGATTGGGGTGCGAGATGCCTGGCTAGAAGGGTAAAGGCCGGAAGCCTTGTCGGAGATTTCTGCCCGAAGGGAATGCCTCTTGATGCTAGTTGAGATGCGAGATGCCCGGAATGTGGGGGGCCGGAAACCCGGTGGCCTGGGAGGCTGAATTTGCCGGGAGCCCTGTCGGAGGTTTCTGCTCGAAGGAATGATGATGAAATGGATGATTTGAGAAATGGGTGATGTGGTGATCAAATTTAAAGATAAAGATGAAAATAAACTCATGGCATGATGATATGCATGATGATATGCATGATAATGATGATGATGATATGTGATGTGAAATAATGATGATCACCCATGATATTATATGCATGATGATATGCATGATGATATGCATGATGATGATGATGATGATATGTGATGTGAAATAATGATGATCACCCATGATATTATATGCATGATGATATGCATGATGATGATGATGATGATGATATGTGATGTGAAATAATGATGATCACCCATGATATGATATGCATAATAATATGCATGATAATGGTAATGATGATGATATATGATATGGCTCGAAGACATGTGAGATGTGATGATGCTATGATGATGATGTCATGTATGATGAAATGATGTCATGACATGTATGTTACAATGACAATACACGTGAATGTGTTATGAATTGATATGATGATACATGATAGTAAGCGCATGGCTTCAAGGTAAGTAACGCCTGCAATGTATGATGATATGCATGATGCATTGAGTTGTTATTGGATTTCCCCCGCTTCCTGCCGTCACGCGGGGGGTGTTTTATGGTCTACCATCCGATGTAGAGGTCGAGTGTGCCGAGATAGATTGTCCCTCTGTTCCCGGACTGACTTTTATTCGAGTACGCTGTCTAGTGATGTACGACATAGGCCTGGCTGGGGGCCCTGTCATTCAGGAGTTCATTTCTATGCACGTTCGTCGGGATGGAGCGATGCGAGGGATGTTGCCGCCGCCACCGCCTGATGCACCGGGTTGGGTGTGAGACCCGCGCGCGATGAGTAGAAGCCGGATCTTTTTGATGTAGATAGCCGACACTTTCGATGGGGGTTTGTGCTCGTATGATGTTGAGGGTCGAGGGTTTCTTTTTTAGGTTTTAGGCTGGACGTGGCTGAGTCCTAGCTTTTCCTTTTATTGTACCGACCCGAAGGGAATCCCATCTTGTTATATGTATGTAAGTAAAGTGTCGAAGCTTGGTTATAAAATGATGGTGAATTAGTGGTGTGTATTTGTATCATGGTTGGAAGGGGGAGAGACGGTGATATTTTAATTTACTTCCGCTAATGAGTCGCGTTGGGACCGATTGTTTAATAAAAAAATGTGTCTGCGAATTAGGACACTTCTTAGAAAGAGAGAAAGGTAATTAAGGTGTAACATCGGCGCTGGTGATGACCTGCGAAGGGTTCGGGGTGTCACACAGGTGACGCAAGGTCGGCCTTGCCCTGGCCTAGCAAGGCCGAGCCTCGCCGTGGCTCGGTGTCTCCGGGGCCGGCAACGCTCCGGCAAGGTCGCCGGCCCTCGTCTGGCCAATCACCAGCGCCAGCCATGGCCAAGGTTGGTGACTAGAAAAAGGAAGAAAAAGAAGAAGAAAAGAAAGAGAAGAAAAAAAGAAGATAGAAAAAAATTGTTTTGGGAACAAAAAAATAGATTTTTTGTTTCCGGGAACAAAAGTTTTAACAAACGTGTTTCTATTTTTTCTTTTGTTCCCTAGAACAAAAGAGCTTAAATTTTTGTTATGGGGAATAGAAACAAAAATAAACAAACAGGCCCTAATAGTTTCACCTTTCTACACCTGACCATATCAAGCGTAGTATTATTCCTTATTCGCACTATATGTCCTTGATTTGGCTTATAATAGCAAAACCAATCTCTATAAAACATCAGGTGGAGAGACACTCCAGTGTCAATAATCCATGCACTGTGGACACGCTGTAATAAATTGCAGACAAGGTACATGTTTTCTATGCTAATGTCATCATCCTTTTTTGTACTAGAGGATGATTGCTCATCTCACTTCTCTAGACCCACACTTATGCTTCTACAATCTTTCTTCAATTGTCTGAGCTTTTCGCACTTCCAATGCATTATTTTTTCTCAATCTCAGTTATTAAATTTTCCTCTAAGCTTATTCTTGCAACCAAATCTAGACTCAAATCGTTCATTATTCCTTCATCTTACCAAAAAAGCCTCTTGCGTTACACTATCAGAACCTGCTCTCCTCATCTCCTCAGACAACAAGGTAGCCACAACGTTCTCAAAGGATAACGCACTAACAACTGTGTATAACAATCATATGTCCCAATGAATTCAACAGCGAACACAATAAAGTACGTGCTTTGTCTTCCTCATCTAGATTGACGTCGATCGATGCAAGTTTAGCTCAAATAGTATTAAACTCATTTAAGTGTGCAAAGAATGAATCACCTTCACTCATTCGAAAATTGTAGAGTTGCCTCCATAGAAATAGCCTATTCACAAATGACTTGTTCTAATAAAGGTTTTTCAATTTTGTCCAAAGATCCTCTGTCATCTCCTTAGATGTCACATTCACTAGGGCATTATGAACAAGACATCAAAACTAGAGATGTTCTAATCAATCCTAGTAATATGCTCTACACTTACCATAATGTAGAACCCTCCGATCCCTAATGTTCCACTCCTTCAATTTAGTGGACATGGAGTCATTCAACTCGTCCTCCTTCGACTTTCCCTTGGTATTCTCTTTGGGCTTATCATCTTTGATCGCGTGCCACAAATCTCTATCCACCAGCAGGGCCTCCATCTTCAATTTTCATAACTCAAAACATTTTCCTCTAAATTTCTCTACTTCAATCTATGATTAACCAATCAACGACATCTTCCCAAGATTCGATTTTTTGGGATCTCTCTTCACCAAGAAATCTAACCTCAAACCTTGTTCTGATGCTGGATGTTAGGATTTGTTGCATAATCACAAAGAAAATGGAGAGTACAAGCAAGAAAAAGAATTTAAGACACAAGGTTTTATTCGGCTTTACCTTTAAACTAAGGTTACATCTAACCGAGGATTCCACTATAAATAGCACTCATACCTCTCTTACATCCCTCAAATTAAAAGAAATATACATATACATATACATATACATATATACATATATATATATAAAATGATCCCAAACTCAAATTACTAATATAACATGAACTCAAACTATGAAAGCTCTCTAGCGTCACCCGACGCTACTCTTGTACGGTTGACAAGAAGTATGAACGACACCCTAACGGTCCATATCGCCAATTCCGTAGCTAATGCAAAAATAAATAAAAATCTAAACATTTTTGTCTCTTTCCTTTTCTTCCATCTAGCCATCTCTTGAAGGACGAACAACGCCGACAACGGAAGCTTCTTTGCTTCGTTGGTACCAATTTGATGAAATACGATGCGTAGTTACGACTCTTATATGAGTTCACTGTGGTCTACATGACCTTCATGCAAAGAAAAAGATGGACTACGCGCTCGACTCTCATGGTATGACTGATCAAGCTCGATGAATTTCATGCACTAATTAGCAATGGCAGTGACTAGAAGAAGTGAAAGCAAATTTTCATGCTGCATTTATTTCCCTGTATTCCTGTTAGCTAAATTGGCTAGCCGCTCGGAGTTACCGCTGGTTTTTCAAGAAAGACAACACTTGACTGTACACAATGTCTTTGGCATTCACTGCCATTATGAAATCAACATGAGCATAATTTTCGACGAACTGGACGGTGAGCTTGCTGACGTCGTGGAGCTTGAGGCTGTCGAGCAGACGCCGGACGTCTTTCGGGTCGGAGAGCGCGTCCCTGCCTCCATGGCTGAGGAAGATCGGAAAGTCGCGGGGGATGTTGGAGAGGTTGTAGACTGGCGGCCTCACGTCCCCATAATGCATCACGTTGATGCCGGGGATCCCGTAGTTGTACTTTGCCAACACACCTTCGCGAGCGGCTGCGAGCAACAACACCAATTCGTTTTCAAAATCGTAAGTTCTACGTCAAGGAATGCAG
Source organism: Eucalyptus virginea (assembly GCA_014182375.1). Taxonomy (NCBI): domain Eukaryota; kingdom Viridiplantae; phylum Streptophyta; class Magnoliopsida; order Myrtales; family Myrtaceae; genus Eucalyptus; species Eucalyptus virginea. The sequence continues at coordinate 29,996,645 of CM024523.1, read as the reverse complement.
GTAGTCAATTTGAATGAGCATTCATCATTAACATGTGCTTTCTGCATGAAGTCCTCAAGAAAAAGGATCGACCGTGCACTAAACCTACTTTGAGACAGATGCACGAATGTCTTGGTCGATGTTGGCTGCGGTTCGTTCTTCCAAAGGAGATCGACGGTGGAATCATTGAGACAGCAGTTTATCCCTGGAACGGATCAGTCGAAATCAACATGATCAGTTCAATTCTTTCCAATTCGAGTTCCAGCACATATCTCGCGCAGCGAAGTTAGTACCGGTCAATGCAGCTAATGAGTCGTAGCAATTGGCGCCGGGAACAGCACACAAGGCCTGCAGAAAGTTAGCCACGCTCTCGCTGCGACCAAATACAAATGCAGAATCATAATGCAAGAGGAAAGAGAAGATAAATTAAGCCTTGAATCGAACATAAGAACTTCTCGGAATTTTCGCAGGTTCTGTTGCTTACCCTTTTGGATCGAACTCTTTTGGACCGAACTCTTTTGGATCGAACTCGACCAGTCCGGCCGACTTGACCATCTGTCGATAATTGCAGAACCATCAAATGCAGCTCCCTCAGGCGTCATGGTGGACGTATATGCACAAAATGCCCTAGTTCTCTAATTGCAATGCAAGAGAAAGAACCAAGGGCAATTATCTGCTCACCTCGCCACCAAAGGCTTTGGTGGCGACGACGCCTAGGGGAGTGGTCATATGGCTGAGATAAGCGATGGGGCTCAACAGAGCTGCCGATTGCAGCTTGTCCACAAGTTTCCCTTCCGATAAGGCTGCCAAAGCTACCAAAGTTCCCTGGAATCAGAAAGCAAATTTACCCAAGAACCTCAGTTTCTGCAGTACAAATCAAGTTTTTTTGGAAAGGATAGGCACATCGATTGCATCTTCTGTCATATAACATGCGCGCGTATGTACGTGGCGTACGACCTGATTCCATGAAGTGTACTGAAAATAATTTCTCACCAGAGAGTGACCAACGTAATCTATCTTCTGCCCCGTTTTCCCGTGGATGAAGTCGAGCACGGCCGGGACATCGAATTGCGCCAGTTCGTCCCACGACCAATTCCAAAAATCCTGTCAGCAATTCAATCACCTGTTCAATTGGCGATGCACAATTCTTCTGCATTCACTGGTTACAACTACAATTAACGTGAAGATCCCATTTACATTTAGTGCATACGGAGATTCTGAACGTTGGCTACACTTGAAAATAGAGCAGTAATGAAAAATTAGATGAACTCATTTTCAATCAATGATTATGATACGTTATTGGGTGATCCAATAACTGCTAACTCATTGAGAAGTTGTTTTTTGATGGATTGGAAAGCAATCATATCCTATCCAGGCTCGAAATCTAGATGGGCCCAAGTCCAGGTGCGGTAGCCACTCGTTACAGACCATGTGACCAGTATCGAGCCCATTTAAGTATTTCCTATTCGAGAATAAGTGATACAGTGGATCCAGTAAGGATATCGATATAAATGAGAATCATCAATCCAGCAAAACTCATGTATGACTCACATGAAACTCGCCACTTTCAATGATTCAGATTTTAGAGAGAGAGAGAGAGAGAGATGTACTGACCGCGTTGGCAGGGTCCAAGGAAGTGTGGCGCCGGCTGAATTGGGTGCCTCGGCTGTTGGCGATCCACACATCGAACCCGTTATCGGCCAAGATCAAGGGCAGGTCCTGCTCTGGTGGGTTCAGCAGCCACGTCATCCCGTCCTGCATTCACAGCGTACCGCCATAAACAGATAATCTCCCTCCTTTAGGACAAAAACATGGGAATGATAGACATTCTGAGAAACGATATCTATTTAAGCAACCTGAGATATTTAACGTCCTGGCCCATGTCACGGAATGTTGTGGCACGTAGCAAAGGAGACACATAAGTGAACTATATGCATGCACGGCGCAGCTCTTGCGGGTCTAAAGTATATCGTGTCGATTTGACAATTGCCAATTGCGCAATCGATAAGAGTATTGCATATGCAGCGCAAATGAACATGTCCGGCGGTCTTGAGCCGGAAAATAAGGCACTCACCGTAAGGATGCCGTGCTGTATTAGGACAGGCTGCTTGTTGGTGCCGCCACCGCCGCCACCGCCCCCAGCTCGGCCTTCTGGTATTCTTTGCACGCTTAGTATGTACCCATCCCGAGTGACCACCTGAAACAGAACACACCCAATGAGAACAGAGTGCTGCACGCGATATTCATTATATTCTCACGACAAACATCCGAAGATAGTACGCTAAATCTTATTCTAATAGATGAAGATAATCGAAGACTTAAGGTATTTGCGAGCTGCGCTTAATTACATCGAACTCCTGGCATTTGTAACCATATGTCACGACGGACGAGGCACATATGCCCGCAGTAGCTGGAGGGGCAACAGGGCCACCACTGCCGACATCGAGCATCGAACCGCGGCTCAAGCCATGGGCCACACGTAGCTCGACCACCAGGACCAGGAGGAAGCAACCCAAAGCCAGGCTGGGGAAGCTACTCGCGCTCATAATCATCGAGCTCATCTCCTTCTCTTCTGCCTCTTGCTCTTTCGGGGAGTTGGGTTTTCTGTGTGGAAGAAGATGAGAACTGAAACTGCAAACAGACACACACACCCTTTATATAAGAAATTCTTGAGAGAGGAGAAGAAGAAGAGGAGGAGGAGAGGGAGGCAAAATGAGGGGTTAATCCCGAAAAAAATTCGCAACTTCATATCCAATCCCAAATATATCTCGAACTTCTTTTTTTTTGTCTAAAAAAAGAAAAAAAATACCCAAATAATAGGTCTAATCCCAAATCTATTTTTGTCAAAAAGAGAATTATCAATTTTTACTCTAGTCCCAAATTTGCCCCCATTAGCCCTCTGTCCAAAAGTCATTGTTAGTAGTCTCTAATTTTTTATATCTTAGAACAATTTTATTTTGAAGATAATTTTTCATGTCACATTGCCAACGTATATTTATTATTGATGCTAAAAAGAGTGGGAAAAGGATTGGGCTTTCGTTTCTGGGTTTATGCTAAAAAGGGTCTGTCCGTATTTACTAGGATATTTCTTGCCTAAAAAGGTAAGGGTTTTCCACGTTTTGAGGGAGAAAATGAAAGGTGATGGAAGAAAAACAGGGGGAGAGAGAGAGAGGACAGAAAAGGAATCGACCACGCGTGGGTCCCGACTGGCCTTATCATAGCAAGCAACCAACGAACCAACCAGGAAATGGATTTAGCCATGAATCGTAATGATGACAAGACCGCCTTTTGTTCTTCTTTCTGATGGCCAAAGGCTGATGTGAACTCTAAAATCTATTTGGTACGGTTATCCGGTAGGAATTTCAACCGTAAAAAACAGATGTTGCGGTTTTCATAACATTTTTGGCGAAAATTTCGCGATCATAATATCCATGGCAACTGTAGTCCGTCCATGGTGGTACTAAATAGGTATTAAATGAGCATCGAAGAGAAATCACGGAACTAGTAACATAGCTCGGAAGTCATGGCCAATAGATTCATGATAAATACCGAATGTGTAATGCAACTATCTCAATCAAAAAGCCATTGGATAAACATAATTCGATAGACTATGTCAATTACATGTAGAAAAACAACGTTACACGTGACCGGCGTCGCGAAAGCACAGGAATTTCTTAGAACCCCGTTGGTTTTTGCGCTCGTGCGGAAGTAATTAGTTTGCTGTCCTCATGTAAAAACGGCATCATGGCCACAGAGTTCCAATTCGGTGTTTGGCAATATGTCACCGAAGGATAGGCTCATTTACTTCCCTGTCAGTTCTTGCAAACATGTAAATCCACGAAGCGCTTATGACTCTCGTGTGCAATTAGCATGTGCAATTAGCATGTACAATCGTGATCCTCGAAAGTGAATTGCGCATCCGGACCTGAGTAAAACAGAAACGAATCTCCTGCGAAGAGATTTTTCACTCCTTTCCGATCACGGATCCGATGAGACGTTATGCACTCGCCGGCACCACTTCTCCTATGGGCGCTACAGTCGCTGTTCGTGCTCGACATTGGCGGCCTTACGGTCAGTTATCCTGAAGGATCGAGGCTCTCAAGTGTGAACTGAAACTGGTGGGTTCTGACCGTATTCTAGGAAACACGGCAGGAGTTCCATTGTCTGGCTTGGCCTCGCATGACTCTCTGTCATCTTCGCCTGCTCTCTGCCACCTAGCTCTTATCCAATAATAGCTCAATTATTCTGCTTGTCTCAATCCGTTTCCGGCTTAATTCAGTGGTGGTGAAAACTTGTCTGGACGGCAGGAATGCTTGGCAAGGGAAAAAGAAAAACGTGGCCGGGATCATTAGCTCCTTTCGCGGCATTCATCGACCCGGAAGTTGATCCAACATAACACACGGACGCGGTGGAAAAGATGGTTGCGCCAATGTGCCCGAAAAGGCGAAGCGAGTAGACGCACATGGAATTGGATCTTAAAGATTAGTGGAGGAAAAGAGAAGCAATATTGAAAATTCCTAGAGGGTTTCGTCAGGCCTTTCTAGGAAGACGTATGTCGGGAAATGGAATCGCACATTGTCCTAAAAAAAAGCTGACCATGTATGTTTTGCTTTTGGAATAAGAGTTCCTCTTTTCACATTGATCCACTTTATTTCCTACTAAACGGGTATAATCATTTCAAGTGCTTTTTTCAAACGCGGGAAATACCAAAATCCCCTTGAAATGATGCCCGTTTCTCAAAAAAAAATTCCCTTTAGGTTGTGTGTTTTCAAAAAACCCTCTAAAGTTGATCATTTTGACTCAATGACTCCCGCAAACCAGCGTCGTTTTTGGAGATTCCACCTAAAAATTGACCTTGCTCCAAAATGCCCCTAACTCGAATCACTTTGACCCAATAACTCTCCTGAGCTCACCGCCCCGTCGAAAATAACGGCTAACCCTAAAACCCTAAATTGAAAATTGAGAAAACGAAAACCCGAATGGACCTTACGTGGCCCCGTCCTTGTTCATCCAAAGGCTTATTTTTGGATGGCGTATTTCTTTTGAACATGTTAGGCCCACGAGCTTATTCATCCAAAAGGCTGAGGGCCTGAGGCCCAAGCCTGCAAATCTCACCATACGCGGAACAACATCAGTCGAGCATATCAAGTATCGTCCGCCAGCATATTTTTTGGGTTAATTGAACCAACTATATAGTTCAAGAAAATTTCGACCAAAAAAAAAAAATATAGTTCAAGAAACAATTGACATGAGGAAGGAATGCATCCAGAAGAGGACCAAGCAAAAAGCGAATCTTCGGCGACTGTTGTAACTCCCGGCCGACCAATCAATCCAGGTGAAGGATATGTCAGTTCTTTGCTAACTCTAGAATGCATATGATTCTCAAGTATCATATTTGACAACAGAAAATGAAGAGGGAAACGAGTTGCAGCAGCGAAAAAATCTGTACAAGTCATCTTTTACATGATCATCGTGAGTAATGTGCACTAAGACCGCACTCAGAAACTTAACTCAAGCAGCTCAGGAACATCGTGTATGTAATATGTACATGTGTAAGTATACATATGCAAGTGTGGATAAATATCAAATCGGTAACCAAAGTACTGAATATAAGATACTAACCATGTATAGCTATAGCAGGGGTCATCTCCCTTCTCCTTTTACTAGAACCGCCGCATGATACCAACCTCAAAAGGCAATCCGGAAAAGGCGTGACATGTTTCTCCTCGATGATCTTCGAACCTCCACCAGCAGCCCTCTTGCTGCTGTGAACAGAGTTAGCCCCAGATGCACCAGAAATCCCCCGTGCCGGGTTTGTGGGGTTATTGGAAAATTTACTGTCACCGTTGACAGATTGGCCACCTCGGAAACTCTCCTGGAAAAGTTCAGATAATTTCTTTTTACCACCAGCTGGGGTTGGTTCAGGAATGGAACCCAATGTTTCGTCCTTGAAAAAGGCTGTGATCCTTTGAGGTGTGCTAATAAAGAAGCCATCGTGGACTGGAGTATTGCCGCGAGAAGGAGTGAAATCTGCAGTGAGAATAAACAGAAAAAAAAAGAGTTCATTCTTTTTTTCTTACTGAATCATAGAGAGGCCCTGCAAGAAAGTTGAGTTGTAGTGCTCATGCAAACTCTGTTTCATTCACTCCAGGAAGGATGCAGCTTAAATAAAGACATGAAGAGAGATTTGTCAAAGACAGACCTCAATGTGATTAACATTAGAAGCGAATTAGTTGGTCTTGTTCTATATCCAATCAAAAGTCGAAATATGAAACCCAGAAAGAGGGAAAAATTTCAGGAGCATATCTGCATTTAATAGTCTGAAGAGCTTGACAAATAGATGCAATGTCTCACGTCCTACTTGGAATTTGGAACAGATTTATCGTCAAGAAACTCATCACAGAGAGATATGACTTACAGAAGTTATATTGATTCACTAGCAAAGAAAAAGCTTTCCACTTACCGCCTTTTACACTGAAGAATTCATCTTCGCAGTCTGACTCCAGCCAGGCTTGAGAATCAAAAAAGCTATCCTCTTTGCTGCCTGAATACAGAAATATTTTAATCAAGTTCGAGTGCCAAGAAATAGGAGATACGGCGCATAGCAAGCAATAGAAATCACAATCACTCATCAGACGTCACTAAAAGATGATCGATTGCAGTGTAAACCAGTTAATAGAGGACCATGCAGGAATCTGCATCGTTCTTCTGTTTTCCTGACGCCAGCAAACACTCGGTCTTGACCCTTAAATGTAATGTGCATAAAGCTAAAGAAGAAAATATGAAAAAGGCCGCTTCCTAAACTAAACCATCACTTTCATTAAAAAAAACTCAAACTTCAGTTGTCAACAAATCATGCGATCGATGAATGTATGTAGGGAGAGCAGAGGCAATAGGAGCTGGAAAGGATATGCGCAGCTATATGGACAAAACAGGTAAATGGTAGTACGGAGCAGAGTACAGCAGGCACACTTGGTTCAAAAGACTTCTGCCAAATTAAAGTTCGCCGTGGTTGACTCTAAAGAGGTTCAGACAATAACATCTTAGAAGAGACAAATCAAGAGCTTTACATCCATGTAAGTTACACCAAACGTATGTAGCTCCCGGTTTGACGGACAGGAGCTGTCTTCAATCTCATGTCAGGACAAACTGAAGAACGAATCACGTGTGGGCGCGGATCTTTTTTCCTCGTGTTAAGTCCACGAAATGGAGATGCAAAATCATGCCCGCAACGACATTTCGCATTAAATCTGAGGACCCTACGTCGGTGCCCGGCATGCCAAATGAGGCGACAATGCACGCATCATCATTTGACCGCCAAACTTATAGCGATCGAAACCTAGTAAATCAGTCATTGGACTGACTTGAGGGACTTGAAAAGAAACACTTGCCATTCCAGAACACGTCTCCGTCATACAAAACAAGGCCCACCCGACCAACGCCCCCGGCAACGACAAAAACTCATATCATTTCGCAAGACGAAAACATAGTCGCGAAGAACCAGTGCAAAAAATACAAACGAGATCGAGCACCAGCGAACTTTAGAAGCCCGAACGTACCAAAATCGGAGAACGTCAGCGTCCGGCGGGATACAATAGGAACGCCGAGGGGCGTCCAGGCGGCGGCGACCGGGACTTCTCCGGCGGCGGGGCGGGGCGGGGCAACCGTCGGCGTCCCCATCGGGGAGGGGGAAGACAAGCTGCGCTTCACGGCGGAATCCAAGGAAGAGCCCCTCTGGGCAGAGAGGCACGAACCCATTTCCCAACTCCTCGTCCTTGCGCTTGCAGAGGCAGTGCCCGGCGAGGTTAACGCATGTCACGCCATTGCAGATAGAGAACCAGGAAGGCGTTGCTTGTTTTTGTTCCTCTTCTTCTTCTTTTTTTCTTTTTTTTCTCCGTGGCGTTGGGCATAAGAAGAGGGTGGAAATTGCTTGAGGAGGAGAACGCGGGCATGTGCAGGAGGACTGGGCGTGCAAGGGAGGAAGGAGGGTCGGAAAACGAAGAGATTTGGCCTTGAAAGTGAAGTCATTTACGGGAATTCGGTCCCCCACTTTCTTCATTCTCACTTTCCCTCTTCGGGAAAAGATGTGATGTTTTGCTCGGATCAGCATTCGCTGGCGTACGTGGACGTCTACCAACCAACGACGTAGGTATTCACTATTATATAACGACACAAATGTCTTTGAATTTTGATCAATGTAAAGCGCAGTATCTAAACTTTAAAATTATTTAATACGATCTTTGAATATTAATCTAATGTAAAATATCGTCCTCTACTTTTAACTTATTTAATGTAGTTATGAACTTTTGATATATGTTTAATTTAATCCTAAATTATATGAGAAAATATTTAATATTGTATTTCCATCAATTCAAGTTCGGAGGTAATATTGAATGTTTTCATACGATCTATTAACTAAGTTAAACATGTACCAAAAGTCAAGTGACCACATTGAATAAATAAAAAGTGTAAGGACGATATTACATATTGAATTGAAATTCAAATATCACATTAAATAAAATTTAAAGTTCAAAAGCCACGGGCCAAAATTCGTGGATGATTTAGGGTGCATTTGGGAATTGCCTTCCCAAAGCCCCTTGGGCATGCAAAGCTCTTTGGGCCAAATACTTGGTGTTCGGTAAAAAAAATTTTACCTATCTTTGCTAAATGTAAGCCTTCAAAAAGCTAAGACAACGCATGGTAACATTTCTGTTTCTCCCAATTTCTATTTTTTGTTCCCAAGAAAAAAAAACAAAAACTGTTTGATAAAACATTTGTTCAAAGGAACAATTTCTCTAATTTTTTGTTCCCGGGAACAGTTTTGAGAAACAAAAAAAAGTTGCTTCTTGTTCCCGGGAACAATTTCTAGAAATAAGCCAATTTTCTTTTCTTTTTTCCTTTTGTTTCTCTCTCTTGCCGTGGCTACCTCCAATCACCCGGAGCCACCGCCGACCGTCGCCCCCGCCGCTGCCCGACACTGCCCGCCGCCCGTCACCGCTGCCACCGCCCGCCGTTGCCCGCACGACCGCCCGCGCCGCCGACTCACCCACGACCGCGCTCAGAGCCCATCGGCCAACGATCGGCGGCGGCCGATGGGCTCTGCGGCGCGGTCGGCGGTGACGGTCAACGCGGTCACCGTGACAATCAACGACAACGGTCACCGGTGATGGTCGGCGCGATCGCCGGTGGCGGCGGGGCGGTCGTACAATGATAGCGGGCGACGACGGGCAGTAGGCGGCGGTGGCCGACGATCGGCGATTCGTGAGCAAGAATAAAAAATGAATAAATACAAAAAAGAAATTGTTGAATTACCAAACGCATTTCTATTATTTTTTATTCCAGGAGTAGAAATTTTGTGTAGTTACCAAACAAGTTCTTTTACTCGAAATTGTTCTAACAAAAATAAAAAAAACTATTTCTGAAAAAAAAAAAAAAAAAAAAAAAAAAAAAAAACTCTTTCCCCAAAACGAGAAGCGTTATCGTACGCGCCCAAGACAAACAAGTTAGGGGCTGCCTTGTGCTTTCTTGGCATGCTGGCCTCCAAGGCTAGTGAAAATATTCTTCCGAAATTGTTCTCGCTAATATTTTGTTTTTCCGGTTTTACCCCAATAATTGTTCATCATCTTCATCTTCTTCCCTTCTCTCTACTAAATAGGACCAACATCTACGCATGTTCGCCGACGAAGGGTAGATAATGCGGAGAAGGAAAGGACAAGTGGTCTGGCTAGGGTCCTACGACCCTTCAACAAGGGTCACCTTGACGAGGGTCACAAAGCACGACAAGGGTTGCGGTGACCCGGATCTAGTCACACAATCTAGGTCGTGGTGACCAAATCACGCAACCCCGACGACCTCCGCATGAACGTCACGACACGACAGGTCACGCAATTGTCCGGTGAGGGTCGCCGCAACTCGGCTCTCACAATCTAGTTGCAATCTGGGTCTCCACGACCCAGATCTCATGATGCGACCTCCGCTCTAAGGTCACTGTGTGACGGGTCACGCAAACGTCCAACAAGGGTCATGATAACCCCTATCTCTCAATCTGGTGGCGAGCTAGGGTCACCGCGACCCTCGCAAGACGGTTGTGCGACCCATCATGCCGTGACCTCCAAGCGAAGGTCACCAGGGCCGCTTGATCTAGTCGCGCGATCTAGGTCACGGCGACCCTAGCCAAATGCCTGCCTTTCACCGCATCGCCTACCCCTCATCGGACTGCCTACCCTTCGCCAACGACTGTTAGCTCTTCATTAGCCAAGCCCTTGGCTAGCCAACTCTCTTTTTTTTTTTTTTTTTTTAATAACAAAACTCTTTCATAAATTTAATTTGTCCAAACATTATTTTGTTCAAATATTATTTTATTCAAAGGTATTGCACAATGGATTTTCACAAATAAGATTTACCAAATACAATTTATATTTTAAAAACTCATTTAATTCAAGGATCTTTACATTTTCTCAAAGACTTTTTCCAAAAGCCTTTCTAAACGCACTTCATTTATGCTATTCATTATCGACCATTGAATGACACTACCTAAAAAAAAAAGGTCAATAAAGAAAGATGGGGTCTGTGTGCACTAGAAGGCACTAGAGAGCACTACATCGGTCGAATTGCACTCTCGGAACACATTTCAAGCCACTTATAATTGACTCATAGCTCGAGGAGGGATTTTACCAATTATCAGTCTTTACTATGCTCGCGCAGAAATTCGATTGGTAGCACATGATGCAGTGACTTCATAATTACTTTTGACTGTTGAAGTTTGGACTTCCAATTCAATTAACGAATTAGTGTTTTCAAGATCATACCCAAAAAAATGTTCCATACAAATTTATAAGCGATATACAACTAACTGACTAAATCAAAATTAAATCAATCAAAACATGTGAGTCCGCATGAATAAATCTTGAGTCCTACTCGAAATTGATATTCGCTCGAGCAAGCCTGCAAAGGTGAGCCAGGCAAAGCTCGAGCACAGGCGATCCATCCCAAGCCCGTCCAAGTCGAGTCTCATGGCATGGAGGCATCGGCCCTGTGACTTATTAACGAGATATAAGACAGAATGCTAACATGACAAAATTTTGGAAACCTATATAAAAAGCTTAAACGACATATCTATGTATGTATTGCCAAAATCATTCACACATCTAATTTCGATCCAAGTACATCGGCCGCGAGGAATAAATGAATGTTTAGTTTAATGTTCGTGCGGTTAGAACATGACATGATTGCCAAAATCAACTGAATACCAGTGACTAAATTTCACTAAACTATTTCACTCGTCTCATACAAGAATGGACGGCCAAACTCGAAGGATCAAACACAGATGAAAATTTAGACTAGAAAGTCACGACATCATGACCCTGAACTCGTCGAAGTTGATGACCCCGTCCCCGTTGAGGTCGAACCTGGCGATCATCGCCTTGCACTCGTCGAGGCTCCGGGACTCGCCGAGCCGGCTCAGCATCCTCTTCAGGCTCTTGGGCGTGATGCACCCGCCGCTGCCGTCCACCTCGTACATCCGGAACGCCTCCTTCAGGTCGGCAGCCCTCTCCTCCGCCCCGCCTCCCTCGACGAAGGCCATGAAGTCCTCGAACCCCAGGTGGCCGTCCCCGTCCCCGTCCAGGGCTGCCACCGCCGCCTCCGCCTCCGCCGGCGACATCTCCCCGCCGACGGCAGCCACGCACTGGCGCAGCTCCGCGGGGGATATCTTGCCGTCCTTGTCGCCGTCGAAGTGGCTGAACACGCGCTCGTACTGCTCGCGCTTATCCATGATGTCTGGCGATGTTTTATTTTAGCTGCAAAAGGGGTGAACTCGATTTCTACGTTGATGATGTTGTGAATTTTGACATGGTGTTTTTGAAGACGAGGGGATGGTCTATATATAGGTGGAGAAGACGCGTGTCGTGGGTTGACCGCTTGGGTTCGTAACTTGAAGGAAGGGGAATTCCACCATTGCCTTTTGGGAAAAGAAAGAAATTGGGGGTTCTCGTGCTCTTCCTTCGTTTGAGAATGAGGAACAAAAAGTCAAAAGAAATCGACCCTCACGTCATTGATGAGACAATGCCCTCGAACTTCCGAGAAAACACTGCCTTATTATCATTTTCTATTATTATTATTATTATTAATTATTATTTAATATCACAAAAATTATAAATTAATATATTTAAAATAAATATATCAAATTATTTTTTGATAACCAAAAATCTCAAATTAATATACATGTGATAAATTTACCCTTCATTATTTTTTGTTAAATTAAATTAATCAATGATAAATAAATGATAAAATCCTAAATCGATATACTTGTAATCTATAACATGGCATCTAACTTAATATTTAATAATAAAGTATAATAGAAACTAACATATTATAAATTTATTATAGATGTACTAATTTTGGATAGTTTGTATTTTAAAAGTTAATTTGTGATAAATTTATCACAAATATATTAATTTAGGTTATTTGTAGTCAAAAAATTAATTTGACATACATCCATCATTGATGTATTGGTTTAAGAGTTTTTTAAAAAAAAATATTAATCATTATATTATCATCATCATCATTAAGACCACTCTTGTTGTGAGCAAAACAAATTTGATCATGTTTGGAAAAAGGTTAGTGCATTAAAAAGAAAAATAAAAGTTCAAATTAATTACCATATCAATACTTTACATATATTTTCAACGAGATCCTATATTTTATGCATGTCGCAAAGATATTGTGAGATTAGTTTAAGATCAAGAGTCAATGAACGAGGTTTCACCTCTACCTTTGATTCAAGATGATTAGTATGAGAAAAAATGTCATTATTTTACACTTACGGATTCGAATATACATTCCGATTGATCTTAATCACGAAATTGACAATCTAGACAAATTTCGGAGTATGCTCTGGGCAACAACGTCGCGAATCGGAGGATTTTCCTAGCCAATTTTAGCAATGATTAAGGCTTTACGACCAGGGGACATCATCCCCGACCGGTCAGCGGAAACAGCCGAGAACGAACCCCGCAAATGTTGAAACCCAAAAAAGAAGTGGGAAAGAACATTCTAGAAGCGGAAACCATGGGTCACGCACGACCGAAAGAAGCCGTACGGAACGGACAAGACGAGAGCCCGTAAAACAAGAAAAAGCGGGCAAAGCAACTTTTTGACCCTCGGATTGTTGTGCCGACGGATGAAGCTCCACCAGAGAAAGAGGAAGGGGTCTCCCATTTTCGTGGAAGTCAACAATGGGCGGGGGACGGTAGTTTCCAAGAACAACCCCCTACCCCACCAAGAAATGAGGGATTTTCTAGCCCTTAACTTCACTTCTCTAATGGAATCTCTCTCTACGGTTGGTGTTGAAAGGGGGAGTGAACATATGACCCTTTTTCGTGACGGCGAGATGGGGTGGGAAGATTCGCCTTTAGGGTATATTCATATTTCATATGGGGAACCTTCCTGAGAAGATGCGATTGCGAGGGGAAGTGATCGTTGGACAAGTTCGATCCGGACCGTGCTTAATTTGTTCTCCAAACTTGCCTATAATAAATGTTGTGTTTTCTAGGATGGGCAACCTTGGCTCCTTCTCGTTGGCTAAATTGAGTTTTATGAAGTTGTCATTGTGCCCATTTGAAGGTCGATCTAGATGAACTCAATGTTAAGTGATCTCAAACCTCTCTCATCCAAAAAGTTAGCTAAAACTACAAGGTTTTTTTCTTGCACTTATAAAGTGACCACCAATCCCTTTCATAACTAATGTAAGACCACATCAATACCCGAATGAGCCAATAAATCTAGTTACTTCTTGATTGGATTTGATCTGTTATCAGGTGTCCAATCCAATTATTTTCCTCTTAAGATGATTAGGCTCTCGAGAGGTGTGATTGAATTCTTAAGAAAAGATGTAATTTCTCTTCTCCACGAGTGAATGCATGCAAGGTTCCTAGACTCAATTGATCGATCTCTTTCATTGATTTCTATTCTTTCCCCTTTATCATTTGTGAAAGTGTCCTATAAAGATAAAGTTCTTGTAAGGACAAAAGAGAATTAGGCACATTTCAAATTGAAGTGCAAGGCTAAAACGTGATGCACATGGGAAGCCGACCTACTAGCTTGGAAAATGGATGTCATGGCGTAGAATGAAACACGAGTAGGGGGGAAGGGGGTGGGGCATGATCTAAATAAAACATAAATGGGCCCATAAGTCTAGTTACTTCTCAATTAGAACAACGCGATACCAAGCATCCAATCCCAATTATTTCCCTCTTGAGATGATTCGGCCCGAATAGGTTACTTGGGTTGAATCCAATCAATTAGACTCTCAAGAGGTGCAACTAAATTCTTGAGGAAAAATGTGATCTCTCTTCTCCCTGAGTAAGTAGATGCAAGAAAAGATTCTTAGACTGATAAATAGATCTCTTTCATTGATTTATGTTCTTTCCCTGTCATTTGTAAAAGTGTCTTGGGAAGATAAAGTTCTCATAGGGACAAAAGATAATTAGGTACATTTTATATTGAAGTGTGAGGTTATAACGTGACATGCATGGCAGGCTGACTTACTAGTTTGGCAAATGGATGTTGTGGCCGAGAATGAAGCACCAGTATGAATTGCCCATGACAATAGTACTTTACTGGTTTGCGGGTCCTGTTGATTCTTTTTGGGTTTGACTCGGGACTTTGTGCCAAAACGCCAACTTTGCTTCTTCTGCTAATTTCTCTTGAGCTCAATTGTCCAGCAAAGTGCACCTTTAGAAGAATCAATTGTTGACAAAGCATGGATCCTCTCTTTGTCCATTTTGATCCTCTCTTTCCACTTTTCCTGTTGAACATCTAAAGATTGGTGTCTTGGAAAAACGTCTCTCTCAAGTGTGTGTCTATATATATATCGAACTAATTGAGAAGTAACTAGACTTGTGGACCCATTTAGGTATTATCCAAATCACCCCCCTCACTCGTGCTTCATTCTCCGCCACGACATCCATTTTCTCTTGAGATGCTTCAGCCTAAATAGGTTTCTTGGGTCGAATCCGATCAATTAGGCTCTTAGGAAGTGCAACCAAATTCTTAAGGAAAAATGTGATTTCCCTTCTCCTCGAGTGAATGCGAGAAAAAATTCTTAGATTCGATAGGTCGGTCTCTTTTGTTGACCTCTATTCTTTCACCTTTGTATCTATAAAAGTGTCCTAGGAAGACAAAGTTCTCGTACGGATAAAAGAAAATTAGGTACCTTTCACATTGAAGTACGAAGGCATAACGTGACACCCATGGGAGACTGACCTACTAGTTTGGGAAAATGGATGTCATGGTCGAAAACGAAGCATGAGTTAGGAATCACCAATGACAAGAGTACTTTACTGGTTCACGGGTTGTGTTGATTCTTTTTGGGTTTGTCTTGGGATTTTGTGCCTAATGCCAATTGCTTCTTTGGTCCCCAATTGTCCAATAGCAAATTGCACCTTTAGGTGAATCAATTGCTGACAAAGTATGGATCCTCTCTTTGTCCCATTCTCTCGTTGAACATAGACAACACCTCCCACCTTTTCACTCACACACACACTCACTATCGACATATTTATTTAATGTGTTGTATTAAGAAAGAAAGGTTTGACCATCCACCATGATTTCCTATATTTAATTTATGGTCGTTCGTCTATATATATAAATCTGGCCAATTAAGTATAGGAATGATCAATTAAGTCAGCTGAGCGCCATTTACTTATCTTGGAGGTGGGAATATTCAAATCTTGTGTCTCCACAATCAAATTTCCTTTCTTTTAATAATAATATATTTCATTGGAGGCATCAAAACTAGGAATGCGCTAGTTCTAGTAGATAATGAAAGCGTAATTTTCATGTTTGTAAAATCGAGAGAGAGAGAGAGAGGAGGGGCGGTTGCAACCATTTTCAATTCGATTCATATTCAATTTGTATACAAATAGCATAGAGATACAACCAATTTGTAAAGATTTTCATGGTGCCAAATAGTCCAAATTCTACTCTTTATGAAATTAATGACCATATATTTTTCTCCTTAATAGCCATATCAAGTTACCCTTTTTTAAATGATCATGCAATTTCAACATAAGATTTCCTATCAATTACCAACAATATATGCATAGACATTATGAGGTTTTTCCTCGCGTAGAATCAAAAAATGATTTTCAATTTCCTAGGTACAAAATGTAAATTGCGAATTAGCTATTACAGTGAGAAGATAAGTATTTCATGGGGCAAAAACACAACCTAAACTTACATAAAAATAGGCTAATGATTAAAATAGGATTTACTTAATTTGAGGAATCCTTATCTCACGACGATCATTGTCAAATCCTTTTCTATTTTAGTAATAAGTAAAGAGGCCGGCAAGGAATGTGGTGTACTTAGAAAGAAAGGCTAGAGTATCCACCATGATGTCTTATAAGTTAAATTTTGGTCGATGAGTCTGGTGCTTACTTATTCTTTTATATATATTAAGCTTGCTAATTAAGTATAAAATGACAATGCCATTTACTTACTTATCTTTGAGATGGGGATATTGATTCCCACATCTCCTGGTCAAATTTTATTTTTTTAATTAAAAAAAATTTCATTGGAGACGTTAAAATTAGGAACGCACGTGTCATTTATAGAGATATTAAACATGTAATTTTCAATGTTTAAGAGAGAGAGAGAAGAGGGGTGGGGGGAACCATTTTAAATTCAAACCATATTCAACTTGTAAATAGGCTATGATTCTATGAATGAAATTAGGATTTGCTTAATTTGATGAATCCCACGAGGGTCATTGTCAAATCCTTTTACATTTCAGTAATAAGTAAAGACGCCGTGGCTGGCCAGGGCCGCACGTACGCTGGCGCAGAATGCGTCTTCGAACCTTCGAACATCTCTCGACCGTCCACGTGTCTCCCATCGGATCGATCTCCTCTGTCAAGGTCAGAAACCCTTGGAGGGAGAGCATTCTAGGAGAGGAAACCATGCGTCACGCACGACAAAAACGGTCGACAAGGGGGGGACGGTAATTACCAAGAACACCCCCCACTCACCCAGAAATGAGGGAGATTTTCTAACCCTAAATTACAGTTCTCTCTATTTTCGATCAAAAAAAAAAAAAAAATTACAGTTCTCTCTACATTTGGTGTTAAAGAGAGGAGTGAACATGTGAACTTTTTCCGCGACGGCGAGATAGGGCGGGAGAGCTAGAAGTTTCCCTCGGAGGTGGAATCTATATATGTACATTCCCGTTTAATATGGGGAAACCTTCCTGAGAACGTGCGATTGCGAGTGGAGGTGATCGTTGGATAAGTTCAATCCAGGACGCGCTCAACTTGTTCTTGAGTTTTATGAAGTTGCCATTGCGCCCATTTGGGGGGCTGATCTGGATGAAACCCTAATGAGCCCATAAGTCTACTTACTTCTCGATTGGAACGATATGTTGTCAAGTGTCCAATCCAATTATTTTCCTCTTGAGATGATTCGGCCAAGATAGGTTTGTTGGATTCAGTCCAATCAATTAGGCTCTCAAGAGGTGCAACCGAATTCTTAAGGAAAGATGTTATTTCTCTTCTCCACGAGCAAATGCGAGAAAAGATTCTTAGATTCGATTGATCGATCTCTTTCATTGATTTCTATCCATTCCCCTTTATCATATGTGAAAGTGTCCTATAGAGATAAAGTTCTCACAGGGACAAAAGAGAATTAGGCACATTTCACATTGAATTGCAAGGCTACAACTTGACACCCATGGGAGGCTAACCTACTAGTTTGGGAAAATGGATGTTGTGGCGGAGAATGAAGCACAAGTGAGGGGGGTGATCTAGATAATACCTAAATGGGTCCACAAGTCTAGTTACTTCTCAATTAGAATAATGCGATACCGGGTGTCTAATCCCAATTATTTTCCTCTTAAGATGCTTCAGCCTAAATAGGTTTCTTGGGTCAAATCCGATCAATTAGGCTCTTAGGAGGTGCAACCAAAGTCTTAAGGAAAAATGTAATTTCCCTTCTCCTCAAGTGAATGCGAGAAAAAATTCTTAGATTCGATAGGTCGGTCTCTTTCATTGACCTCTATTCTTTCACCTTTGTATCTATAAAAGTGTCCTGGAAAGACAAAGTTCTCATACGGATAAAAGAAAATTAAGTACTTTTCACATTGAAGTACGAAGGTATAACGTGACACACATGGGAGACTGACCTACAAGTTTGGGAAAATGGATGTCACAGTCAAAATGAAGCACGAGTTAGGAATCACCAATGACAAGAGTACTTTACTGGTTCACGGGTTGTGTTGATTCATTTTGGGTTTGTCTTGGGATTTTGTGCCTAATGCTAATTGCTTCTTTGGTCCCCCATTGTCCGAGAAAAGTCTTAAAAGTCACCTTTCATACTGTCTAATTTAAACCTTTTTTTTTTGCCGATTCGATCCTAAACCTTTTAAGTTGTGCCAATTCAGTCCTTTCCGGTAATTTTGACTGGATTTTGCTGACTAGACACCGGCCTACTGACGTGGTCGATCGGCGCCGACGTGGACAACTTTTAATAATATTTTTTTATTTTTATTTTTAAATTTTTTTTATTTTTGTCTTTTTCCTCCAAATAGGTCGCCCGAGGTCCCATGGCGACCGCCGAGGCGACCGCCGGCGAGGGCGAGCCTCGCCCATGGCCGCCTTGCCGGATTCGGCCATGGGCGATGGGCGAGGCTCGCCTCGCCGGATCTGGCGAGGTCGAGCCTCGCCGCCATCGCCCGGGCGGTGAGGCTCGACCTCACCGGATCCGGTGAGGGCGAGCCTCGCCCATGGCCGCCTCGCCGGATCCGGCGAGGTCGAGCCTCGCCGCCCTCGCCCGACCTCGCCAAATCAGGGCCATGGGCGAGCCTCGCCCTCGCCGGATCCGCGAGAGGCGAGCCTCACCCATGGACGGCGAGGCTCGACCTCGCCGAGATCCGGCGAGGTCGGCCTCGCCCTCGCCGGCGGTCGCTTACGGCCGGGCCGCCGGACCTCGGCGACCTACCGGGAGGAAAAAGAAAAAAAAAAAAAAAAAATATTAAAAGTATTTAAAAATATTTAAAATATTAAAATATTATTAAAATATTATTAAAAGTTGTCCACGTCGGCCCAGACGGCGTCCAGTCAAGAAAATCCGGCTAAAATTGGCCGGAAAGGACTGAATTGACAACTTAAAAGGTTTAGGACCGAATCGCATCAAAAAAAAGGTTTAGACTAAATTGGTACAGACAGCGCAAAAGGTTTATGACTTTTTTTGCATTTTTCCCCCATTGTCCAATAGCAAATTGCACCTTTAGGTGAATCAATTGCTGACAAAGTATGGATCCTCTCTTTGTCCCCTTCTCTCGTTGGACATAGAGACAACACCTCCCCCCCTTTTTCACTCTCACACACACAATATTGACGTATTTAATTAATGTGGTATATTTAAGAAAGAAAGATTTGACCATCCACCATGATTTCCTATATATTAATTTATGGTTGGTCGTCTTGCGCTATATTAACCTGGCCAATTAAGTATAGAAAGGATCAATTAAGTCGGTTGAGCTATGCCAATTACTTATATTGGAGGTGGGGATATTCAAAACTTGTGTCTCCACAATCAAATTTCATTTCTTTTAATAAAAATATATTTCACTGGAGGCATTGGAACTAGGAATGCGCTAGTTCCAGTAGATAATGAAAGCGTAGTTTCCATGTTTGTAAAATCAAGAGAGAGAAATAGGAGGGGTGGTTGCAACCATTTTCAATTCGATTCATATTCAACTTGTATCCGAATAGCAGAGAGGCGACTCCTTCTCTATACAACCAATTTGTAAAGATTTTCATCGTGCCAAACAGCCCAAATTCAACTCTTTATGAAATTAGTGACCATATCTTTTTCTCCTCAATAGCCATATCAAGTTACCCTTTTTTAAATGATCATGCAATTTCAACATAAGATTTCCTATCAATTACCAACGATATATGCACAAGCATTTTGAGGTTTTTCGTCTCGTAGAATCAAAAAATGATTTTCAATTTCCTAGGTACAAAATGTAAATTGTGAATTTTATATTACAGTGAGAAGATAAGTATTTCATGTGGCGAAAACACAACCCTAACTTACGTATAAATAGGCCAACAATTAAAATAGGATTTATTTAATTTGAGGAACAATTAAAATAGGATTTACTTAATTTGAGGAACCTTTATCCCACGACGATCATTGTCAAATCCTTTTCTATTTTAGCAATAAGTAAAGAGGCCGTAGCCGGCCAGCTCTGGCTTTTTCTTGGGCCCGCACGGAGGTTGGCAAGGAATGCGTCTTCGAAACCTTGGAACATCTCTCGACCGTCCACGCGTCGCACATCGGACAGATCTCCTCTATCAAAGGCTTGTGGACGCCCCGACCCCTCCCCGAGCCGCGCCGTCCTGCGTCGCGCCCCAGCCGATCCCCGGGCCTTTTTGGCCTCCATATTCCGGGAGCTCCCCCAATGATCTAGAGACACGTGGCATTTCGGCCCATTGCCCGTGGAGATGTTCCGCTGCACCGAAATCCATGGGATCGCGCCTCATTTACCGAGGCGTCGCTAAAACCTCACTTCTTTGCATCCTTTTCCCAAAGGCCTTTTCCCCCACCGTCTGCCATTTCTATCTTCCATCTAAAACCCTAATTCGGCTCCCGCCTCGCCGCCATGGCCGGACTGAGCCGCCACCTCGCTGCCGCCGCGCGGAGGCTGCCGGAGCGGCTGCGCGTCCCCGCGGGCCGGGCGTACGGATCGTCGGCCGGCGCAGCCCTCTGCGACTACTACTCGGAGGAGGAGGAGGAGCTCGGAGGGCCGCGCGAGGCCACGGGGCCGCCGCCGAGGGCCGGGTCGGAGAAGCTCGTGCCGGAGAGAGGGGTGCAGTGGGTGGTGATGGGGGACCGGGGCGCGAAGAAGCACGTGTACGCCGAGATGCTCGCGAAGCTTCTGGAAGTCCCTCACATTTCCATGGGATCGCTCGTGCGCCAGGAGCTCAACCCTCGCTCTTCGCTGTACAAGCAGGTCTTGTTGATTTTGATTCTCCTTTTTTCTTGGCGTTATTGGAAGTTTGCTCTTTAGGAGGAGAATTAGCGGGCTTGATTATGAATTGTGATCTGCTGGCGTCGCTGATTAGGATGAAGAACCACGTGATTTTTCGAAGTCTTTTCGTTGCTACCAAATTTGTGTATCTTCATTCCAAGAGACGAAAGATTGTTTTTTGCAAGCATCCAAAGGATCTTTATGTATTCATTTATTATTTGAGTGAATTTGGGGAAGTGTATTAATTTTTGAAGCGTATCGCTTTGTTCTAGCCTCCTGTGATATCTGGTGGATTTTCTTTTCAATTTTGTTTCGAAAAATTAAAGCTTTTCTCCGCTTTCGTTTATCTGACAGATTGCGAGTGCTCTGAATGAGAGGAAGCTTGTACCAGAGGAAGTGATTTTCGCACTGTTGTCCAGGAGGTTAGAGGAAGGATATTACAGAGGAGAAACAGGGTTCATTCTCGAAGGTATCCCCAGAACAAGGGTCCAAGCTGTAAGTGGAATAGCTCTCCATGCCAATTCGCATGGCTGTTGGGTCATGCATTTGAATTTTTTATGCTTGGACGGAATCTTAGACGGAGTACTGTTAATGTGTAGTTCTCACAAATGTTGGTCCTTTCTCGCAGGAGATCCTCGACCAATTTGCCGACATTGATCTAGTTTTGAACTTCAAGTCCACAGAGCAAGACCCTCTAGCAAAGAATTTAGGGACCGGAGCATTTCCTCCATCCCTGGACTCTACCAATTTGCACTTACCTGGTTCCAAACCTGGTTTAAGGTCATCAGGAGAGCAACTGGTTTCTGCTGATGTTAACAGTGCCTGGAAGGAAAACTTGACTGTGCATGCAGAACAGGTAAGGAGGTGTACTCTCGAATATAATTCTGAAGTCTTATATGTGAGATTCGAACCAGTTTTCTTTCTCTTATTTCAATGTGCTTTTTCGTTCTTCTGGCAAAATAGCTTCCAAGGCGCTGGCTTGTCTCAGTTTTATCCTTCTATATGTGTGGGGTTCCATCCAGTGCTATTATGCATGCGCTTAAGATGCTTCTTTAGGCCTCTGGTTGATCTGTCATACATATTGTAAGTAGAGGAAAGAATGATTTGCTCATTTGTCTTCTATTTTCAACAGACTAAGCTGCTGGAAGAGTATTATCAGAAACAAAAGAAACTTCTCAACTTCCAAGTTGCAAGTGCGCCTGGAGAAACCTGGCGTGGGCTGTTGGTGGCACTACAGCTTCAGCATGTGAATGCTGTCGACTCTTCCCAAAAGCTGACTGCATGAGTCTGTTCATAGGTGATTCGTGGAAGCATTTCCCCAATCACTACCCGGCATATCGTAAATATATACGAGTCTAGAGCGAGTTGAGTTCTGGCAAGTATTCCAATTTTGTATTAGTTTTGGAGGCATCAATCCAAGTTGAGATGCAGTGTGTTGTGTTTTTCCATGTGAGAAGAGATTGAAGAACAGAAAGTACTGGCATGCATGACCATTATATGAGAGCATGTTCATATATCTCGTGATTGAAATAATTTGTTCTTATTGTGTCTGATCTCCTTTTTTTTTCTTTTCATCGGAGTTGCTACTGGGTCTGTTCATTGACGAAGTATGGGGTTGTCTTCTTTGGCAAAGAACACAATATATCAGGGACTGCAGATTATAGAGTTCTAGTCTTGACCGTAGTTTTTCTTTAATTTCAGTGATGTCCCATGTTCACTTGTGACTTACTCAAATTTTATTCTTGGCTTTTACTTTCTCTGAATTGATCTTCATAGTTTCAATTGAAAGAGATGCACATGTTCAACATAGGGAAGCGGAAGAACGTCAAGTTCAAATTAACTATTCTGTACCTTTGTAGCATAGCAACACTAATGTTCAAATTAACTATTCTGTACCTTTCTGGCATAGCAACAATAACAAAAATGCTGTAGTTATAGCTTTAAGAAATCATCATCCAGGTCTGAAATTTCTATGATGACGTCCAAGCCATTATCGCCCTAGAAACTCAAAAAAAGAATAGCGCAAGCTGGCTACAGTACGTGCCATTTATATTTTAATAGTTTGATTCTTTGGGATGATTTAATGTTTGTTAATCCAAGAGCATATACAGGTGCATGAATCTCATAGCACTGAGAAGAGCACTATTCTCTGCAGTCTTCAAACTTTTCTCTACTTCGCGAACGAGTAAACGCAAGGCTCTGTTTAATTTTAAGGCCGTGTTTACCGAATTCTATTTCTTGGAACCAAATAATCTCTTGGCTTTTGGGGCAAAAGTTGGAACCAAATGATGCTGTACTTCTATTTCGATATCACACATCCTTCTGTCTTCATTTAGGTGTGTCTCCGCGCTTCCATCGCATGGAACCTCATGAGCTATGCCGTCCTCAATGACGACTAGCCGGTGGATGGAAGTTTAATCTATTTGGACATCACAGCAAGCCAACTCTCAATAAAAAATTATATGATGTAAAAAAATGCTTAAGATGTTTTCTTTTGTGTTGATCATGATGGTGCGCTGACTTTTGGATTTATGAAGCTGAATATGTACAGGCTACAAAAATAAATGAATTCTGATGATTATTATTAATACAATTTGGAATGGGAAATGAAAATATATTGTGACCAGCGTCATCAATTTATAGGTGTCAAAAATAGTGGACCAAGTTAGTTTTCACTCAGTATGCAAGGAGGTTTCCAGAATTTCTTGGGTAAAAGCGTTCACGTAGAAACAACACTAGTGCCTGGTGTCACGGAGGGCCCAAGGATATCCCTGGCGTGCCGAGTAGGGGAACCGAAGTTTATAAGTGCAAAAGTCAAAGAGCCCGTAGAACTAGAAGTGTCGACATTCAAAAGTTTGCATCCGTCTAGAAATGGACTGGTGAAGCATTTATATTGAGGGTTGCGTTGCCTAATGGATGCGATTCTGCCGGGTGGCAATTCTTGTGTACAGAAATTGATGGAGGATGCGCTCCCGCATGTCATGGAGGTATAGGCCAATGATCGATTGCCGCTGTTTAAGAAAAATATTAGTCCATACGAAGTTGCTATGTACTAAGAGGACGTGAGTCGATACTAAACTCATTGAAAACGTTAGGAAGCGAGTCAAGGACATTCTCACTTTGAGTCCATCAAGGGTTCCATTACCAATCCATGTGAGAACGCTCAGTGAATTGAGCCCATTATAAATCCCTCCATAAAAGATATTTGTTCATAAATTTAGGAGGTTATAAAAATTAAGAAGAAATTATATACATAATAATTAAATCAAACATCTAGACATTTTGATTGAAACGACCCATATTTGGACTCTACCCTCCATCGTCACCCCTCAACCCCCTACAATCGTCCCCTTCGCATCTGCCACCACCTTCATGTTTGTCACTTTGGCATAGGTGAAAGAAAATAGTGAATTAGATTAGATACGGAGTTTCAACATACTAAAAATCTAAAAATTTGAAAAGAAAAAAAAAAATAAAAAAACTATCAATCCACAACCCTTGTGGACCGTAACATATCCTTAAATTATTACATTTGAAGTCTGTGACATAAAATTCAAAGATATATTCCTAGGACAGGGAAGAAAAAATAATTCTCCTCAATTAAGGATCGGGACATACAGATACCGACAAGTTAAAATTAAAAAAACAATCATGTCAACCCAGTAAGATTAATTGGCAAGCGGACGGCCCCAACAAAGCTTTTCAAGCTCGTGTTCCAATAAGGTACAATCTTAACCGCCTTCGAGGATCCACCACACACCCCTCCTGTCAACTTCCCGTGTACCACCGATGTGGTGGTCGTCATCATCTCCGGCGCTATATGAGAACTATTCCGACCCCTCTCATCGCCCGAAGATCGACCCAAGAGAGAGCAGCAAGGACACACACAGCCGGAGTTGCTCGCGTGTCCCAACCACAGCCACGGCATGGTCAAGGACGGTTCCCAGAGCCGATGGCAGCAGTAAATCAGTGATGTTCTCACCTTAGCGTACTTGCTTTGTTTATTATAATAATCTCTCTTTTTCACAAATTTCTCCATTGTCACTTTATTCTAATCATTCTTTCCATCTTTCTTTTATTTGCACGAGTCCAAGTGACTCTTCAAAGCGGTTCACACGTTTAGCTTTTGCCATATTCTCTCTATACAGGAGCTTCAAAGATACCGGTAGAAACAAGATCGGATAGCATATTTACACCACAGTATAGCTAGAAGGAGGAGGAGGGAGTGGCAATCCTTTCTTGATCACGGAGTAACTTTCTACAGCTACTCACAGTTCATCCAGACCTCCCGCAGAAGCTGATACCTAAGAGGTTGTCGGCGGTGTCCTTTGCCGTTCATCTGGATGGGCTCCGCGGATGTGGATGAAGAGGACTCATTGAGGAAGATTGATGTTAATGGTGAATTCAGTTCATCGAGTTCGTCGTCGCTATTTTGCGCTTTCTCGAGCACAGAGGACCTACTTCTTCTCAATTGAGATTTGTTGCCGAGCTCACCAAGGAATCCTGCCACAGAAGCTGCCGAGGGTGGTGGATAGACTGGGTTGGCTGCAATGTACGGGTAGCTGGTGACTAATTCCTCCCCGACTGCGAAAGGGTCCTGCATCATTGAGAACAGTAATGGGGCTTTTGTCTACTTCGAATGATTAGTGAGGAAAAGAAGTGCAAAGTGTGCTTTTGAAGGATCATTAGTACTATCAGGTGGATGCAATCACTAACCTCAGAGGCCAAGGCCTCTAGCACGGCCTTTGGGACCGGATCAGGGCAAAACTCGTCCGGAGAGAAATTATCGAGAACCCTCTTAATCAGAGATGCACCAAATGTAGGGCATACCTTCATGGCGCAAAAAGAGTATACTCAACGATACCATTTCTCTGGGACAATAGTGGAAATGAATAGGACTTAAAACTATACCTCTTTCCTGGTCGATCTACTTAAAAGCATGTCTTTTGGAAGCATCATAAGATCACTCAAAGCATTAAGGAGATAGAATGATTTGAAGGTAGCATCTCGTGTTTCATCCTCATCCACAATTTTGTTCTCGTCTCCATGCAAATCATCATCATCCAAGCCAAATAGGTCAGTCAGCCACCTAGACCAGTTCCCAATCTGACATGCCAAACAAGAAAAGAAAGAGCACAACTTAAACATGCAAGGGCCAAATTATATGTGATACATGATTGGTTCAGATCTAGTCAAATCAATAAAGATCATGATGACCATTCCCCTTCCTCTTCTTTTCTTATTTAAGCAAAACAAAATGCATCTCTTCTGTGCTATCTGATTTGCAACATGATTCCTAGCGTAATGCTCTGAAGAAATGGCAAAGGCAAGTTACACGATATTGGTTAAAGCAATCATTTTTCTGTTTGAGTAATGATGTGTAGCTTGTGCTTTTGATCAGATCGCAGTGCAATTTGACTTCATAGACAGGAAAAAGAAGGCCAATGCATTGCATAAACTTAAGAACTAGAAATTGAATATCACTTACAGCATTTTTCAGT
Source organism: Eucalyptus virginea (assembly GCA_014182375.1). NCBI lineage: Eukaryota > Viridiplantae > Streptophyta > Magnoliopsida > Myrtales > Myrtaceae > Eucalyptus > Eucalyptus virginea. Next base: position 29,970,131 of record CM024523.1, on the reverse strand, counting down.
TGAACACCAGCATGGAAGCTTGACCTTCCTGCAGGTATTGGGAGAACCTTGGGATCACTAATGGGGTCAGACACCGGATCTGTTGGAATCTCATTTGCAGATTCCCGAAGAATGGCATTAAACATGGCTACATCTAACCTAGCCACGCAATGCTCCATTAACTGCACAGAGATTACTAACTTCAGTTTCATAGGACTAAACTGAAAAGTGAAGACTTTATACATCTGAAAATAGGAAATTGGAGCAAGCACCAACAAATTAGGGTGGTGATCAACATCAAATCAAGAAGGTAGTAAGTAAAACTTGGAAAAAAATTCCAGTATCCCTACACTGAGATGGTCATGCTCTCTGTAGTATTCTAGACTTTCCCATTGTATAATAAAAGGCATATCTTTTCCCAAATAAAGTATAATAATATATTAAACCATTTGGAATCAATAAGTTTAGAGTTTTCAAAACAGTGACGCCCTAATGTGCGACCAAGACCCTTAATGATCTAATAATGAGGCCAAGACCAAAATCCTCCTTTGTATATCACCTTCTTTTCATGAGTGAACTTCTTAATGTTGCATGGAACACGATTAGATATGGTTTGCAATGAAGTGCTATATAATATGCGTAATATGCATGAACGGGATCTGACAATTCCCAGCTGAGAGAATACATGGGCAATGGCTATTGAATTGACTATTGATACACCCCACTATTTGACCTTTTTTGACTGCTGAAGATCATCAATCAGTTATCACCCCTCTATTTCTAATCAAGCATTATTCCACATCGTCAAGCAGGCAAGGATTCGCCACCATTCCACAGTAGAGAAAATCTGTACTTTCTGCGTTCTATTTACTAATGACCTTCAATTTGCTATTGCACATGGTGTTCTCAATCTCCAATGTCTATTACGCTAATCCAACCAGAAAGGTGAATTATGGCAATTCATAGAGTTATTACTTTGGCAAGCACAGGCTGAGAGAATAGATGGGCAACAGCTATTCAATTGACTAATGATGCACCCCAATATTTGCCATTTTTGACCAATGAAAATCATCAATCAGTTATTTCCCTCTCTTTGTATCAAGCGTAACTCCACGTCATCAAGAAGGCAAGAATCCACCACCATTCCAAATGCTAGAGAAGTTCTATACTTTTTCATGTTCTATTTTCTAATGACCTCCTATTTACCATTACACATGATGTTCACAATCGTCAATGTCTCTTATGCTAATCCAGCCAGAAAGGTGATAATGGCAATTCAGAGAAATACCAATTTAGCAAGCACGGGCAAACAACCACACTCATGGCCTCCACCTCTGACAGGACAAAGTCTCTCGCATGCGTCTGTAAATGCTTTCTTCCAGAGATCCACTGAAATGTTGCCTTGCTCTTGATCTTCAGCATATGTCACTTTTCTGTTGTTTTTTATAGAGCTAGATCCCTTGGCGCTACCAAGCAACTTTGCAGCACTAGACTGCATGTACAGAGTCAGAGACTGAAACACAAAACAGGAGATGCCCATCAGGTCAATCAGTCAAAACATTTGCAATTATATTGACAGCAGGAAGGTAGAAATTTCAGTTGGAGAAAAGTAGAGGAACTTGGGTAGATGAGAGAAGGCCAATTTATAAACCTGCCACCACAGAGATTCAACAATGCGGGAGAAGATCCAAGCTTCAACTTTTTCCAATTCAGATATGAGCTCATGCACATTCTCACTGTCATCGTCTGTTCTGCCATTTTTATTTCCCTTCTTTCTGGGGTAGGACTCTTTTGATTTTGAAGATAATGGTACTCCAATATTTCCATTTGGTATCATCTGGCTTATAATTGCTCTTAGCACCACAGAATTTGATAACCAATAAGTTAACCTGTAATAACAATGCAACTGAATAAAAGCTGTTCAAAAACTATTTCTACTCAAAAATGTTTCCCACATGCAACAGGCAATGCAGGCAAAGGAGTGCAATGACAAGACCAAAACTCTAGCATCCCCACTCAATTTCACCAAAACAATGTTATCTTAAAATCCCCAGATCAACATAAGCTAATACCCGTTTCCCATAGTAATTGCAGCCAGACTCTGGTACCCTTCCTCATCAACTAAAACAGGCATATAATGTATTTGCTTACACATGCAGGCAAAAAGTTATAATAAACTTATTTACATTAAATACATGAACAATGACATACTGTTAATGGAGAATATGATGTTTGGCAAACAAAATACACCAAAACAATGATGATAGGAATGTGAAAAAAGAAAATTCAACAAGCAGAAGAAAGAAACAGTGATAAAAAATGCACCTTGGGACATCACTTCCACATGCTCTTGCCACTACAAATAATCCTGCAACTATACTCCTTCCTGCATTAGCTCTGCTTGCCTGAGGAAGCTCTCCAAAAGCATAGCGATAAAATCGAGAAAGGCGCCTAGCTGGAGCATGAAACTTGCTCATGGAACCACCATGCTCAGCAACCACCGAATATAAAGCAACTTCAACGGCAGCAGTTTCTCTCAACTCTCCCTCCAGCATTTGAATTTTGTTCTCCAGCCGTTGGAGCTTGGCATCCATAAGTGTGCGTTTTGTATCCTTAGGATATACTTTGTCCACTTTTATGTCACAGCCACTGTGGTATCTTGCTCCCCCTGTATCCCGCACAGGACCTCTTTCTTTTTCTTCCTCTGTTATGCAATACTCATTTCTGTTCCCTAGGAAAATGGTAGCAGTTTTAGAAGTTAACCTCTTCTCACCGTTGGCCTCACTGCCAGCATAGTCATCAAATCCCTGCATCTCGTCGGATGAAACTTCATTGGCAGAATAACAGGGTAACGTGCCATTCTCAGCATTTGTTGGGTTACTGCTTCTACTTTCAGTTCTTTCATAGGAAACTTTCCAGTGAACTTCCTGCGCAGAACCTACTTTCCCAGTTCTTCTTGGGATGGAATCGGCTTCTACTCCGTTAGTACCTAGAAGTAGATAATACGAATTAGCCCGATGGAAATTTTTTTGGGAAGGGCGTCAAACTAGGCTGAGAGGAGCCAAAAGAAGCAGTATCATTTTTCCGGCCTCCCCACCTCAAAGGACAACTCAACTGACAATGAAAGTCAGGGCAATTGAGAGAACTTACCATGCGAACTGATGCCTGGCATCATGTTCAATCTTTTATGCCCAGATTTAGAATCTAAGATATGCTCCTTTCCATTGCTTTCTAAATTGTTATCCATAACACCCATTCCACTCTGGCAATCAACATAAATTATTCTCATTTAGTACTGTCATAACATGTGAAAACATACTGTAACTCTTACCTTAATTGTGATGCCATCATTAATCCACAGCACAGAAGTCAGCACAAACACGGAAGATTTAAGACATTCACTAACTTATATCCAATGAGATAATTGTGTAAAGTATATTTCTAAAAGCAAAACTAATGATAGAATGGATTTTCTTGCCATAATTTTTCCAGCCTTTGCATGTGTCTTCTATTCAGGTGCATTATCCATTAGCTCAACCAGAGGACACTCTAAGCCTACCATTTATATATAGATGAGTTCCCCGACACCTCATCTCATGCGCAAAAATACACACAAAGCATCCATTAGTATGCCTATCACAATCAATATTAGCAAAGAGGGACTTGTAGCATCGCTAGAATGTCAACAAAACAAAAAGTTCACTGCAACCATAAGATAGTCAGAAAAAAGATGGCTGCAGCAGGAAAAGCATGAAGTGAAAAATTGTCCTTTTGTTCGTCCAAAGGAACATTAAATCCTGCCATCTATATCTAGATGAATTTCCCTGATGGACAACTCATTTCATTTGCGTAAGTGCACACACTATTTTTATGCCTAATACAATCAATATTAACAAAAAGGGATTTGTAGCATCTCTAGAATGTCAACACAAAATAAAAAATTCAGTGTAACCACATGATAATCAGGATGGCTACAGAAGGAAAAGGATGAAGTCGAAGAAACAGATGACTACCGGCTGCATTCTATGTGCTGAACCATCATTATGCTCCACAGGAGAAGAAGCAGTCGCAGAAGAGTGGGAAGAACCATCATCATCAGTGGAGAATGTAATCTCTGCTTCCTCTGCAAATTCTTCATTAACTGAATCCATAACAGATTCACAGTCATCTGTACCTAGAGACACCTCTTTCGAGAGACTACTTCCCCTCAACATTGAACCAGTCCTCCCCTTATCAACAGGCTGAATCTTGACATACAAAATAGGTTGAGCCATATTCCTAAAGTTCCTTTTGCAGTTCATGGCAGCACTTATATTCAGGGGCTCGTCAATCACACCATAGTCCGCCAAGTTTATCATTGCAGTGCCTATCAGCTGCCCCTTCATGATATTGTCCCTTCGAGGCTCATACAGGTTAAACTCCAAGTAATTTTTCTGGAACGCACCACCATTCCCAGCTTTGACCTTGATTTCCTTCAGCAGGGTTGCGGATAATCTGAAGGACTCATTGAATTCTATTTTTCCCTCGCCAACATTAGAACCAAGAAACGGAACGACAGGTTTAGTAGCACCGGAAGTCCTTTCCCCATTCTGCCACTGTATCAGGACAGAGCGGAGGGATCTGAGCGTTGGTGATGGAGGCCAAGGCGCGATCTCCTGAACATGGATTATATAATCAAGTTGAACCGAGGCGCTCTTTCTAGCGTTCGCCCCTGGGCCAAGAACCATTTTCTATCGTCTCCGAGGCAAATGCTATACCGGGATAACTAACTCTGCAGTCATGGAGAAAGATCGTCCAATGTCATCGACCCAACAAATACGAAAGATACAAAATTCGACCCATAAATAAGGAAACATCAAGTATAAGCTCAGAAAGCTCTCTGTCCTGAAAAATAAACACCTTCAGGAGCAAAGAAAAGGAATCAAAAGGAACTTAATTTGGATACGCAAAGTGCAAGAACAGAAACCACAATGACTGCATCAACGCACAAAAGCTCCAAAATCACAAGCAGATCTTTACGTTGGCAATGTGGCGGCGCCTACACCGAAAAAAGCGAGCTTTACACGTTCATTTCACCAACTGAGCTCAGATCAAAAGAACCCAGAAACGCCACAACCCACAAAGCCGAATTCCATCATTCCCAAGCTCGAACTAGAACCCCCGACTCCGATCACCAGAATGCCAGAACCAGTCGACGCAAAGCAAGACGATATCTCAGCTTAAAAATGAAAAGAAAAAAAACCACCGCAAGACTCCAAACCGACACTCACCTGCGGAATCAGCAACCGGGAAACGAAACGTTAAAGGGTTGTCGGCTGTCGGCTTCTTGCTCCGCTCCGACCGCAATGTCTGAACTTCCAAGTTCGGAAGCCGCAAGAGAGAGAGTGTGAGTGAAGTGAAAAGGAATGGAGGTAGGGAGACAAGGACAATGGCCTCAATATAATACACAGAAATATTTTTTTTTTTAAATGAAAATGCGGAAATTGGAGGAAAAAAAGACACGCAAGAATGTCCATAAATTAATAAAAAATTCGTGACCTCGCTATTTTTCCCAGGTAAGTAACTTGAAGGATAGTTAAAGAATTACAGTATTTCACCGAGCCAAGCGCCGTCGTTTCGCGAGCTCCGTGTCGTTTTCTAGTCGGTGGACAGTGACATGACATCCCGGTCGGTGCACAATTCCGAGGCAGTCAAATTGAGTTGGCCTTGTTCATGGGGATTTTCTATTTTTAAAATCTTAATTTACTCGTATTAATCCGACCGAATGATATGTAATTTTTTTCCGGATGATATTTTCAGATGAGAGCTATGTTGAAATATCAAATGTGTATGCGTTTAACACATCAATTTTACGATTATCAATCGATATATCTAATCTAGTGACTTAATAAAACACGTTATTTTTTCTCCTTATTATTTATTTTATGAAAACTCTTCGAAATGAAGCAAAATAAAATATTAAAAAACCGTTTTTTATCATGGTGTCATCATTATGGCTCCCATTCTCTTATACCCTTTTATTTAAATAGGTAAATTTGCATATTTTATTAAATTTTAGCAAATCATACAAGCCCGCATAAGGCGAGTGGCATTACGAAAAAGAAAAAGCACCATCAAGCATCTAGATTAAGTCGAGGAATTTCCAGATCCCATTTTCTCAAAGTTAAATAATCTTTTTCGAATTGACGTGTCCAGTAATTCGTTTGAGGGTTAAAGCATCGGTCAGCCTTCCTCACTGGCCGGTGGCGACTGCCGACGCGTCGCTGGGGCCCATCTGCAATTCCCTTTAAATCTAAGGTCCTCAAAAGCGAAAAGTTATTAATTGGATGAGAAGCCCCTCTGCCGTCATCACCTAGTGTGGAAAGTCCGAAATTTGCCCCTAAAGTTTATCAAAGGTCCCTTGACAATACCCAAATCAAAGTTAATTTTAACTTAATCGACGTAGAAAAGAAGAATGTCCAGGCGTTGTCAGTCCCCCAACTTCTCCACTTCACCAAAGTCAGTTTGGACATGACATGAGACCCATTAAAGCCATAAGCAGTTAAGCAGGGAGAAGGACTGACCAACCATCATAATCACCAAACGGCTCTAAGTTGCACCAAGCGTAGGCTGAGCAGTTCATGCCTGCACGCCTTCCTCTCTGCCTAATCACTCCAGCAAAGTGGGATGTGCACTTGAACTCTAAGGAACCAACACCTTTGAGTGAGAGGAATGTAACTTCAGAGAGAAACATGGAACAGAGAACCAGACAAACAGTAGGTGACCAGGGCAAATAGGGTTATCAGCCAGAGACCTGTTGGCTAAAGAAGCTTGAAGGAAAAGATCCTCATGTCTATTCATTCAGGGATACATTAGAACAATACATTTAACAGAAATTGGTTTTCAGCAAGCTAAGTGTAGAAGAATTAGCTTTCGGGAAATAAAAACCAATGGAAGCATATGAAGGCATACACTGGCATGAGCAGTTTTCATACTCTATCCTCTTTTTAAGGAATTTGAAGAATTCGAAAAGAAAGCAGCCCCATACTTTTCACCATGGTAACTTATATCAGAGACACTGAATTATAGCTACCCGAGAAGAGAAAAGTTGCATATGGCAGTAGTTTGTGCCGTATCTCATCTGTGTAGGGGCGTGAAGTCAGTAAGCTCACTTTCCAAGTAGAAAACAAGGAAAACAAAAAAAGAGTGCGAATCGCAAGGGTATACAGAGCATGGTACTATTTCTAGATATCTCAATCTTCACCAGGGTTCTCGATCGCATCTGAAGAAGAGTTGAGATAGGATATCACAAGATCAGCTGCTCTGCAGCCCGACGCCATAGCTTTGCCAACAGACAGCCCATCCTTGTGGTTACCTGGAAATTCCATAATTAGCAATGTCCATCACAACAAAGGTACATTCTCATACCACCACTCGGGCTGGGAACTTGGTTGGGATAAGTCGAAAAATCTATCTTCAACAATTTCATGTCATCAGTGGTCAGATTAAGAACGGGACTTAAAAGGACAGATGATTGATATCAGGCTATTAGCATGATGTGAATCTCACACCCGCCATTGTGGATCTTTTAATGTTAACCCAATGAATCTAACTCAGACTGTTGCTTGACAGTTATCGATGTCATGAGATATGACTGTACTTACAAATTTGATTATTCAACTCTACAAATTATGGACCTATTTTTCTTATATTAAAAAGAAGAAAGTCCTATTCTAGTAGGAAGTTGATACTGGAAAAATTACCTGCATAGAAGAATCCAGGAAGATCTTCTTCCAACTTCTTGATTGCTTGCAGAACCAAGTCATAGTTCCGCCCATATGAGGGGAATGCTTTACTCCAGTAAAAGTGGCTGCAATCAAGTGCACAAGTTAATAAGAGGCATTTACATAAATGAACATAGAGTTATTTAAGAAAGAAAAAGTTCTTGAGTTTGTAATCATTCGCTTACTTCACAAATGTGGGCTCTCCCTCAGCTCCCAGCAACTGGCTTAGATCAGAAGTAACTATCTGCTTTAACTCATCTCTAGAAACATCAAAAGATGGGAAACCATAAGTGTTGCAATACAGTAGGACAATCATAAATAAACAAGGGCTCAGTCAGAAATGAAGCCAGAAGTAAATTAGAATAACATGACTGCTTTGCAAATTAAAGTATTCAAGCATCTCATCAGCTCCTACTTCGAAGCTTTTGCAAGTTCTCTGTTTCGACTTCCCCCAATAAAGGTTGTGTATAGGTACAGGTCAGTAGGTGCACGGTCTGGAAACATCATGGAGGAAAAGAGTGTTCCTGCCAAAAGAAAGATATACAATTACCCCGGGTATAAAGGAGAGCAGTGTGCATTATCCAGATGTCTTGCCACAGACAAGCATTACCAAGAGTCCTCAACCCATTTTTCTGCTCCGCTGAGGGAACAAGAATTCCAAATCCCTCAAGTGGTCTCTTCACGTTCTCCTTCCTGAAGGTAGTAATCATGACTGACAGTGGCGCGTAAGTTATCTACATCACACAATGCATGTCAAAAAAAGGGAATCTGCTATAACATTGATGAGGGAATATCATGAGGCAAGATGACTGCCTCTAGTTCCAAGGTGCTGAGGGTAACAGCATGAAAATGTTTCCCTCATACAATTAAATTGTGATCTAGGTAAAATAGGAATGTAGATTCCAAGGACTGACAATAAGCCAAAAGGGAACCTATGTGAGATCCATAACAAAAGAAAATCGCTTGACTAGATAGATAAAACAAGCTACTGTTACAAGATTACAGCATTCCCAAAAAGGGAATCAATGACACATGAGAACATTCATTCCTTGTGTCACAAACACAAATTATTGATCCTAATTAGTTCCTCAATAACCTTTACAAAACTTTTCCTGCAGATGTTGAGGATTGAAAAATCAGCAAGATCAAGTCAATAGTTTTACTTAAAAAAATTTGCTCTTTGTCCAACACTTTCAGGAAGTGAAGGCCCTACTGAGCTGCTCATTACAACTTTGGTGAGCATGCACAACTAAACTGCCTAATTTTCTACCAAATTGGAAGTGGAAACCAGCAAATGTCTAGCTTTGACAAGAAAACCAAAAGCAAGGATTTGCTCTCTCTCTCTCTCCCTCTATACAAATTGTAAGTGCAGGTCCAAAAGTAGAAGATTTGCTCAAAAAAAGAAACTGCAGCTACGGTTTGATTCAAGCTTTTACGATTACACACCTCAGGAATGAAGTTAAGCGGAAAGAGGTTTCCCCTTTTTGTAATCTTCAATTCCTTAACATTGCATAACGGAGCCTACAACATTATTGACAAGTAATTAATAGATAACTACAGTTTTACCGGGCATAAAGAATAAAGAAGCAAGAGTGAGAAAAATAAGAAAAGAGGCATTGGGTTGATGGCATATAATATACCGGATGCTCTTGCACAACAAATATAAGTATGCACATGTCACCACGGATGTAAGCAGAATGCAGCCCTCCTTGTAAACCCATAGAATTTATGTCTGATAGTTAATAGCATTGTAGTTCTTCACCTGCAGCTAAAGCTATGCAGGAAGCCAGCAGCTCTCTTTTTTAAGTACGGACAAGTATGCCATGACAGGTCTGAAAAGAATTTTAAAGATCCACACTATATGTTTATGCAAAAGGCAACAGATGTTGAAGGTCTAGACACTACAAATAAAAGCACTCAAATTATACAGCAAAGCCATATCTCAGTTAGAACAAAGATGACAAACCGTCATGATCACAGCATCAAATGTCGAGTCTTGTAAGTGCTTGGTATGGTCAGAAGAGTAAGAAACTGACCAATCCCCTGCTGCAGGTACCCCATCATGACTGTACGACAACGACAAAACCTTTGATTTCAATTTAAGGTCATCCTGACTAAGCTTCTGACACAACATGTTGGCAAGTGTCTGCACAATGGAGAGGGACATGCTGAGTTTAATGCATAAAGATTGGATGCTACAACACATTAAGATGGGCTTCTCTGAGCTTAAAAAAGGAATACAACGCTCCCTACAGTGGCCCACCGTAAGTGCTAAGCAGTCTTTTCCCAAAGAGTAGACAAATTGCATACAACTACAGGTATATCAATACAAGTATTTTGAGCTTGCATAATAAGAAAAGCTAAGACATTGGACAGACCTGCATTCCACCCTGAAAAGAAAATGAACCTCTTTGACGCTTTTTTTTCTCAGGAGAGCTCTTTAGTTCTCCTTTTTTCTCTCTTTTGGCTGATAGCTTTGATTTAATTGCCCCAGCAAAAATGGAACCAAACCTGACAAGAATCAATATAACCACTTATATCTACACGAATTGCTGCATTCGTACAGCTGTGGATAATTAGGATTAGATCATTGCTCAACAAGACAAAAGCTCATTTATACAGCAGCTAAAACATCAATGTACTATAAAAAAATACTCAAAAGCCACATCAAACAAGTCATTATGTGCGGCTAGTGTGCTACTGTCAATAATTAGAATGGTTCAAGGCTCCCACTATAACTGATGACCAGCAAATTATGCACACTATAATGAATGGAAACTCCCGCATCTTGCCACAAGCTTACAAGTGTAAAGATCAACAGAACATGTACCGTTCCTCTAAATTCCATAACTCTGGAAAAGCATGGCGCATCTGTTCAAAACAGCAAAAAGCAATCAGAAATTTCATGAAACATGCAGAAGAGATGGCAACAATTAATTGGACAACAGGATAGACTATGTGAGATCCCAAGTAACATATAATCAACACCATCATGGAAAGCAGACCTGAATTTCTATTCCAATTAATCATTAATAAATACTAGCATAGACTAAACAGAGCAGGTACTTATAGATATTAAGCTCTTGGAATTTCTTCACCATATTCCTCATTCCATTAGGTTTTAATATATGCCTGGTGTCTTTATGAAGCAACATCTAGAATGATTTTCTTATAACATGGTATATTGATCTTTGGCTCAACTAAAATCTATGGATGCATGCAAACACTCACTTGTACCCATTAGATGGTGGAGCCCCATGTTTACTTGGAATAACAGAATAACATCTAGAATATTGCCATGACTTAAAGCTGTACATTTACAGGTCAGTTCACATCCTCAGGGAAGTTACTTACAGAAAGAGATTCAGGATCACCACCACTTGTACCAGCAACAACTGGGTCGATGAGGTAATCAACAACCTTCCGACCATAAAAGCCACAAAGTCAAAATAATCTTGAAGCTACTGTTTTGTAATCTCTGGGAATTATGTTAAAATAGGAATCAAAGATAAAATATGAATAAATTCTACCTCTCTGCCAAAATGACGCTCGAAAAACCCACCTACACTGCATTGACGAACAGAAGGAGAAAATAGAATGCTAAGATCAATTGTTCAAGGATGAAAAACAGAGAAAGGGCCAAGAAAAATCCAAAGATGCTGAAAAAAGAGGATAAGTGCATTGGAAGTCCTAAAACTTGTCACCAAAGTGCAACCGAGTCCTAAAATTTGTCATGAAGGTGCAATCAATTCCTAAAATTTGTAATGAAAGTACAATCCAGTCCTATTACTTTCGAATGCACAATCAATGGAAGGACTCAATTTGACCAATTTGACAAGTTTTAGGACTTGGTTGTACTTTTTGAGATTTTTAGGACTCAATTGCAGTTTCGTGACAAGTTTTAGGACTTTCAATGCACTTATCTTTAATAAAATAAAATAAAAGAAATCGCAAGCCTAAGCCACCTTTCTTGCCCATCACCAGACGTTAGTGAATTATTTCTTTTCTTCCACAGAAGGGGCTCCAGAATAATCTTAAACTGCATTAATCAGAAATAGTTCATTAAGAGTTTACAGGAAATGTGTATCTAGCATCGCACGTTCAAGCAAATTAAGGTTAGAAATGAGAACCAGTAAACCTTTTTAAGACGAAAATGGGGCCAATATTCTTAATCAACAGCTGAAGCATCTACATGACTAATTTAACTGTCCACAAACCACCAAGTAATTAGATAGTATGCCTTTCATAACCTAAGCAAAAATTATAGGACTTTACTTTCTTGAAAATCCACATCACCATTCCCTTAGATGACTTTTCAGAGATATCATACATAGAGAGAAAGTGCAGAGTTTCTGCATAACAGCAAGACAATCAGTCTTAGAGAAGAACAGAGTCCAATTGACCTATGTGCCCAATACAAAAATGAGACATCTGTTTACCTAATTAATGAACAAAAAAGGCAAAAATCTCAATTGTTTACATGAACTAAATGTGGCAAAAGCCTTATTATAGGAGACAAACCTTCGACTGAGTAGAAAGTATGTTGCTCTTGATCAGTGCAATGGGATTAGTTGGAACCTGACACAAAAAAGTGTAGTGCAGGTCATGTTCATGATACACATTTGACATCCACAATTGCAAGGAGGAAAGGAACTGAAACGTCCCTTGCCATGGTATATAGGTACTAATATTGAAAGAAATCCGGTCCAACAACAAGAACTCACCAGCACAGGCATTCCATTTCTGACTATATATCTTTTGTGCTGTGAAAGTGGCTGTACCAGTATATGATCAATTAGATAAATAATCCAGGAAAAAGAACTACTACCACAAAATGCTGAGCAGAAGGCCATAGAGCAACATCAGAGGAGAAGCTGCAACCACCTACCCTAGATTGGCAGTTTAGCAACCCCAAGGCACAACACTCAAGTAACATAAGGGATGACAAAAGAAATAAACTCTTACATATTGCTGCTTTTCTTGGATTCCAAGCTCATCAAGCAGATTTCTGACCTCCTCTTCACTCTCAGTCTGCAAAATGCAAATAAATGAAAGTTTTAACGAACGAAAGCACCGGGGCTTAGTTACCACAGGCCTATGATGCATTACTCAAAAGATGCATATTCATTGGGTTATTCAGTAAGTTGAACGGTGAGGCCACAAGTTCTCGTTACTAGTGATATTACCATGGTATTTGCTCCTTCATCCCAAATTAGACCGCCTTGTGAGACACTCCTCAGCTTCCCTCCAATTCTCCCTTCAGCTTCATATACAGTAACATCCACACCATTTGACTTCAACTTGTGCGCTGCAGCAAGTCCACTGTGACAGCATTCCAGTGGATTAACGAAAAGGTCAACACAATACGGGCATGTCAAGATACACCATCTATCACATTGCAAATGCCGAAAACAACAACATCCTCCCCCCCCCCCCCCAAAAAAAAAAAAAAAAATTTACAACTCCATCTCCACAATCAGTTGAGGGCTGAGTAGTCCCTCCTTGCAATCTTGCAAAGTCTCATGTTTCGCAACTATTAAGCTAGACAGACTCTTCGGAAGATCAAGAACTGCAAAAAAGCGGACATGAATCGCGTACCTAACACCAGCACCGACGACTGCAACTCTCTTTGCAGGACCTACAAACAACAAAATCACTCAGTCAAAGGCGTTGACCGTGAGCAGGGACCGGAGAAAATCGGGACAAACGCAGGCCTCAAACACGAATGCACTCCATGAAACTCGTCAATTTCTTCCGCAGTTCAGCTTGAGATGCCGAAAAACGAAATGGGTCATCTACGCCACAGCTCGTAATCGACCAGGTCGAATTTTTATTCCATTTTTCCGTGAATTCCCTATTAAATTGCCGACCCTGTATCGAGCTTACTGCGTTGACTGTGATGAAGAAAGAGCGTAGAGAGTTTTACTCGAAATGTCTGCTCCTGTGGCCGAACTCATCTTTGCATGTCTTTGCTGTCCGTGCGCTCCTCGCTGCTCTGGTTTTCCGATGGAAATAGAGAGAGATGATGATGATGGTGGTGGTGGTCGTGGTGGTCGTGCAGACCAGAGTTCATGAGCAGGATTCGGCCCATCAACGGTCCTAGTATTCCACGAACAGATCATCGATCCGGTCATGGGCCAACCTTCGAGCCGGTCGAGTTCTTGTCTCTTCCGTTCATTACAGCCTTGTCTTGAATCTTGATGGAATGAATTTCATTAATTTTATGGAATTCGTTGTTTGACTTTTACTTGAAATTTAATAGCAAGTAGTGACATATAATGTGGGGTGTTATCTTTTCATAAATCCTGAGAATATAAATCACATTAGCTGCTTTCATATTTTTTAGCAACAATAATGTTAAAAATCAAAACTCTCCGCTGCTAATAGAGTCATGTAAATGAGCCCATTTAGTAAAGATCCTAACTCAACCCTTTTTCTCTTGTTAAATATGTTAAAAAATCTTATGATTGTGAGTTCGAATCTTGTTAAAAGAAATTCCAAAGTAAAACATTAAATATACCATGTCGAGGTGGATTAAATTCCTTATAAAATAAGTTGATGTTTAAAAGAATCATAAACGAAAGTATCTTGGGCTTTATGTCTTATTGGAAACATTTTGGGAATAAGGTATTAAAACTAGCTGCTTTCATATTTTTGAGCAACAATAAAGCTAGAAATCAAAATTTTATGCTGTTAATAAGGTCATGTAAATGAGCCCCTTTTAGTAAAGATCCTACCTCAACTTTTTTCCCCTTCTAAATATGTTAAAAAATCTTATGATCATGGATTTGAATCTCATTGAAAGAAATTCCAAAGTAAAATATTAAATACACTAGATCAAGGTGGATTAAATTCCTTATAAAATAAGTGGATGTTTAAAAGAACCATAAATAAAAGCATCTCGGGCTTTATGTCTTATTGCAAACATTTTGGGAATAAGATATTAAAACTCAGCTGCTTTCGTATTTTTGAGCAATAATAATGCTGGAAATCAAAACTCTTTTTTGCTAAGAAGGTCATGTAAATGAACCCTTTTAGTTTTTAGCAAAGATCCTAACTCGACTTTTTTTCCACTTCTAAACATGTTAAAAAGTCTTATAATCGTTGATTCAAATCATGTTAAAAGAAATTTCAAAAAGTAAAATCTTAAATACATCATGTCAAGGTGGATTAAATTCCTTATAGAATAGGTGGATGTTTAAAAGGATCATAAATAAAAGCATCTTGGGCTTTATGTCTTATTGGAAATGTTTTGGGAATAAGATATTAAATACGGGAATGCGCCTATAAAATCGTCTGGAGACTCTGAACATGGCGGACAAGTCGAGATGGGAAAAAACCGGTCCAGACACTCGACCGCTATTTCAAAATAATAAAAAATAAATAAATAAATGGAAATATTAGAAAAAAAGGCATTCCTGAGCCAAAAAATAAAATATAAAAAATATAAAAATAAAAAGAGAAGAAAGTGAAAAGAAAAAAAAAAACAAACAAACTGTGTCTTCTTCTGCTTTATAAATCTTGGAATCACGCTGAAGCTGCTCTGAATCCGCCACCACTGCTGATATTATCCCAACCCCATAAGAACCTCTCCTTCCCTCTTCGCTTCGACCTCGGAGAAGACGAAGTCGAAGACGGGAGAAAGCTTCACAATTCCTCCTCACTTTCTCATTTTTCTCTGAGTTTTCTTTTTTTTTTTTCCTTTTTCCCTCTTCAATGCGCATTGTCTGAAGCAAGCGACACGGGGACTTCCAGAGCGCCGCTACAAGATGAGAGCTGTCTGCGCAGTTCGCGTCTCTCAGCTCTCGCTCCTTTCAAGGCCCCTCTTTTCCTCCAGGTACAACCACCCTCTTGAAATCTCGCGTTCCCACCCATGAAAAGTTGGGATTCGAGGCGCAGGCTTTTGGAATTTTTTCCATCCCCAACCTCGAGTATATAGCTTGCATCCGTGTGTTGACTCGAGCGCAAGTCGAAAAAGACCCACGTCGAGTTCTGCTGAATAATTTGTTTCTGTCGTACTTAGAGAACCAATCGCGTGGTGGGTGTTTGTCAGAATCTGAAATGGAGAAGGTGTTATGCTCGAGCTCAGTCAAATGTAGTGACCAGAAGATATCTTTTTTTCTTTTTCCTGTTTCGCTAGTTGAATGTGTTTATTATGCCAGTGAAATTTCAGGGAAAGGTGGAAAATTCGTCCTTTTAATTTTCAGTAACATGGTATTCTGAAAAAATCTGTACACATTTCACTGGGAATAAAAGAAGAATTCAAGTAGATGAATGACATAAAAAATTGATGAGTAGAATACGTGAGAATCTTGGCGATGATTACGACCGGTGTGAAATTCTGTAGTTTATTGTTCTCTGGGTTAAAGGGGACTTGAAATTGCTTTCTTCAAATTTCAAGAACCTTTGGCTCATTGCGAATTCTGATAGCTGCTACCTCTCACTCAGTTTATGTTTCTTTTGAAGTAGCAAAAGCAAATCAGTCTCATCGGTGGACATGAATCTATAACTAAAACTTCCATGAGATTATGGCATCTCGACAGGTTTTGGCAAAGATAGATAGATGTCTACCAGTTTATTTCCCTCCTTCCCCTTGATTGTGCAGTCCCATCGATGGTATTTCTGTTTGCTCTTATGACATCATGCTATGGAGACGATGCTAAGAGTTTGTTATGAAAATTGCGAGGGTTGTGCTATCAAGTTGTAACATGTCATCTGCCTTTCAATTAAAGAAAGCATCATAGTTGAGGCGTCAGAAATCAGTTGTATCAGCACAATAATATCCTTGTTCTCTATCTGTCGCCCCTCATTTGTTACAGTTGAAGTGTAGAATATTGATGTTGGTCCTTTTCTCAGGGTGCAGCTTTCTTTTCCAGTGAAACTCTTTTCCTGCCAAGCGAAGTATGGTAAGTGATCATTACCGTGTCCCATAGTGTAATTTCCATGTAATTTCTTAATTGGCAAATGGCAGAATCTTGCAGATATGTCATTGTGATCCAAACTATTTATGAACTAACTTTTGAGCTTTGAATACTCCAGCTGCTGATTCTGGGCTAGATGGTTCTGTCAGTTTGAGAGTGGTGTCTCCAACCCTATTGGCAGCAGAAAAAGAAGAAGCCAAGGCTGTCTTAACCTTGTTCTTGAAAAAGCAAGGTTTAAGCAATACGGTAGCTGCAAGGACTATCAACAAGTCTGATCTTTTCATTGAGCATCTTGTATCAAGGCTTCATTATGTTCACAAGTCTCGGTATCTAGTAGGTTCGATTGCAATTTGTTAATACTTCCATGATTTGAATTAGGATGGAATGACTTAATGTTAATCTAATTGTAACATGACGTGGCAGGCCGAGAGCTCACAACTCTTGAAATAAGGGATGCGTTAATTCCTTACCTCGAGTCCCTTCTCGAGGAGCATGGAAACATCCTGGTAGATGTGGTGGAGAATTTTCCTGATCCACCTCTTAAAGAGAAGGTAGTTGCACCTAGTCCTCCACCTCTTCCATCTCCTTCAAGCCTGGACAATAAAAAGCTAAAAGCTGTCTCCAGAGTGAGCCAGGCTAATCCTGCTGGGAAGCTTCCTCCTCATATTGTTTACCTATTAGAACTTGGTATGACTCTTGAGCAGATCAAGGGAATTACGCGCAGATTCCCTGCTTTTGCTTACTATAGCTTGGAGGGGAAAATCAAGCCGGTGGTTGAGTTCCTTCTTGATCTTGGGGTACCAAAGAATGAAATTCCAATTATCCTCAACAAAAGGCCGCAGTTATGTGGAATTAGTCTCTCAGAGAATCTAATACCCACAATGACATTCCTGGAGAACTTGGGCGTGGATAAGAAACGATGGGCTAAAGTTATATACCGCTTTCCTGCGTTCCTCACTTACAGCAGGCAGAAGGTTAAGGCGACGGTTGATTTCCTTTACGAGATGGGTCTCTCAGAGAAGAGCATAGGGAAGATTCTAACTCACTGCCCAAATATTATAAGTTACAGTGTGGAGGACAAGCTACGACCAACAGCTGAATACTTCCACTCAATGGGGGTTGATGTGGCTGTTCTTTTTCACCGTTCACCTCAGACTTTTGGCCTTAGTATTGAGGCTCACTTGAAACCCATTACGGAATTTTTCTTGGAGAGAGGATACAGTATGGAAGACGTTAAGACTATGATATCCAGGTATGGAGCTTTATACACTTTCAGCTTGGCTGAGAATTTGATACCAAAATGGGACTTCTTCTTGACCATGGACTATCCACAATCAGAGCTGATCAAGTTCCCTCAGTATTTTGGCTATAGTTTGGAAGAGAGAATTAAACCAAGATATGCTCATATGAAGGAGTGCGGAGTTCAGTTGCTGCTGAACCAGGTGTTGTCATTGTCTGCTCAAGATTTTGAAAAGGCTTTGACGAAGAAAATGGGCAAAGCGCTTCCTGACGATGCTGAAGCCTGAGTTTGTTGCATGTAGCAGTTAATGAGAATGATGAACTGAGCATCGCTTGAATGATGAGATATTTGTATGGATTGTGGACTTGCTCAGGACTCCGATTTTGCGGTAAGCAAATCAGCTGGTGAAACAACTAGTAGCAATTGTTCATGCAGATCATTCAATCTTCGATAATAATAGATGCACGAAAGAATCAAGTGCTACGGTGGTGTATTTATGTATCTTAAATGAGCTTAAAGTTTGACTGTGTGGGAAGGTCTTTCTCACCCAGGCTGAGGCCGCATTCAGATTTGCATAGAAGTGGGACATCATCGACGAAAAATCACAGATCTCTCTTGAGGACAGATTTGACTGCAGGTGATTTAGGGCCAGACTTTGCCAATAAAGAAAAGGCATGAAAATGATGCTGTATATTGTTCCAATTCATCATGTGCAATGTCCACATTCCTTAAAATGCTGAACTCCTCACCAACGAGTCAATGAATATGAACTGTTTCTTTGTCGTATTCTATTATATGTCTTCTGAAGAAGTGATCTGCTTCGATGTTGAATAATGATGCTTTCATTTATAGTTTCCAATGCTGGAGGATTCTCGTCTCTATGCCTATTGCAGGACTATTACTGAGCCATCAGCCATTCAACTGGACGGCTTCGAAGATTAACCTTAATGAATTTGGTCAGGGTGATAGTAAGGTTTCACCATCCAATTTTGTGACTCGGATTCTCAGGAGAAATATTTGAACTCTCTGTATGGTGTTGCCTCATTTTCATGCATGTTTGGCTCACAGCATGCTGGAATACATGCATACTAAGGGCAATTCTGTGGTGAGTTCCAATTCGCTTATATTATCGGATCGAGCTCTATACACTGAACAGAATGGAATACCCTGTGTCCTCTTACAACATCTTGCTCTGATTTGTGTCTGGTTTTGTTAATTCGCTTTCTTGCTTCAAGAGGGGTCCAGATTGTTAGATGTAAGTTCTTGTTGCTTTTACCGAAACTGTTGTTATTTGTGGACAAGCAGAGTCCCTTCTCTTTAGGTAGTGGAATTCTTAGTACTTATATGCATGAGTCTTGCTGACAAATGCATGTTTTATCGGAAGAACTCGATTTTCAAGATACTAATTGTGGATAACACGAGGACAATAAGTGGTTTCAAATTTATGAAGTTTTCTTAATTGATTGCTTGACATTGCCTTTGGAGCACTCGGTAAAATTGATGCCACTGAGTATGCAAAAGTTTCTCGAGTGGATGGCTGTGGTATTGTCAATTTGTCATATCAAATCTTGTCTCCATCATTAAAGCTCGAGTGCCAAAACCGACTTAAAAAGCTCTTGCCTTTACTCAGATCCATTGACCGAAATGATCACCATAGTTGATCACATTAAATTTATATGTGTGGTCCACATGATCAATGATAATAATGAATTGGATTCACGTGGATATGACTGGGTCTAACTATATATCTGTGTGCAGATGTGGCTTGAAGTTATTTAAAAAGATTCCCTTCCCAAAAAGAAACGATGCCCATCCCAAGAATATCCACTCCTCACTGCAAAATCCCCACAGCTAATTCCATTTTTCCGTCTTCCCAAGTCATTCCATCTGTCCACATAGCCTGTTCTAATTTCTAAGCAAGTGCTTTAGGAAATGACAATATGTTGAGCTCCGTATAAACTTGTTTTCAAAAACGTTCTCCTGTACACGTTATTACCGAGGCGGCGAGGCCTCTTCAAATCTACCAGGCCAATCATACGGTGCGTTGTTTGGCTGGACGGAGAAGAATCCCCATCGACACTAGTATGTCGAAGAACATCCCTAAATACATTTCTACTGATCCCACATCAACACAAAACGACACTGTAGAGTTCATGTTTCAAGGTCATTCGTGAACCTATCGATACCTGCTCGATACATGGAAATGGGTTAATATGCAGAGCAAGTTTTGAAATATTTATCGTCATAGGTCAGTTATTGCCCCAAAAATGACTAATTTTCAGTAATTTTGGTTTGCATTAGTGGCGTGGCGATATGCTGAATGAAACCCACCTCTCAAACCTGATGGTCTTACTCATTCACCCAGCCTCTTCAGCTAATTACATAATAATCTGATGAACGAAACTTGGACGGTTGGTATTTTAAAAGACTTCGGAAAGGAGAGAATTACCCTTACCCTCTTTCTCTCAACTACTTCAATTTTTCTCTTTTCATTTTAATCATCTACACTCCTCCATTTCTTTTGAATTGTAATCATTTAAAAAAAATGAGCATTTATTTTGTATTTTAACGAGTCTTGACATGGTACTATGCACAGCAAAGTAGTAGCATCTAATCTCGCATAGAATCAACAAACTTGCATTTATTTTAGTTGTAATTGAAAATACTGTTGTTTTCACGCTTATATTCAACATTTTCATTACAGGCGCAGTTATTAATTTCAAAACAATATAAATACATACTTTATTCCGCACCGAGTTTAATATAGTGGGTGCATTGCGAAATTATGCAGCCGATCTCAGTGAGATCTTGAAATGTCAGTTTATCAATCATGTTGCCTTAAATTGAAGGGTTGATATTTTGAAAAACTCAAAACTGATAGACCTTTGATAAATTTCTCTCAAATTGATGCACTTGTAACAAATGTATCATTTGTTAGTTTCTGTTAAAATTTTATTGTTAAATTGCTGAGTTACATTACACGTGACAGTTGATTAATATATTAAATTGGGATTTTACTCTTTCTTTGTCATAGTTGTATCATTTTTGTGATTCTTTTATGATATTAATCTAATTTAATGGATGGCATATTTATCACAAATATATCAATTTAAGGTTTTTAACGATCAAACAAATTAGTTTGGGGTAAATTTATTATAAATGTACCAATTTAGGGTTTTTGTGATCATTTGAGGTAAATTTGTCATAAGTATACTAATTTGGGTTTTTTCTTGGTCAAAAAATTAGGTTGGAATAAATTTGTCACATGTATATATATTTAGGGCTTTTTTTATGATATTAACCCTCAATTGAACAATATATATTGAATATTAAAGATAGTATAATATAAGGTATTCGTTCATTTTCACATCACATGACATGTGAACTTTACATCATTACTATACGCAATGAATGCTAAAATACGGTTCTTGTGAATTCTTGCAAGCTAATAACCTGAGTAGGCATTGGACATTATTCTGAAATTAGGTTATTTTTGCATCTAATATTTGTTCTTTTAATACAAATGAATAACGTGTCTTCATGAGTTAGCTTTTACTAGAAAGTTTATGGACGAAAAGGGTCCATTATAAATTCTCAAATTTTTATATTTCGTGCCAAAG
Organism: Eucalyptus virginea; assembly: GCA_014182375.1. NCBI lineage: Eukaryota > Viridiplantae > Streptophyta > Magnoliopsida > Myrtales > Myrtaceae > Eucalyptus > Eucalyptus virginea. Next base: position 29,948,608 of record CM024523.1, on the reverse strand, counting down.
GCGGTGTGGGTAATTAACTAGTAAAAAGCCAAAAAAAATAACTAGTAAAAATTAAATTAATATCATGATCGCAATCCCGAATTATCTGGGCGAGTGAGTGACACGTGTAGCTCCCAATTGAAAGTATGAAGCTAAAAAGAGAGGGATGGAGAGATAAAGATGAAAATTGGGGGAAAAAAAAAGGAAAAAAAAAGAACTTTTTAACCGCTCTTATCTTATTCACTGCACGATGGCTGCTATTTCACTGTCCATAAAATAATTAAACCCTTAATCTTCGCCAGCTTTTTGCTACTACCTTCTTTTGATTTTATTCTTGCCAAACTTCAATTTAATAAATTGAATTGTTTCCCTTTATTTTTGATTTTTTTTTCACTTGCCAAAAAAAAAAAAAAAGATTTATATTACTTCTAATATAATTAAATTGTTTCTATTATTTATTATTTTCTTTTCTTGCCTTGAAAAAGTGTTTTGATTCCAACCATTTCACTTGAAAGGAGGGAAGTGAGGAGTTCAAATCTCATTCTTGGGGGCTCAGGACAAAATTAACACAAGTAGTAACTTGTAAAATAAATTGAAGATAGGACCATTAAAAAGGATTCCCCCGATCACTCACATTGTCATTGCATTTATCTTCCCTATAACCTTAATTTATAGCAAAGTAATAGCAAGATTAGTGGAATTAATCGCAAATTTTAATAATGAAAATAATATTTTATGTAGCATGAGTGAAAAAATTGAGATGAGAGTTTTATGCATCATTTTGATTGGTCTGAGATTATAATGAATTGACTAAATTGCACAAATCATACAAGCTCGATTTGAAAAACTTGATGCGAAATGGGCATAAATTTTAGCATGAGAAATGGAATTATCCATTCTCAATACTTGTTTGTCTATCAATTTATTGCCTTCGAAATTAATATGTCATGAATTATCCATTACCATCATTATTTTTTCATATACAAATAAATTTAAACAAAAGATTTTCCACCACTATCTATTAAGTAGTGCGCGGTTACTATTGTTAATAAGTATTAATCAAGGACTTGTTTGTTTGCACTTGCAAAAGCAAAAAGTATGTTTTTGCTTTCTATCTAAAGAATTATTCAAATTTTAAAAAATTATGACAAAATGATATTCCAATAAGCATGTCAATGATTGAATTTTACGAAAGTTTTAGGAACTTCAAATCTTAAAAACATCAAAATGCACGAGTGGCAATATTTTGATTATGTTTAAGGTAAAAGCTTTTAGTAAGTGCAAGAATAGAAGGGGTGAGAGTGTTGATTGTGTAGAGCGTGGTGGAAGAAGTAGATGTTGAATTACAATTATAGCCACTTATACATAAAACAACCAATTAGTTGAAGAGGGTTATTAAGAAACTCGATAGACAAAATCGTTGATTTATAATTAAAAAATAACAACAAACAATCGATATCCAATGCCACTATAATAAATCAATCATTTTAAAAATAAGTCCAAATAATTATATAATTTCACTACAATTCATACAAATTTTGCTATTCGGATCACATTCCACACCATTTACGATTCTACATTATTCATGATTCTCCTTTTGTGCATGAGTACCACATCTCTAGAGTACTAGTAGCCATTGAAAATAGTATAACAAAAAGGCCATTAATGTCAGATATATGCTCACTCATACTGTACATCACCAAGACATTACCATAATTAAATTACTATCCAAAATTACAAGATGGGAATAATATATGTAAAAGGATATGTCACTTGCATTTTTTTGGGAGGGCCAAATAAATCTGACTCACCTTCTTCCAGGCTTTCCAGAAGCCAAGATCAACCTTCCAATTTCACCCCCCCAAAAAAAGAGGAGAGGACAATTCCAGTCATAATCAGCATTAAGCCTTTTGATAATCCACAGCAGACACTGTTCTAATTCGTCTAATATGTATTCTTTTAATCCAAATGAATAACGTGTCTTCATAAGTCACTCTTCCTAGAAACTAGAAAGTTCATGCACGAAAAGGGTCAATTACAAATTCTCAAATTTTACGTTTCGTGCCAAAGGCGGCGTGGGTAATTAACTAATAAAAATTAACTTTCAGGATCACAAATTCTCTGGGCAAGTGAGTGACACGTGTATCTGGCAATTCAAAGTTCAAACCTAAAAAGAGAGGGGGAGAGGGAGATAAAGATGAAAAAATGTGGGGAAAATAAAAGAAAAGAAAAACATTTTAACCATCTTGTCTTTTTCACTGCACACCACCGTTGTCTGCCATTACATTGAAAATTAAAACATAGGGGTTCAATTTGTAAAATTGACTTTGGCAAGGGTATACCTGGAGGAGGTCTAAGCAAAAAGCTGACGAAGACTAAGGATTTAATTAACATTTAACCGGCACAATTACTTAACCAATTGGGTCAAACAGTTCCCCCGGTTATACTTAACCGGGGGAACTGTTTGACCCAATTGGTTAAGTTCACCTTCCCCATATCACGCCGGGCGAGGGACAGGGATTGGTTACCCCATGCTAGCCCAATCGTAGCCAGAGTTTACTCTGACGCAGTGTCTACCTTCATTGCCTATGGACCCCCTAATTTCCAGTCTATGTTTTTACCAACGGACTGAGAGGATGGGGAGGCAAGTACGGGGTCTCCCACCCCAGGGCGGTTCTCCGCCTTTACCTCCATGAGCAGTTTAAGGACTTGCTCAAGTCCATAGTGACACGTGTATCTGGCAATTCAAAGTTCAAACCTAAAAAGGGAGGGGGAGAGGGAGATAAAGATGAAAAAATGTGGGGAAAATAAAAGAAAAGAAAAACATTTTAACCATCTTGTCTTTTTCATTGCACACCACCGTTGTCTGCCATTACATTGTCGGTTAAATGTTAATTAAATCCTTAGTCTTCGTCAGCTTTTTGCTAATACCTCCTCTAGGTATACCCTTGCCAAAGTCAATTTTACAAATTGAACCCCTATGTTTTAATTTTCAATTCACTTTCTAAAGAAAAGACACACCCGGGAGCTTTCAACCCCCTTCCCAAGTGAAATGGTGGGAAACCCTTTTTTCAAGGCAATCAAAGAGAAGAATAAGTAATAAAAATGATTTAACTATATTAGAAAACTAAGACGCATAAGTGAGGGACTAGGATTTTTGCAACATCCACAGCAGATAGTATATATACTAACTTGTAAAATGAATATAGGATAAGATCAGACCAAAAAAATAAAAGAGAGAGAGAGAGTTCCCAAGATCGTTCACATTGTCATTGCATTTTTGTTCCCTATAGCCTTAATTTATAGAGAAGTAATAACAAGATCAGTGAAATTAATATGGTAGATTTTAATAATGGAAAGAATCTTCACATGGCATTAGTGAAAAAAATCGAGATGAGAGTATTATGCATCATTTGGATTGGTCTGACAGTTTTAACATAATGACTTAATCACACAAATTGCACAAATTAAAGGACTCCACTTCTCGATTTGAAAAATTGGATGCGAAATGGTCATAAATTTTAGCAGAAGAAATGGAATTATCCCATCTCAATAAACACTCATCTATCAATTTTGCTTCCGAAATTTATATGTCTAGAATTATCCATTATCATTATCATTTTTGTCATACACAGAAAAGTTTAAAGAAAAGATTTTCACCATTATGTATTAAGTAGCATGCATTTACTATTGTTAATGAATATTAATGAAGGACTTGTTTGTTTGAACTTAGCAAAAGCAAAAAGTACGTTTTTGCTTTCCTGCTAATATCTAAAGAATTATTCAAAATATAAAAAATTACGAACAATCGATATTCAACTCAGTATGTCTAAATTTGAATATTATGAAAGTTTTAAGAGTTTTAAGTTTAAAAAATGTCAAAATGCGCAAGTGGCGATATTTTGATTATGTTTAAGGTAAAAAAATAAATGTCAATCTAGACGGGATTTAAAAAAAGTTTTTCATGAGTGCAAGAATAGAAGGGATGAGAGAGTATTGATTGTGTAGAGAGCGGTGGAAGAAGTAGACGTTGTCAAATTACAATTATAGCAATTTATACATTAAACAATCAATCAGTCGAAGAGGGTTATTAAAGAAATTCAAGAGACAAAATCATTAATTTATAATAAAAAAAATTAGCGACAATCAATCCATATCCAATGCCACTATAATAAATCAATCATTTAGAGACAAGTTTGAATCGTCATATAATTTCACTACAATTCATACATATTTTGCTACTTAGATCATACTCCACACCATTCGCAATTCTCCTTTTATACAGGAGTAGCACATGCCTAGAGTACTAGCACTAGCAGCCACTGAAAATAGGACTAACATTGATGAATAACAAGAAAGGCCATTAATGTCAGAGATATCCTTATTCTCTGCTGTACATCACCAAGATATTACCATAAGTAAATCACTTACCAAAACTACAAGACTGAAATAATACAAAATAAAATATATATAACACTTGCATTTTGTTGGGGGGCCCAAATAGATCTGGCTCACCTTCTTCCAGGCTTTCCAGAAGCCAAGATCAACCTCAAAAATTTCACCAAAAATAAAATAATCCAGTCACTAATCAGCATTAAGCCTTTTGATAATACACAGTAGACATTGTTCTAATTCAAAAAAAAGAAGAAGAAAAAACAGAGCTTCCAGGCTTCCCCTGCACACTTCTCTCTCTAAGTCGACCGTTTCTCCTCCCTACAAAAGAGCCTCTCCCCTCGGGAACGTCTTTCACCAGAAGCGAAAGACTCGCAAGTAACCTCCATTCCCGAGCAGAGCAAAGGCAGAAGGAGAAGAGGAAGAGGAAGAAGAGGAGGAGGAGGAAGAGGTGGCTCGTCATGTTCCATTCGCTGAGCCTCTCGACGAAGGGACCTCTGGGCTCGGTCTGGGTCGCTGCCTATTGCTACAAGCGCCTCAAGAAAGCGCAGGTCGCCGAGACCGACATTCCCATCTCCGTCGGTTCGTACCTCTCTTCCTCTTCCTCTCTCCCATGTCTGGAGGCAAAATTCGGGCCCGTTGTTCATCTGGGTCGGGCGAGAAATAAGAGTTCGATGGTTTTAAGACGTAAAGGAAAGAACTTTTCGAACTGCCGTGGCTGGTTGGTTTTCTCTTTTGTTTTTTCTGGGCGGTTAAGGAATCGCGAGAGAAAATCTGTCGGCGAGGGTGGTCGTAGGATTGTTTAATTTGTGGGGCTTGTGCTGGAATGGCGACGTTAACGTAGTCCCTTTCTGGGGTGCACGTCAACGGCTCAGGAATTTCTTACAGTCCCATTTTGCTTTGCGTTACGTCAATTTCGCCGACCCTGGTTCGTGAGTTTTCCGGCTATGTGCTTTCGCTTTGTCGTTCGGGAAGTCTTTCTTCCATGGTCTGCTTCGAATGGCATGCCGAATCAGTTATCAGTGCCTATACTTTTGATTTGGATTAATGGTGATGTGTTAGTATCTTCTGTTGTGGATAGACTAGGCAAGAGGGTAGAGTAAAATACACGTGTTAGATACAATTTTCTTGTGGTGGTTTGAGTTGGCTAAATTAAATGGAGTCTGGTTTGTGGCGTCACGACTCGAAGAGCGCGGCTTTGTCTTTGACTACTTACAGTCTATAGCCGATTCTGTTTGTCTTACATTTATTTGTTCGTTCTTCTTTTCTTCTTTTGCAGATAAGATTTTGCAGGATGAATTAAACGCCGTCACGTATAGAGTGTTAGGCTACTTTCTTCTCGGGGTTGTGAGGATATACTCGAAGAAGGTGGAGTATTTGTTTGACGACTGCCGTAAGGTGCTTATCAAAGTGAAGGAATTTGTGGTAAGCAAGAATGAAAAACATGACTCGTGTGCCGATATACTGGGTGCTCCTCGTACCTTGATCAGTCTCCCAAAGAGATTTGAACTCGATGCTTTTGATCTGGAGATCGTTGAAGATGGTATTGGGTATGCAAGTTTGTTGTATCGACTTCTTGTAATCAAGTCTTTCTCTTATCTGATAACTCATCGCATAATACTTTTTAATTGTACTTGACAGTGGTAATCTGATGCCGCCGGAAGAGATCACCCTTCGAGGTTACTGGATTATTCTAGATGATCTGTTTTTCATTTAGTCTATTCTCACTCATAAATGTTGTTGTGTTGCAGATGATATGAGGAGAAATAAGGAAATAGCCCAGTCCTCTCTAAAGAAGGTACAAGCGGTATAGCTGATGTCCGTGGATTTATAAGCCTGTTCATTTTGGCGGATAACAGTAGCTTCTAGAGATACCTATTGGAAAACAGTAGCTTTTATAGTTGCAGTGAGGCAGCTACTCTGGCGTCATTAAATGATACTTGGGCTATATATCCATTAAACCTTTTTCTTCAGCTAAACCAGATGTGTTGTATTCAATTTGATTGGCTACTTGGGAATTTGGGTGTGCTGAGTTGGTGCTAATTGCCGATTCAATGCTACAGCGTCATCGGGAAGAAGGAACCGGTCATTATGACACTTCCTCCTCTGACAATACCACAGTGAAAGGGTATGCTCAAAATCTCAGTCTGCTTTAAAGAGTATCTCATTATTGTCTAAGCATATATGAAAATTCTCATCTTTACCGTGTTTTTGAGATCTTCTATCTCATTCTCATGCAATGGACACTGATCTCAGAATGGGCGCATCAGATAATCAGAATCACACCAGCGTGGAGAGGCTTCGAGATGATAGATTTCAAGAAGAATGTCCAAATTCTCTCACTTTTCTCGGCGTTGGAGGAAGTTCTTTAGATCCTGACTGGTGGTTTGGTGAAGATAATCAAGCTGATGAGCAGCAGATGAGCCATGCAGAGGTGTCACCAGCCAGTGGTGAGAAGCTTCAGGATGATATAGATCTTCAGAAACCAAAGAAAAATTCTGTGACAGATGGGACTGGCTTGGAACCTTCGGCACTAATTGAAACATTTGTCAAGGAGCCTTTTTCCCATCCACAGATACTCAAGCTACCTGAACTGCTGTTAACTGAAACCGGAGACCATGAGGTTCTCAAAACACCAGAAAAGCAAGATGTTCAAGGTGCGAATGGTTCATATTACTATTTCCATTCACGTAGCTTCTTGTAAAACAGTTGGTATCTTACCCTATCAATTATGGTCATTAGCAAGGATTGAGAGTGAAAATTACGAGTATAATGTTTCCTCTTGGTACATTTTTATGCGTCCTTTGTCTTTTGGTTGGCGCTATTGATTGATAAAGGAGGGCTCTTAATACCATCCTGAGATTACATAACCAAAACCTTGCCTTGACCAATTAACATTTTCTTTTTCTTTTTCTTTCCATCTTTAGGTGCTCCCACACCTGATTTCATGCTTATTCCGACACCAACCCCCAAGGAGCGGCCGCGGACAAAGAGGAAAAGGAAGTGCCTATGTGATGATCTAATTGTGCTGCCTAATGCGTAAGTGACGATCTGTTCATGTTTGATGAGTATAAGAAACAAGTGCCTGATACTAGGTTAGAACTGCCTTGAAGCTATTATCTGTACAGCTGTATGAGAAAACAGTCACATTGATAATTTATATAAATTTCATGATGGGGATGCGCGAACGTCAGTCATTTTAAAAAAAAATGATTCAGTGACATTTTTTTACATGGGAATTAAGATGTCAATTTGCCAAGTAGCTTCCTGTCCAAGAGAAGTGTTTGGCTGCTGTAGAAGTGTAGAAGTTGAGGTCCTTATGACATCACTTGAGTATTATCTACACCAAAGAAATCAAGTTGAATGACAAATGCTATTTACTTAATCCAAAAAGGGTGGGAGTGTCACGCAAGTTGGGAACATTGTGACAAAAATGTATGGATACACTGAGAATAGGGTGCACAGTAGTATAACATCCAACACCAGAGGACTCCCCCAACAGCCTTTTCCCTTGGATGATCTACTATTTCCTGTTTTATATTTATCCTTCAAATTGTCAAATTGTGGTCTCTTCAAGAACCATTAACACCATCCTATTTTTCTAGAATGCTTGGCATTTGCATTTGTCAGCTTAGTTTACAGTGGGAATGCTTCCCAGAATGAAACAAATGAAATCAAAATCAATGCATCACCAACAATTGTTATTAGGTGGATGGAACCTGAGAAGTGGTTAGGACATTAAAAATTCCTCGCAAAACTTAATGTTCTCAACTTTTACAGGGTCATCAGGAAAAGCATTTGTGATGCAAGCGACTTGGTGTGCAAACGAAGGAAGGTTCCTCACAAGGCTTATGCTGTGTGGAAAGCCACTAGATTATCCAATGCGACCGTTAGGTTCTTTGAGCCCCTCCTTCCTTGTGAGTGTGGTACACATATGTCCTCTTGCTTCTGACTCATCTGCGAGACTAATCAGCCAAGTTTCAGCAGGTATTTCGGCAGACCTCAGAAATCTCTTTCTTAGGAAAGATGTTGAATTTTCGGTACCTCAGGAAGCTGCTGGAGTTTGTGAAAAGGGCGATGGACCAGACACGTTGGTATCTCAGGAAGCTGCGGGAGTTTGTGAAGAGGGCAAGTTACTAGAAGTTTGTACTGATGTTAACATGGTTGAGTTGGGAATAGCCCCAGAAACACCCGTCCGAAGCTCATCATCAAGGAGACCCTTTGAAAGCCCAAATGTTAGTAGTCCAGATGGAACGAAGCCCGAAAAATCCTATGAAATTGCAAGTTTGGGTCAAGACCTGCCCATGGTTGAGGATCAAGACCTTGGTTTTAGTCTTATGAATGAGGTAAGTCATTATTCAATTTAACCTCAAGGAAGCAGACTTTGCTTTGCTTAAAGATATAGAACAATTCAGTTTTCTTGCTCTTTGGTGATTATACAACAATTTGACTTTGATGTATTTTTTGGTTTTTGTGAATGGGAGACATGGAACTTATTTGCCCCCTGTATAAAATTGCCAGTCAACATGTAGCCTTTCATTGCTTGGATGGACTTATCAGAGTGCTATTTGCTACATTAATGCTTATCTGCATGTATTGAGCAATACTGAAGCAGTCAATACCCTTTTTTGTTTTTCCCAGGAAATGAGCTCATCTGCAGGACATAACCACAATGAATGTGAGAGTTAATATCGGGACCTTTCTTGGTTTCTCTCTGTTGAGTTATAATGCAGTGTTGTTTGCATCATTTTCTTATGTGGCTCATTTCTTGATTGTCAGGTGGATGGACGGGGAGAACAAGGCAAGATAAATTAAAACTTGGCTGAATCTATTTATGTAGATATCAACTCGTAATTCAATTGAATTTGTGACTATTTAAGACTTTGTCATGATTTAATATCACAGTTTTTTGTCACAGAATTGTGGCAAGACACTTGCAAAGGTTATCCCATAAACAAAGGAAAGGGGGAGAGGAAGATGTGCTTCGCTTGTCGCAAGTTTCACGGGGGAAAACAAAAAAGGAAAGTGCAAGGCTCTTCTATGAAATACTGGTATGCATAGCTCTTGATTTTCACAGGTCTGGACTTTCACGTGAGCATTAACTAGTAGTACTTGGACGTGTCATTTTTATTTTATCTGTTTTGAGCATTTACATTTCTTGTTGATTTTTGTTTTCCCTAGGATTATGTTATGTCCTTCGATCTTATAAATATATAATTGCGACGAGTGAAGGGAGCCGATATGTTAATAATACGTCGGGGGTTGCCTTTTCCCTCTCCTCCATCACTGATGTTATATGGTGACAATCAGAAAAGACTGAAGCCTAACTTTATTCTCTTTGGACTTTGTCCTTGAAGCATAAGTCATTTGGGCATGGCATCGAGTATGGCTGAATCTTCGTCCGACATTCACGATTGTAAACGTTTCCACAGGTGCTGAAAAGCAAGGGGTACATCGAAGTAGAGCAAGAGGAGGCTCATGGCGACATTCTCATGAGGCGGCTTCCCAAATGGGAACAAGCTTTTGGAGCCAATGGCCCATGAGTAAGATTGGAGGGTACCTCAAGATTAAACTTTTGGGCGGGATCGGATCGATGCACATAAACTTTTGAGCTCTCTTCACAGTGTACAGTCAGATCGCAGGTTAGGTTCAGGATTTTAGTTTAACAGCGAATCTGTACATAAAAGTTAGACCAGTTTTCATCCATGTACATGACATTTCGAGTCGGTTTAGCCCCGAGCAGTTCCGGGTTCTCTTATTTGCACAGTTTTAGAAGTTTAAAGAAGCGCATTGCCGAGGCTGTCGTCGGGTCATGCCTCGCATTGCAGTGGATATTCTGATCTTGCTTGATTATTCGATCAAAAGCCATTTGTGTATTATTTGCATTGCTACAGGATTTGGCAGGGACTATGGATGAGGTAATGTTTTGCCATTTGTTTTTAGTCCGTCATCACCACCATGGATTGTCTTGTTTTGCTGCTGTGTCTGTCATTCTCAATGTCGTTATAAATAAATTTTTGTGCCCAAATCATGATAATATAAAGAAACAAAAGCTTACTAAAATAATCTTTTTCCCTCCCATCATTGACGCAAAAAGTTAGGCCAACTGGCAAATATTATGCAGCCTTTTTTAAAGTTACAGTTGGAAAGTCACCAAGAATTTTGATAGTTATAAATTAGCAAAGATTATCTCAAACTATTTACCATAGCTGTAAATCACCAAGAATTTTAAACTTTTTAAAAGTTGCACAACCTTTGACCACTGTTGCAAATTTAGCATTATGTTACTATTCCGACCAAGACACGGTTATTGTTGTTGTGTAACTATCTTTTAGGTTGCAACCTCTTCCTAGCAAAACCAATTCCACATTAGGGCTAAAGAAGACTAGATATCAAAGGTATTTGAGGGTTTGGGCCTACGATGATGAATCAATGCCGGCGCTGTTGTGAGCTAAAGTTACTCTTTATAGCAGAAAACGACAGAATTAGGGCCGGCAATTCGTGTTCACATATTGTGTTTGAATTTTATAATTATGTCAAAATCAAGTCATGTCATTGAAAAATTCTATGCTTTCAATTTCATTAATTATGCTACATTGAAATTGTGTATACCAAATTCTCGTCCATTCATGTCTAGTCTGTGAAAGAGATGACAATTGCAATAGACGGATTATCGAATGCTAGACTAACTATTATCGTAAAAAAGGTTGTATATTTCTCTTACGATCGAAAGTTAGGCGTTAAATTTTCAACGATAGTGAAAGATAGTGTATTTTTCGAGCCGTTTTGAAGTCGGTATTAATCTCGGAAGAATGCTCAAAATTCGTGAAGTTATTTCATTAATTAAGCCGAGAAAGTCATTATGGAAAATGAACTAAAGCGAAAATCTCATAATTTTCTAGAGAAAGCATTTTCCGGGAAACGAGTACTTTGAAGCCCAACAGAAACAGAAAACCTAGCCCGTTAACCCTCTCTCTCTCTCTCTCTCTTCACTGAGTCGACTGGTTTCGGCGCGACGTCGCGCCATCGGAGCGAACTCGAAGTGGAGACCCACTCCACGCAATCCCCCGCAACTGCACCGAATCGAGCCTCGTTCGCCGGAACCCTAGCTCCCTTCGCCGGTCCCGGAAGCCCTTCTCCTTTTTCGTGGCCGTAAAGCTTCTTGGAGGCATGGCGACTCAAGCCGCTACCTTTAATGGCAACATGAAGGTGAGCTGAGCTTCTAGCTTGCTTCGTAATTTCGGGACCCGTGGAGATGTGTTTGCCTATGGGATACGGTGCTAAATGCGTCAGTTCAGCTCGGTGCTCCAGTCTGAGTTCCATAAGAGGAAGCGCCCCCCAAGTGTTTGTGATATTTACTGAGAGAGAGAGCGAAAGAGAGAGAGAGAGAGAGAGAGAGATAGCTTTGTGATTGGGTCGCGCCCGTTCACTTGTTTACTGTCGCATTGTGGTCTCTTCAAATTCAAGCATCCTCCTCGAATTAATGGATTTTGATGGTTGATGCTTGGTGCGTATTGCGCGTGTATTTGACCGGGCCAGGGGATGGTTCATGTTGTTTGATTAGATGGGGAGCGCATTTTAGCAGTGTGTGGTTTTCGAATTCGAGTGCACATTCATTGGGTTGGGACGGGGATATTAACATCATCGATAAAAAAGAAAGTTGGCGTGCCTCTTTGTTCTCGACATTATAGCTGAATCGACAAATGGCACTTTTTCATGTTCCTGCAGAAAGCGCTTGCGGGTTTGAGACGTATCAATCTGGAGGGACTGCGGTGGAGAGTGTTTGATGCGAAAGGCCAGGTTGGAGGATCTTGATTGTGCTGTCTTTCTTTGATATTGTACAGCCTCAGATTTTCTGTGAATTTTTGTCTGTTCATGTGGCAGAGATCTGTGTATGCTAATTGTCTGGCACAATAGGACTGTTGTTCAGGGAAAACTTTTTGTGCTGAATGTTTTATTTTGATTGCACTAGCTTAAATAACATGGTAAAATTTGCATTTGTGTAACACCAAAATTCTTTCTAAAGGCAAGGAAATGAAATTGTTAATTTAATGTCCTAGTAGGGCAGGGTTGCATATTCTATTCGATATGGGTAGGAAAAGCAGTTACTTGGTAGCCTACGTGAGTATTCGGATGGATAGAGACTGATCCCTTTCTACATAACCATTCTATTTTTAAAAGGAATAATAAAAGAACTTTCCAAAAGAGGCCTTGCAGCGGTGGGATGAATCCCCAGATCAGATAGAAGCCTGTATAACCAAACCACTTCACTAGTGGCTGCAGACATAGCCCAGTATTCTGCCTGTTGCCTCGGTTGATTGGCACTCTTGTAGTCTCATCTTGCATAAGAACTAGAGATCTTTCTCGATCAATCTCCTTGCCCTCATTCTTCGAGAATTAGAAAGATCCTTTTCAAGTTTGAATTTGTTCATTTGAAATCTGGGTTCTTCTACTTCATTTTTATTTACTTATATTTTTATTATTTTTCCCTCTCTCTCCCTCTCTCTCTCTCTTTTAATTTCTTAGGTTCTTGGGAGACTAGCTTCTCAAATAGCAACCGTGGTCCAAGGCAAGGATAAGCCCACATACGCTCCTAATCGGGATGATGGGGACATGTGCATTGTGCTTAATGCAAAGGATGTTTGTGTCACAGGGAGAAAGATGACGGATAAAGTTTATTACTGGCATACTGGGCAAGTCTCTCTCTCTCTCTCTCTCTCTCTCTGTGCCTGCTAAGGTAACTGTTGTTTAAGAGCATGTGTAGTTTGCTCATATGTGCCTGCACATGGGTGGCACGCACATTTGCTCAGGTGCACTGTTTGTGTGGTACCATATAATGTAATGCTTAAGTTGATTCACTTAAGTTTCCATGAGGAGGTTTGCGGAGGCCCTCTTCGTTGAATATTGAAAGCTTGTCATGAAGGCTCTTCTTACATAATGGTTTTTGTTTTGTCATTTCAAGAATAATATTTACAATTATTTTCAGCTACAGAATCATGTGCAATTTCGCTGTCTACAACTGACGGTTCTGCTGCTTTGACTCAATGTTTTTCTCTTACATCTATGCATGAACTGCCTTGAGTCTTAAGATGCGCTTCCTTAATCTTCTCTTCTCTCTATCTTTTCTAATTATACCCGGCATTCAGGTATGTGGGTCACCTCAAGGAAAGGACCTTAAAGGACCAAATGGCAAAGGACCCCACGGAAGTCATTAGGAAAGCAGTTCTCCGCATGCTTCCGAGAAACAAATTGCGTGATGTAAGTGAAGGGTTGATTTTCTTCTGATTAGTTCCCTGTCTTTAAATGTGACTTTTTTTTTTTTTTTTTTTGGTCCACTTATGGTGTCTTGATTGTTCTGATACAAAGATATGCATCTGAAAATTTTTTTGTAGACATTTCATCTTTGATGCCTGTTGGAATTCGGGAATTACTCAGTACAAAAACTGAGAGATTGCAACTGGCTTATTGCATCTTATCATGTTTAATCTATGCAGACCGCTTCTGGCCCTGTTGACTGCAGGGTTTCATGATCATATGGATGAAATATTTATTTTAGATTTGTTTTGTTGCTTTTGTGTGGAGGCATTACTAAAATTGCTTTAAAATGAAACTATGACACAAGAGGCAGGCTTTGTGTAATTCTTATTGTTTGATAGATTCTTCTTTCCATCTTGCACAAAGCATTGGTGTTCTAGCCAAACAACAATAGCTGAAATTTTAAAAGGAAAACAACAATGAAAGCCTATGACACAATCTGTAGTCAGCATTCACGAGTATTCCTATTATGTGGTTAATTGAGTTCATTCAGAATTCTGGTGGAAGGAAGCTAAGCTGGTACATTGGAGGTATCTGCTTGTACCTCCCTGATTGGCAATTCAGTTCATTCAACTTTCTGTTCTTAAAATGATGGTTCGATTAAATCACGCAGCTTTTCTCTTGTTGAATTTCCATCTATTATTCTGGCTTATGTTTGAATCTAATTAAAGGCTGTTCCTTGTTATGGATGCAGGATAGAGACAGAAAACTCAGAATATTTACTGGTAGCGAACACCCTTTTGCTGACCGTCCTATTGAGTCTTATGTGATGCCTCCTAGACGAGTACGAGAAATGCGACCTCGTGCAAGACGTGCTATGATTCGAGCTCAGAAAAAGGCTGAGCAACAACAGCAGGAAAGCCCCGACACAAAGAAGGGTAAGAAGAGAGAGAAGACCCTAGAAGACAGTGAATGAAGATAAAACTTGTCTAGAGCTGTTGCATTTGATTGCCTATGCGTGCACATTTGGATGTGTGATCCATGTGACATTGCCTTTGCATCCTCTTTCGTCTAATATGGAATTCTGGGGCTTGTCTATACGCTTCTCTAGGCAGATCAATTGGATTGCTGTGAAAATTTTGCGGGGATGGGTCCTACTTTATGCAATAAGGGAATTGGGCAAAAGAATTGACTGTAGTTTAGATGTGTGCTGAGAGCTTCAGCGGTTTACAAATGTGTTAATTTTCCGAGACATTCTTTTGGTGACGGTGGCAGTGGAACCAGCTTCTGTCTTCGATCTTAATCTTGTTTTCCCTTTGCAGTTCCCTGAACCTGTTGTCTCCCTAGGGACAGTCGTGTACAAACATACGTGCGCGCATGTATATTATCTTGAGACTCTCTCTAAGCAGTGCCATGCATGGCTTGCCATGCGAGTAACAACTGGAGGTATGAAGTTAGAAGGGGTATCAAGCCTTTTGCGGCACAGTATCTTTGAACTCGCTAGCTTCACTCTCAGACGCTTGTCGAGGTTTAAAAAATTTTTAGCTACAAATCTGGGCCGGTGCCAGATGCTTTTACTATGTGGTTGGAGTTGCTTAGTCAATATTTTTTTTTTTTTGAGCAAGAGTTGCTTAGTCAATATGACTAGTTGTCAACCTGCTAATGCATTCGAATGGACATGAAATGGAAATTGTATTTCCAATTAGATCCCATGGACAATACGAAAGCAAATAGGTATTCAGATGAACCGTACATGTGGAGAAGCAACATCGACTCAACTCCCATGCCTCTTGGTCCTCCACGAACTTCAGTATTCGTTAAGAATCTTACTAAACAAGCCATGAATGACTTTTCTGGCCAAGAAAAAAGTAATGAATGACTTCAAATTTTCAACAATAGCGTCCTACTGTGGCAAAACTGAAAAATGATCATGAACATAAAAACGATGACGAACTTGCTTGCCAGAGATTTTAGGCTGAATGGCATTTGTGGCAATTCAGGCGAAAAAACGAAGAGGATTACACCAACAGGAACGAACTGCTTTCCATTAACACACTAAAATTAACTTAGAAAGCAATTGTCAGAAAATTGCAGTTACAACTATCTGGCTTGGGCCTAGCCATTTACTAAATGCACAAAATCAATTCCAGAGTCAGCTTGGAATTCACAAGCAGCATCTCTCTTCACCAACTTACGGATATTGAAAGTGAAAGAAAAGAAAAATTGCAAGCCTTAAGCAAGAGGAATTAAGTATACTATCGAGTCCTCCATGTTAATGAAACATCTGCACCTTCAGCTTGAACACGGAAAGAACGAGAAACAGAGACTATCGGATACTAATCACTTGATGATCCATCATCATCATCTTCATGTTCTGCCACAACTTTCTCTATGAACTTTTTACGAACTCCATCAATGACAGCTTGTCTTGATGCATCACCTTTGCTCTGCCCATCATTTAGCACGGGGTCTGATTGGCAGAGAACTAGTGCAACACCTAGAGGAAAAGGTCAAGATGAAAAACGTGAAACTGAGGGATCACAAGAATGCTACAGCAATTAGAGGACAAGGCATGCAGTAGTATAAAAGCCAGACTAAATTGCATCAAGATGGTCCAGCAAAGAATTAAAGAAATTTTGATATGAATACAGCATTCTTTAATAAGAATGTAAACATGCTCAAACCTTTATAAATGCCAGGGCTATGCCCACCAAAGTATCTGAAAGTATTTTCAATATAAATCAGGCCCCTAAATTAATGAAGGAGAAACATAATAAACTAAGCACAAGTAGAGATCAGACCCAGCGAGATGTTTTAGATGCTGTTATGAGATCTTAGTGCCCTTCAATACAATAGAGTCTTGACTCAATACATGTTTTACATACTTCTAAGTTCAATTGTGGTTCCCTTCATGATATGCAAGATGCCATTCAACCAATGTAAATTCCATGAATTAATGTAAGTTTCAGGCACTTGAGAATTTGTGATGTCGAACAAATTAACAAGTACAGCTGCAAAGCAGCATAATGTGAAACAGAGCAAATATTGGAACTCCCCTACTAAGAAAAGCATAAAATGCTCGTGTTCCTTGGAAACAAAGAGCATGGTGACAACAGCTGCAATTTGAAATGATACCTTCGGGTGTGCATCTGCGGCCAAAACTATGCAAGCCCACATAATTAGCCTTCACTGCACCATTGTTGTACACCAGTATAGTGGGAACATTCCGATCAGGGTAGTTTGGGATGCAATCAGTAGATATAATCTTAACAAACTTCGTTGCAGGATATTTCACCGCCAATTCTTCCAGACAATTCATGAGCACTCCACACTCTGCAATTCTGTCAACCAAACACAACGTCAGTAAACCAATCTAGAAGACATCACAATTCAGCGGCTTGAGCATAGCAATTGCAGGTGGCAAGCACAGTACCCGTCTTTGTAGAGAATGACGACCACCCAAACTTCAGGAGGAGCTTGCGAAACCTCTCGCACGAAATCCGATCCCGAGATGGGAATCACCGATCCGTACCTTATAACCTTAGCTGCTTCCCTCATCTCGGCCAACCTCTTCTTTCTGTCAACAAATTCACACCGCAAATGAGAGAATTCCTCTGAACAAACGAATAACCAAACAAAACCCATCATAAAATTCTCATTTCTGTTTCCTTTAGCTAGGATATATGCACACGCAAGACACACCATTGACCAAAAAATCCAGGGATAAAAGGCAAGCCAAAATTCCAACAAATAACACCCGAAACTCCGTATGTTCCATCAAGTTCTCTCCTTTAACAACCCGCCACAAACCCAGTTGGCGCAATCTCGTCAAAATCCTTCCTTTCCAACTCCAAACCAAACTCATCGCACAATATCACAATCCTCATCAATCCCATCATCACACTCACAGATCGCGGCGATTCACGATTCCTAAGCCACTACCCAGGACAGGAAAGTTCGACGGACCTGTAGTCTTCGAGGAAGCGGTCGTCGTCGAGGTCCGGGTCGTCCTCGAGGTCCTCGAGCTCCTCCGGGGTCTTCCCATCGACCCAGGACTTGTCCTTGGGCAGCGAATCCGGATCGAGCGACGGGGCGAACGGCGGGGGCTTGAACGGCGGCGGCTTCTCCGGCAGGTTGCCGAGCTTCCGCTGGATGTCGTCCCACTGCGTCGACGCTCCCTCCAGGTCCTTGTACACGAAGTGGTAATCCGCCATTGCTGCGATCTCTCTCGCCGGGCGGTCGCTTCTCTCTGTCGTGAAAGTTCTCAGTTTTGTACTAGAAAATGCGAGAGGAAGCTTTTGGTACATGTCATTTCTTTTTCTTTTTCAGCTTTTTTATTCTCTTGAAATAATTACTTAATAAAAATATTTTTATTATCAATAACAATAATTTATATTTAAAAATATTCAATTATGATGAAATTTTTTTCATTCATTTTATAAGCAATATAAAATCATTTTTTATAAAATATTTTTAAATCATTTAATTTTTGTGAAATAAATGGAATGGATATAAAAGTTCAAGAAAATCATTAGTTAGAGCAACTGATAAGGTGTTGTTTTTTATTGATCGTAAATTCCTACTTGGAAGAAAATCATTAGTTAGAGCAATTGATAAGGTATTGTCTCTTATTGATTGTTAAATCCTACTTGGTAATTTATACTTGTATAACTATTCTATCATCCGATCATAAATAATTGCAAGGAGATTAAATATCATTTGATATAGCATATAAGTCAAGCTTAACAACTCGCCGCCAACAATAGAATTCACTTGTGGTTTGTGGGATTCGATGTGCCGATCAATGGGATACTGTGTGGCTAGATGGCTAGCATGAGCTCATGAAACATTCTCAATGTTTTTAATTAGGTCTTGGCCTTTTTATTTCCTTTTTTCTTTTTTCATGTTCTTGTGGCCGCCACCATTTTCGTATAAATTGCAATATGCAAATTTGGAAATATGGGTTCATAATTTCAAAACTTCAAATTATCTTTTTAGCTTTCGAATTTTGAAAGAAAAAAAGATGCAAAATTTGCCTTTTCTTTTGACGAAAATCAAACGAGGTTTGGGAATAATGCACCGAGTGATCAGAGGAACCAAGGAGCAAGACTTTAATGATGTTGTAGGCTCGTTGTTTCATCCAGAAAGCAATTTGGTTAGCTCGTTATCGTATAGGGAAAACGTTAGGGTTCAAATTCCCTCATCCTGAGAGAGGAATGATCGCTGCTTTGGGTGACTTCGGGGTTTGATTTGAACGGGTCGTTTCATATTGAAACGAGAGGGACGAGAAGCATCGTTCAAGTTAAATTAAATCTCAGCCATGCTGGCGATGCCCCGGTCGAAGGTCGGCCACATCATTATTCGTTTGACAGATCAGACGTCACGTGGCTAATTTTAATCTCAGGCACGTTGCTCAGCCTTCCACAAAATTACTGTGGCAAAAGTGGGGAACACACTTGCTACGTTAAGAGTGTTGGTCCGGGACGAGCAGGTGGGCTTTGCAGTGCTCCACTTCAGCAACATTCCAATTTCATACATCATCACATACACAGAATCCAACAACATAGACAATCGCAGCTTATGTCCCTTTCTCTCTCTTCTAAGCTCCACCCGTAACCAAGAAGGCCCCCTAAAAACCGGCCTTCTCTTCAGTCTGCGCATCCGGTCACCAGGCGACCGCAAGACCCTGACTCCATCACCAGCACAAACATTGCGTGAGATCTAAGTTCACTTTAAGCAGCACACAACATTCGGGCGGAACGCTACTCAGCACATATCCGTCTACACTTCACATATCTAGATAGGCGATATTCAGTACATGGTCACAGCATTTTGGAAAATCTACCCATTGACGGCGTCTCACAAACCAACACTGAGTCAAAAAGCTCCAACACACCCCCCTGCATATATGCTTTTTTCCTTTCCTGATGTTGCTTTACTTTTTTTGGTTATAAAGATTCAGAGAGGCAGCCACTGTCCATGGATTTGTTTGTTCATTGATCCAGAAGGCAGCAAAAGTCGATTTATCTTCAACTTCTCTGCATCTCAATCGATTTCCCCTTCCTCAACATCTTCGTGATTAGAAAAAGCAGGCGGTTCGGCTTCTTCCTCCTCCTCATCCGCTTTCATGAACAGGCCGAGTTGTTCTAAGGGGTTACTACCCCCGAGCTTGAAGCTTCCCAGTGGTTCCAGATTATGATCTGGGCTCGTCTCATCAGCAGAGCTAGGTAAGTGCTCTCCTGGAGCAGTCCTGAGCATTTCCAAGTCTTCAAGGAACCGAGAATTCTCATTTATCTCCACCGTCTTCTCCATCTAAGATGAGTACAACGCAATACTCAAGTTTCATGCTTTCCCAATATGAAAGGGAAACTAGAAAATAGCGAATTTAATGTGTACTCATTTACCTTGAGCAATGCCTGTCGAGCAGCTTCTCTCTCCATTTCCCTCTTCCGCTTAGCCTCAGCAAGAGCTTCAGCTTCAGCTCGCCTTCGAGCTTCTTCAGCAGCTTTTGCTTCTGCTTGCAATCGCGCTTTTTCTGGTAACATTGCGAAAAAAACCATCTTTAAAATCAACTCCACACTGAAGGGAAGTGTCTCTAACAAAGAAGCAAACATTCAATACCCTTCCTTCGCTGCACTTCAAGCTCCTCTCTCTCGCGGCGAAGTTTCTCAGGATCACCCTTGTCACCCTGTCCAAATGAGATTATAAGACAGTTCCCAATGTAAACACCCCTACAGATAAATTAGCCCAATTATCCAACCAACCTGTGTGAGTGTCTTCTCTCGAGCCTTTAAGATTGTATCAGCAAATCTATTCTTCAACAAAGCTGCTCGATATAGCTTCTCTGGAGAGACCTGCCTCTCGATAGGAGCACTTTCCCCTATGATGTTCGATTAAATTTATCAGAGTTGTTTAAACCTCCTGAAAGTTCGAGCAGTTCTTCCAGCCAACTTACCGTCTTGGAAGCTATCTGAGTCAACAGAGCCTGCCTTAAGCATGGAAGTCTGCTCAGGTTGGTCCAACACACTGAGAGATCCTGCAAAGACAGAATTCATAAGCGACATGGAGAAAACAGATGGCAACATCTCCATACATAGAGAACAAATCATGCACGAGCAGGATTGAGAAACGGAGAACACACACACAGTGAAATCTCCATCAATAGGGCCTAAAGCATGCTTGGAGAAAACTCATTAAAATAGAGGGTCTTGCCAATCAAGCACAAGGAGTACACGAGGATCAGAACAGCAGTGACTAGTAAACAAGAATATAAACATTTATAACAGATCTTAGGCACATACAATGTAAAATTGCCATTTTTAAAACCTTCAACGGCCCAAAAACTATGGAAATACAATTGACATGAGTAAAGCATATATCCGCATATCTCAGAGAGTCAAAACACTTTTTTTTTTCACCTTTCCCAGTCCAAATAATGATATTACCATCAATTTATCCTCGGTCATCCCTTGGAGTACTTACTCATGTACAGTCAGAACAACAAAGGTGTGACAAAAATCACTTTGACTGAGTCAAAGATGGAGTACCATTACACTGATCAAAAAGGCAGTCTGAAAACATTCAAGTTCCCTCTATTGGCAATTCAGTTATTTTCGTTAATTTCAAAGGTAGTTTAGTAATGTTCAGGGCACTCAATATCCTAGCTGCTGGCCAGCCATTGTCTTCCAGTAAAATTTGGGTTCCATATACAAGTTCTCAAGAGTAAATTCAACCACAAAGCAACTTTAAAGGAAAAAGGAAATGATAAAGGCCTGTAGAAAAACGTAATACTCTTGCAGGAACCTTTTCACCCTAAAATTCTTCCATCTTCAGTAATAAATTTCAAGTTTTCATGGTAAGATTGAGATAAATAATTGATCTTCACTTTGTAAGAAATATATTCCGTGGGAAGAATTACTTAAAAGCATTGCCCAAAGGTACCCTGTTATGTCTTCTCTAATAAATGTAAAACCATATAGTAATGACCAATATTAGCACCGCACTTAGAACCAACCCGTCCATGTGTAAAGAATGTTGGTGCCAATTTTCCCTAAGCAAGCAAACTTTAGACCAAACCACCAATAAAAGATATCATTAAAATCACCACAAAAGAGCTTGCAACACATCAGTGGAAAACATATCACAAGGTACCGACTGCTACTTCACAGAAGCCACATGAAATGCATGGCAACAGATATCCTAGACATCCTAGGAAAAGGAAATTAGCTGACAGTCTAGCACAGTATTGGGATTAAAAACTTAAGGCTTTGTATCTCAACAGAAAATTAAGTTTACACACTCCTAACACGCTTTTACAATGTAGACATCCTACTTCGGATTTCATTATCAACCAAAGTGCACAAGAAAAATCCTTTCATGGTCCACAACACAGACAATGCAGATAAGGCAACAAACTCACGATTAATATCAATCAGTTCACTGCTCCTAGTCTTTTCATCCAGTTGGCCTTCGGTATCGGCAATTTCCCTAGCCTGAAGAAAAATTAGTTTAAGTGTCACAAAGCACAGCAGAATTAGAGGAATGAACACTTCTCGACACAAGCAAAATCCAGCAAATCCCCAGAAAAGTCCACTATATACCTCTGTCACTTTTTCAGTGTCTGAAGCCTTGACATTATCAATTCCACTCTCAGAGCAACTGTTATGACCTGAATCTGCATACCATGAAACACAATAGCAAAGGAATGAGTATAACTTATTCCTATCTAACAAACAAATGCAACGTCATTAAAAGAATGTAGCTACAGGGAAAACTAAAATAGTAAAGCGGCGGACAAAACGGATCAAATTGTCACTAATTAGGTCAGAAGCATAAGAAACATGCCACAAATTTTAAATCTAGTTAAAATTTTACAGAAGCAAAATGAAAAAATACAATTACTTCCAATTGACTATGGCCAGGCAATGCCAAGGCTCTCCTTTTGTTGTCCTTTCTACCTTTTCGTGTCCTAAAATAGATATAATCTTTGAGAACTGCTTTAAGATACTGACTTTTCATGTGAACTCCATTTTTCAATATAAGACTACATAGAAGGCTTGAGTAGGCAGTGTCACTACAAAATTCTTCTAATCCATTTACAGCTGGAGCTATCTGAACTATAACATAATTACCCATGGTATGGTGCCTACCCTTCTCTATTTCCATCGGCGAATGGCTTGATACAGGAGGTTCATTTCCTCCAATATCAACTTCTTCATCGCCCGCATTATTTCCTGCAATATACATGTGTGTATAACTAACATTAGAATAAAACTAAGACTTAAATGACATATAACAAAATAAAAAACTTCATAAAAGAGCAACCTCTACATGGTTGCATAGATGAATTACTAAAGCCAGATTCATTCAACATCTGCACAAGATAAGAAAAGAACAGTTCAGTAATAATTAATAAAGGCAAACACAAGAATATCGGTATTGTCTTGAACTTTCTCCTCAATAAATGGAGGAGGCAACGAGAGTTCACCTCTATTTCACAAGGTTCAGCAGATGCTAGCTTCTTCTGTTTCTCTTGCAAATACTCATCTAGCAGATTCCTCAATGTGAAAAGAACATCATTGCTGAGATCATCTATGTCAATCTCGATCTCCTCGTCTACAGATTCCCTTCCATTTGAACTATGCTCTCTCAAAAAATCAATAATATTCTCAGGCATCTCTCCCAGCAAAGACTCCAATTCCTGGCTTAGTTTATGCTTCTCCTCATCTGTCATTACCTGCAGAAGAGGTGCAGGCATAACTTCTTGTTGACTCGACATTTTCCTCTTTTTAGGAAGAGCTGTTGACTTGGCCGCTTTTACCTCCTCAGGTGGAGCTGATTTTGTTGATGATGGTTGTGGTCCACCAACAACAAGTTTCTTTTCGATGGTTTTCCACCTAATTTCAAAAAATTTGTTGAGAGTATCAGCCATCAAGTGGACATCGTTGCTGGGAGGATTATAGGTCATCGCATTGCTGAAGGTAAGTCTCACGTCATTGTGAAACTCTAATGGGCTTGGATAAGCACCAGATCTTAATTTGCCCTTTACAGTTCCCAAATCCATAGGATGCTTAATCACCTCGAAATAGTCGGGAATGTTCAAAGCTTTCACATCAACAGGTTTATTAAAAACCCAACCATACTGATGGGACATCAGACGACTTAAAAGGGTCTCACAATCTTTCATCATTGTTGCATTGGCAGGCCTTGGAGCTGAAGCCTGCTTTACTGACTCAAACTTTCCTGTTGCACCACGTTTCCAAGCACGGACCTTTCCATCAGATGTATTTACTTTCTTTTCCGGCCCAGAAGTCTTCGCAGATGATTTCTTAGCAGCAGCGGCATGCAACCCATTTTGCCCATTGCTGCAACTTAGAATATCACTAGACGATGACAATGTAGCTGCAGTTGCTCTCTGGGACTCAATTTTCTTCTGAAGAATCCGGATCTGTTCAAGTTCTAGCCTCAACCTATGTATCAAATCTTTTCTTTCAGAAGGTGATATCTTTGATAGGGGAAGGACTTCTGAAGGCACAAAAAACCGAACCCCTCTATTCGCATTCAAGTTGATGCATTTCTTGGCTGGAGCACTAGAATCCTCCGAAACAGTAAACTCTGTGTCGATACGTCCTGAACTACCAGATCCCTCGGATTCACCAGCTGCGGCGAATGAGCTACGGAAATAGTCTCCAGGCAGCCTTGCATTTTCAACCATCATCCTCCTCAACACCTTATACAAGTGTTCTTTTGAATTCCCTCAGTAACAAGGTACCCCCGAAAGAGCTGTTGTAGTACCAACGATGAATGACCTCTGCACGTCGACAATCATAAGTACATCACCACCTGGACTAAGAATTTATGAGGATGTGCTTTCTCTCGCCCAGTAACAACACTATACGACGACGTACATCCTCAAAACATATCCATTTCCATAAATTTACTTTCTCCCCCCTCGGGATTCTCTTTAAACTAAACTATCGGAAAAATATCAGCTCATACGACGCTAAAAATTCCTGACAAAAAGAGAAATTCGAGCGTTACATTCAAAAAACTTAAGCTCACCACAGTACGCATACGATAATCAGCACTTAGTCGCCAAATAAGATAACAACGAATCTCCAATTTCCCTAATATCAAAAAAGCTCAATCGAAAAGCAAGATTTGCCGAATCAGCTAAACGAAAACACGCATCGAAGACATAAGGTAGCAAAAAATATCAGCCCAACCCCAATACTCCCGACCCAACCCTCGAGAAGATCCGAAACATTCAAATCAAACAGCGAAAACTTCACCGGCGCAACGAACAAACCCTAGATCGAAAACCGCAGCTAGAACAATCACGAGCACCAAAGCAACTGGCCAAAAAATGCTAACCCTAATCGATCCCCGGCGAGCGAAACCCTAAATCCGACTGATCCGAAGCCGCCGAGCCACTGCCAGTGCGAAGTCGGCGAAGAAGAAAACCGCGTCGAAGCTTTTTGCCGAAGAGAGAGAAAGAAGAGAGAGGGGTGTCGGCCCTCTGCTTCTGCTTTTAGGCTCGCTTTCCTTCTTTTACAAGCCTGCTCGCGCGAGATCCTGACCGTCGCCTCTCGGTCCTTATCAATCGGACGGATGGCGTGGGGATCCGTCATCAGCCGATCATCTAGGATTCGACGGACGAGATGCGCTCGTCGCGGTCAACCCTCGCGCGCGACCGAGAGGCTTTCCGTGCTTCGGCGGGAGAGCGAGGATGGGGGTCACTGGCGGTGCCGTCATGCGAGGTGACCGTCCAATCATCCGAGCAGCTGAGATTTTAGGCGCGGGTGACGGGACAGCGCGGAGCGATTCGATTGGCGCGAGGGGCGCGGTCGGGTGCACCGCTCCGCATGGGATCGTGTCCTCTGAAGGAACGGGACACAAAAGGGAGGGGGCTGTCACGTGAGCTGAGAAGTGACAAGAAAAAGCTGGCGGACCTGACTCACGTGTTAAATGATTGATGACGATTAGTGACAATGCCCATTTTTGGCTTGGTCGTTAAAGGATAAGATGACGATCGTTGTACATAAATGCATAGGCTAATACCAATTTTTTTTTATAATGACCGTAACAGTGTGTCGAAATCTTTCGTTGTGGCAAGGAAGTGTTAGGTGATGTCGGCACTCATGAAGCTTCCGACAAAGAGATGGTCGTGCCTAAGAAAAAAAGGGAATCGATATAAATAGTTTTAAATTATGATCAAATATAAATGCGATTTACAAACTTTTAATTTGTTTTGTATGATTCATGAATTTTTTTATATTCAATTTGGTTCATGAACTAGATAATTCAAAAGCTACATTATTCGATTGAATACGTACCAAAATTTTAAAAATCATATAGATTAAATTAAAAAAAGTTCAAAAATAACATTGTACATTGCATCAAAAATTCATGAATCATTGGTGTAATTATGTATAAGAAAAAAAGATGGATAATTATATTGGTGCTTTTAAAATAGTAAAAACTACGACAAATGGCACTCTTGATGTAGATAAATATGAAATAAAGAGAGATAAATAGAAACTTAAACCAAATAAAATTCTAAAGAAAGGTTACGCTCGTGAAAATAAAGAAATCCGTAAAATGAATTAATTTCTCTCCTCCTCCTCCTCCTATAAATCCTCAAACACCTTGCCTATGCCTTTTTTTTTCATTTTTTTGGTGGTGCCTTTTAATCTCGTTTCGTAGACGTTCTGAAACCCAAACTTCCATAGTTTACAATCTGATACGGTACGGTAAGAACGACACTACTATTTATCCAACCTTCTGTTCAATATGCTACGGGGCCTCATATTTTCAATTGATTCTATTACCTTTCTTAACTTGATGTCCAAAATACCAAAGTAAGATCCTTGGCTTATAAGAAGTCCCTTTTAACTTATGTGAGTTGCAATGTCATCCCTCAATTTTCTATTGTTAAAAAGTACTCGAATTTCCTCTCATGTGACTTGATCATTCCCAACTTGACAGCAAGCCAATTTGCTTTCTAGCAGTAAATGAAAATAGGAGTCATCAAAAGTCGATACCTCTCAAAACCTCAAAGTATCCAGGATGGGCTTATTTCCAAACTGGGTGCTAGACATTCGCATCTAGCTCCATGACAAGATTAAATTATCAATTTGACAAAAATTCGAATCAAAAAGAAGGGAAGAAACCATTCGATGGGACATTTATTTGATGTTCAGCCCGCCGACAAGCAGGATAGCCATTTATGAGGACAGGTGCTAATTGACCACATCCAAAACCAATTTCCGCGATTTGAGCACCGGCCACTTCAAGCGCCTATAATTAGCAGCTTGTAGCAGCGCCAATGACAATACCAATATCCACTTGAATCCCACCTGTGGATACAGAGGAACGTAGCATTAGTGTCAGAAGTTCTACATTTTGTGCATAATATCATCCGAGATAGGAAAAATGTCTAAGAAGAAAACAATTAATGTATACAAAGATTGGAACTTTACCAGATTTCTCTCTTCCATTCCAGGTTCTGCAGCCCATGACAAGAATGTCAGAACATCTTTCCCCATCTGCAGCATGACCAAGTGAAAACTTAAAGCTTTATCAGAGAATGACCATCAATAACAAGGACCAAACTGACAAACCTAAACTATGCATATGCAATGAGCGCTATAGAATTATCAGACCTGAGATTCTGTTGCTGGGGTACCATCATCATACTTGACAGCACCATCGTTGAGCATTTTCGGCATTGCAATTGCTCCACCAGGAAAATAGGGATTGTACTGCAGCCCCTCTCTTATCTAGGATAATAACACACCATAACTCAGAAATAAGAAACCATAAAAACAAAGAATTATCCATGACTAGTGAGAATAAATAACCTCCCCCAGGCAAGATAAGACGCGCAGGATTTGTAAGGCAACTAACTCCTGGATCAAGTCTGCTAAGAATTTTTCCTATAAAACTCAAAATATTACTTTAAACTCCTTTCCTCACATCTCCCAACCCCAGTAAAACTAAAGGAAAAATCCAGTAAAAACAAAAGTGCCCCAATATGATGGAACACCACTTACGGCAATGCCAGCTGGAGGATCACAGTAACCAGCCAGTGAAAATACATAATTTTGACTGTTGTGACGAGCCTGAAATAGCAAAATTTCAAAATAATCATCTTTCAAGGACTGAGTATCATCAGAACATAAAGGAAATTAGAAAAGAGCAATTACTTTAGTGATTAGGCTTAAATCAGGAGGATAGGCCCCTCCATTAGCAGATCTAGCTGCTGCTTCATTTGCATAGGGCTGAGGAAATTGATCACTTTGCTTCCCAGGACGAGTACACATCTCACCCTCATTATTAGGCCCATCAACTACCATGATCTCAGCTGCCATAGCTTTGAACTCCTCTTCCGCATAAGCAACTCCCACATGATCACGAAATGATATAAGAGACATCGAATGACAAGATGCACAGGCTTGCTGGAAAACCTGGTGACCACGGCGGCTCCTGCTCATGTAAAGCATTCATGTAGAAGACTCCATAAAACATAAAGTATTGGCTGAACTACCATATAATGAAAAGTTACGGTTCATGTGGAAGCAGCGCATTAACCCCAAACACTTAATTCAGTAATTATGCAGGAGTAGCAATAAACCCCAGCTGGAAGAGGAAAGGTAAATGGCTTGGTCAAATGGCAATTCCCATACCTTTTTTAATGAAACGAGGCCTTGTATGTTAAGTTGGCAAATTAAAACAGGAGGACACTAAAAATGGCAAGAAACACAAAAGAAAATAGGTGGATTTACTCAGCCCAAAAGGGGGGAAGACCAGTGATTTGATTGCAGGATGGCTCTATAAAGCATAAGCAATCTCTCTTTCTAAAGCTAAGAAGATCAAGCCAATTTTAGTTCCACAAGTTGAGCTGCATAGTCATGAAGAAAACAGTGCAACAAAGATAAAACCAAAAACTCACGATGCATGGTCAGAAGAACTCAGAATGCCTTTGCGAGGCCAGGGATCGCTTGGACACTCTAAACCATGTTCTGCCACATCAGCAGACGCAGCAAGTGTTGCGAAGCTAAAAATCCTGAAACACCTGCACCGAGCAATGCAAATGCTCTCAATGCACTTACACCTCCAGCATTAATTGCACTTTCCTTTGAGAAATGCTGGGCCAACGACATAGAAGCCTGAAAATATAACATATCCATATCACTAATTCAATACCATTATCAATCCTAATAATACATCTACCATGCTGATAACCAGAAAAGATGCATCCTAGTGCAATATTTACTATGCCACCTCAGATTGAAAAGGGGATAAATTAGCTTCACTGAGATCCACAGGAAATGAACTATCCCCTACAGATAAAACAATGAGTAGGAACTTGCAAGTCCCCATGTGACATTCATTCATTAAAAAAGAAAAAGAACTGCAAATAATCATGCATCTGCAGCTCTCTTGAGTACAAAACAATAAAAATTACCTTGAAGTGAGACTGAAGTTTTCTCCTCAAAAGCTGGTGAACAAATCCTCCCCCAGCCATTTCAGGTCAGATAAGTTTCCTGCTTGCCTCAAATCCCAGAAGAAAAGCACAATCTGCAAAACGTGGGCACAGGACAAACAAGCTTAGTACTCGATTCGATACCAATAAGTAGCAACACTAAGGGTTTCAGGGAGATCAAACTTATATTTGTGTAGTATAGTGAAAGTTCCTCCATTATCTATGAACTGAAAGAAGGAATTAGTGAAAAAAACCAGTGCATGGGGTGAGCATGGTCGTGGGGCTGGTTCAGCACCTGACTCAGGGACCAACACGCAGAGTGTTGGTCCCCAATTTGTGGGACCAGGACTGGCCCTATTGAGCCTGGGTTTCATTTTTTGCATTCCTTGAATGGACAAACGTACTCCAAGCAACATGGCAAAAAGAGAACATGCTCAGTGTTGACTGACGGTACGACAAGATAGTATTTGGTAATTTCCAACGCATGGCACTCCTATCGATTATAAAGCCAACTATAAGGTTACCACACTCCTATTCTCTCAATCCAAACATCATGTTGCCCAAGCACAGGCAGGCTAATCAACATGTTGAACACGAACCGCAGTGCCTTGGAAAATTTTCATTCAAATACACATTTGGGAATCTTAAAAATTCTCCAAAACAGTGTCTCAACAAAATTCATCTAGTAATACACACGCCATACACAGTACAGAAGACCCCTCAACTTCCCCGCCTTGAGCTTCACATATTTCCCCACCTAGCAGGCCAGCACCAGGCCCTCACACGGCCCCATCCCAAGCCACAGAGCTGTCCTCCCTCCTTCAAGCAAAAGTAATGTGGCATAGCCATTGCTATAACCAAATCAACAACTTGTAATTGCCTCATCGTCTACAACCCTTGAATTCACTATACTCAAAAGAGAAAACCACTAAAACCTTGAGTCTAACTTTTCCGAAAAATGGAGAGGCATCTCCCGCGCCAATCACAACCAAGCGAAACACTCCATTCCAACAAAACTAAGCCCGTCATCCACAATGCCTCGTATAGATGAATTGTGCCCCCCCCAAAAAAAAAAAAAAAAGAAAAAAAAAATAAATGAAACAGTGAAAAGAATCAGGGACACACTTGCGGCACCTGAGGTCAAGCCAATTCAATCGCCAAAGGCGAAAGCGCAAAAGGAAGGGGAAGAGAATCGATTACTGAGTTCAAATGAGTGGAGAGAAAATGAAGAGACTGCACCTGAAGAGATGGAAATGAAAGATTTTAGAGTTAATTTGAGATTGAGGAAGAGCAAGAGTGAGACTATAAGAGAGGAAAACAGCAGAAGAAGAGAAAGTTATAATATATACCTAGGGTTTGGAAAAATATCTGCAGGGTTGGTCCGACTTGCACCAACCCTAGAGCCCCAGGACTATGCACCGGCGTAGTTCCCCTGGGAATTGGACCTGGACCTGGACCGATACTCACCCCTAAGTGCATTAATGGACCCACAACCCTAGACCAACCCTTCACCCCTAAGTGCCTTAATGGACCCAGTTCAACCAAAATAGAAAAAAATAAGCCAAGGGACCCATAGAAGATTTTCATACCATAGTGAAATTCCGCAAAACTCTCACTATATGCATGACCAAACTATAAAGAGCTTAGCACCTCTATAGAAGTATTACAAATATAACTAAGAGTTAAATGAAATATAACAACATGAACCAAAAAAAAAAAAAAACTTGTCCATGGTAGCATAGATGAATTACTAAATCCAGATTCATTCGACATCTGCACAAGTTGAGAAAAGAAGATTCCAGTACATAAAAAAAGGCAAATAACGAAGAATATCGGAGGAGGCAACAAGAGTTCACCTCTATTTCACAAGGTTCAGCGCATGCCTGCTTCTTCTGTTTCTCTTGCAAATACTCATCTAGCAGATTCCTTAATGTGGAAAGAACATCATTGCTGAGATCATCTATGTCAATCTCAATCTCCTCCTCTACAGATTCCCTTCCATTTGAACTATGCTCTCTCAAGAAATCGATAATGTTTTCAGGCATTTCTCCCAGCAAAGACTCCAATTCCTGGCTTAGTTTATGCTTCTCCTCATCTGTCATTCCCTGCAGAAAAGCTGCAGGCATAACTTCTTGTTCACTCGAAATTTTCCTCTTTCTATGAAGAGATGTCAACTTGGCTGCTTTTACCTCCTCAGGTGGGGAGCTGATTTTGTTGATGATGGTTGTGGTCCGCCGACCACAAGTTTCTTTTCACAATGAAATAGTCGGGAATGTTCAATGCCTTCACATCAACAGGTTTATTAAAAACCTAACCATACTGACGGGACATCACACAATTTAAAAGGGTCTCACAATCTTTCATCAACGTTGCATTGGCAACCCTTGGAGCTGGAGCCTGCTTCACTGACTCAAACTTTCCTGTTGCACCGCGATTCCAACCACGGACCATTTCATCAGGTGCATTTACTTTCTTTCCCAGCCCAGAAGTCTTCGCAGGTGATTTCCTAGCAGCAGCAGCAGCAGCCAGCAACCCATTGCTGCATCTTAGAATATCACTAGACGACAACAATGTAGCCCCAGTTACTCTAAGGGACTCAATTTTCTTGTCAAGAATTCGGATCTGTTCAAGTTCTAGCCTCAACCTATGTATCAAATCTTTTCAGAAGGTGACATGTTTGATAGAGGAAGGACATCTAAGGTTACAAAAAACCAAACCTCTCTATTTCAAGTTAATGCATTTCTTGGTTGGACCACTAGGATCCTCTGACACAGTAAACTCTGTGTCAATACGTCCTGATGTACCAGATCCCTCAGATTCACCAACTGCGGTGAACGAGCTATGGCAATAGTCTCTGGGCAGCCTTACATTTTCAACCATCATCCTCCCCAACACTTTATATGAGTGTTCTTTCGAATTCCCTCCATATCAAGGTAGCCCTGAAAGAGCTCTTGGATCCTCAACAACGAATGACCTCTGCATGTTGATAATCATAATGACAACATCACCGACTGGACTAAGAATTCATGAACATGTCCTTTCTCTCCCCCAGCAATAACACCATATGACATATCACATCCTCAGGACAAAAAAAACCCATTTCCACGAATTTACTTTCTTCCCCCCTTGAAATTTTACCCAAACTATACGATTGGAAAAAAAAACCCAGTGCATCCGAAGCTAAAAATTCCTCATAAAAAGAGAAATTCGCGCGTTCCACTTACAACTTAAGCTCGCCATAGCACGCATACGATAATTTGCTTAAAGTTGCCAAAAATATGATAAAACGAATCTCCATTTTCTTTTATATCAAATGAAATTCAAAGGCAAAAAAATTACTTGCAGGATCAGCTAAAAGAAAACGCACGTCAAAGATAAGGTAGCATAAATGTATCAGCCCAACCCCACGAAAAGATCCGTAATTTTCAAATCAAACGGCGAAAACTGTAACAAACAAACTTCAGATTGAAAACCGAAGCAAGAACAAGCACCAGCACCAGAGCAACTGGGCACAAAATGCTAACCCCAAGTCGGGTCCCGCCATGCCGTTTTCCATCGAAGCAAAGCGGTGCGAAATCCAAAATCCGACTGATCCGAAACCGAGCCATCAACAGCGCGATGAAGAGCAACGGCAGTAAAAAGAAAGAGACGATTCAGCGTCTGTTTTTGGGGCCCACTTGCTTCTTTTATCCGACTATTTATGCAATCTCGACCGTCGAACTTCTCATCACTTCTCATCAATCGGACGGACGGCGTTGATGTAAGATCCATGATTTGATGGCATAAGATCAAGGATAATCTCCTAAAAAATTGTAAACTTTAAGTGCTCTTTCAATTCTATTTTAAACTTTTTTCTCTTATTAAAAAACATCAACTTTCACTTCGATTCTAAACATACTTGCATATCTAAAAATCGCTACTGATTTCTTTAATATAATTAATATCATAAGGCTGATTTTATTTCTTATGAGGTGAGAATGTTGATTAAAACATATATTCTAATAATAAACTTTTAACTGATTCAAACATGTTAATTTTAAGTAAATTATTGATGATCTCTTGACGTTTAATAGGTTTGAAATTATAGTGATTTGAGATTTTTTATGAGACAAATAAAGTTCAAAGTAAAATTGAGAGTAGACGTAAAATTTGAATTTTTTTAACCAATTAGACCCTTAAAAATTAAAGTCCCTTTAACTTATGTGACTTGCAATGTCATCCCTCAATTTTCATTTGCTTAGCCTTGAATTTTCATGGCAAGAAGAGACTCCATCCAAAATTATATTCAACATATGCATGTTCAAGGATTACAAATCAATTTAGAGTTCAAGAATAGCAGTATACATAGGCCAAGAAATTTAGAAATCCAATTAAGCCAACTGAAAAAGCTTGAGAATTACAGTTTAGGATGGATAAAGTTAAATCACGAAGGACAAAAGAGCACACATCAATGGCCTTCCCTATTTGCTACTTTACTTGTCAAGCTCTAAATAACTCGAGGGATGGAACTTAATGAAGCAACAACAGTCCCAAGGCATAAGTAAACAAAGGGAGGACCGTAAAAACTCGGTAACTAACGCAAATTAAAGCACAAGAAGGGTCAAGACTTCGCACACCCGCTGCACAGATCGCTCAGGAATTCCTGATGATTCCCAATTTGACAGCCAATTTGCTTCCCAACATTTTGGCCCTAGCATTTGAAAAAGAATGATAATGGGGAGTTATCCAAAGTTGACGCCTCCCGAAAGCTCAAATGTATCTAGGAGAACTTATTTCCAAACTGGGGACTAGACATTAACATCCCGCTCCATGACAAAGATCAAACTACTAATTAAACAAAATTTCACATTGAAAAGGAGGAAAGAAAGCCATTCCACGGGACCGTTATTTGATGTCCAGTCCGCCGACGAGCATGATGGCCATTTTTCAGGATGGATGCTAGTTGACAACATCCAAAACCAATTTCCGCGATTTGAGCACCGACCACCTCAAGCGCCTATAATAAGCAGCTTGTAGCAGCGCCAGTGACAATACAAATATCCACTTGAATCCCATCTGGATATAGAGAAACATTGCGTCAGAAGTTCTAAAATGTGCACATAATATCATCCGAGAAAGGATATATGGTGAGGAAGAAAACAACTGAGTACAGAAAGATTGGAGAAATAACTTTACCAGCTTTCTCTCTTCCATTTCAGGTTCTGCAGCCCACGATAAGAATGTTACAACATCTTTCCCCATCTGCAGCATAACAAAGTGAAGACTTAAGCTTTACCTGGGAATGACCATAAAAAACAAGGACCAAACCTAGAGAGCCTAAATTACGCATAAGCAATGAGCTCAATAAAAGAATCAGACCTGAGCTTCTGTTGCTGGGGTCCCATCTTCGTACTCGACAGCATCATCATTAAGCATTTTCGGCATTGCAATTGCTCCACCAGGAAAATATGGATTGTAGTGCAATCCCTCTCTTATCTAGAATAATAACATGACATAACTCCGAAATAAGAAGCCAAAGAAAACAAAGCATCATCTATGACTAATGAAAAGGAAAACCTCCACCATGCAAGAAGAGAAGAACAGGATTTGTAAAGCAGCTAACTCTTGGATCAGGTCTCCTACGATTCTTTTCTATGAACCATGAAATATTACTTTAAAGTCCTTTCCTCATATCTCCCAACCCCAGTAAAATTAGAGGGAAAAAAAAAAAAAAAAAAACCAAAACAAGTGCGCCTAGATACAACGGAACACCACTTACTGCAACGCCAGCTGGAGGATCACGGTAACCGGTCAGAAGTGCAAATACATAATTTTGACCATTGTGACGAGCCTGAAATAACAAAATTTCAAAATAATCATCTTTCCATGACCAAGTATCATAAGAAAAATAAACAAAACTAGAAAAGAGGAATTACTTTAGTGACTAGACTTAAATCAGGAGGATAGGCCCCTCCATTAGCAAATCTAGCTGCTGCTTCATTGGCATAGGGCTGAGGAAATCGATCGCTTAGCTTCCCAGGACGAGTAAACATCTCACCCTCATCGTTAGGCCCATCAACCACCTCAATCTCAGCTGCCATAGCTTTCACCTCCTCTTCTGTGTAAGCAACTCCCACGAGATCACGATATGATATAAGTGACATCGAATGACAAGATGCACAGACTTGCTGGTAAACCTGGTGACCACGGCGGATCCTGCTCATGTAAAGCATTCATGTAGAAGAGTTTATAAGACATAAAATATTGGCTGAACTATCATATAATAAAATTACAGTTCATGTGGAAATTTTTGAGCAGCATATGAACCCAAAACACTTAATTCAGTTATTAAGCAGCAGTAGCAATAAACCCCCAGCTGGAAGAGAAAAGGTAAATACCTTGGTTGAGTGGCAATTCCCATACTTTTTTTTCATGAAACAAGGCCTTGTACATTAAGTTTGGCAAATTACCACACGAGGAACGCATAAAAGAAAAGACGTGGATTTACTCAGTCCAAAGTGGGGAAGGCCAGTGATTTTATTGCTGGATGGCTCTATAAAGCATAAACAATCTCTATCAAGCCCACCATACTTTTATGAGTTGAATTGCAAAGTCAAGAAGAAAACAGTGCAACAGAGATAAAACCACAAACTCACGATGCATGGTCATAAGAACTGAGTATGCCTTTGTGAGGCCAGGGATAGCTTGGACACTCTAAACCATGTTCCGCCTCATCAGCAGATGCAAGCGTCGCAAAGCTCAAAAATCCTGAAACACCTGCCCCGAGCAATGCAAACGCTCTCAATGCTCTTACACCTCCAGCATTAATTTCACTTTCTTTTGAGAAAAGCGGGGCCAACAATGTAGAAGCCTGAAAATATAACATATCCATATCACTGAGTCAATTTCGTTATCAATCCCAATAATGCATTTACCACGCTGATAACCAAAGAGAAGACGCATCCTAGTCCAATATTTACTATACCGCCTGAGATTGAAAAGGGGGAAATCCACTTCAGTGAATTTACAGAAGAACATCCAATTATATGACAGATGAAGAAAGACATTCATGGGATCCACAGGAATGAACTATCCCATTCAGATAGAAGAATGAGCAGGAACTTCCCAGCCTCCATGTGACATTCATTTATTTAAAAAGACACATAACACATAATCATGCATCTGCAACTCTCTTGAGAACAAAACAGCAAAAATCACCTTGAAGTGAGACTGAAGTTTTCTCCTCAAAAGCTGGTGAACAAATCCTCCCCCAGCCATTTCAGGTCAGATGAGTTCCCTGCTTGCCTCAAATCCCAAAAGGAAATCACAATCTGAAATGGAGGAACAAGATGCACAAGCTCAGTACTCAATTCAAATACCAGCAAGTAGCAACACTAAGGGGTTCGGGGAGATCGAACTTATATACATAGTGCAGGGTAATGAAAGTTTGTCCATTTTCTACGCAATGAAAGAAAGAATTAGAGAGAAAAACCAGCACATCAATGGACCCAGTTCACCCAAAAAGGAAAAAAAAAGCCAAGGGACCCATAGAAGATTTTCATACACCAGAAAAACTCCACAAAGCACTTGTTTAACTCTCACCATATGTATGACCAAATAATAAATAGCTTTGCACCTCTATAGAAGTACTATGAACTGACGGACCCGAAGATCTCCATCATCCAGATTGTCACTTCTCGGAACTCTCCCAATTAGATATTGCCTATACATAGTTTGTTAAATACTTCACATTCCATCGCAAGTATCTACCACATTCCAAAGCCTCACGAGTCCAAAGATGCCATTATCCCTCGCGAGCCCGCGACAGCGCGGTCATCACGCAAGCACGAACAGGACAGTGTACATACGGCCCTCTATCTCGCTATCTTATCTCGCACGGAACATGAAAACCACTAGAACACAAATTGGAAGGCCCGCACAACCATTTACGCGCACTCGCCGAGTTCAACGCGAAAAACGATCAATCCCAGATAAGAGACACTGGCCAAACACGGAGAGCTAACGAGCGAGCAATGACGTCAATTCGATCCCATCCAAGCCGTACATTCGCAACAGGCGGACGAATTCGTCGTCGTCGTCGCGGCAGGCGCGGACAGAGATGGAGATGGAGATGGCGATTTCCAAGTTCGCGGGAATCACCACCGATAAACCCTAGCACAGTTCGCCAGAGGAACTGGAATTTGGAAGAGAAGCTACTTACGGGATTCCGACGCGGCGATGGCTGGACGGAAGCTGAGATGAAAGATCGAAACGAAGAAGAAGAAGAAGAAGAGGAACTGGGAATTCAGAATCAGCAACGCCGCGACCTCTAGAGAGAGAGAGAGAGACTCCCATTTCCGCGGCGAGAAAGTTTCCGGGCCTACTTGGGCCGGGCCTTCAGATGGTCCAAAAGATTCTGGGCCTACTCGGGCCGGGCCTTAAAATAGTAGCACCCGTGAGCCCCCGCGGACCTACTTCAGCCTCTTCCGCCGTACAACCTATGTAGCACGGACACTCTCTGGGAGCCTTCGTGTTGTGTCCGACACTTCGACACGTGTCCCACACGCTCCGACACGCGGTCAACGAGTGTCGAAAAATCCAACACGTGGTCAACTCTCTTCGACACACTCTGACACGTGAGTCCGGAATTCCGACACGCGATTTCGACACGCACGGGGTCAATTTTAAAAATTTCTAATACTTGAGGGGTCAAAATATATATATACACAAAAGAAGTAATAAAAATGCTATAAATATACACGCATGGGGTCAATTTTTTTTTTCAATTTTGTTTTTTTAAATTTTTAATTTTTTTAAAAGTCTTTTACTATGAAAGAAGTAATAAAAAATGCTATATATGATAAATAAATAAATTTAAAAATATCATTTCAGCATTTTTCTTTAAATAATGTTTTTTTCCTCTAAGTTTTATGTATTATTGTAACAAATTAAAATAATGAATGATATTATTTGATATTTTTCGTTTAAATTAATTATAGGCTATTATTATTATTATTATTATTATTATTATTATTATTATTATTATTGATGTATTTATATATAAAAATATATTTAATATATAACGAGTCGGAACGTGTTGAAATTCTTTATTTTTAAGAAATGACGTGTCGGCGTGTCGTGTCGCGTTGTGTCGCGTGTCGCGTGTCCGTGTCGGTGCTACATAGCATACAACCATAATACGACATGACATGCTGACATATATGAAAGCGAGAGCTATTGCCACCTGGCCTCATTTCATGTCTCCAACTATTAAGCCGTGTTGTATGATGGATCGCTTACATGTGCATCTCTCTCTCCCTCTTCCTTTGTCCCATTTGAGCACCGTGCTCCCCGTTTATATATGGTCCAAACCAATTCCTCATTAGACGAATTGGGTTAAAACCTTGGGCATCTCCTGGCTTTCTGTCCCAGCACATGCCTCACCCATGAAGCCTCCTTCTTGCAAAGCGAACTTCCCTCGACACCGTCGCCATCTCCTAATGATTGTGACCGACGCCTTTCCCAATCTCACTTAAAACAACACGAGCTCCTGCCCCTCTCTGTCGCCCTATCCAAAGGGCATATTCCCTTCCATTCCCTTATCCCATAAATGGTGCTTTTGGGGCCACACAGCTAATCCGCCGGCGCCATTCGCAAGTGTCATGTGAAATTTAAGAAAAGCCGGAGGTCCTTTTCCCCGTCCCACTCAGGCCGATGACGAAAGATGTAATCCTGACAAAAAAAGTCACGAGAAATCTAAAGTTTCACGTGTCAACTTAAGAGCTAATTGATCTTATTTAGTTTTACTAATATTATATTGTGAAAATCATGGATACAATCTCAAGACAAAAAATTTCATCAACTCTTAAGACATTATAGCAACACTAAGAACTAATCAGTTAATAATTTCGACGACGACAACATGGGTGTCTCGCCATACTATCATTCCAGGGTTCAATCAAGTAGGGACTGAGGGGAAGGGACCTGATTCCATCAACGCAGGGGAAAAGCAAGTCATCCTTTTCAGAAAACAAAAAGGCCAAAAAGCATATATCTCCGAATCTATCTTCCTTCCTCCTTCCTTCTTCCTTCTTCCTTCTTTGTTACCGATTCGCAATGACCTCAATCATTGACAAAAGGGCGCTGTGAATACAATTCCAAAGACAAAAAGTTTCATTGGCTTTTAAGACGTATAGCGATCCCGAGAGTTAATCCGTTATTAAATTCTTTGACGACGACGACGACATCGGTGTCTCGTCATACTGTCGGTCCTGGCCCCTGGGTTCAATCATGTAGGGACTCAGGGGAGGGGAGGGAACCCGGATTCCATCGACGCGGGGGGAAAGCAGGTCATCTTTCCGGAAAACCAAAAAGGCAGAAAAAGCATATAATCTCCGAATCTACCTTCCTTCCCCTCCCTTCCTTCCTCCTTCTTCCTTCTTACATCACCGATTCTCAGTGTCCAAAATCATTGGCAAAAAGATCCTCTCTATATCCATGCCACTTCCACATCCGACGGGTCAAACCTAAACCCCTCCCACCCCTAAAAATCACTTCGCACGCCTCTCCTTCCCTCCCTTTTCCTTCCTTCTTCGACACTCCCCCGCCTCCTATTTCTTCTCCCGCTCCCGTCGAAGAATCACGCCCCCGCTCGCTCAGTCAATTCGTCGATCACCTATCGTTCGCGATCGACCGCCGCCCATGGCCCCGCCGCCGCCGCCGACCCCGCCCTCGTCGACGGCGCCCCCCTCCCTCCGCTGCTGCCCATCTTCCTCGCCATGTTCCTCGCCGTCTACCTCGCCGGGCGCTTCGTCGTGTTCCGCGGCTGGAGCCCCGAGGCCCGGCCCGAGGCCTCCAGCTGCCTGATCTCCCTCGCCCACGGCACCCCCGCCGTCGCCCTCGCCTCCTTCGCCCTGCTCTCCGACCCCTCCCGCGGCTTCGCGGCCCGCAACACCGGCGCCCAGGACGCCGTCCTCGAGTACAGCATTGCCTACTTCCTGGCCGATCTCGTGCACTACCTCGTGTTCTACCCCAAGGATCTCCTCTTCATCGGCCACCACTTGGCCACTCTCTTCGTCTTCCTCACCTGCAGGTATCGCCGTTTCGTTTCGTTTCGTTTCGTCTTGTCGCGTCGGAGTAGCGCCTAGTGACTTTCTCGTCCCGTGGGTGTTCTGCTAAATTGGAGCTAGAATCTTACTCGATCGATGCGACAAAGAAAAGATTCGATTTTTATTTCTTCCTGTGATGCCAGTTTGGAGTTATTCGTGACGTTGATGCGTTCATAGTGTCGTGTATAAATTTCCAATTTTTCCTTGCAGGTACTTGGTCCGCCACGGGGCTTTCGCTATCTTGGTACTGTTGATCCTCGCGGAGGTCACGAGCGCTTGCCAAAACGCGTGGACGTTGTCCGGCGTGCGGAGGAGAGACTCGGCTCTCGCCGCTAAGGTGTTTGATGCTTTGTCCGCACCTTTCTATTCATTTTATTCCGTCGTCAGGGGGCTTCTTGGTCCACTGTTTCTGTATAAAATGGGGGTGTTCTATGCGAGTGGTGGGGCAGAAGGTGTGATTCCAAGGTGGGTTTGGGTTTCTTGGCTGGTCGTGGTTTCACTTGCCATTGGTGTCAGCATTTTGTGGGTCTCCAATCTTTGGGTCGAACTCTTCAGGGAAAGAAGCAGAGGTAGACTGAAGAAAAAGTCAAGATAGTCTAATCTCATTGTTCTCTTGTTGTAATGATAATGTATTTTATGGTACACATGTTAGAGAAGATAAAAGCTCAGGTCATTTATATTCCTCCCCTGATGTCTGAATGAACAGGTTCGATGGTGAATTGTGGATCTTTTCTCTTGGGGTTTGGGTTGGGGCGTTGATCGGGGGTGATATATTAGAAGGGTGTTATCAGTTATAGGTTTGTGTCATTGGAAGGATATAAAAGAAATACATGAATATCTCCGCAAGGCTTTACTCATGCTTCTGCAGCACCAATTCATATGCCTTTCAACTGTCTTTATATATACATTTCACATGTCTGGTCATGTTTGCTTCCTTGTGTTGGGTTATGCATTTGGTTTTCTTCTTTATAAGTAATGTCTGTTCTATGGCCTTCCTGCCAAGCTTATTATGCTCGTAAATCGAGATGCTAAAATATGTAAAGCTTTGTTTTTCAGCTAGTCAGCTTGATGAGCTACTTATGATAGCTGAGCTCTCATTTCATAACTTGTTATTAAGTGCGGTGACTTCTAACAATATGCTGTTTGGAAGGAGGAAATGAGGAAATCTTTAATTCATGAATAAAGTAGCTCCAAAGAAGCTTGAATTTGTATACACCTATATGGGATGTTGATTCCATAATGAGTTGACTCGCGCTCATGATGCATTTGTTGAATGTCTCGGGCTTGCTTATACTGCTTTCCCCGACAACCTAAACAGCTGGAGAGATTATGTGACCCCTTCCCAAGTTCAATGATCCATTAGTCATATTCTCATTAAAGCTACCCCATAACTTGTAGCACATGCACTGAAAATTTGAGCTGGCATGATCAGATTTGAAGTTATACCATTGTTAGATTGCTAGCTTTATGGTTCAGTAGGTTGGTTCTGTTTATGGATTCTAGGATTGGAAATCCAAATAATTAGGGACACTGGGATGTGTGCTTGAGCATATATAAGTTGACGTTTTCCATTAGGTCTTCAGGCGTGCATAACATTGGTGGGATTAGAAGATAAAAACGGAACATCTTATCAGAGTTCTGGCTGCTGCATCCATTTTGACATTGTACCTAATAAAGTTCGGAAATGTTGAAGTTCCATGGTCCTTTGGAACTGACCTTGGGGTAAGGTCGGCTGTATCTAGAAGCGATTCGTGTTCACCAGTTGATAGAAAATTTCTGTGAATCTTGTCCAACAAAACTAGATTGAGCGAGATGTGCTGTTCCGAAGGGCAAAATGGTTGGGGTCATGTTTTGTTAATCTTTCCAACACTGGCGGGTTTGCAATGGCAAGTAACGTTTCACTGTCAAGACTATTTATCAGACTGGCCGTCTGATGCCAGATATACTCGATGCTGAGTAAAATAAACAATCATAAACCTGGCGTAGCCATTTATTGAATTTATTGACAGATGGAAAAGAAGCAGCAATATAGTCATGTTCAAAGATATCTCGAACTGGGTGGCTTGCAAATAAACATAATACTAGAACGTAAGAGAAAGTTGATATGTCCGAACTGCAAAGACAAGTCTTCAGTTGGTGGAGCTTCCTTCCTAAGAGTAGAATTTGTAGGTCTTTGCGTTTAGTATGATCGTCCTTAGCGCCCCGATCGGTGCTAGAATCACCAGGAGGACACCCAACACGATGCATATCTGAAATTTCATGAGTAAACTCTGTTAGAAGACTTTTGTGGTGACTATTTGCCCTGGCAAAAACAAAATAAACCCTGAATGATTAACTCACCCAGTTGGCGTACCAGGACAGACTAAACCTTCTGGGCTTGTAGATAGCCAGCCACATGACGCATGGTAGCTGAACAAAATTGTACGCAAAAGTCAGAGAGGCCTGAACCAACTCCATGAGCATATATACAGATTTATTCACGGGGGGACTTGAGCCAATGAGACTTACGAAATATGTTGTTGGGGCAAAAGCGAATCCTCCGAAGAATCCCAGGAGACCTCCGAAGAAAGGGAAGGTAATGCCCACAAACATGGTGAAAGCTGAGATTGAAACCAAGTACGACTGAGTTTAACAAAATGTTTCTATGCAAATGTTTCTAAGCGGAAGCCAGCCTGGATTGATGAAGCTTTCCATGGGTGATTGTTGAGTGAGAAAACTTACCCACGTATAGATTACGTGATACGAAACGGAGCATCCT
This sequence comes from Eucalyptus virginea, assembly GCA_014182375.1. NCBI lineage: Eukaryota > Viridiplantae > Streptophyta > Magnoliopsida > Myrtales > Myrtaceae > Eucalyptus > Eucalyptus virginea. Next base: position 29,905,650 of record CM024523.1, on the reverse strand, counting down.
TGAGGGCTTGAAGTGGAGTTTCTTCACCAGGACAGTCTCTATCATGTCAAACACTGGCATTGCATAGAGCTGCATTCCACATGATTAGAAACATTGCACAGTGAATTTCTGTGAATGAACCTGAGTAACTCTTTTGGTTCAATCGCCTATCGCATCATCCAAAAGAAGCTTGCGTTTTTTTTTTTTTTTTTTTTTTGTGCAAAACCACTCCAGTCATTTTCTGGTAAGACGGATGTCTAGGTTCTCGAATTTCATATCATTGCTGAACGAGGACATATATGTAGCGTGGAGAATTAGACCAGAGCATTTGCATATCAGAGAACAGCAAGTCATAACATACCGTATAAATCGATTGCCGCTCTTTTGACCTCTTTGCGCAATGCAATTAAACAAACATTGTTTGTGCAGGAGTTTGTACCTGATAGCTACCAATGACGTGGATGACGACGAATGCATTGGCCACGATGATCAACCATGTGGGCTTTTCAAGCGAAATGAGAATATTGTCCGCGACCTTATTCCCGAACACCCAGTACCCAATCAGTGCAACAGGAAAGTAACACAGCGCCACGACAATGTAGGCGAACACCACTCCTTTCCACATTGGGCCCTTGGATGGCTTCTCTGGGGTTGAAGGGATGGTGGCTTGGATCTCCAACACCACATTGTGGCCTGCATATGCGAATGCAACATCGCCTAGGGCAGTGAGGAAGCCGAATACCTTTCCAGGGGCGGTGGAGGATGGAGGGCCATAGTCGACGTTATGTTCGACCCCCTTACTGATGGAGGCCCCCGAGGCAATAATAGAGTAGCTGCAAGGACGACATCCAGCTGATGTGCGTATAATAAAGCTTATAAATAATTTGAAATTCCCTTTCTTTTGCGATTGACTGTAAGACTAAGTTATGTTCTTCCAACTTTCCAAATCAATTTCAACAGCTCTGCACTTCTTGGAGCCAGAAGTGATTCTATGAGGTGGGGAACGAACAGAAGATGTCGATACCTTAAGGACATGACGGCTGCTGCCAAAGAAACCATGGATATGGAGTTAAAATTTGGGAGATGAGCGAGAACAAACTGAGCCGAAGCAAAGATCATGATGAAATATGACGTCTTGATAGATTTGCCATTCGGTTGGGCCAAGTTGTAAATCTTCTGCAGCGATTTCCCTCCAGTGACCATGTACACGATGTCGACGCCGACCTCAACAACCAGCTGCTGAGGGACCACGATATAGAGGCCGAGCTTCTCGCCGAATGCGTACTGACCAAGCTCGTGGTACCTGTCAAACCGCTTCCCGGGGACCATCTCGTGCATCTCCACCATTTGCCACAGGGTGTACAGAGTGATGATCCATGACAGTATCAATATTACCACACCAGGACCCCTGAGTACAATACGAGTCAAAAAGATTTTGTGCTAAGTCATGAAACTGCTCTATACATGGTTCAAGGAAAGATTTCGATGTTCTTCTGAGATAAAGACGGTATTTTGATTTGAGCCTCTAATCTTTTTGTATGAATTGGTTCGGCTTTGCATACTTTTGATTCGAAATATTAGGTTCGATTTAGAGTCGTTACCATCCGAGATGTGCCATGGCATAAGGGAGACTCAGGACACCAGCTCCAACCATGGCAGTGACGTTGTGAAAGGTCGAGGACCACCATTTCGCATTCCTGGAAGAGGTGATCGGAAGCCAATCATCGATTTCCTTCTGCTTCGCCGGTGTTTCGACATTCTGTCCTCGATAAAACCACATAACAAATTAACCATTAATCATGAAAGCCAGCAACGATTCCTTCTACAGATAAGACGGTCCCGACCGAATCACTCGTCACTAGGACCAAATAAATCAGCAGCAGACTTACATTGCCGTTGCCGCCCTGAGTCCCCATTGGAACGACGCGAATCACTGGCAGAACTTCACCGGAGGAGGATGAGAAAGATGAAGCACCGCCATAAACAGATGAAGGAAGGTTATATGCCCAATGGGTTGGTCTATCCTAGGAAGGCAGTCGATGGTTTCTATGAGTATGGAAATAAAAATTCCAACCCAATAACTTGTTTTGGGCGGATTTGCATTTGAGGGCAACACATCTCTTTGGTACAGCTGGGTACTGTCAGCTTAGTTTTTGGAGATTGAGGCAGATTTACTGCCATTTATAGGGATCTGCAGTAATTGGGGGTCAACACTTTTATGATGTTTGACTCTCGAGTCCTCACTCACTTAATTCCGTGACGTGGAATGAGGAACGAAAAGCTGTTGGCCTGGCGCTTTTGGCAATTTTGGTTGGCAGCCTGCAGTTGGAGATTCCGAAATTTGACCATTTCAACTTCCTAAATGGGAATCCAGCCCCTCGTGGAGACATAACAGGGCAGTAAAATAATAAGGATTCGATTTTGAAGATTCCCGATTCGACCGTGGCAATTGGTCACGCGTGAAAACTTCAGTACTTTTCGTTGGTTAGAGGAAGAAGAAGAAAAGAAAAAAAAAGAAAAAAGAAAAAAAATGTAATAGAATTATTATAAAATTAAAAGAAATTCTAAGTTACAAAAAAATTTGGGATTGTACTGAACGCATTTTTATTTTGGAAATAAAAATTTTGTGCAGCTATTAAACGTGCTCTCCTATTCAGAAACTTGTCCAAAAAATAAAAATAGAAAAAAATATTTTCGAATAAAAACTATTTCGGTAATAGAAACATTACCATATGTGCCCTAAAGAAGCTTATCATCTCATCTTGGGTTCGCTAAGCCGGATCCTACATTGAGGTGAGAGTGATGTCATCTCCCATTGAACCAATGCTATTATAGAGATTGCAACCATTTCTTTCAGCATGTTGAGCTAATATACTAATGCTTTTGATTGCGGGCAGGACAACGGCAGCAGACAAGGTTGTACATTCGGAGTCCAGAGAAGAGGATGAACTTTCTTTGTGACTTGTCCGATAGAGCACAATGGTTAAAGGTGCGCCATCCCAATTCCGCTTTTCTTCAGGACTTGAATAACAAAGGTGGATTGATCTTTTGAAGGAATTGGAAAATCTGCGTAGATCCTATACTTTCGACTGACCCGTCAAGCGTGAATTATAATTATGGTAAAGTCACAGAATTATTGCGTATGTTGAGGAAAAGGTGGCTTCACAAGTCTGAACGTACAGCAGACATTCAGGTACTCTTTCTGGAGCTATTGACAATTTGCGAATTAGTTTGTGGTAAGGTCTCTTGATGATCTCAGTTTATGATCTCATTACCATGTATTTAAGTTAATGATGGCTCTTGCGGGCCCTGTTCGATCCATTTCCACTTCTCCAAAATTTTCGGAATCTCTTGATGGAGTCGCGCAGAGTGGCTTCGAACGTCTGCAAAAGTGATCCTTTCTTTGAAAAGTACTATGAAATAGGCGAGCTCGATCCTTTGGAAGTGACTGGGCTTTTGGTTGACTTAAGTCAGCAAAGAGAATACTGAAGAAGCACGTTTGACCCGAATCTAGCCACAAGCGAATAGACACTGAACAGATTGAGCCCACTGCATTTTCCAGGCTATCGGTACTGTATACTTTCTGAGTCCACATGGGAAAAAGAACCACTACACTTACAAAAGGAGTTTGGGTATGTCTTTTAGAAAATGCAATGGCCATTGAGCTAAAAGGGTTTTTCAAAATATAAGTAATATTTGATAAAGTATATTTTAAAAACATATTTAAAAATAACTTTGATGTATATTCCATTAGGTAAAAAACTACACTTTGTAAAAGATTTATGTTGATTTTTTTATTGAAAAATTTCAAATTATTTGCTAACGGAACTCAGCCACTGCTGCGAGCCAAATTGGCCATCGGCCGCTCGTCGATGGCATGCTGACTGGTTGCCGGTCGCTCATTGATGGCACTTCAGTGGCTAAGGCAAAGTTAGGATTTTCGAAGACATTTCTGGAATTATGAAGTTGAATGAGGGCAAAGTTGGAAGGAAAAAAAGTCTATTTGCATTTTGGAAGTATAACATTCCAAAATATCTTCAAACTTGCCCTGGAATGCAATTGTATCTCCCAAAGAAATCCAGAACTTTTGCCAAATGGTAATTACATTTGCCCTTGGGTTTTTGGGGACTTAAAGGGTTTTATAATTACTGAACCGAACCGCCCTTAGCAGAACATTCTTTGATTTGTTTTTCTTTACGATCCTATTCTATTTGGATTCTTTTCGTTAAAATGCTGCAAAGTCCAATTTAAGTTCAACTAATGATGCAGTATCTAATTGCGAAGTTTCCCCGTGAATTCTTCACTGCAAGTGATCATCTTAGGCTAATTCACGATGTTGATTCGGAAACTCCAGCCACGTTAAGTGAGATCAATCACGCGACCCTTCATCATACCCTCAATTCTTCGAGAAAGCATCCGTCTTCCAAAGTGTACGGATTTTGTCACTTCGCGGCAGAATTGCTGACTCGTGGTCACCATATGTACTCATCGAATTGAATGAAAGATAATTAAAGTCCACAATCTTTTTTTTATCGATGCTAAAGAAGAATTACACAGCAAGACAAGGTATATGCACACAGGAAAGAAAGAAACAAAAGCATAGAGAAGTTGGGCTTGAGTGTGTTTTCTCTTTCCCTAATTCCTGGGTCACAAATTGCCCATCACAGATAAACGATGCAGTTAATACTTCATGAATAACCTACTAGACTCGATCAACGATTGCCAGACGTATTCCTGCTTGAACATTTAGTCTTTGCCCACCTTGGTTTATGATCTTTCTTGGTGAGCATCTAAAATTTGAGTCAGTCTGCATCACAGACAGACTGGAGTCACTTCCATGCGAGTCTAAGAGTAGAATTTGTATGTCTTGGCCTGGAGGATGATTTGCCGGAGTCCTCCGATGGGTGATAAGATCATCAACAAAAGCCCGAATATGATGCATACCTGGAATAAGCAAAACCCAAATCAGATGAACTGAATAACGAACACGAGGCTTGATTGAGGATGTGTTACCATAGAAGGAGAACGAGTGTAACATACCCAGTTTGACCACCAGGATAGGCTAAACTTCTTCGGCTTGTAGATTGCGAGCCACATTATGCAAGGAAGCTGAAAAAGAAAAGGAGAAAGGAGAAGAGACATTAGGATTTCATCTGAACCAGAAAGTTCATCCAAGCATTTCAATAAACCAACTTTTCCAATGGCAAATTTCAAATCATTATAGTAGTAGGAGGTTGCTTACAAAGTATGTCGTCGGGGCAAAAGCAAATCCTCCGAAAAACGAAAGAAGGCCGCCAAAGAATGGGAAAGTGATGCCGATGAACATTGTGAACGCTGCGATGCCAAATGGGACGTCAATAATATCGACAAAAAGGAAAGAAAGGAAAAGCAGGGACCGAACTTACAAACATCACGACCTAGACCAAAATATACAAGCAAGCAACAAGAGATTGGGCATCATACTTACCCACGTAGACATTGCGAGCCACGAAACGAAGCGTTCCAGTTGGCTTGAACTGCAATTTTTTCACTAATACAGTCTCTATCATGTCAAACACCGGCATCGCATAAATCTGCGCCAAACCATGAAGATAAATTTAAGTCACAGGCTAGAAAGACACCGTCGCCACAAAGAACATAGAAAGACACAAGAGGAGGAGCTTGTACATTACCTGGTAACTTCCAATAACATGGATGACGACAAACATGTTTGCCATTGCAATGAGCCACCTCGGTTTGTTCAGGGAGATGAGGATATTGTCCTCGACCGAGTTCCCAAACACCCAGTAACCAATTAGAGCGACTGGGAAGTAGCAGAGAGCCACGACAATGTAGGCGACAATGACTCCTCTCCACATCGGGCCCTTGGACGGCTTCTCAGGAGTGGAGGGGATGGTCGCCTGAATCTCCAGGACCACATTGTGCCCTGCATAGGCGAAAGCCACATCGCCCAAGGCACTGAAGAAGTCGAATACCTTCCCAGCCGTGGTCGATGACCTATAACTGTACTTCACGTCCCGCTGAACGCCCTTTTCTACGGAAGCTCCCCAAGCTATGGTTGAGTAACTGAAAAATGAAGATTATGAAATGTCATCCCGAATCATGTTTTGACTTAAATTGTACCGATTATGAGGAAGCGAATTCACAAGAGCTAGAATAGAAGAATGTTACCTCAGAGACATAACGGCTGCAGCGAGGGAGACGCCGGCGATGGAGTTGAAGTTGGGTAGATGGGAGAGGACAAAGTGGACAGAGGCAAAGATCATGATGAAGTAGGTGGTCTTCAATTTCTTGCAGCCCGGGCACACGGTGTCGTGGAACTTCTGCAGCGACTTCCCTCCGGTGACCATGTACACAATGTTGACACCAACCTCAACGACCAGCTGCTGAGGGACCACGATATAGAGTCCAAGCTTCTCGCCGAATGCGTACTGCCCGAGCTCATGGTACCGATCGAACCTTCTTCCAGGGACCATCTCGTGCATCTCGACCATTTGCCACAACGTGTACAGGGTGATGACCCACGAGAGGACTAGCACAGCTACACCAGGACCCCTAGAGAAAATCAAAGAAACACACAAAGCAGCCAAGTTACATAAAACAGGACGACTCATAAGTTCAATCCGCAAACTGATAGCTACTACACTGCAACGTGGGATTGACTCAGTAACCGGTAGGCAAATTTAGTCATCAAATTTGCCCAAAACGCTACTTGCACTAAATTAGGCACAGGGAAAGAAAAAGATAGTGGACTCAGCAGCCGAACTGGCTAGAGGAGATATATAACCAAGGACTAGACTGATTCAGGACCAACTTCTTCCACACTCTGATAGATTCGAAATGACCGAAATGATTTCTTGCTTGGGAAGTTTGGCATACCATCCGAGTTCCGACATGGCATAGGGGAGGCTGAGGACGCCGGCTCCGACCATGGCCGTGACATTGTGGAAGGCCGAGTACCACCATTTCGCGTTCCTCGAAGAGGTGATGGGAAGCCAGTTATCGATTTCCTTCTGCTTCGCTAGTTTCTCCTCAATCTGTGTGATTGATCATGAAGCATTTGTCCAAACTTTAGATCTTGCCTTAGAATGAAAAAAATTGCTGTCTCATTCGCATTTACCAAAAACTAGAATCCCTAAACAAGAAAGTAGCAGCATTTTGCTCCCAAAGTAACAATAAGATATTCGCAAACGAGCCCGCCAATCATAGCGTTTTAATTGAATCCTAAAATCGACATCATGCATATCAAAATATCTCACTTTCCTTATTAATAGAGTGCATATGTTTTTTATGCACGTGATTTCTCTTGACTTATAAACTTAAGCTTTTTGGGTTGAACTTTTTTATACAATACCAAAGGTTTTACCCTTTCGTGTATGCATCCACCCTGCTAGTCAAATTTTATGTACCACTCCTAATCCGATTTTCATGTCCATTAACTATGGGGTTATATTCTTTTCATATACATATAATCTCTATAATTATAAGTTTTTTGATCGGATTTCCTAATGGTGGGATGTTCACATGGTGTTAGCCGGAGTCTTAAACCTACTATATGACGATTAGTTCAAATCCAAAAAATTTTCAATTTTATCTTTTTATAATTTTTCAATTTAGTCATTTTGACCAATTTTGCAAATCCACTTCAACGTTGGTCAGCCGATCCATAGTGGATGGTAAACTTCCACATCGGCAATTTTTAGTCAAAATCGGCCAAAAGGATTATATTAGTGAATTGCTAAAAGATTTAAGATCAAATTGGAAAAATGAAAAAATTTAGTATTGAATCGGCCTTCGTACGATAGATTCACAATTTTTTGGACAATTTTTTGGACAATTTTTGCTGATGTTAGCCAGCACTTAGGATCGATGACATGCACATAATCGAGGTGCCTAATAATTATTCGTGGTGGTGGTCACGACTATGAAGTCACACGGTCAAAGCAAAACGCAAGAGCGGCCTTTTTAAAAATGGCATTCTCTTTTCAAACGATTCATTGGATTCGAACAATTTTCCGAAAAATTGGAGACCCTTGATCTTTACCGTTTCGAATCTAAATTAAACAAATCGTAAATCTGATGATGGACAACGTTGGGTAACGTGCGTTGAAGTAAAGATCGGATATTAAAAAAAATAAGAAAAAGAAATAAAGAAAATTGTCAACCATGTGTCCCAAGGTCGACTGGATTACGACAACTAAGCCACGTCGAGGAGTGAACCTCACATATTTCTCTCATTAATATAAGCTAAAATCTTTAACTATAGGCAACATACTTAACATTGAAGGAAGAAGGAAAAAGCTTGGGTTTAAAGACGGGAAAATTCATTTGGGAAGAAGACACAAAAAATGCCATTATTTTTATACCATGCTTACTTTGATGATTTTTCAATTGATCACTTATTTCTAAAAACGAAAAACCTTACTTCAAATGCAAAATATAAGTCATGACACCTGTGGTGAACTTTTTTTTGAAAATTTATGATACTTAAATGATCAATTAAAAATATAATGACAATTGGGCGATCGATAGATAATTTCATACAAAAAAGTACAACAATTACAATGTCCTTTTACGAAATTATTTCTTGCACTCGAAGCCGCGTGACGAATCAATTATTTGGACAATGACGGTACTAACACAATTTGAAGAGTACATAGTACCAATAATGCAAGAGTCATGCCCCATGGCTTTTCTATGAGCTATGGGAGTTTTGGATTTGTATTGATGTCGTCGTACTTTGTAAAACTGCAACAAGGGGATGATTCTAAAGGCTTCTTTTCCTATGATTTACATTTTTTGTGTTTTCTATGAGCTGAGTGAGCGCTTAACTAAGGATGTGTTTATTTCGTGACAAATAAAAGATTTGGAAAATATTTTTTTCTTTAAAAACGATAGCTTGGTTAGCTTACAAAAATAGAGAAATGAAAGATATTATCATTGTCTACTAAAATTTTGAGATATAAATTGATATTGATAATGAAACTATTTTTCATTAACAAATTATTTCAAACATGATCATTTTCAGGAAAAAATGTTCTAAATTGTTAATTTTTCATGAAAAGTGGAGGTTTTATGATTTCGAGAATATAAATTTAATATATTCTTAATGTGAACTGCTAAAAACTTTTTTTTTTTTTTTAAATATGCCTATATTGGCGTGGAGATTATCTCTTCCCCCCAAGAAAAGAAAATTCATAATTTTTGAAATCTTGAATTTTATTTTCTTGAATTTTGACAAAATAGAAGAAACTAAGTTTTGGCTTCTTTTTTAAGCCAAAGCGGTGGGGACGTACTCGTGTAAATCTGTTTGCTCGGTCAAGCGAGAGAGCACCGAACGAGCATTGAAAGCCCCCTGTCACAGTCAACTCATGCGCCCAATAAAAACTCGACGCGTGGCTCTACGGATGAATCTCGTGAATCAACCTCAGCGCCCCACATTAAAATTTCAGAACGGAGGCGGCGCACCTCGGAAGTCCGTCCCGAGAAACGAAAGCTGATAATTTGCAAAAAATTAAGGAAATTTTTTTAAATTTTATTTTCGATAGGCGGGTTACGAGAGTAAGATCGGCCATAGATTTTGAGGTTGAGAATGAGAGCCGAGGACATGGGCAGAAGCAGAGCCACGTACTCGTTGTGGCCCTCATTCACCATCTCACAGAGAGAGAGCATTCACCAACGTATGAAGGCGAGAGAGAGAGAGAGAGAGAGAGAGAGGACTCACGTAGTGACTGTTGTCGTACGTTCCCATGGCGGCTTCCTGCTGTGGGGCGGCGGCGGCGGCGATGTGGCGGACGATTTGCACCCGGGAAGCAGCACGAAACTCAGCTCAACTCCAGTGCACAGAGAGAGAGAGAGAGAGAGAGAGAGAGAGGAGGGGGGAGGGGCTGGGGCGCAGAGTCGCGGAGAATGCGTGCTCCGCTCTGCGTATATAAAAGGGAAGAAGAAAAGAAACGGGCTTCATGGTGTGACTTTTACCCCCTCCGTCATTTTCCCACCGTAAAGTTACACAAGCGGACCGGAGGGCGAGGGAGAGGGAGAGAGAGATTGAAGGCGATGTTTTTTTTGTTTGACTTTGGCGAGTCACCTTCGACCGGCATCTGTTTCTGAGCTGGATCCTTGGAAATATCTAGGAAGGTGGATCCCTGGGCCTGCAATCGCGGTATATTCAACCCGATTAATTTAATTTTGATGTCGTCCCCACCCCCACACAGATCGATTTGGGTGATGAGTAATGACCCTATTGGACATCATAGACATTTTTTTTTTTTTATACGTCGAGGATAGATTTGTCGTGAGCATTTAGAATATATATAGTGAGGTTGATTCGGCTAAGAGGTTTTTTAAGTGAAGGGGATCCGATTAAAAATAGTGATTGCAACGTCATCTTAATCCCGTCCGGCTCTCCAGATTCCTGAATCTCCGACGCATCCGCATTGCCATGATGTTGGACAATCGGGGATCGTTGAGTTTCCGTGAGTGAACATCAATGACGAGTGAAGATCCGTTGCTAAATTAACATCTGAATAGGACAATTCATTTGACATAGAGTTAAACCTAACTCAGATGAGGCCCCCTTATGATGTATGCTGACAAAGGGCCGTGTAATTTGGGGGAGCTACTATGGTTGTGATTTGATCGCATTGCATGCTTTGATCTCGTTTTGTTTGTATCGATTTAAGGTAGTTTTAGAAATGAGATAGATTTAAGAAGTCAAAGAATCAAGTTTCGTGTGGGGAAAATTACCCAAAAAGTCTCGAATGTATTATATGAATGCTAGTTCAATGCTAAATTTTTCAATTTTGTCAATTTAGTCCTAAACATTTGCGCAAAATTCCAATATAGTTATTTTGGTCAATTATCATCAAAAATCTTTGACATGGTTGCTTAGTCCTCGCCTGCCATGGAAATTGGCATAATTGAAAAGTTTTATTACCAAACTGATATCTATACAATAAATTCGGGACCATTTCGATAATTTTCCCAATTTCATACATTGGACACGATCAGATACCACATTCCAATTGGTTGTGCATGCACGCCTTCCCTTTGTCTACAATTGGATGTGCATCATATGAACTCAATCTATGTACTTAATGCAATGGATCATAATCACAAATTAATCTTGCGCAACTACTCCACAGCTTACAAAATAGAGTTTCGTTTATCAAATCCTTGGCCAAATCCAATGGAACGACAAAAACGGAGAAGGATAACGTGTCTTTGGCAACAATCAATAGCTCAATTCACATTACGAGCCCAAAAGATAATTAGAATCTTTCCAACGTTGAGCGGTTAAAAGCTTATTCTTGAACGCGACAAATTCTACGTTCGAAACAAAGGGTTTTCCCGTTCAATGTAATCTTGATGGCATGGCAATGTTGCCTTGCAAGAATAATTTAAGGGCCGTACAGTTGGCAGCCGGCGGCATAAACCCGGGGCAACTCGTAGGGACCCACTTCCTACGAGCCGCAGGTAAGTCGCGCAAATGACGAGGTGGGGAGTTAAACTCTGGCCTTGCGGGTGGCCAGCGTGCAACTCCACCATCTCTGCCACCAATGGGGTGAGTAATTCAATGGAGATGTTACCAACAAAAAGAAAAAAAAAATCAATGGAGATGTTCAGATACTCCATTGGATTCACCCACAAAAGATAATTAGAATCTAATGGAATCCATTGTTGCAGTCAACGAAATGAATGTTCAAAGTTTAGGGTAATCAAAACACCGCATTTTCAGGGAATTGATGGTCGTAAATTAGCTACTTTTCTAATTCTTCTAAGTTCATTATTTGTTGCTTAAGTATTGGTTGGCCCACCCCAAAAAAATCGTCATGTTGGACAATAAAATAATAATAATAATTTTGTCAATTTCATTTTGCAGTTTTTAATACCTACTTTTAAGAATAATAATAAAAAGCAATGTTTTTTGGGGAAGGTCATTATTATTATTATTATTATTATTATTATTTCACTAACCCACAGATTTGGTGTGATAAGATTGAATTATCATTGCACATGCTCATCTAATAAATCATCACGCCATTCCACATGATTCACTCAACCATTTGACTTTCTCTATTTCTTTTTTTAAAAGCAAACGTAAGAATTTCGAATTTTTTGTTTTTGTATTTATAGACGTAAATTGCGCGCTCGACCGTGCCATAACGTGGTTACTTGCTTGCGTGTGTTGCGTGTGGAAGTATGTGAAGTTTCTCTCATTTTTCTTCTCATGAAAATCACCACAAAGTTGATAATAAAATATTAGGAAATATGATGGCTTTTTTTTTTTTTTTTTAAGTGTATGTTTTCTGCGAAAATTAATTTAAATAGAGAGTAATAACTGACGTTAATTAACGCCGTGATAAGGAGAGCATTAACCTTAAGTTTTGATTGGGAGTGCAGAATGAATGTAGGACAAATTTTGACATATTTTGGTCCTTTTCCCGTTCGGCTTTGTCCTCTCTGTTTTGTACATTTTTGGCCTGTGGATTTACGTGACAACCTCAGACGAGAAAGTCTTTCGTTACGTCCGTAAATAAGATACTAGGAGAATATCATGTGGTTCACATCAGCGGGCCGCGGACCAAACGCAATCATCAGAATTCTTATTACATCCCACAAATTGAATTTGTCAAAATGGGTTACTGACTCATTTCTTAACTCATATTTGTTATGTGGTAAATGAGTGATAAATGGATCTAAAATGGTAAAACTCAAAATAATATGAATGTTAAATGGGTTTACGACTTACTTAAACCCAACTCACTTATATAACTCTTTCTCTACTCTCTCTTCCTCATTCGATCTCACGTGTGCTTGTTCCATGCTCTCACTTCGATTTGGGTATGATTTTTTTTTACATTGGATTAAAAATAATACAATAAGGTTGAGTATGAGTTAGGTATGAATTAAGTTGGATGAGTCACTAAATTTGTATTGGATGGAAATAAGTCAAAAATGAATTAAATGTGTCGATCTAAATTGAATCATTTTCGATCTAATCTACTTGTTTGACCGATCTATCGTAAATCATGTTTGAGAGAGAGGTTTAATAGTGTGTACCTAATCTGTCTTTATAAAACAATACGGCCAAAGCGACCCATCGATTGAAAGTTTGAGAACTAAGTGCTATGCCCATGAAGGATGACCTTACAACGCGTTTAGATAAAATGCTACGTGGCGAGTTACCTCCACTACGCTATACTTTGGTCGCGAGATTTATCTAGACCATCATCGTTAGATCTCGAAAAAGGAAGAGCATGGATCGAAGCAAGTGGTTCAACGGCGTCATATTATAAGGATGACGATGGTTGACTTTTCCAACTTGAAACGATAAGCTTGGAGTGGGGATCTCATTTTCGCACTAAGAATCTCCAAAAAAAATTTCATTTTCGAGTCCTTTCTTTCCTCCACTTGTTATATCCTCCCATGAAAGTTGGTCTAAACTCTATTATTACATCGGACTAATCTTCTTCTTTATTGGAAAACAAAGTTTCGTGGAATGAGGCTGAAGTGGGGGTCAACTCATGAAACAGCGGCACTACTCCTAGGTCTCTTCCCCGTTCCTTCCTCATCATTGACCTTCTAAATAACTTATTGCGATTAGATATTATTTTCGATAGTGATTTTATTCTTCTATTTCTCTATTTTTTATTTTTGAAAATAAATTTGAAATAAAAATTCATTTGGTAACTTTATTTCATTTTTCTATTTTTGAAATAAATTTTTAATCCAAAAATATGTTTAGAATTGCAATGAGAAATATATTTTTTTTTACTTTTATTTTTTATAATAGAATTAAGAAATAAAAACTCTTCTCATCGCTTACCCTTGTCGCCACCCACCGCTGGCTGCTCGGAAGGAAGAAACTGTGTTTTAGGAATAGAAATTTTGTGTTGTTATTAAACTCGTATTTTTACTTATAAACTCATATATTAAATTTTTAAATATAAAAAAATTATTAGCTAGAAATTGATTTCTGAAGTAGAAAAGTTGTCATTCACATCATAAATTGCTATTCCTATAATGAAATGAATGGAATCTTGATGTTTGAAATCGCTGCCAACCCTAAACCGCCAACCCCTCTTTCTCAACCCACTATGGCCACAGAACACGAGACATCATCAGCGCGGCGGGTAACTCTAGCCACCGGCGACGGCCCGAATGGCTTCGGACAAAACTTGTTAGCCCGGCAGGCTTGTGGTCGCTGAAGGAAAAGGGAAATAAAGAAAAGAAAAAATGAGATGAGTGGGCACGAAACGGGGCACGCCTATCAAAGACTGCCCCATCAAGAAACGGATGACGAGATCCTTTCGCCTTCAAGTTGTCCCGATACGATCCTTCCATCGATCGCGCGGGTCCAATTGTCAACAACGCGTGGAATTTGGGAGCCCAAACAGGCGCGACGACGTGGACGATTGAAACCGACAGTCAGCGCCCTTTGTCCGCTGCCGCATGCACCTCTCTCTCTCTCTCTCTCTCTCTCAGAGCCATATGCTTGACCTTTTGACAACTTCCGAAGTTTTCGCAAGAACTCGGGCCCCAACTCTCAAGTTGCTCCTCTCGTCTCCTTCGTTTAGGCCAGTGTGTATGTCTGGTCCAGCTGCTCCCTTGGAACATCCAATTAATCACCTCTTGCTGCTTAACTAAACCCTTGATTAAGGGTCGAAACCCCATCTCATTAGAGAGGATGCTGGAATAAATGTACGCGTAATCGAAAGACGGGGATGTCTCGCGGATTCATGCCAATTGTTTTCGGTTGAATTAGGACAGCTCGTTGACCAAACTGACCTTCCTCGAAATTGATGGTCGATCGGATTGTTTTCGGTTGAATTAGGACAGCTCGTTGACCAAACTGACCTTCCTCGAAATTGATGGTCGATTTGGGTTTGATAATCAAGAGCACGACCATAATATGGTGTGCAGAGGAGTTTCCAACATATATATACATGCGTATATACTTCTGAGGTAGCACTTAATTGAACTTCATGCATGTTTAATCATTTTGATGATCTGATAGGCGACAAATTAGAATCGGATAATACAAATTGCAAAAAGCAAAGGATGAGTCATAAGGCATTTTGTCCATATAATGTATGTGATGTTCATTTCCATCAAGTAGCGAAAGGGTCGTTGTTGCTCGGAAGGAACATGGGACACTAGGAAGAGTACAGAGGCTAGAAAACAAGTGAATGCAAAAAAAATTCCAACATCGTTTTTAGGAGAATGTCGATCGTCAATGTTGTCGTTGGCAGTCCCTGTGGCTCCGCAGTTACTGTAGTTACTGCAATTTAATGTCGGACTGGGAATGGAAACTTCGACAATAACGAGCACAACCGTAATATGGTGTGCAGAGGAGTTCCCAATATATATACATGCATATAAACTTATGAGGTCGCCCTTAATATAACTTTACGCATGTTTAATCATTTGACAATCTGCTAGGCGGCAAATTAGATTTGGATAATACAAACCGTGAAGAGGAAAGGATGAGTCATGAAGCATTTTGTCCATATAATGTATGTGATGTTCATTTTCATCAACTAGTGAAGGGTCGTTGTTGCTTGGAAGGAACATGGAACAATGGGAAGAGTACAGAGGCTAGAAAACAATGGAATGCAAAAGAAATTCCAACGTCGTTTTTAGGAGATGTCAATCTTCAACGCTGTCGTTGGCAGTTCATGTCGCTCAGTAGTTACTGCTATTTAAAGTCGGAATGGGAATGGAAACTTCGTGGGAAGCAGGTCACAGGAATTCCATCTAACAAGCCCATAAGAGGTAGACGAAGTGGCCCACTTGGCACGTTTGTGGGCTGTGACATTTCGATTTCTTGAGAGAACAAGTGATAGATCAACTATTCAAAAACGATGAATTGAGAATCGCATTGGAAATAAGATGAGCAGTGGACCAACTGGTAATGGAAGAGCTCCAGTTGACATATGGGACAATGTTGAGATAGTCTCCCCTGGAAAAAAAAGTACATTAGTGGCTCCTGGGCCTAAGGCAAGATGAACCTAAAGTCGTGGAGCAAGAGCTTGAGCTTCCTCAGCCGAGGTGGTGAGATGCTAGGGAGCAAGAGATGGGGTCAAGGATGCGAAAGAGACAAAATCTTTTATATGCCCGGCCGGAGAAAAGGGTCAGGTCGAAGAGGCCAACTAGGGTTTCCTCAAAGAGAATGTGATGGAGGGATTCGGTAGAGTTGTTACAGACTGGGCAACTTGGGTTAGGGATAGAGAGAGATTCTTGTTGGGGGAGAAGACTATTTGGAATTAGTATCTATTAATGTTTATCGTTGCAACAAAAGATAAGAATTACAATTGGAAAGGAAAAGCAGTAGTCTAGTATTCTTCAATCAATCAAAAACATCGATTATATATTTGAAACAAAATTGGCTGTAGGAGACTTACAACTGAGTGTTAGGGTTAACACTAGAATCTTTCTTGCTTACCAATTCCTAAGTGCAGCCCAAGTTGCTAAAATTTATTTTTCACCCAATTCTTCTCAGTAAAAGAAATGCTAGTGTGTAGAAGCGCAAAAAGCAGTAGAGTGTAAACTGGGGCGCCTGCTACGGATTCTTCATTTCTCCTAACAGAAAGTTAGCAGGTTCACATTTCCGTGTGTGACCAAATTTCGATGCGCAGTACTATGTACTCTGTGAGCTTCCCCTGTTCCTGCTGTTAGATGGAAACGGGCGGTTTTTCTTGCACATTTTCTGCATTAAGGGGGAAAAAGATGCCAAATCAAGATGGGGCAAGATACATGGCTACTAGCCCCACCAAATGGGGCTTCTTTTTCACCCCAAATTGTCGAGCCAAAAATCTGTCCATGAGATTGACTGTGGGGAGCAAAGTCTCGTGCATGAGATCGAATTTGTCATGCACCTCTTCTAGATTGATTAAATGCAAAACTTGTTAGGAACACCCAACGATAATCACCTGGTGCTGTCTATTTCTAATTAAGACAATTTCAATTGTCTCCTTCTTGGCATGTTTGCCTTAATCTGTTTGCCCGCTTGGAACACCCAATGATAATCACCCGGTGCTGTTTAATTAAACCGTTGATTAACAGTGAAAGTTTCTATCTCGTCAGAGCATTTTTTAGAACATGTCTGCTTAACCGTTTGGCATCAAGGAAGGAACGAACCCGAATAAGTTACCGGGGATATTTCTCAATCAATACCCATTTTATGTTGAATTAGTCCAACTCCTAACACAACAATCTTCCTCGAAATTCTTAGCCATTTGCGCTCGACAATCGCAAGTGCAACCCTTTTCCGGAAACCCATGCCTGCCCCACATCCCATGCACAAACTCATTCGGTATAGTCGTGACTTGAATGTATGCTTAGTCGTACCCACATTTTTGAAATAAGCGATGCACCTTATTAATAATTGATGTAAGCTACTGTGGTTTTGGAGGTGTTGCGACTGTGCGGTACTTGCCAAACACCTCATGAAAGTTGTAGTGCTCGTTTTGACAGTTGAAAATACGATAAGATAATTGTCCCGTCAAGCGAATTGGGTCATATTCTAATTTTCTTACGAACTAGATGTCTACCTCTGCAACATAGACTGGTCCGGTCCACTTACAATCTCCATCCCCTTTTTGCGGTCCGAGCGCATTATGGTCCGGACCATGTTAGGACAGGCAATTGGGCGTTTATTCATCTTTTATATCAGGATTGTAGATCTAATTCCATCGACCACCAAGCAAAGAACAATTCTATTGTGACAAAGCCATGACCTTGTCGACTTAGTTAAGACTCAAGATCAAACTACAGATTGAGAAATTGATTAATTCAAATCCTAGCAAAAGGAACTGCTTTAGACCATCCCGGATCGAATGAGTTAGGATGAGTTGTGACCATATATGCCGGTATCCCTGGCATTTTGTGCAACCGTCGAGTACTGCTTCGGCTTAAGGGAAAATTCTATGGGCAAGCAATGAGGCCAACGCTACCTTTATAATGCGGATTGACAGGCGATTAAACATCAACATGTAAATAAAATGAGTGCGATGGAGATGTGAATACTTCTTCGAATGGGCAGGCTTACGACAAATGATAAAGCATGAATAAACGTATTCGAAGGAACAATAGGTGTTGCCCCCATTGAGAAAAACATTTAAAAAGGTCGAAGACCTAGGGATTTTCCAACGAAGAGAGATGGGGGCAAACCTAGAAGGTGGAACATGGAAGGTGACGAAAAGTAAAGTACGGAAGATATAAAATTTACAGAGATCAAATCAAGGATTGGGCACAAATGTTGTAAAGGGATTCAGCAGAGTTGTAATGTGATGGTTTGAAAAACACTATTTGTTTGCCTTATTTTCTTCTCTCACCACCTGAATTGAGGTATCTAGTAACTCCATCTCATCTACAAGTACAATGGTAGAGTCTTATATTATCTTATGTTTTTTTTTTTTTTTTTTGAATACTTTGGCTTTTCTTGACACTTGGTGCTTTGATCTTGAAAACTTTAGCAAATGGATGGTTTGAAAAACACTATTTGTTTGCCTTTACTATCCGTTTCTGTTGCAGTTGAGGCTGAACTTCCAACATGTTCCTTTAGGGAAGGGCTCCCGATTCCTTTTTACTTGTTGGAGCTGAGCTCTTTACTTCTTTTTCTCTCACTATAATTTCCATCTCAACTGGCTAAATTGGTGTTTCTGGAACTAATTCTTCTTCTTCATTATGTTGGGTTATCACCCCATAGAAAGCTTCCCAGTGAGGACTTCTTTCACGCACTTCAGCCTTTAGCCTTCAGCCAAGTCCATATTTGCTTGCTTTATTTTTTAGCTCATTTTGTTTGCTTGTATGGGATTTCTTCGCAATGCGAGGCAAAGTGACCCATTTTCCTGCATGATTAACAGAAGTGGGGTAGCCGTTCATATTTAATTCCTCCCATAGCTTTATTTCTCCTAAATTAACAATAGTTTCGGCTCTCAGAAGGACTAGCAAGTCCACTTCAACCGTCACTCTCTCTATTTTATGGGGTTCGCCTCCTTTAGATTCTAATTGAACTTTCAATACTCTCTCACTCTTTTCAGCTAAATCAAAATATACATCTTCTAGCACCCATCTTGGATGTATTTCTACTCTCTGAACTCAAAAGGCACACTTTGTGAAATCATAATAATGCTCAGGTATACCAACCATACACTATTTTGGCACTAATAAATTACTTGCAAAGGACCAAGATCGCTGATTTAGTAATTTTTCTTTCTCGACCTCTGATTTGAACAAAAAGGAATAAAATCCCGGCTCTTTCTGACTACAAACCACTAAATCTAACTTTCATGCCTTCTACATTGTGTTTTGGAAAGCCTGAAAGTTTACAATTGGCTTCGAAAATAGCTTACTATATAGGGTTAGATTGCATTCCATTCTTTTTTCAACTGGACTTTCTCTTCTCACGTTCACCATATCATCCTTCGACCACAAATGACCCAAGCTTTTACATAATGCTGCTAAACGAAGCTCATTCTCAATCTCTATTTCCATTTTCCTATTTTGTAGATCGCATTCTAGAGACATATTGGTGCCGAGGCTAAGTGGATATATTTTTTGGTTGGAGTTGCCGTTGTCTCCTTTATCTTGGGAGAAGTACACTATCGGTCTTTATAAGTTATGTACGGTACTCACTTTGGTGCCAAAAGTTTTCGTCGATCACTTAAGTGCCAAATCGAAGGAAAAACAATCACTTTGGTGCTACTAGCGAGAGATTCTGGCCAAAATGATTACGTAGCTTTTATATTTAAAAAAAAGAAATTGACAAGGCTTTTAAACGATGTCGTTTTGCCATCCTAAGTGGATGGCCTCAAGAAAACGACGTTGCACAACTCCTTTGGGTTTTTTCTTTTTTTTTTTTTTTAATTTAGGGATTAAAATTAGGGTTTTTTTGTTCAATCCTCGCCCAATGCCGGCCATTGTCACTCGGTCGCCGTCGCCGGCCTCCGTCGTAGTAGCACCGTGTCCCAATCTCGCAACATTTCACCAGCTTCAACGTCCTCAAATTCTTCAAGTTGGGATCGCGTCCAGCAGCTCCGAGTGGGCGTGGAGGGCAAGCCTCTAGCGGATCTGGCCTTTGATCGTGAGCCGGCGGTGGCACACGAGGGAGCACCGCCCCGGTTGCCAAAGCCTAGGTACTTGGAAGACGTAGGTTGGCTGCCGTCGCTTGGCCTCCGTCGTAGTAGTACTTTGTCCCAATCTTGGTAACATTTCACCGACTTCGACGTCCTCAAATTCTTCGAGTCAGATCTGCGTCCAACAGCTCCGAGTGGGCGTGGAGGGCAAGCCTCTGGCGGCTCTAGCCTTTGATCGCGAGCCAGTGGCAGCCTAGGTTGCACGGATATGTGACACGACACATCGACACGTCATTTCTCAAAAATAGAAAATTTCGACACACTAGGACATGTTGTATAGTAAATAAATTTTTTTATTTTTAATTAATTTGATTTAAACTTATAAATAAATAAATAATTTCAAAAAAATAACCTAAAATGAATTTACACTAATCATTAAACATTCAGTACTTTTAATTTTCAAAATTACTTTTTAATTTTATCCCCCCAAAAATAAAAAATACAAAGTCCCGAGGGATCCCCCAAAAAACTCCTCCCTCGTATCTTTCCCCCACCCCCAAATCATTTTGCCCTTTTCTTTCCCTGACAGGCCATCAGCCGGTCACTTTCCCCTCCCTCCAACACGCAAGTCCCTTTTTTTTTTTTTTTTTTTTTTAGTTCCTTCTCCAAACCCTAGTGCACCCTCTTCTTCTCCTCCTCCTCGCCGCATGACCCTCCTTCCTCTCCTCTTCTTCTCCTCCTTCGATTGAAGGGAGTTTTGACGTCCGCGAGGACACGGACAGAGACCCACACACAACACAAGCACTCAAAGGCTTCCTCTCACTACTTTCTCTCTCTAATTCGGCCGGGCTGCGGGTTCAGGGGTGAGGCAGGAAGGAGCGCCACACCACCACCACCACCACCACCGCCACCGCCGCCACCACAATGACCGAGAAGGAGAAGCACCGCCGCTCGGAAGATGAGTTGAAGAAGCGGAAGCCGGAAGAAGTGGTGGGGATATACTTTCGCCTCGAGGGACTTTTGCTTGAGGAGGACTGGTTCTACTCGCCATCGCTCACGGCCTCATCTTTGCTCCCTCACCCTCGCCTCCACCCTTTATCGTCTACCGGACATGCGAGTCCAAACGTGTCGAGCAAAAGTTGACTGCGTGTCGGAATATCCGACACGTGTTGACTGTGTGTCCGATCGCGTCCGAGGGTGCTACGTCGGATTTCCGGCCAACCAGATCGGAGTTGGCACTAAAATGATCATTTTTTAAACATTTTGACACTTAAGTGATCCGACAGAAACTTTTGGTACCAAAGTGAGTGCCGTACACAACTTATGACACCGATAGTGTACTTATCCCCCCCTTATCTGCAGCTCTCCTTGACTACAAATCTGGGTAGAACTTGTTTTGAAGGGAGCTCTATGGAATAGGGTGACAAAGCACTTCCACCAAAGCCAATGGAGCAGATTCGCCTAGGTTGTAAGGAGTTGTGGTTGAAGAGGTTGGTCAAATCACCTTCAGCAAACCAATGGAACAATATTGCCCAAGCTGGAGGGAGTTGTGGCTGATCTTCAAGTGGGTGGATGGCTTGGAAAGTCCTACTGACCTTCTTGTCCCACTCAGAAATGCAGAAATTTATTTAGGTTTGATTCTAAATAGAAGTTGGGTTTTTGGATTTTTAGGGTTTGGGGATTTGAAGGCTACGGGTAACGTAAGAAAGATTTTTTTTTTTAAGTAGGATGATGGGATCATCCATTTTGACTAAAACTGAATCTTTTTTTTTTTTTTCGGGGGGTTGGAATTTGATGTCACCATCACCCATGGAAAAGATAGAGAAGAAACTCTGCCTAGGTGGAGCGGAAGAGCTCTACTGAAATAGAGGATTTTTTGCAGTTTAATTTCTTTTTTTTTTCTTTTTTATTATTTTTTCCCTTTGTTTGCTCTAGTTGGTTGCCTAGTGTCCGATGACTGAGGCTGACCCCCATTGCCTATGGCGAGGGTGAGCCTCACCCAAGGATGGCGAGGTCGCCCCTCACTAGATCCTTGGGGGGTGACCTTGCCTGAGGCTCGTGAGGATGACCCTCATTGGTCGTGACTTTTAGTTGGTTCCTGGAGGCTAGGCGTCTAGCTAGAGGAAGCAAGGGAATAAAGAAAAGAGAGAGAGAAGAAAAGAAAAAGAAAAAAAATATAAAAAATAATTAAAAATTAAATTTAAAAATATTACAACATTATAAATTTTTTCACGTCTTCACCAATTGTGCCATATGGGATAGTTGGTGTCTACATTAGTGAATTCTGGCCAAAATTGATTGGATTAATTCAATTGGTAAAGTTAAAATGTTTAGGACTGAATTGACAAAATGCAATAGGTTTATAATTTTTTGGATAATTTTCCTCATGATTCTACCATGAAGGACTACGACTATTAGACTATGCCACTTTCGGGTGCACAAATAAATAAAATCTCTACTAAGTGGACTCCATGTTCTCCAAAGAACTATATAATTCTTCCAAACAAAATGACATGATACTCGATTCAAGGTAACTAGGTTTACTTGAAATAAAATTTCAGTAACATCATGAAAATTATTGAAGTGAGTATGAGAATGATTTATTTTATGTGAACAATCTTTTAATTCCATAACTCAAATACAAATTTAGAGATTCATAAATATAGGCCCGAGCTGGCCGCGCTACGGATTGGTTAAAAGCTGTAAATTTAAATCTAATCCCTTCGAAGTGCATTTTGCCCAGATTTATCTTGGAAAGTTTGATATATGAGAAAATCAGATATAGCTCAAATTACTGTTGTTAAATGAGAGGGCAGCCCCCATTGGAAATCCTTCCGGTCTGAGAAATTTCTGAAAAAGGAGCTGACTCGCCTGTCCAATTTTAACGCCAAACAATGCTACCATGTCACAAAAAAAGTTGCTGGAATAGGCCCAACGTTCTTCTCATAATAATTTATCCAACGCACCCGATCAAACCAAAGCCCATAAAAATAAGTTAACAACACAAAAATAGAAAATAGAAAACGTAAATGGGCCACGCTGCACGACATCAAAAGCGACCGTTGTACGGACATAACAAACCGTAACAGTCCTCACGAGTCAGGACGACGACGACGACGTGTCATGACTTAGGGATTGTCTCAAGGAAGACCCTTTTTCTCTCTCGGAGACCACCCCCACCGCTTTTGTGGAAAACAACTTATTCTCCATAAAAGCTTAAAGGAAAAAAGTTGCAAAGCATCCTCCTCGATTGTGGCAACATCGTGTCTTTATCATTTTGTTGGGTGATCTTAGCAGCGATGATAATGTTCGAATCCCATATCCAGTAGTTGAATTTTCATCTCCAACACGCATCTGAAACTTAAAAGTCAATTTAACTAATGATGTAATATTTAATCGCGAAATTTTCCAATGAATTCTTTATCACAAGTGATCATCTTAGGTTAATCCACGAGGTTAATTTGGAAACACCAGCGACATTAAGTGAGATTAACCATGTGACCCTTCATCTTTTCCTCAATTATTCGAGAAAACATGTCTTCCAAAGTGTACCAACTAAGTCACTTCTTGGCAGAAGTGCTGACTTGTGGTCACCACCATATGTACTCATCGAACTGAATGAAAAATAATTAAAGTCTGCGATCTTTTTTTATTGATGCTCTAGAAGTTTTACACAGCAAGACAAGATATATGCACACAAGAAAGAAAGAAGGAAGGCATAGAGAAGTTGGGGGTGAGCGTGTGTTCTCTTTTTCTAGTTCCCAGGTCACAAATTACCCATCACAAACAAACGATGCACTTAATACTCCATGAATAACCTACTAGAATCGCCGGACGTATTCCTGCTTGAACATTTAGTCTTGCCCACCATGGGTTATGATCTTTCTCGATGAGCACTCGAAATTTGAATCCTTCTGCATCACAGACAAACCGGATTCACTTCCATGCGAATCTAAGAATAGAATTTGTATGTCTTGGCCTGAGGATGATTTGTCGGAGTCCTCCGATGGGTGACAAGATCATCAACAAAAGCCCTAATATGATGCATACCTGAAATAAGCAAAACCCATATTAGACGAACTGAATAACAAACACGGGGCTTGATCAAGGATGAGTTACCAGAGAAGGAGAATGAGTGTAACATACCCAGTTTGACCACCAGGATAAGCTAAACTTCCTCGGCTTGTAGATTGCGAGCCACATTATGCAAGGAAGCTGATGAAAAAAAAAAGCAGAAAGGAGAAGACACATTAGGATTTTAGCGGAACCAGAAAGTTCATCCAAGCATTTCGGTAGACAAATTTTTACAATGGCAAATTTGAAATCACTATATTAGTGGGAGGTTGCTTACAAAGTATGTTGTCGGGGCAAAAGCAAATCCCCCGAAAAACGAAAGAAGGCCACTGAAGAATGGGAAAGTGATGGCGACGAACATTGTGAACGCTGCGATGCCAATGGAACATCAATAACATCGACAAAATGGACAGACACGAAAAGCAGGGACCGAATTAACAAATATCGCATACTAGACCAAAATATACAAGCAAGCAGCAACAAGAGACCAGGCATCATACTTACCCACATAGACATTGCGAGCCACAAAACGAAGCGTTCCAGTTGGCTTGAAGTGCAATTTTTTCACTAATACAGTCTCTATCATGTCAAACACCGGCATCGCGTAGACCTGTGCCAAACCATGAAGATAAATTTAAGTCACAGGCTAGAAAGACACCGTCGCCACAAAGAACATTGAAAGACCCTAGAGAAGGAGCTTGTACATTACCTGGTAACTTCCAATAACATGGATGACGACAAACATGTTTGCCATTGCAATGAGCCACTTCGGTTTCTTCAGGGAGATGAGGATATCATCCTCGACCGAGTTCCCAAACATCCAGTATCCAATTAGAGCGACCGGGAAGTAGCAGAGAGCCACGACAATGTAGGCGACAATGACTCCTCTCCACATCGGGCCCTTGGACGGCTTCTCAGGAGTGGAGGGGATGGTCGCCTGAATCTCCAGGACCACATTGTGCCCTGCATAGGCGAAAGCCACATCGCCCATGGCGCTGAAGAAGTCGAAGACCTTCCCAGGCGTGGTCGATGACCTATAACTGTAGTTCACGCTCTGCTGAACGCCCTTATCTACGGAAGCTCCCCAAGCTATGGTGGAGTAACTGAAAAATGAAGATATGAAATGTCATCCCGAATCATGTTTTGACTTAAATTGCACCGATTATGAGGAAGCGAATTCACAAGAGCTAGAATAGAAGAATATTACCTCAGAGACATAACGGCTGCAGTGAGGGAGACGCCGGAGATGGAGTTGAAGTTGGGGAGATGGGAGAGGACAAAGTGGACAGAGGCAAAGATCATGATGAAGTAGGTGGTCTTCAATTTCTTGCAGTCCGGGCACACGGTGTCGTGGAACTTCCGCAGCGACTTCCCCCCAGTGACCATGTACACAATGTTGACACCGACCTCAACGACCAGCTGCTGTGGTACCACGATGTAGAGTCCAAGCTTCTCGCCGAACGCGTACTGCCCGAGCTCATGGTACCGATCAAACCTCCTTCCGGGGATCATCTCGTGCATCTCGACCATTTGCCACAATGTGTACAGGGTGATGGCCCATGACAGGACTAGCACAGCTACACCAGGACCCCTAGAGAACATCAAAGAAACACACAAAGCAGCCAAGTTACATAAAGACAGGACGACTCATAAGTTCAATCTGCATACTGACAGCTACCACTTTGCAACTTGGGATTGACTCGGTAACCGGTAGGCAAATTAAGTCATCAGATTTGCACAAACCGCTACTTGCACTAAATTAGGCACAGGGAAAGAAAAAGATGGTAGACTCAGGACAGCTGAATTGGCTAGAGGAGAAACATAACCAAGGACTAGATTAATTCAGGACCAACTTCTTCCACACTGTGATAGATTTGAAATGACCGAAATGATTTCTAGTTTGGGAAGTTTGGCATACCATCCGAGTTCGGACATGGCATAGGGGAGGCTGAGGACGCCGGCTCCAACCATGGCCGTGACATTGTGGAAGGCCGAGTACCACCATTTTGCTTTCCTCGAAGAGGTGATGGGAAGCCAGTCATCGATTTCCTTCTGCTTCGCTAGTTTCTCCTCAATCTGCGTGATTGATCATGAAGCATTTGTTCAACTTTAGATCTTGCCTTAGGATGAAAAAAAATTGCTGTCTCATTTGCATTTACCTAAAACTAGAATCACTAGACAAGAAAGTAGCAGCATTTTGCTCCCAAAGTAACAGTGGGATATTTGCAAACGAGCCCGCCAATCGTAGCACTGTAACTGAATCCTAAATTCGACATCATGCATATGTAAATATTCCACTTCCCGTGTCAATAGAGTTCATATGTTTTCTATACACATGTGGCCTCTATTGACCAATGAACTTAAGCTTTTTGGGTTGAACTTTCCTATATGGTATCAAAGGTTCTACCCTTTTGTGTCTGCCTCCACCCTACTAGTCAAATTTTATGTGCCACACTCCCAATCCGATTTTCACGTGCATTGACTATGGGGTTATATTCTTTTCATATACATATAATTTCTCTCTACCTATGATTGTAAGTTTTTTTTTTTTTTTTATTGGGTTTTCCAATGAAGGGATGTTCACATGATGTTAGCCCGATAAATTGTCCAAAAAGTCTTAAACCTATTATATAACAATTAATTCAAACCCAATAATTTTCAATTTTATCAATTTTGTCTTTTGATAATTTTCAAATTTAGTTATTCTGAACAATTTTAACTGGAAATCACTGACGTGGACCTCCACGTCAACGCCCGGCCGGCCGAGCCATATTGGATGGAGCTTTCACGTTGGCAATTTTCAGTAAAAATAGGCCAAAAGGACTATATTGACGAATTACTAAAAGATTTAAGACTAAATTGGAAAAATCCGTTCACTCAATCAAGTGAGAAAGCATGAATGAGCATTGAAAAAGCGAGTATTGCTGGCCCAATGAAAAGCTGCCACGTAGCCCTTTGGATGAATCTCCTAAATCAATCTCAGCGACTCAGATGGTAACGACAGAGTTTAGAAAGAGGCACATCTCGGAAGTCCATCCCCCAGTTAAAAATTAAACTAAATTCATTGGTGTTGATACTTCGATACAGAGACTATAGAGTTACTGATATTTTGACATCGAGATCCCGAAATTGATATCGAAGATTGTTCGGTACTTGCATTGAAGAAGAGTCATAATTGCTATGTTATTTTTAATGAGTCTGTTCATATTTCTAGATATAATGCTTATTTCTAGAGATATAGTGAGATATTGTTAGATATGATGAGATATTATGAGATATAGTGATTATTTTGTAAGTTTCTAGAGATTCATCTTCTTCGGAATGCTAACTATATTTATTGGGAAGAGCAAAGGCCATGTAACAAGTTTATAAATAGGGGAGTATTGTAATTGTTTTCGTTAAGGTAAAATAAAGTGAATCAAACAGAAAAGCCTATCTATCTCATTCTCTTTTTTGAGTGAGTTTCGAGCGTTTTAGTTTCAAATTTCTCCCATCAAATTGGTATCAGAGCTTATGGCTTGTGATCATGGCCTCATCAAACAATCAAATTCCTCTTCAATACCCTCATCTTTTTTTTCTTTTTTTTTACCAAAGACAATTATGGTAACTAGGCTGTTAGAATGAAAATTCTACTTGATGCTTACGGTGTGTGAAACTTGTCAACACTGGCTATGATAAACTAGAGGATGAAGCCACCTTGACCCAAAATCAGAGGAATGCCTTGGAGAAGGTTTGAACAAAAAATCAATAAGCCATGTTAATCATCTATCAAGCTTTGAATGATTCCATGTTTGAAAAGGTGACAAACGCCATCATTGCTAAAGAGGCATGGGAGATTCTTCGCAACACATGTCAAGGAGCATAGAAAGTTCGGAAGATTCGCCTTCAAATGTTAAGAGGCGAATTCGAGGTGATCCATATAAAAGAATCTAAATCAATTGTTGATTATTTCACAAGAGTTTTGGCGATCATCAACTAGATGAAAAGAAATGGAGAAGATGTTTCAGATGTTTGTATTATTGAGAAAATATTTCGATTCTTAGACAAGAAGTATGACCACAATGCTATTGTAATTCAAGAATCCAAAGACTTGGATACCACGGTGATCAATGAGCTTATGGGTTCATTACAAGTCAATGGAGAAAGGTTCAGGAAAAAGAAAAAGAAAAAAAGATTGAACTAGTGGAGGAAGTTCTCCAAACGGAACTAACCATCCAAGATGAGGAGCAAAGAAGAGAACCCGCACAAACTCATAGGGAAAACCAAGATCGTGATAGTGATTGAGGCTGAGGTTGCTTTCAAGGAAGAGGTCGTGGATGAAATAAAGGAGATGCTGCACAAAGTCACGGTAGATATAAGTATCAAAGGGGTGTTCATGGAAGAGAAAATAATTCAACAGGGCAATGGTATGATAAATCTAAAATTCGATGTTATCATTGCAATAAACTTGACCATTATACTTTTAACTGATGGAATAAGGAGAGTAGCGGAACAAACGAATGTGAAGATGTTGAATAATAAGATGTTAACTCTCAATATAAAGAATGAAATGTCTCGATGTTCGAGGGTGTGCATGGATGATCCTTCATCAATATTTTTTGCTTTAATCGATGATTTTACTCGAAAAACTTGGGTGTCTTTTTTGAAAGAAATGACAGAAGTGTTTGATATGTTCAAACAATTCAAGAACTTGGCTGAAAAGTAGAGTGACTATTTTATCAAAGCTATGAGGATCGATTGTGGCAAAGAATTCACCTTAGCCATATTCAACAAATTTGGTGAGGATCATGGTATTTAGCATTTCTTAATAGCTCCGTATTCTCCTCAAGAAAATAGTGTAGCCGAACAGAAAAATAGAACTATTCTCGACATGGTTCGAAGCATTTTGAAGAGCAAAAATTTACCCAATGAGGTTTGGGTTGAAGTTGTTTCGTGTGTTGTCTATCTTCAAAATAGATATCCTACATTCGGACTTGAAGGCATAACTCCACAAGAATCATGGACCAGGAGAACACCAAGTGTTTCACACTTGAGGATTTTTGGGAGCATTTCCTATGCTCCTATCTCGGACAAAAAAGGATTGAAGTTGGAAGGCAAGAGCAAAAAGATCATCTTTATTGGGTATGACTCCTCATCCAAAGCCTATTGATTACTTGATCATAACACTTTGAAAGTGTATATAAGTAGAAATGTCAAGTTCGATGAAGATGGCATGTGGGAAGACAACCTAAAAGACGAAGCGAATGCTCCTAGTGATAGCAATCAAACAAAGTTAAATGATCGTTCTTCACCTTCTTCTCCAATATTTTCTTCAAGTTCATCATCAACTACCTCTTCAAATGATGTTGATGAACTGATGGTGCGAAGATCGAGAAGATTATCCATATTTATGAAGCTATCAATGAGCTTCACCTTGTATGTCTTCTTGTAAATTGTGAACCACTTGTCTATGATGATGCGGCTAAAGAAGAAAAATGGAGAAAAGCCATGAATAAAGAAATTGATGCCATTGAGAAGAATCAAACGTGAGAGCTTGTTGATCTTCCAAAAGACAAGAAATAAATCGGAGTCAAATGGTTGTACAAGGCCAAGAAGAACAAGAACGGAGAAAGGAGAAGTGACAAGATACAAGGCTAAATTAGTCACAAAAGGCTACCAGCAAAAAGCCAAAATCGACTATGATGCTCTAGTTCTCCGCGTGGAAATGATTAGATTGACCATTTCAATTGTTGCTTAAAATGACTAGCAAATTTATCAAATGGGTGTCAAATCAACATTTTTGAATGACATCCTTGAAGAAGAAATCTATGTCGAACAACCCGAGAGGTTTATTGTGAAAGGTTGTGAAAACAAGATGTTGAAGTTGAAGAAAGCTCTATATGGGCCTAAACAAGTACCAAGAACATAGAATTCCAAAATTGAAACATATTTCAAGGCGAATAGATTCTTACAATGTCTATACGAGCACACACTCTATTTGAAGCAAGAAAAAGGTAATGTTTTTACTCGCTTGTTTATATGTCGATAATCTTGTTTTTATAGGAAATAATCCAGCAATGATAGATGCTTTTAAGGCATTGATGGTGAAAGAATTTGAGATGACCGATGATGCTCTTATGAATTAATTCTTTGGGATCAAAGTGAAGCAAAGTGTCGAAGTGATTTTTATTTCCCAAAAAGGATATGTAGAAAATATCCTTGAAAAATTTAACATGAAGAATTGCACTCTGGTTAATGCACCAATGGAGTGTGAACCAAGCTTTCGAAGTTTGATGATGGTGTCGATGTTGATTCGACATATTATAGAAGCTTGATTGGGAATTTGAGATACTTGACATGCGCGAGATTGGATATTATGTATAATGTTAGAATTGTGATGGATATTATGTATAATGTTAGAATTGTGAGTTGATATATAGAGAAGTCGAAGTCATCTCATTTTAAAGCTGCAAAGAGGATACTTCGGTACATCAAAGGTACTACTTTCCATGACCTACATTACTATTGCTATGAATCCTTCCAACTTAGATCTTATTATGATAGTGATTATGGTGGAAATATCGATGATTGAAAGAGCACTACAAGTTTTGTATTTTTCTTGTGCGACGTTACTTTCATGTGGTCATAAAAAAAGCAACCTAATGTCACTCTGTCGACATGTGAAGCTAAAATGTAGCTGCATCCTCATGTATTTGTCATGCAATATGGTTGAAAAAACTACTCAAAGATATTCTTATGGAGCATAAGAAAGCATTGGCGAAAAATCTAATTTTTCATGAATGAAACAAACATATCGATATTCAATATCACTTCATTCGAGAACATGTTAAAAGGGAATGAGGCTGAAGTGTTGCATCAAGTAGTAGACATTTTTACTAAATCTCTCAAT
Source organism: Eucalyptus virginea (assembly GCA_014182375.1). Classification (NCBI taxonomy): domain Eukaryota; kingdom Viridiplantae; phylum Streptophyta; class Magnoliopsida; order Myrtales; family Myrtaceae; genus Eucalyptus; species Eucalyptus virginea. The sequence goes on along the minus strand of CM024523.1, from coordinate 29,874,627 downwards.
ACTTTCCAAAAGTACAAGAGCTTGCTTGGAATGATCGATGGAAGAGAATTTGGTTTAAGGGGGAATCTTAGAAGTTAAACTAAATTCATCGGTGCCGATACTTCAATACCGAGACTATCGAGTTGCCAATACTTCGACACCGACATCCCAAAATTGATACTAAAGATTGTTCAGTATCCACATTGAAGAAGAGTCATAATTAGTGTGTTACTTTTAATGAGTTTGTTCGTGGTGTAATGATTATTTCTAGATATATGGTGAGGTGATGACATTGCTTGTATTTATGGTCTTGATGAAGTAATGGCGGATGAGTTAGTGGAATTTGAAGAGGGTACAATAGGGATTGCTCTGAATTGGAATCAAATAATGTTGGTGTTGTGTTAATGGGTGACGGTTTGATGATACAAGAGGGAAGTTCTGTAAAAGTAAGAGGAAGAATTGCTCAGATACCTGTGAGTGAGGCTTATTTGGGTTGTGTTATAATGATTATTTCTTGATATATGGTGAGATACTATGAGATATGATGAAATATAATGAGAAATTGTGAAGTATGGTGATTATTTTGTAAGTTTCTAGAGATTCATCTTTTCTGAAATTTTAGCTATATTTATTGAAAGCGGTAAAGGTCATGTAATAATTCTATAACTAAGGGAGTTTTGTAAGTGTTTTTAAGGTGAAATAAAGTCAATCAAATAAGAAGCCTGTCTATCTCCGTTTTTTTTTTTTAAGACTGAGTTGCGAGCATTTCACCTTTAAATTTCTCTCATTCTGTGTGCTAATCGTGGGGGCGAGAAACGAAAGCTGATAATTAGGAAAAATTAAGGAATTTTTTTATTTTTATTTTTGATAGGTGGGTTACGAGAATAGGATCGACCATAGATTTTTAGGTCGAGAATGAGAGCCGAGGTCATGGGCGGAAGAAGAGCCACGTACTTGTTGTGGTCCTTCTTCACCATCTCAGACAGAGAGAGCATTCACCAACGTATGAGAGAGAGAGAGAGAGAGAGAGAGAGACTCACGAGTGACTGTTGTCGTACTTCTTATCGGGGGGACCTTGCGTTTCCATGGCAGCTACCTGTTGCGGGGCGGCAGCAGCGATGGTGCGAACGATTTGCACCCGGGAAGCAGCACGAAACTCAGCTCTACTCCAGTGCGCAGAGAGAGAGAGAGAGAGAGAGAGAAGGGAGGGGGGGCACAGAGTCGCAGAGAATGCGTACTCCGTTCTGCGTGTTTAACGGGGAAGAAGAAGCGACCTTCGTACGATAACTTACCCACTCTTTATCATTTTCACTCTATAACGTTACACAAACGGGCAAAGGGGGAGGGACGGAGAGAGATTGAAGGTGATGTTTTTTTGTTTGATTTTGGCGAGTCACTTTTGACAGGCATCTGCTTCTGAGCTTGGATCCGTGGAAAATTCCAGCCCTCGGCCTCAGAGAGAGAGAGAGAGAGAGAGAGAGATTGAAGGTGACGTTTTTATATTTGAATTTGGCCAGTCACCTTCGACAGGCATTTACTTCTCAGCTACCTCGACAGGCATTTAATTCTCAGCTGGATCCAGGGAAAATTCCAGAAAGATGGATCTCCCTGGTCAGAGAGAGAGAGAGATCGAAGGTGACTTTTTTATGATTTTCACCTTCGACAGCCATCTGCTTCTGAGCTAAGATCCGTGGAAAATTCCAGATCTCCCTCGGCTTGCAATCCGGGCATAACTCAACCTAGAGTGGTAGGGTTTAGACCTGGATCCTATACTTCTAATTCTCTGTTATAACCGGTTTTTTTTTAGGCACTACGTACCCGATCCCGTTTGTATTGAATTATGTATTCGACCCACTCTGTTTTTTCGGTCTGGTTCTAGAATCAACTTTGTTTCTACTAACCTATTTTGCAAGCTCCTGATATCTTATACAACTTCAAATTTTACATTAATACGAGAAAATAACATAATCATCATAATTTGTATTGAAATATTAAGAACTTATAATAAATAAAATGCATGAATTTTGTCACTAAACAAAAATTAATAATCCATAGGGCTAATGTTGCATAAATATTGGCAACAAATATGGGTATACTATTATACTTATTCCCATAACTATCACATGAAACTGTTCATTTATGCAAGTATAACTCCTCTTACAAAAGAAAATTAGCCGAGCCAATCCACGTGATATACAAGAATTTGGCGGTGATGAACACCATCCGTTTGTCAAATGGTGCAAGAGGGAGCCGGTGAGGGAGAGAAGCGAGTGAGGAAGAGGAGCGACGAAGGAGGAGTGCGGTGCATGTCTAAGAGAGCTAAGATGAAAAAATGCTGTGTGATTGCAAGAGTAAGAATAGAAATCATGGGAAAAAAATAGGATTTTGGATTTTTACTTACAAAACCGGTTCCCAAACCAGTTCCATAACCGGTTAGGGAACCTGTTTCCGAGTGGATAATCACTCGGAACCTGTTTAAATCAGTTCCAAATTTTGTGAATCGATTCCCAGATTGATTTTAATGGAAACCAGTTCCCAACCCTATTTTTCAGGTGGGTTGATTCGGTTCCCAGGTATACCGATCCGGTTGCACACCCCTAACTCAACCCGATTAAATTAATTTTGCTTTCATCCCCACACGCGATTCATTCAACCATATGACTTTCTCTATTTCTCTCTTTAATTGCAAGCATAAGATTTTGATCTTTTTTTTTTTTTAATATTTATAGACGTAATTGCTCGCTCGACTGTGCTATAACGTGGTGTCGTTGCTTGCCTGTGTGTTGCGTGTGGAAGTACGTGAAGTTGCTCTCATTTTTCTTATCATGAAAATCAACACAAATTGATAATAAAATATTAGGAAATAACATTATGTAAGAATTTTTTTTTTTAAAAAAATAATGTATCTTTTCTGCGAAAATTTATTTTAAATAGAGACTAATAACTAACGTTAATTAACGCCGTGATAAGAAGAGCATTAACCTTAAGTTTTGATTGGGAGTGCAGAATGAATGTAGGAAGAATTATGACGTATTTTGGCCCTTTTCCCGTGCGGCTTTGTCCTCTCTGTTTTGTACATGTTCGACCTGTCGATTTAAGTGACAGCCTCATATGACAAAGTCTTTTGTTACGTCCGTAAATCAGATATTATGAAAATATCATGTGGTCCACATAAGCGGGCCACGAAATAAATGCTTTATCAAAATTCTTATTATGTCCCATAAATTTATTTATTAACTCATATTTAATATATGATAAATGAGTTATGAATGAGTTTAGAATAATAAAATAATTTGGATGTTAAATAGATCCATGATTTATTTAGACCAAACTTACTCGCATAATTCTTTCTTCACTCTCTCCTCCTCACTTAATGTTACGTGTTCTTGCTCCATACTCTCACCTCGGTTTAGGTATGATTAAAATAATATGATCGGGTCAGGTATAGGTTAGATATGAATTGGATTGGGTGAATCACTAAATTTATATTACATGGAAATAAGTAAAAAAAAAACAAGTTAAATGAATCAATCCATATCCAATCATTTTTGATTCAATCTATCCATTTGATGGATCTATCATAATTCATGTTTGAGAGAGGAATTCAATCGACATGTACCCGATCGATCGTGATAAAGGTACGGGCCAAAGCGACCCATCGGTCGAAAGTTTAAGAACTAAGTGCTACGTTTGTGAAGGATGACCTTACAACCAATAGATAAAATGCTACGTGGCGAGTTACCTACGGTACGCTATACTTCGGTCGCGAGATTTATCTAGACCGTCATCTTTAGATCTCAGCAAGGATTGAAGCGACTGGTTCAACGGCGTTATATTTGAAGTGACTGGTTCAACGGCGTTATATTATAAGGATGACGATGGTTGACTTTTCCAACTTGAAACGATAAGCTTGGGGTGGGGATCTCACTCTCGCACGAAGAATCTCCCAAAAAAAAATTTCGCTTTCGAGTCCTTTCTTTCCCCCACTTGTTATATTCTTCCATGAAAGTTGGTCTAAACTCTATTATTACATTGAACTAATCTTCTTCTTTATTGGAAAACAAAGTTTCGTCGAATGAGGCAAAAGTGGAGTCAACTCATGAAACAACGGCACACCTCCTGCGTCTCTTCCCCGTTCCTTCGTCATCATTGGCCTTCTAAATAACTTATTGCGATTAGATTGCGATTAGATATCGATAGTGATTTCATTCTTCCATTTCTCTATTTTTTATTTTGAAAATAGATTTGAAATAGAAATTTGTTTGGTAAGATAATTTTAATTTTCTATTTTTGGAATAAATTTTTAATCAAAATATATGTTTAGAATCAAAATGAGAAATAATTTTTTTTTCCGAAATGAGAAATATTTTTTTTTTTACTTTTATATTTTTAGAACATAATTAAAAAATAAAAACTCTTTTCAACGCTTGTCATCGTTGTCGCCACCCACTGGTAGTTGCTCAGAACGAAGAAATTGTGTTTTAGGAATAGAAATTTTGTCATAATTAAACGCACATTTTTACTTAAAACTTATTTATTGAATTAAAATAGAAAAAAATTACTAGCTAGAAATTGATTTATGAAGCATAAATGTTATTATTCGTATCCTAAATAGTCATTCTTATAATGATAATGCACGAAATCCCTATGTTGAAAATCGCAGCCAACCCTAGACTGCCAACCCCCACCCCCTTCTCACCTACTATGGCCACACAACATGGAACATCATCGGCACGGCGGCTAACTCTTAGCCACCGGCGATGACCCCGAATGGCTTTGGACAAACTTGACAGCTCGCTAGGCTTGTGGTCGCTGAAGGAAAAAGCGAAAAAAAGAATAAAAAATGAGATGAGTGGGGACGAACGGGGCACGCCTATCAAAGACTGCCCCGTCAAGAAACGGATGGCGGGACCCTTTCACCTTCAAAGTTGTTCCGATACAATCCTTCCATCAATCCTTCCTTCAAACAGGCGCGACGATTTGGACGATTGAAACCGACGGTCAACGCCCTTTGTCCGGTACCGCACGCACCTCTCTCTCAGGCCCACATGCTTTTCCCGTAACCTTGACCTTTTGTCAACTTACGAAGTTTCCGCAAGAACTCGAGCCCTAACTCTCAAGTTGCTCCTGTCGTCTCCTTCGATCGTCAATGCTGTCGTTGGCAGTTACATGTCACTCAGCAGTTACTGCTCTTTAAAGTCGGAATGGGAATGGAAACTTCGTGAGAAGCAGGTCACAGGAATTCCATCTAACAAGCCCATAAGAGGTAGAAGTAGCGGCCCACTTGGCAAGTTCGTGACCTATGACGTTTCGATCTCTTGAGAGAACAAGTGACAGATCAATTATTCAAAAAAGATTAATTGAGCCTCGCATTGGAAATAAGATGAGCAGTGAGCCAACTGGGAAAGGAAGAGCTCTAGTTGACATTTGGGACATCGTTGACACAGTCTCCCTGGAAAAAAAAGTACATCAGTGAGCCTAAGGCAAGATGAAACTGAAATCGTGGAGCAAGGGCTTGAGCTTCCTCAGCCGAGGTGGTGAGATGATGGGGAGCAAAAGATGGGGTCAAGGATGCGAAGGAGACAAACCTTTTATATGCCCGGCCAGAGAAAATGGTCAGGTCGAAGAGGCCAACTAGGGTTTCCTCAAAGAGAATGTGATGGAGGGATTCGATGGAGCTGTCACAGACTGGGTAATTTGGTTTGAGGTTAGAAATTCTAAAACAAACTTGAGACTATTCGAATGATATCCCAAAGTTTTCAAAATGCTAGGAGAATGAGAAGGGAAACGGTGAGAATGATTAGTAGGGTATCAAATTTAACGGAATTTGAGCCTGATCTAGAGAGAGAGAGAGAGAGAGAGAGAGAGATTCTTGTTGGGGGAGAAAAGTATTTGGAATCGGTATCTATTAATGTTTATTGTTACAACAAAAGACAAGAATTACAAATGGAAAGGAAAAGCAGTAGTCTAGCATTCTTCAATCAATCAAAAACATCGATTATATATTTGAAACAAAATTGGCTGTAGGAGACTTACAACCGAGGGTTAGGGTTAACACTAGAATCTTTCTTGCTTACCAATTCCTAAGTGCAACCCAAGTTGCTAAAATTCATTTTTCACCCAATTCTTCTCAGTAAAAGAAAGGTTAGTGTGTCGAAGCGCAAATTAAGCAGTAAATTGTAAACTGGGGAGCCTGCTACGGATTCTTCATCTCTCCTAACAGAAAGTTACCAGGTTGACATTTCCATTGTAACCAAATTTCGATGCGCAGTACTTTCTATGTACTCCTGTGAGCTTCCTTGTTCCCGCTGTTAGGTGGAAACGCACCATCTTTCTTGCACGTTCTCTGCATTTAGGGGGAAAAAGATGCTAAATCAAGATGGGTCAGGATACATGGCCACAAGCCCCACCAACCGGACCTTCTTTTTCACCCCAGATTGCTGAGCCAAGAATCTGTCTATGAGATTGACCGTGGGGAACAAAGTCTTGTGCATAAGATCGAATTTGTCATGCACCTCTTCTAGATTGATTAAATGCAAACCTTGTTAGGAACACTCAACGATAATCACCTGGTGCTGTCTCCTTCTAATTAAGACTTTTCAATTGTCTCCTTCTTGGCCCGTTTGCCTTAGTCTGTTTGCTCGCTTGGAACACCCAACGATAATCACCCGGTGCTGTTTAATTAAACCCTTGATTAACAGTGAAAGTTTCTACCTCGTTAGAGCATTTTTTAGAACATACGTTTGCTTAACCGTTTGGGGTCAAGGAAGGAAGGAACCCGAATAAGTTATCGGGGATATTTCTCATTCCATACCCATTTTATGTTGAATGAGTCCAACTCCTAATACAACAATCTTCCTCGAAATTCTTAGCCATTTGCGCTCGACAATCGCAAGTGCAACCCTTTTCTGGAAACTCATGCCTGCCCCACATCCCATACAGAAACTCATTTGGTATAGTCGTGAATTGAATGTATGCTTAGTAGTACCCACATTTTTACAATAGGCGATGCACTTTATTGATAATTGATGTAATCTACTGTGGTTTTGGAGGTGTTGCAACTGCACGGTACTTGCCAATGTAAGCTACTCTGGTTTTGGAGGTGTTGCGACTGCACGGTACTTGTCAAACACCTCATGAAAGTTGTAGTACTCGTTTTGACAGTTGAAAATACAATAAGAAAATCATACCGTCTAGTGAATTGGGTCATATTTTAATTTTCTTACGAACTAGTATCTACCTTTGCAACATAGACTGGTCCAGTCCACTTGCAATCTCCATCCCCTTTTTGTTGTCCAAGCGCATTATGGTTCGGACCATGTCAGGACAGGCAATTGGGCCTTTATTCATCTTTTATATCAGGGTTGTAAATCTAGTTCTATCTAGACTGGAACTGAAAAAATGATCACCAAATAAAGGACGATTCCATTGTGATAAAGCGATGATCTCGTCGACTTAGTTAAGACTTAAGATCAAACTGCAGATTCAGAAATTGATTAATTAAAATCCTAGCAAAAGGAACTGCTTTAGACCACCCTAGGATCAAAGGAGTTAGGATGAGTTGTGACCATAGACGCCGGTGCCCTTGGCATTTTGTGCAATCGTCGAGTACCGCTTCGGCTTAAGGGAAAATTCTACAGGAAAGCAATGAGGCCAACGCTACTCTTATAATGCGGATTGATAGGCGATTAAACATCAACATGCACATAAAATGAGTGTGATGAAGATATGAATACTTCTTCCAATGGGCAGGCTTACGACAAAAGATAAAGCATGGATAAACGTATTCGGAGGAACAATAGGTGTTGCCCCAGTGAGAAAAACATTAAAAAAGGTCGAAGACCTTGGGATTTTCCAACGACGAGATTTGAGGGCGGGCAGGGGAGAGCGCGAGTTAGAAGTGACGGGGGCAAACCTAGAAGGTGGAACATGGAAGGTGATGAAAAGTAAAGTATGGAAGATATAAAATTTACAGAGATCAATCAAGGATCGGGCACAATGTTGTAATGGGATTCGGCAGAATTGTAATGTGATGGAGGGACTCGGAAGAATCGTGGCAAACTGGGCAACTTGATTTGAGGACAGAAACTCCAAAACAAGTTTGAGACTGTCCAGATGATTTTCCAAAAGTTTCAATATGTTAGGAGAATGAGAAGAAAAAAACAGTGAGATTGATCAGCCGGGTATCCAGATTCGACGATATAAGAGCCTGATCTAGAGAGAGAGAGAGAGAGAGAGAGAGAGAGAGAGAGAGAGATCCCTGTTGTGGGAAAAGAATATTTGGAATCACTATTTATCAATTTAGTGTTACAACAAAAGACAAGAATTACAATTAGAAAGGAAAAAGCTGTAGTGTAGTCTTCAATCAATTAAAAACATTGATTTAATATTTGTAGCAAAATTGGCCGTAGGAGACTTAAACCGAGGTTTAGGGTTAATGCTAGAATCTTCTTACTTACCAATTCCTAAGCGCAACCCAAGTTGCTAAAATTTATTTTTGACCCAATATTTCTCAGTAAAAGAAACGTTAGTATGCAGAAGCGCAGTAGAAGCTGTTAGCTGGGGCTTCTGCTACAGATTCTTCATCTATCCAAACAGAAAGCAGTTTCCCATGTTAATGAGTAACCAAATTTCGATGCGCAGTACTTTCTATGTACTCCTGTGACCTTCCCGGTTGCTGCTGTTTGATGGAGACGAACTGTCATTCTCGCACATTCAAGATAGGTCAAGCATCTGTCCCTGAGATCGACTGTGGGGAACAAAGTCTAGTGCATGACATCGGATTTGTCATGCACCTGTTCCAGATTGATCAAATGCAAAACTTGTTAGGAAACTTCGTCGCTAAATTGAAAAGAATATAATACAACTTGGTATTTTGGAAATTTGTTGAAGGCTATGCTAGCATTACCGTCTGACGTCTTAGCCGTCAACGGATGGCCACAAAATTCTCCTCTTTCCCCGACAAAAGTGAGTGGAAATTTCCAAGCAAAACACGAATCTCTCACGCGGAAAATGTGTGGTCGAGGGTTGATTGTCCATTTTCCAAGCTAACAGTACGGCTACAATGAAGCGTAAAGTGAGTAATCGAATAGAATTGCTATTCTTCCAACAAAGGGAGAGCGTGCGTCCCTTCTCTTGACCGGCACGTGCTCGCCATGGAAAAAAGCCAAATCCTTTCCTTTTTCCTTTTCACTTTCCTTTTCACTCCATTGGGCCCCATGCGTACATTATGCACATACTGCTAACACAAAGGTGTCGACTTGTCCCAGGTTAATTTTTGTAAGAGAAATTATTTTTTCTATTTTTATTTCTAGGTGATTTTCTGAACAAAAATTTGTGTTTAATAACAACGCAAAATTTCTATTTTCATAATAGAATTTTGTTTAATAACAACACAAAATTTTTACATCTCGAAAGGTGGCGAATGACGGCGGCTAGCGACCGACGGCGGCAGACTACTCATGGACGGTGGACCGCGACAGCAGATGGCTGTGGACGGCAATGGATGGGTGGCCAACTAGTAGAGAGGACGAACGATGATAATAGTTTTCATTTCTCATTACTATTCCAAAAATTGAGAAGTAAACAAATTTTATTTCTCATTTCTATTTCAAATTTATTTTTGAATTAAAAATCGACCACCGGTGGCGGCGGATGGCTGTGGACGGCAGACTGCGACAACAGACGGTGGCGGATGGGTGGCCAACTAGTAGAGAGGACGGGCGATGATGATAATTTTTATTTCTCATTTTTATTCGAAAAATAGAAAAGTAAATAAATTTTATTTCTCATTTTTGTTTCAAACCTATTTCTGGACTAAAAATTTGTTTTGGAAATAGAAAAATGAAATTACGTTACCAAACGTATTTCTATTCCAAAAACAAGGCTAAAATATAAAAATTATTATGGAATATAAATAGAATGGTTGTCATACGCCTCTTAAAAGGCCACATTAGATTTCTTTTTCAACAAAAATCGGATTTAACACTTATGGTTTCCTCCTTTATTCGATCACTCCCAACTAGTCACGCTCCAAAATCAATTCTCTAACCAAATTCTCTTCATTCTGGCCAACTCCACATCAGGCTTTTTTTTTTTTTTTGGGGGGGGGTTCGAGAAGCTTCATTTTTAAATCAAGTTTGTTGACAGGCTCTTACTTTGTCACAATTTCTAGATGTCCAAAACACCAAACATGTCCGACGACGCGATAACGGCTTCTAAAGGCTTTTTGAGGCATTCGACTAAAGCATAGACCTTATGTGCGCTTTGTTTTCCTTAAAACAAATGGGTCACGTGGTATACGCGATCACTGCGTATGGTTGCCTCGGGATCAATTATGATGATCATGGTCTCACATCTCACAGTGTTAGATCTGAGACCGCATGAGAGGACATAGCTCCAGCTATCACCATGAATATGCCGCGTAACCCGTTGCCAATTTAACAAAAGAAAAAGAGGTGTCATACTATGAATTTAGCAAACCTAGTATAGTTTGCTAAGAACACAATATTATGGTTCTAGAGAAAATTGTCCAAAAAGTTCTAAACTTATTGCACTTTGCCAATTTAGTCATAAACTCTCCAACTTTACCAATTAAGTCCTAAACTTTTTCACTTTTTACCAATTAAGTCGATTCAATCAATTTTGGCCAGAGCTTGCTGACGTGGATGTGGCCTTTATCGTGGACAAATTTATTAACTTTTTAATTTTTTTTCCAATTTTAAATTAATTTTTGGGTCATAAAACAGGTAATTTCTTTCATTCATTAATACGATAGCTACATGATAAAGTTAGACATACTTCCGAACATAAAATATCCTGAAGAGGCTAGGGATGGGAAGACACCCAATTGAAAGGAAGTTTTTTGCTTCGGTAGGCTTTTGCTACCTAATCGGTGGCTTGGTCTCCTTCCCTTAGACAATGGGTTGGTTTTACTTGGTGGAGTTGGGCCAAGATCCATTTTCCTTCATTTACTATGTTTCTCATGGCTCAAGGTGCTTCTTCTTGGCCTAAGATGCTTTCCACTACCATCCAACTGTCATTTTTGCAAACCAAATCTATTATCTTCTGCTGTACTGACTGCACATAACTCTCTTGGATTTGTTGCAAAAACTTCAGCCCCTTCATGAAGGCTAGGGCTTTAGCTTGAAGAGGTAACTTTGCTCACAAATCCACCTTCGACCATCCCGCTTGAGTTTATGAAGATCTCGGCAATTGAACAAGATTTTTTGCTCCCCATCCATGAAACATCCACATTCAACTTCAGATTGTTGCTGGTTACAAGTTTCCACTTTGTTGCTTCTCTTCCTGTTCTAGGTTTTGATTGGCTACTTTGTGGGTTCCATCGAAGGTAGCTATTGACTTGTGCTTATGCTTCTTCTAGTATGGATTGAGGATCGGGTTGTTGCTCTCGAAGCACAACATTATTTTTCATTTTCCATATGAGTCAGAGGGTTACCACGACTACCTTTGATTCGGGTGGGTCGGGTTTTTGCTTCGAAAATGCCTAGTGGTCATTTGTCTACTCTAGTTACATTTAGGGGACTGTTATGTGTCTTGATTGTTGGGTCTAACCAGATTTTTCCTGTCCATCCACAAATCAGAAGCATATGTTCAATCGTCTTTAGGTGTTGTGAACAGACAAGATATAGTTGATTTGGTAAAACTATTCTTTTGAAAAGATTTTCTCGTGCGGGTAGGGCATCTTGGCAAATGCTCCATAGAAAGATTCGCATTTTGGGGGGAACTCAGAGGCTTCATATTTTTGTCCATAGTTGTTTGGGAGGCTGTTATGAGATTATTGTTGTGTTGGGATTTGGCTTGTTGGACTTAGAGCGCTCATCGTTGTAGCCAATTTTGTGGCTTTTGATTTTGTTTGTTGTCTAACATAGAACGTCTACCTTGGGGGTAGGGCTAATGGGTATAGCTAGTATTTCTTTAACGACATTCTCTGCAAAAAGATTTTACAAAATTGGTTCTTTCCACTCCCTCCTTTCTTCATTAATCGGGTTTGCTACTTTGAATGGATCATCTCAATTTGCAGGACCCCCAATTAAACCAGAGGATAGCCATTTTTCCTTGCGGATTTTTATAGATTTACCATCTCCCAACAACCATTTAACTTTCGGTTCTATGGTTTCTCTTCCCACTAGGATGCTTTGCTAACCCCAGGATGGTCTATATCTTCTTTTGGCTTTTTGTAAATTTCCATCTAGAAGATATGTACCTTTAAGAAGCTAACTCCATAGTGCTAAAGGATTTTGAGATAAGCTCCAAACTTGTTTGCCTAACGTAGCTTTGTTAAAAGATTTGCAAATATTTGAAGCCCAAACCTCCTTCATCTTTCTTGGATTTCATCACTTCCCATTTCTTCCAGTGCATTCCCCTTCTTGTATCACTTTGTTTCCACTAGAAAGAGGCTATTCTCTTCTCAATGGCATTACAAACATAATTTGGTATCTTGAAGATCGACATAGCATATTGAGGAAGAGCTTGCACTACACTCTTAATCAAGATTTCTTTACCTACTTTTGACAGGATCTTTTCTTTCCAACCCTCTATCTTTATGTTTACTCTAGCCAATGTCCATGCAAACATCTCTTTCTTTGCTTGATCCTTATCAGATGGTATGCCGAGGTATTTCCCCGTCTTTTCTATAACCGGGACTCATAATTCTTGGGCCATATTTCTCTTCAAATTCAAGGGATTGCCACTGTTGAAAGGAACTCCGGATTTGTTCAAATTGACGTCTTGGCCCGTCACAAAACAATATTGATTTAGGGTTGTTGCCAAGCTTTGGCATTTCTTAACTGTTCCATCTAGGAAAAAATAACATTATCAGCAAATAATAGATATGATAGTGTAGGGCAATACCTGCTAAGAGTGATTCCTTTGAGACTTCCATCCACTATGGCTTTATGTATCATCCATGATAAAACATTGGCCATTAGTATAAATAGATAAGAGCATAGTGGATCGCCTTGTCTGATTCCACGTGAGGGTAGAAAATATTATATAGGTTCTCCATTCACTTTTACACTAACAATACAGTTGAGACACATTGCATAATTAAGTCGACCTGCCGCTCACTAAACCCCATTTTCAACATACATGCTCTCAAGAAATCCCATTTTACCCTGTCGTATGCTTTTTGCATGTCTAATCTAAGGATGGCTTGGAACTTCTTTCTTTACTTTACCCTTAGCTGATGCAATACTTTTTGAACTATGAGAATATTTTCTTGAATTTGCTGGCCTTGGACAAAGGCACTTTGTTCTATTGCTATCATCTTGTGGAGCCATGGTTTTAGCCTATTAGCCATCACTTTTGAAATGATTTTATAGCTGAAGTTGCATAGGTTTATAGGTCTAAACTGACTTATATCTTATGGGTTCTTAACCTTAAGAATAAGAGAAATATGTGTCTTATTTAACCGTGGGTTGAGGATACATATATTGAAGAAATTCCGAACAAGCTGAAATACATTCTCCTTGGTTTCTTCCTAGAAGTGCCAATAAAATTGGCCACTCAACCCATCAGGCCCTAGGACTTTAGATGCTCCTAACTGAAACACTACTTCTTTTACTTCCTCCATAGTGATATTTGCCATCAAACTGTCATTTGTCTCGACTCTAATTGGGCTCAAGCATTGGTCTAAGATGGGTTGGAAGTTTTGAGGTTCTACCGATTCATAAAGGTTTCAATAGAAGTCCCCTATATGATTTTTTAGGGTGTTAGGTTCTCTGGACTAGTTTTCTTCATCAATCTTGAGCATTTTCATCCTATTTCTTTGCCTTCTCTGAGCCGTTGTTGTGTGAAAGTATTTTGTGTTTTTGTCACCCTTCTATAGCCATTCAATATGGATTCTCATCCTCTCAATACATCTCCTTTTGTCTCCATAGTTTTTCAATTTGTGCCACTATATTCTGGATTTCCTCTTTGCTGGTGGATGCCCCTGATTTGTTGTTTATCTCCATTAATTTCTTTTTTAGCCCTTTAATTTGGTGCAACATGTTGGAAAACTTTCCTCGACTCCATAATGCTAGCTCCTTGACACCTCTTGGACTTTTTCTGAAAAACTCAGGAAATGAAGCTATTCCTTCTGCCATGTCCTTTTAATAATCTCCCCACTTCAAGCTAGTAAGCGTAAAACTTAGACTCTTTCTTCCTTTTGTTTTGGAGTGGATGCAAATAGAGAATAAGTGGGCTATGATCCAATCCCAAAGCAAGTAGTGCCACAACCTTTGCATTTGGAAAAGTTATCCTCCATTTCATTGTGCATAACATCCTATCCAACTTTTTCTTGACTAGAGTATCCCCTTCCTAATTGTTTGTGCGAGTGTAGGCGTAACCTTTACTCTCCATATCCATAAAAGAATAATCATTCATGAATTCTCGAAAAGCCACTATTCTATAATGGTTAGTTTCTCTCTTGTCTACCTTCTCTCAATTATACAAAATCTCATTAAAGTCACCCATGCAAATCCACAGAAGTTGGATATTTACCTAGAAGTTTCGTACATGTTGCCATAGTGCTAGTCTCTCTCGAAAGTTTGTGGAAGCATGGAGGATAGTGATTCTCATTTGTGTGCTACTTTCTAGGTCTTTGCATTCCAAATTGATGAATTCTTTGAGCTGAAGATCACTTTGATTTCTACTTCTTTAGTCCACATAATGATCAAACCCCCTGCTATTTTTTCCGGTTGTTCTAGATAAGAGTGTAGGTATTTAAGCCGTTTTCTTACCCTCTCCACCAGCGACTTCTTGCTTTTTATTTCCATTAAAAACACTAAGTCGGGCCTTTCCTGAGCCATTGAGGCTCTCAGCTCTAGGAACATCAAGAGGTTGCCTAGCCCTTGACAATTCCAACTCAAAACTCTTATATCGTCTCTGGTCGCTTATTAGGGCTAGCCACCAAAAGCTACTCATTTCCTTCTCTTACCACCTAAATAGGGGTGTCCAGTAACTCCATCTCATCTATAAGTGCAATGGTAGAGTCTTGTATCATTTTTGTTTTTTGTTTTTCCTCTTTGAATGCTCTGGCTTTTCTTGACACTTGGTGCCTTGATCTTGAAAACTTTAGCAGTGGATGGTTCAAATAACACTATTTGTTTTCCTTCACTATCCTTTTCTACTGTAGTTGAGGTTGAACTTCCAACATGCTTTTTTAGGGAAGGGCTCTCGGTTCTTTTTTTACTTCTAGTTGGAGATGACTCTTTACTCCTTCTTCTCTCACTATAATTTCCATCTCAGCTAGTTGAATTGGTGTTTCTAGAACTGATTCTTCTTCTTCATTATGTTGGGTTATCGCCCCGTAGAAAGTTTCTCAATGAGGACTTCTTTCACGCACTTTAGCCTTTAGCCAAGTTCATATTTACTTGCTTTATTTTCAACCCATTTTGTTTGCTCATACTAGATTTCTTCGTAATATGAGGCATAGTGACCTATTCTCTCGCATGATTAACAGAAGTGGGGTAGCCGTTCATATTTAATTCCACCCATAGTTTTCTTTCCCCTAAATTAACAATAGTTCCGGCTCTCAGAATGGCTAGCAAGTTCACTTCAACCTTCACTCTCCCTATTTTATTGGGTCCGCCTCCTAATTGACCTTCTTATACCCTCGCAATCTTTTCAGCTAAATCAAAATATACATCTTCTATCTTGGAGGTATTTCTACTATTTAAACCTAAAAGGCACACTCTGTGAAATCATAACAATGCCCGGGTATATCAACCATACATTATTTCAGCACTAATAAATTACTTGCAAAAGACCGAGGTCCCTGATTTAGGACTTTTTCTTTCTCAACCTCTAATCTAAACAAAAAAGGAATAAAATCCCAGCTCTTTTTGACTACAAACCACTTAATCTAACTTTTTTTTTTTTTGGGGTAAAGGTAAGAATTTATAATTAGCTTAACCAACTATACAAAAAATCGGCGCCAAAAACTTTCACTCAAAATGACAACAATACATAATGAATGGAAGGGAGCCGATATAAAAGGAAGACACCCGAAGGAATGGGGAGCGGAAAAAACACCACTAGAAACGAACGAAAGCAGGAAACAAGCAACAAGCAAAAGGCAAGACGGCACTAAACAAGAGGACCGAAGATGGAAGAGTCAAGTCCCCAACATCGCTGGAGCCTCCTATTCCTAGTGTTGTCCGCCACATTGGTGAAGGTAAGCGCCTTGTCCTTGACTACTTTGATGAGGTGATTCTTTAAAGCTGGCAACTCCAAGGTCTCCTCCCGAAAGATAATGCTATTGCGCTTCTTCCATATCAAGTGGCACATGGCACCAAAAGAAAACCTAGTAATGCAATGGAAGAAGTCCATGCCAGGAAGGAACTTCAAAGCCCAAATAAAGTTCTCAGACCAAGATTTGTTTCTCCAAGGAAGATTACATTTGGTGGCCCAAAAAAATGCAAGACTAGCCGAGATGTGGCAATCAAAGAACAAATGATCAACATAATCCGGTCTGGCATTACAAAAAGCACAAAGGCCACTATCAATTCTACCATAGGAAAGAAGGAGAACCTGGGTAGGTAAGCGATTCTGAATAATAAGCTGTTGACACCTAAATTTTGGCGACCCGTTTAGTCATTTATTGCATTAAAAAATTAGGGGTTAATTTTATCCCTGAAAAAATAGTTAATTGTATAGCATATAGTTTTAGGTACATTTATTTTAATTTACATTTACATTGGGCTGGTGACAGATGGGTTTGACTTGGTAGTTCTGAACTTTAATTTAATGAGTTGAATTAAGCCCACGGAGAGAGCAAATTAGCTTGAGCCATTATAGAGAATTGATGGTGGATTTTTTAGTATTTTCGAGGAGATAATGCGAGCTCATTTTTGTGAGATTCAGAATCTAGAAAAATTCGATTACAACCAAGGAAGTTTGGCAATGTTCGATCAATCTTTGGTGAGTTATTAAAAATAATAAAATTGATGGACGATCTAATGGGAAAAAGGATTTCTTGCTGATCGTGTGAATGTAAGACATCAGAAAAAGGCAAGAAAGGATTAGCTGATGGGAAGATATGTTTAAAAAATATTCTTCAATGAGGACACATGGATTCGCAATGCATACAAGGGAAAGAAAAAAAGAATAAAACCTCACAAAAGAAGGAAGTCGGTAGGTGGTTTTCTTTAGTATATTCATATTTCCTATTTTGAAGTGCAGAGTCGGATGCTATAAAAGCAAGCTCATGATAGACAAAAAGGGGGGCCACACATATTGATACATACGGCCCCATTGAGGGGGAGCAATTCTGAATACATAGAGACACATAGCTTGGTCGAGATTCCCTTGCCATGTGAGTTTCGCCAGCCACATCGCCGCTCTCTCATGCTCGTAACGCTGCCCCACATTGCGAGACCACCACCGGGACGAGTTGCTGCACTAGCATCCTCAGCTGCGTCGTGATCCCCTCTCATGAAGCATCCGCGAGCCACGAGTCCCAGCAGTTCAATCCTACAATTTGCTCCACCTTGACACTCATCCAAGCAACATGTGGCGGTGGGTACATAAAAAATTTATAAAGATGTGTGCTGATCAAAGAAGCAGAGAACACATCCACACGTCTGAAGAAAGGATTCCACCGCACGTGAATTGACTCCGCTCTCGATGATCCCGAGTGTGATTTGCAAGCCACGGTGACCATCCCCACTCCTGCCGTCCGACAAGTCCAAATTTGGAAACACATCCGACTGACATCAAGAGCTAGCTAAGAATTTTGGTTAATTTGGTTCCCATATATTCTGTTGCCATTCCTTGGAATATTCTAATGTTGGTTGAATTCCTTGATATAAAAAACGACAGCCACAATCGGGAGGAGACGGAAAAAAAGAAAAAAAATTCTTTCTTCTTTTTCTCTTTGTAGGTCAACGGAAGATCAATACAAGGGAACTCGATACCCTGAGAGACGAAGCAGAGCGGTGATTTTTGGCTTGGTTTGTCAGTCCTTGCAGCGAAACCAGAATCTCCAGCAATTCCAGGCCGGTGAGCAACTTCCAGCAAAGTCCAAGCATTGCTCAGCGAGACCTAGATTTCCCATTGAATTTCATCCGAATCCAGCGAGCGAAGCTAGTTAAAATTTCTCCACCGTCTGAACCTTGAGGA
Organism: Eucalyptus virginea; assembly: GCA_014182375.1. Classification (NCBI taxonomy): domain Eukaryota; kingdom Viridiplantae; phylum Streptophyta; class Magnoliopsida; order Myrtales; family Myrtaceae; genus Eucalyptus; species Eucalyptus virginea. The sequence continues at coordinate 29,856,522 of CM024523.1, read as the reverse complement.
GGGTACACGTAGCAAAGGGAATCTCCACTTAGTCATCATCCTCCACCATAGATCTTGGTGCATATGTATAAAAAGAAAACAAAGATAGGTTTACACCTGCTCCTAATTGTCTTTGCAAGTTCCTAGTGTTGTAGGCATTCCAAGAAGTCTCTGCCGTAAGGCTGGGAGTTAGCTGTGCACCTCCCCACCGCCTCGTGAGCCATCACCTGTCTCAAATCATCGAGACATCACCGTGAGTCCACCATCTCGGCTGTTGTCCAAGCCGAACCACCATCTGCAGTAGATCGCCACCACGATTCACTGCTAGTTGTCATCCACCATCCTGTTGCCCGCCGATTCCACCGATTGCGATCCCGGTCCAATTGCGCAAGGTCCAAATTCGGAAATCAATATTGGATTAGGTAAAAGTTTCGTTTTATTTGATTTCTGAATATTCAGTTTTCTTATTTGAAATATCCGTTGATGCACATGATGGAAATTCCCGGTATGCTATGATCTCCGTAATTTCGAGTAGCCTTCTAAATTAGGAAATTTTCCTAATTTTGCAATGTGCATATGATTGACGGTCCGATTTCATACACGAAATACGACCCGCAATCACGCGGAAAAATTACCAATCCGATCTCACGCTCGAGATACGATTCGTGATTTTATTTAAAAATTGGCCAATCCAATCTCATGCGTGAGATACGATTCGTCAATTTATTTCCAAAATTAAATGGACATGGATGATATCTTGCTTGATTTGTTGCTGTGTTGTTCTTGATGCCTTTATTTGATTGCTCCCGTAAAGGAAAAACCCAAAAAAAAAAAAAAAATTTGAGTTAGGTTAAATGCATGTTAGAATATTAGTGGTTTTAAGGTTATGTTGCATGTTTATGATAGGAAATTTATTTTGAATTTCTTAAATAAAAAGACCAAAAACATTAATTTAGGATATCATGTTCTTCTCATTAATTTAAATTGCTTGTTTAATTATTTGGCAATTTCAATTTCAAATTTCATAAAAAAAAAATTAGAATTAGAGCATCCTTTGCACGTCATTACATATTATGATAGATTGCATGCTTATTAGGAAAATAAAAATCATGTGCACGTCATATAGAATTAGGTTCATACAATGCACGTCATTTAGTGATTTTTGTTAGGTTCATTTAATTAGAAATTGTCCGTCATTAGAAATAGGTCATTAGATTAATTTAGATTGCATATTTAAGTGTTGCATTTCTTTAATTTCAAATCTCATGGAAAATACGAAAAATTATTTTTTAGAATAAATCCATCTCATGCTTCAGGATAGACTACATGCTTATTTATGTCATATCGCTTAGGTCATATAGCTAAGTCATGTTGCCATGTCATATCATTTCATGTTAAATTAGTAGCATGCATTGCATAAAGCATGATTCTCATTAATTAAGTGAAAACAAAAAAAAATTGCGTGTTAATTAGAAATTATATTTAGGACTGTTGATGTGAATTCTGATCTAACAACGCAGATGCTTTCGTTGCTATGAGGTAAGTCCTGCAATTTATTTATTGCTTTACTTAGGAGTTAAATTGGTAGTTTGCGCACCTGCATGAACACCTCATATGTTAGGGAGGTAAATTAAAATTAATCCAAGCTGCTTGCAAAAATATTTTTTCGAAATAAAAGAAATGGTACCGAAAGGGCATTAGAGAAGTTTAGTGTAATCAAGTCCCGTACTGTCGCGACCTACCCTCGGAAGGAGGGAACATGTTTAGGGGTATTGCCTAAAGGACGGGCCTAAAGCCCATGATTAGGCGCGAGCTCTCCCAAGCCCATACCTCGCGTGACGTTGGGATATTCTTAAAAATTTTGCACAAAAGGAGTCGCCACTAGCCTATTGGGGTCGGCTAGAAACCAAGTGAGGCATGGGAGCGTGCCTCACTTCCTACGCAACCGCAGAATTTAGGTTCGGGGACTTGATTACACTAATTAACCAATTAGTGCCATTTCGGTTCCTAATCTTGTTCATTTTAAAAATATTTTTGGCAGGCAATTTGGATTGATTTTATGTTCATCCACTAACATGCGAGGTGATCATGCGAGTGCGCAATCATTAAAGTAATAATCATAACTACCAAGATCCTAATTGCCATAAAATTAAGCACATGCCATCAAACATAATTAGATATGCAAATTAAACATGCAACATAATTAATATACGAGCACATAAAAGTCTAATTACACTAAAATGGAAATACATGGCAAATCCTAATCAAATCTCATCATTTTTGGATTTTTGAAATTTTGAAATTTTTTTTTTGAAATTTTTTTAAATTTTTTAATTAATTTTTAAAATTTTTTAATTTTTAAGTTGTAAAAGAAAATGTTTTTTTATTTTTAAATTTTTAAAATTAAATTTTTATTTAAAAAAGGTGAACCGGGTCGGGTCCGGTTTGACCCGACCCGGTTAGCTCCGACCGGACCCGGTTCGGTCCAAATGGAGGGGCCGGCCGAACCGGCCCGTCCGAAGGACAAGGTCCGACCAGCCTTGGTCGGGCCTTTCTTTGATTCGGATTGGGCCCAATCTCTTTTATTTTTTAAAAAAAGAAGTCCACAATAAGCCCACAAGTCCATAAATCCCTAAGCCCACAAGCAAAAACAGCTCAAACCCGGCCCGAATAAGAACAAAACCCTACCCGTTTCTGCCTCTTCTCTAGGGTTTCTCGGCGGCGGCGACGACGGGCTCAACGGCGGCGGCGACACGGCGAGTGGCTCCGACGACGCGGTGGGTGGCGGCGGCGCGGGCGGCGCGAGGCTCGCTCGGCGGTGGAGCGACGACCAGCCCGGATCCGCCATCGTCGGGACTCGGCCTACGATCGGCGGAGACGCGGCGAGGCGCGCGGTGGCTCGGCGACCGTTTCGGCATCGCGGGAGGGTGCTCGTGCGGAGAGGTGCGGGTGCGGCAGCGATCCGGCAAAAGGGAGCGGCGAACCCAGCCGACGGTGGCTCGAGGTGCGGCGCGGGTTCTGGGAGCGACGGGGACAGGCGAGCGTTTCGTGGCGGCGTCGAAAGCCGAATGGTGGCGGCGCCGGGCCGGTACCGCGATGGGGCCGGGCTGGTACCGTGACGGCGGCGGAGAGATCGGGCCGGGCACGGCGCTCGTCCGCGGCCGCGAGTGCTGCAGCGGCGTCACGGCTGAGCCGTTAGCGGCCGGCCGCGGCGTCGGCGACGTTGAGGCGAGCTCGAACGGCGACGAGCGGGGGAGGGCGGCGGCTCGGCTTAGACGGCGTCGGGTTGAGGCGCGAGGAGGCCGGCGGCTCGGACGGCGTCGCCCGGCGCCGCCGCCGCCCTCCCCTCCTCCGTTCCTTCTCTCTCTTCTCTTCGCTGCGCTGCTCCTTCACACCAGGGCCTCTGCTCCAAATCTGGGTTCCGGCGAGACAGCGGCGACCGCGGTTGGTCGGGCGACAGCGGCGGCAGGAACGGCGACGACGAGTCTTCTCCAGCTCCCTCTCTCTCTCTTTCGCTTCTGCTCTCCCCCGTGTTCTCCCTCTCTCTCTCTGTTTCCTCCTCTCTCTCTCTGTCGAGTTCTCTGTCCTTCGCTTGAACCCCCCAGAACCAGCCGAAAGAAACCCCCCCATCAGCTGGTCTTCGCCTCTTCCTTTTTCTTCCCTCGTTTGCAGGTCTGCCCCCCCCTTTTGGTTGCTAGGGTTTCGGCGAAGATGGAGGCAAAAAGCGACATGGGCCGGGCCAAGACGAGATCTAGCCCGGCCCTTTCCATGTCTTTTTTTTTTCTTTTTGTCTTTTTTGTTTGTTTTGTTGTTTTTCTTTTCTTGTTTCTTTTTTTGTTTTTGTTTTTGTTTTAGTGACTAATTCCCAATTTTTGTAGACAATTAAATCCTAAATGAGAAATGAGAAAATTTAGGTGTCAACAGCTGCCCCTCTTTGAATGGGAGCTCGAAGAGGTTCCTTTGAAAGACAAAAGACACCTAAATTATTTTGACGATAGACCCAGGTGCATAGGCACGTATTAGGTTGATGAAAAGAACTCATAATTATGAAAGAGCGTCTTGTCAATAAGAGGAAGAAAGACTCCGGGCTACAAAGCTCTCCGGGCTACAAAAGCTCTTCGGGCTACAAAGCACACCGTGTCATAGGAAGAAGGACTTCGGGCTACAAAGCTCTCCGGGCTACAAAAGCTCTCCAGGCTACAAAGCTCACCGTGTCATGAGAAGGACTCCGGGCTACAAAGCTCACCGTGTCGTAAGAATTCCAGGCTATAAAGCTCTCCGGGCTACAAAAGCTCTTCGGGCTACAAAGCTCACCGTGTCATAGGAAGGACTCCGGGCTACAAAGCTCTCCGGGCTACAAAAGCTCTCCGGGCTACAAAGCTCACCGTGTCGTAAGAAGAATGACTCCGGGCTACAAAGCACACCGTGTCATAGGAAGAAGGACTCCGGGCTACAAAGCTCTCCGGGCTACAAAAGCTCTCCGGGCTACAAAGCTCACCGTGTGATAAGAAGGACTCCGGGCTACAAAGCTCTCCGGGCTACAAAAGCTCTCCGGGCTACAAAGCTCACCGTGTCGTAAGAACTCCAGGCTACAAAGCTCTCCGGGCTACAAAGCTCACCGTGTCATAGGAAGAAGGACTCCGGGTTACAAAGCTCTCCGGGCTACAAAAGCTCTCCGGGCTACAAAGCTCACCGTGTCATAAGAAGAATGACTTTGGGCTACAAAGCTCTCCGGGCTACAAAAGCTCTCCGGACTACAAAGCTCACCGTGTCATAAGAAGAAAGAAAGGAATGAGGTCTCCCCATGTAACAACGGGTTTCAACCAGGTTGAAAATGCATGATTTGAGGAAAAACAATGAATCTTTGTAGATAACATGGTTTAAGGTTGACCATGAACCTTTTGAAAAAATTGCAGTTTAAAAATAAACTCATGAACATTTTAAAAGCGGGGTTTAAGGATGACTCACGAACCGTGTGGTTTAAGGGTGACCCACGAACTTTGTGGTTTAAGGATAGACCCACGAACCGTATGGTTTGGACTGGAAAAAATGTCTCACCGTGTAAAAACGGGTTTCGACTAGATGTGATGGTCTCGCCGTGTAAAAATAGGTTTTGACTTGATGTGATAGTCTCACTGTGTAAAAACGGGTTTCGATTAGGAGGAAGGTCTCACCGTGTACAAACGGGTTTCGACCGGATGATAGTCTCACCGTGTAAAAGCGGGTTTTGACCGGATGGTAGTCTCACCATGTACAAACGGGTTTCGACTGGGAGAAAGGTCTCACCGTGTACAAACGGGTTTCAACAGGATGATAGTCTTACCGTGTAAAAGCGGGTTTCGACTGGGAGGAAGGTCTCACCGTGTACAAACGGGTTTCGACCGGATGATAGTCTCACCGTGTACAAACGGGTTTCGACCGTGTGGTTTAGGAAAAGCCACCAATCCCGTGGTTTAAGGATAAACCCACCAACCTTGTGAATGCCATGGTTTAAGGCTGACCATGAACCTTGTGGTTTAAGGATGATTCGTGGGTTTAGGAAAAGCCACCAACCCGGTGGTTTAAGGATAGACCCACCAACCGTGTAAATGACATGGTTTAAGGCTGACCATGAACCTTTGGAAGTGACATGGTTTAAGGTTAACCATGAACCTTTTGAGATGGCATGGTTTAAGGTTGACCATGAACCCTTGGAGATGGCATGGTTTAAGGCTAACCATGAACCTTTTGAGATGGCATGGTTTAAGACTGACCATGAACCTTTGATTTTAAGGGAAGCACCCATTAATCCCTTGAAAACTGCATGGCTTCACTAAGGAATCCTGTGAAACTCAACTTGGACAAATGTCATTAGGGACGTCGTATTAGAAATATTACAGCATTAATTGAATAAGCTAATTAAGCTAAGTCTGACTGCTTTGGAAAAACATTTTATTCCAATCAGCATCATGTGGCGCAAAATTGTCATCTTGTTTGAGAATGCATCGTTAATCATCAAATTCTCTATGAGTCAAGTTCTTACCAGAATGATTCCTATTCGTGAAAAAGATTCATTAAGCATGCCAAACTGGAGCTTTTTAGTCAGAAAGGGCTTCTCACATACTCTCGATAAAATGGCTACTTGATCCCATCCATTCACGTGGGAAGTAACTGATTGCTGAAAGTATCTCATATAGCCTATGTCGAAGGCTTTTGGAAACATTCGCAATGAGCACAATCTGATCGATCAAAAAGGTCTTTTGAAAGGACCGCAATATAGGCTTGGTTAGGGCTTACACAAAGGAATGATTGCTTTGAGACCAATAAAGGAACATTTGTCACTATCTTCATTGGGCTTACGAGTCGAGAACTTGGAAGATAAGACAATATAAAATTATTTCCACTCCTTCAAGCAGTAGCTTCTTTGTGGTATTCTCACTTTCACTCAAATCATTCCAATCAGAAGAGGCTTCGGAAAAGGGTTATAATGTTGGCTCGGGAAAGGCTTGAAAGGCTTAAAATTTTCAAGAAGGTCTTTAAGAGTCAGTGATCATCATGGCATCGTGACTGGGTCACTTGACCTTTCGAAAGCATTTGGCTCTTGAAACACAAACATCTCGAGAGTTCATTCACTGATCATTTCTGCATGAGAGCTTTGCTCTTTTCTCTAATTTCCTTTGTCCTTTGCGATGATTTTTTTTTCGCAGGCACTTGGATTTTGACAATTTTTCTTTCACATAAGATGCGGCCTTTTGGCTCTTTTTCTTGACGGGCATTGGCCTTGCTTTTACCAGCACACCGCTTTTTTTTTCATGCCCCCTAGTTTGTTGAGCTTTTGCTCTTTGAACTTTGGTAGCTTATGACTTTCGAGATGCTTTTCACATTTTCCCGTGATTGTCAATTGTATTTGGTCAATTCTTATGCCTTGCCCCAGTGAAGGAAGATGACCACCGCTCGAGGTTCGGAAATGAATAATCAGGCCCAAATTGGTTAAAGCAATGGGTATTACTGTTTGGGTAGAGAAGGAAATGCTCTTCTTCACCTTGGGATGAGTCAAGCTCCGATGAGAATTCCTCTGAAGCTACCACAAGAAGATCGATATAAGTGAAAGTAATAGAATCTTTCTCAACCTTTCGTTTTATGACACGACCATAACCTCCTATATTGCCTCAATGTAGGGTCGTTCTCGATAGGGGTACTTTGAAGGATCATCTTTTTTTTAGCCCAAAGGGGTAACAAGAGATCAGTGCAATGCTTGGGATTGATGAAGGAAACGCCTTTATCATTTCAATCTTTGTGCTCAATGCGAATGAATCATTCGTCCTAAGAGAATGTCTCTTTTCACTCAACTCTCAAAAGTGTTTGAATAATACTCAACTCTCAAAAGTGTTTGAAGGACGTGTTTGGAAATGAGCTTGCCTTTCTTCATCCTAAGCACTTCTTGTTTGGCATGGTTAACATTTCCATTTCACTCTGTCGAGATCATTCAAGTATATCAATCTCCATAGGGAATTTTGATTCAAAATGAATAATCCACAAGACAAGAAAACAATTTTGAGATAGAAAGGATGCTCAAAAGGTTTGTAATTTTTTTTCTCTAGGAAAGCCCAAAAGTTCTCTTTTGTAATAGAAATTCTCTTTCTTTCTCTTTTTTTTTTTTTACTTAAAAAAAAAACTGAGAAGAAGGGTACTTACCTGCCACATGACAACCCGATAATCCTGTAAAGAATGCAAAAAAATATGTTAGTGCAAAAATCTTTAGTGATTGAAATGTTGGAAACGATACGTTATTACCCTTCATTCGCTTTCATCCTTTGGACACTAACATCTCTTGGATTCACCTTTATGGATATTTGGTAACTCAACAATACCCTTCCCTTGCATTCGCCTTTAAGTGTTTGATGTTTTCCTGATTCCTTGGTAGAAGGCGCCGCTTCTACGGTCAGGTGTAACCCTTTTTATTTATTTATCACCCCGTAAGAAAGGGAGATGAAATGAGTTATCTCTATTCTTAGTTAGGTTCAACTAAGGAACAATACACCCTTCTTGATGAATTTGACAATGTTGTTCCAGCACACTTTGTTTGTGGAGAGATGAGAGATTTTTTTTTAAAATCAAACGTTGCTCTACCACTCTTTATTTGATAATCCTTTGTTATGTTCGAACCCGTCCAATGAATCTCTCATGGAGGAAGGGATAATATCGCCCCTCTGTTTCATCATTTGAACCTTTCTTTGTTTAAGATGACCGAGACTCAATAATGCTCCATCGCGTTTGTTTGAACGTTACAAAACTTGGTAATCTTGATGTCTCCTTGACAATGAAAAGAAAATCATATCAAACACTGTATCAGAAATGGATAATTGGAATCGATACAGTTTACTCTTCCTTTGAATTCGCCCTTTTGGATATTTGGCAACTCCCTTCAATTGTCTCACTCATGCAAGGTGAACGAGATCGATAGGCTATTTTGGCACCCAAGGCATTCGCGAATAATGAAACTTCCTAGAACGGAATGCAACTTCGTTCCACCTTTATGGAAAATTGGCGTTGACGATGCCTTGACGCATGCTTACTCCTAAAGTTTCATGAGCCCGGGAAAACGACTACATGAAGAGAGGGCCTTAAGCAAAGTTTTCTTGAAATTCATTTTGGAAGGTAAACGTAAAGGTTCGCCTAAAACACTTTTGATTTTTTTTGAATTTTTTCTATTTTGCTTTGTTTTGTTTTTTTTTTTTTTTAATAAAAAATAATGATGATTTTCATGAAACTGAATCCCATCATTAAAAATGTGAGTCGCACGATTTGCAAAAGCAACAATTGGATACGCAATCAAAACTCAAAGTGGAGAACATGATTCTTAACATGAATAAGAACATTGATAAAATACAAGAAGCTCTTGTATAGATAAGGGCAAAAGTCAACTCTTGTCCTAATGTCAAAGAGCATTGCGCATAACCTGCAAAAAAACGACAATGTTAGTACGTGAATGAGAGAAAATGATATTTTAATGAGGTCACTTCTTACAATAAAATCAAGGTGACGATACATGCCCCACAATCCTTATTACGGGATTTTAGTATTTCGCCAAGATTTTATAGAGAAGACATCATTAAAATTATCAATCCACGGCCATCAATCGGATGTCCACTTTTATTCGAAAAGTTTTGTATGCAAAAGTGTCATTGATTTTTGAAAGATTGATTTGTGATTTTACTCCTAGAAAAATGAAGTGATCTCTATTTTGAGGAATTTGTACACAAAATGATTTGCATTATAGTCCCAAAACATGAGAATCAGAAAATTTGATAAAAACTGCAATTTCAATTTTTGTGCCCCAATATAAAATCACAACTTGAAATTTTTTTTTTTTTTTTCAAAATGAATTTGAGCCCATAACTAGAAATTTAAACAAAACCATATGTTCAACAGGGCCAAATCAAAGTGTTTAGAACTTGCTTTCAATGTTCACTTATCAAAAGTGACTGCCAATTTTTTTTTTTTTTAATCAAAAGCCTACATCACTGAGGGCATTTGATTGATTTCCGCAAATTTTAAGATGAAAATGTAATACAAAGTGGGCAAATAAAAAGGAAAATGATACTTACAATGGATGCCAACCTTTGTTTCATGCTTTTTTTTTCAATCACATAGACATGCACATGGAATGTGGTTCGATTTCTACTCTATAAGGCCCAAAATGGAGCCACGGGATCATAGGACTGAACCAACAAGCTCGTGGCTAGGTCGTGTTACCCATGACTCCGGCTTCGTCAAAGAACCGACCCGTGTCGCATGCTCGCAGACCGAGGTGGGTACCTTCGACGTGAAGAAAGAAATTTCGGGGTAGAGATGGGTGACTCGTACTACGCGATTGTAGTCGGAATGGTATCCACCTCAACACCATCCTAAGTGATCCTATGCGGCCCAGGTCCGGCGGCAGGTTGTGTGTGCCATGATGTAGTGCAATGCAAAGAATACATGCACAATAATTTATAGGCAAACAACACTCCGTACATAAAAATAAACTATACATTCCTACACCTCCCTGCAAGACAAAGGTGAGCAAACACTTCCCTTTATACCTCACATTCTATAAGAACATTTAACACGTTTCATGTTAAGGGCGTACCTGGAATCCTCGCTGCCAAACAAAAATATTTTTGAACAAAATTAATTTTGGCCTAAGTCCTCTAAGATTTAAAACCAAGTCCCCAGCGGAGTCGCCAAGCTGTCGCGACCTACCCTCGTGGAGAGGGAACAGGTTTAGGGGTATTGCCTAAAGGACGGGCCTAAAGCCCATGATTAGGCGCGAGCTCTCCCAAGCCCATACCTCGCGTGACGTTGGGATATTCTTAAAAATTTTGCACAAAAGGAGTCGCCACTAGCCTATTGGGGTCGGCTAGAAACCAAGTGAGGCATGGGAGCGTGCCTCACTTCCTACGCAACCAGAGAATTTAGGTTCGGGGACTTGATTACACTAATTAACCAATTAGTGCCATTTCGGTACCTAATCTTGTTCATTTTAAAAAAATAATTTTTGGCAGGCAATTTGGATTGATTTTATGTTCATCCACTAACATGCGAGGTGATCATGCGAGTGCGCAATCATTAAAGTAATAATCATAACTACCAAGATCCTAATTGCCATAAAATTAAGCACATGCCATCAAACATAATTAGATATGCAAATTAAACATGCAACATAATTAATATACGAGCACATAAAAGTCTAATTACACTAAAATGGAAATACATGGCAAATCCTAATCAAATCTCATCATTTTTGGATTTTTGAAATTTTGAAATTTTTTTTTGAAATTTTTTTAAATTTTTTAATTAATTTTTAAAATTTTTTAATTTTTAAGTTGTAAAAGAAAATGTTTTTTTATTTTTTTAAATTTTAAAATTAAATTTTTATTTAAAAAAAAAGTGAACCGGGTCGGGTCCGGTTTGACCCGACCCGTTAGCTCCGACCGGACCCGGTTCGGTCCAAATGGAGGGGGCCGGCCGAACCGGCCCGTCCGAAGGACAAGGTCCGACCAGCCTTGGTCGGGCCTTTCTTTGATTCGGATTGGGCCCAATCTCTTTTATTTTTAAAAAAAGGAAGTCCACAATAAGCCCACAAGTCCATAAATCCCTAAGCCCACAAGCAAAACAGCTCAAACCCGGCCCGAATAAGAACAAAACCCTACCCGTTTCGCCTCTTCTCTAGGGTTTCTCGGCGGCGGCGACGACGGGCTCAACGGCGGCGGCGACACGGCGAGTGGCTCCGACGACGCGGTGGGTGGCGGCGGCGCGGGCCGGCGCGAGGCTCGCTTCGGCGGTGGAGCGACGACCCGGCCCGATCCGCCATCGTCGGGACTCGGCCTACGATCGGCGGAGACGCGGCCGAGGCGCGCGGTGGCTCGGCGACCGTTTCGGCATCGCGGAGGGTGCTCGTGCGGAGGTGCGGGTGCGGCAGCAGTCCGGCAAAAGGGAGCGCGAACCCGGCGCCGACGGTGGCTCGAGGTGCGGCGCGGGTTCTTGGTGGAGCGACGGGGGACAGCGAGCGCTTTCGTGGCGACGTCGAAAGCCGAATGGTGGCGGCGCTGGGCTGGTACCGCGATGGGGCTGGGCTGGTACTGTGACGGCGGCGGAGAGATCGGGCTGCTGGCACGGCAGTCGTCGCGCGCTGCGGCAGTGCTTTGCAGCCGGCGTCACGGCCGAGCCGTTAGCGGCCGGCCGGCGGCGCGCGACGTTGAGGCAGCGAGCTCGAACGGCGACAGCGGGGAGGGCGGCGGCTCGGCTTAGACGGCGTCGGGTTGAGGCAGCGAGGAGGCCGCGGCTCGGACGGCGTCCCGGCGCCGCCGCGCCCTCCTCCCCCTCCGTTCCTTCTCTCTCTTCTCTTCGCAACTTGCTGCTCCTTCACACCGGGGCCTCTGCTCCAAATCTGGGTTCCGGCGAGACAGCGGCGATCGCGGTTGGTCGGGCGACAGGCGGCGGGCAGAACGGGCGACGACGAGTCTTCTCCAGCTCCCTCTCTCTCTCTTTCGCTCGCTCTCCCCCGTGTTCTCCCTCTCTCTCTCGTTTCCTCCTCTCTCTCTCTCGTCGAGTTCTCTGTCCTTTGCTTGAACCCCCCAACCAGCCGAAAGACCCCCTCTGCCGGTCTTCGCCTCTTCCTTTTTCTTCCCTCGTTTGCGTGTCCGCCCCCTTTTGGTTGCTAGGGTTTCGGCGAAGATGGAGGCAAGCGACATGGGCCGGGCCAAGACGAGATCTAGCCCGGCCCTTTCCATGTCTTTTTTTTTTTTTCTTTTTGTCTTTTTTGTTTGTTTTGTTGTTTTTCTTTTCTTGTTTCTTTTTTTTTGTTTTTGTTTTTGTTTTAGTGACTAATTCCCAATTTTTGTAGACAATTAAATCCTAAATGAGAAATGAGAAAATTTAGGTGTCAACAAAGTCCCGTACCCAAATCTCTAGTTTGTAGGAGTAAAATAATCCTCCCATTATTTTATTTAGGTGTCTAATCGACCTACTATAAACTGATTAGTGGCGACTCCTAGATAAAATTAATATGCATGTTAAAAAATTTGAACTTAAGTTGCGAATTGGTATGGGTTTGGGAGGGCCCGAGTTAAGTCTAGGCTTAACAATTTATTAGCCAAAACCTAGGTGGTTCACACCTGAAAAAATTGGTCGCGACATAAGCCAAAAGATGAATTGAAATCTTGGAGCAATCGAATCATTTCATATGAGCGAAGCCCAATGAACAAGATCCTTCTTCCTCCAAATTATATCCCACACTAAGGCTACCGTGAAAGCACCAGAAAAGCTCCCACGCCAAGTAAACCTATCCGGGGTTCTAGAGAGGACCAGAAGAGAGTAGTCACCAGCTTCCAATACGGTCCTGAGCGCCACCACCATAAGGGGAGAATAAATCTGCAAGCATCGCCTGTCTGGAAAAGCCCAAAGTATCAACGAAGGAGTTCGATAAAAATAAGTTTAAGGGGCCTCTTGGGTGCCAATGGTCAAACTATAAAGACACAAAAAAGCCATCTCCAACTTCCCATAGGAAGGATAATTGAAACTCCTGCCTCAACTGCAAGATCTTCTTCCATGCCCAAGAGCACATAGACGGAGTACGAGAAATCCACAAATTGTCCTTCTTTAAAAAGGTTGTATGGATCCACATACACCACAAGGATTCCTTATCAGTGAAGAGAATCCAAATATACTTGAGTATTGCAGCTTTGGTGCAATCACATAATCTGCGAATGCCCAATCCACCTTCAACCTTAGGGAGACATACTTCCTCCCAAGCAACTTTTGCCCTCCCTTGGCCAAGCGTGGGGCCTTTCCAAAGAAATTGCCTCAAATTTTGTTCTATGCGATCAAGCACTGAACATGGAAGAATAAACACACTGGCCCAATAACTTTGGATGGAATGAAGGACTGACCTTATCAATTGAAGTCTGCTAGCAAAAGAAAGAAACTGTTGTGCCCAAGATTCGACCTTGGCCATGATGCGATCAACAAGTGATATACAGTTCGTCTTGGCAAGCCTTGAAGTAATAATCGTTACTCCTAAATACCTTACTGGTAATTTTCCTTCTCGGAATCCTAGAGCCATAAGGATATAATTCCATAGAGTAGGGGAACCACTAGCAAGGAAGACTTCACTCTTGTTTGTATTCGGCAGTAGTCCACTCTAAGAAGAGAATATGTTAAGGCCTCTTTTAAGCAAGATAACTGAGACCCAGTTAGCCTAACAAAATAAAAAAACATCGTCTGCGAAGAAAAGATGGGAGATGTTCAAGGTTTTACACCTCCAAAAATACTTGAAATCCTGTTGGGAGGCGCGAGAGCTGAGGATCCCAGAAAAAACCTCCATCACCAAAGTAAAGAGATAAGGCGACATCGGGTCCCCCTGCCACCATAGAAGAAATCGTGAAGCTCCCCATTGATGGAGATGGAGTACTTAGGCGTCCTCACACAGACCATGATAAGCCGAGTCATCTAGGAAGGAAAGCCAAAAGCTAACAAGGTTAATTCAAAAAAATCCTAATCAACCGTATCATAAGTTTTCTAGAAGTCAACCTTAATCGCACATTTAGGCAGGTGAGGGTCCCATTGGAATCTTGCAAAAAGCTCTTGAGCCAAGAGAATATTATCATTTATCCTCTTACCTTTGACAAAAGCATTTTGGGAGGGGCTAATCAAATCTTGAAGCACTACAGCTAGGTGATTGGCAAGAATCTTGGTGATAATTTCATATAAAGTATTGCAACAAGTATGGGCTTGAAGTCTGAAACAACACATGCATTTGGGACTTTGGGCACCAAAGCAAGGATAGTGTTGTTCACCTCACGCAAAAGTTTGCTTGAGGAAAAGAAATCCTTAACCGCATCAAGGATAGATAGACCAACTGTCTCCCAGGAACTCCTAAAGAACTCAATAGTGAAATCGTCGGGGCTAGGAGCCTTGCCTTTAGCGAGGGAAAAAAGAGTATCCCTAATCTCCGAATCAATAACGGGTTGAGATAGATCACTAACCTGGGCATCAGTGAGAGGACACCTGATGAGTGCCTGCAAATCCTGCAGTGAAGGCTTCACAAGCACAGCCTGCGGTGTGAGAAGATCGGTGAAGTAAGAGACAAATACTTGCTAAGAGACAAATACTTGCTACACCCTATCCGGATCAGTGACCAGCAAGCTTGAAGAATCCTTAATGGAGATAATTCTATTACGAAGCTGTCTTCTGCTGACAGAGTGGTGAAAAAACTTAGTGTTTCTATCACCTTCCTGAAGCCAATGAATCCTGGACTTTTGCCTATAAAAAGACTCCTCCTGATTTCGCAAATCAATGAAGCATCGATGTTGATCTTTCTCCAGCTCAGCAAGAGAAATATTAGTTGGGTCTTGATGGAGGGCATGCTGAGTAAGCTTCAGGGCATTCCTCGCTTTAGCGGTTCTCACTGAGATATCGGAAAAAGACTCTTTGTTGAGCTGTTTAAGGTGGCATTTAAGAGACTTTAGCTTGCTGACAAGCCTGTACATGGGAATGCTAGCTCCAAGAGTGTCCCAAACTTGCTTGACAATAAAGAAAAAATTTGGATGCTTCATCCAAAAGTTGAAAAACTTAAAAGGCTTTCTTGTATGAACTGGTTGCAACACTCTAACCACCATAGGGGTGTGGTCAGAGATACCTGGATTTAGAAAAGAAGCCTTTGAGAAAGAGAAATCGAGTCTCCACTTAGAGTTCACCAAAACTCGATCGATTTTCCTTTACTTCTTATTCACCCCTGCAGAGGTGGACCAAGTATCCCGAAGACCCACATATCTGAGATCCTCCAACTTCGTCTGAGCCAAACAATCACCAAACCTATCAAAGTAAGGAATCTAGGTGTCTAAGCTGCCCATACGGTCAGTCGGATCTTTAATAGCATTAGAGTCGCCTGCCATTAAAGTCGTCCGCCACCAGCCAGGGCGAATCCTGCAAAATGTTATTCTTCTGGACAAGGTCTGCTCATAAGGGCCGACGGCGCAAAAAAGTATGTTCGCCATAAATCACAAAAATATAGCAACCCACATTTGATATTAGGGAAGTAAGACGACCATGGATAGCTTGAGCATTTAACGAAGACACGTCAAAATTGACCAGCATAGGATTCTAGCCAACCTAAATCCTACCACGAGGAGAGAACATAATATGCCTCCCACCTCCATCCAAACAAAAGGTTCGCAGAAATGGACTGGAAAAAAAGACTTCGGGACCTTAGTCTCAAGGATTTCCACAAGACATAGGTTGTTCGAAGACACCCAACTTCTTATTTCAGCCCTTCTCAGGGGACCCACAAGTCCCAAAATATTCCAAAAACCAACAAACATCCAAAAAACTAGAGAAGAGATGTTACCTCTTCTTGCTAGGCCCATGTCGATTGGGGACCAAAGTAGGCACAGCAAAAGGAGGGGTCCAGGCATAGAGACAGTAGCTTATCCTGGATAGATAACGGCTTCTGATGGTTAGGTGGAACGGTCGGAGATGAAGGGCAAGACAGAAGGCCGTCCTCCTCAGAGGAACTATAAACGTCACGCTCCAAACCACCACCAGCATCCTCTGATCCCGGCTGAGCAGCAGACACACTAGGAGGCCCTGACTTGCCCACAATAGGAAGAGGTCGACCACTACTTGGTTTTGGGGCACTCATAGAGAGTTGTGTTCTTCTAGAAGGAGCAGGAGGATTGACCTTCACAGGGGCCGACACCTGTGGTTTAGCAGAATGGGCAGGAGGCATTGCCTTCACTGGTACAGGGTTCTTTGGTTTCGAGGCCTGAGCACCCCCACTTGGGGGAGGAATACCATCTCCTTTAGGTGCAAAGGCATTATTCTTCTTCCTTTTCACTTGTTTCCATCCTGAATCAGCTCCCTTAGGAGCCTAAGAAGCCGACGGTTCAGAGATTGGAACATCTGCAGGGGGTTCAGTCCCATCAAGTAATGCCTTTCCACGCCCTTCAACCGAGATACCACTCACAGGCCTCGAAGAAAGTTGGGGAGGATCATTCTTCCCACCCAAAACCTGGTTTGTATTAGGAACAACCAATTGAGGGCAACCGAAAGCAACAATTGGTGGTGTACAAACCTGTTGAGGCACAACTTCAGTCGACGCCTAGGCCAGGGGCGCCGAACAAGTATGGCCAAAGATGCCACACTAGGGCAGGCGTTGGGCCTTCGCTTATACTCCACTTCAACAAAACCCGTTTTCCCATGATCCAATACCTCTACAGTTTCACAGCAAGGCTGTTTTGCTAAAACTTCAACACAAGCACGAGCAAATACCAATATACTTTTCTCCTCTGTTCTCAAATCAATGTAAAATGGCTTACCCACCATGCTCGCCACTTGGCTTATACCCTAAGCTGACCAAAAGGCAGCAGGGAGCTTCTTCAAGCGAATCCAAAGAGGGATTGATGAGTGGTCGTCTTTCCTAATCTCCAGTGAGGGCTTTCATTGCTGTAAGATCAGGGGGACTCTTGCGATTGTTATAGGACTGCCTTCTAAAATCTTCCTTTGATAGTCTGCATCCGGAACTCGAAAAAAATAGAAGCCATTCCCATTCGCCATTACCTCCAGAACTTTGGAGCCCCAAGCATTCTTGATGAAGAATTCCACTAGTTTGAATGGAAGCTTCCTTCCAACAAAGTACCCAACCATGTATTCATAAAATTTAGGATCGACAGCATCCAAAATAGCTTGGGAAAGCTCAACAACAGGCTTGTTGTTGATGATGGTGGGTGGAATGTATTCCAAGTCAAAGCCCTTGGTGGCAATTTTGGCCACACTGGCCCAAGAACGGGTCTAAGGAGGTTTGGATTCTCTCCTCGGCTAATCCCTTCGTTGGGGTTTCTTCGAAGCAAACCTGGCTCTGCTTCGGGCACGACGCCTAATAGAGGCTTGCGAGGAAGGTTCAACCTGCTCAGCTTGGTCAGGAGGTGCCAAAGAAGGGCCCTCATGGGGACGGGACATGGGACTTAGTCTCCTTGACATTCCAGTAGCAAATTGCGTTGATCGGGGCTAGCCAATCACACTAGAGGTGGTAGAGGCCATTCGTCGAGCACCTGCCGTGCAAGCCAAACACTTATCCGAAAAAGCCCATTAGGATAAGTAAACATACCTATCCAAGGTCCAAATAGACACCATAGAACAAGGAGGAGCCCACGCTTGCATAGGAACAGCCCACAATACAGCTGAGGAGCAGCAGAAGAATGAAAATGCAGGAATAGTCTTGGCCTTCACCCAGCGCGTGAAAGTTGGGCTTACAAGTCGAGAGCAGAAGGAACACTTGGACAGAAGCTAGGGGGATGAGAGGCGACCTATCCCACTGAAGATCAAGTCTAAACGAACAAAGGGACCACCAAACCAACTTCGAAGCAGAATTCGTAGAACAGCCACAACAGACCGCCTAGGGCAGCTTGGATCTCAAAATGTAGGACGAATATGAGGAAATCGTTCGGTGGAAGTGTAGAAGGAGGTGGGAAACACATATTCTCCAAAAATCGGCCCAAATGGACGCCTAAATCACCGAGAACAAGCTCAGAACTAAAACATGAACAATGTCAGTTTCGCTTGGAAGGAGAGAGCAGGATGAACAGTGCCCGTGTGATGCAAAAAAGGCCAAGCTAAAAATCATCACTGAATCTAACTTTCATGCCTTCTTCCTTGTGTTTTGGAAAGCCTGAATGTTTATAATTGGCTTTTAAAAATAGCTTACCTTACAAGGTTAGATTACATTCCATTCTTTTTTTACTGGAATTTCTCCTCACGTTCACCACATCATCCTTCGACCACAAATGACCCAAGCTTTTACATAACGCCACTAAATGAAGCTCATTCTCAATCTCTCTTTCCATTTTCCTGTTTTGCATACCGCATTCTAGAGATATATTGGTGCCAAGGCTAAATGGATATATTTTTTGGTTGGAGTTGTTGTTGTCTCCTTTGTCTGTGGCTCTCCTCAACTGCAAATCTAGGTAGAACTTGCTTGGAAGGGAGCTCTATGGAATAGGGTAGACAAAGCACTTCCGCCAAAGCGGATAGAGTAGATTTGCCTAGGCTGTAAGGAGTTGCGGTTGAAGAGGTTGGTCAAATCACTTTTGGCAAACCCAATGGAACAATATTACCCAAGTTGGACGGAGTGGTGGCTGATCTTCCAGTGGGTGGATGGCTTGGCAAGTCCTGCTGACCTTCTTGTCCCACTCGGAAATGCAGAAATTTATTTAGGTTTGATTTGAAATGGAAGCTAGGTTTTTGGGTAATTAGGGTTTGGGGATTTGAAGGCTACGGGTGATGTGAGAAAGTTTCTTTTTTTTTTTTTTTAGTAGTATAATGGGATCATCCATTTTGACTAAAACTGGAATCATTTTTGTTGGGGGGTTGGAATTTGTTATCACTATCACCCATGGAAAGGATAGAGAAGAAATTATGCTCAGGTGGAGAGGAAGAGCTCTACTGAAAAAGAGAGGATTTTTTTTTTTTTGCGGTTTATTTTTTTTTTTATTTTTTTTAAATTTTTTTTTCCCTTTGTTTCCTTTGATCGGTTGCTCGACCTGTGACGACCAAGGCCGTTCCTCGCTGGCCTTTGGCAAGGGCAAGCCTCACCCGAGGACAATGAGGTCAATCCTCACTAGATCTTGGCAAGGGCGACCCTCGCCAGAGAGAGAGAGAGAGAGGGGGAAAAAAATTAAAAATATCAAAAAATTAAATAATTCTAAAAATATCAAAAAAATAGTAAATTTTATTCACGTCAATGCCGATTGTGCCATGTAGGACAGTCATCGTCCACATAAGCGAATTCTGGCCAAAATTGGTTTGAAAGACTTAATTGGTAAAGTTAAAAAGTTTATGATTGAATTGGCAAAAGTATAATATGTTTAGGAGTTTTTGGACAATTTTCCCTATGATTCTACCATGAAGGACTACGACTATTAGACTATGCCACCTTCGGATGCACAAATTAATAAAATCTCTACCAAGTGGACTCCATGTTCTTGAAAGAACTATATAATTCTTCTAAACAAAATGACATAATGCTCGATTGAGGGTAATTGGGTTTACTTGAAACAAAATTTCAGTAACATCATGAAAATCCTTGAAGTGAGTACGAGGGTGATTTATTTTATGTATGGACATTTTTTTATTCCATAGCTTAAATAAAAAGTTAGAGATTTGTAAATATAGGCCCAAGTTGGCTGTGCAACGGATTGCTTAAAAGCTATCAATTTCAATCTTATCCCTTCGAAGTGCATTTTCCGCAGATTTATCTTGGAAAGTTTGATATATGAGAAAATCAGATACAGCCCAAATTACTATTGTTAAATGAGAGGGCAGCCCCTATTGGAAATCCGTCCTGACTTGGAAATTTCTAGAAAAGAAGCTGACGCCTGTCCAATTTTAACGCCAAACAATGCTGCCAACTCATAAAAAAAGTTGCTGGAATAGGCCCGACATTCTTCTCATAAAAATAATTTATCCAACGTACCCAATCAACCCAAAGGCCATAAAAATAATTTAACAACACAAAAATAGAAAATAGAAAACGTAAATGCGCCACACTGCACGACATCAAAGGCGACCGTTGTACGGACACAACAAACCGTCAGAGAGTCTTCACAAATCAGGACGACGACGACGTGTCGATCCGTTGGATGATGACTTAGGGATTGACTCAAGGAAGACCTTTTTTCTCTCTCGGAGACCACCCCGCCGCTTTTGTGGAAAACAACCTTATTCTCTGGAAAAGCTCAAAGGTAAAAAGTTGCGAAGCATCCTCCTCGATTGTGGCAACATCATGTCTTTATTCATTTGTTGAGTGATCTTCGCAGTGATGATAATGTTCGAATCCCATCTCCAAGAGTTGAATTTTCATTTCCAACACGTATCTGAGACCTAAAAGTCAATTTAATTGATGATGCAGCATTTAATTGCTAAATTTTCCTGTGAATTCTTCATCGCAAGTGATCATCTTAGGCTAATTCACGGGGTTGATTTAGAAATTCCAGCCACGTTAAGTGAGATCAACCATGCGATTCTTCATCTTGCCCTCAATTCTTCGAGAAAACAGGTCTTCTGAAGTGTACCAATTATGTCACTTTGTGGCAAATATGCTGACTTGTGGTCACCACCATATGTCCTCATTGAACTAAATGAAAGATAATTAAAGTCCGCAATCTTTTTTTATTGATGCCTAAGAAGTTTTACACGGCAAGACAATATATATGCACACAAGAAAGAAAGAAAAAAGGCATAGAGAAGTTGGGTGTGAGTGTGTGTTCTCTTTCCCTAGTTTCCCAGGTCACAAATTACCCATCACAGACAAACGATGCACTTAATACTCCATGAATAACCTACTAGAATCGCCAGACGTATTCCTGCTTGAACATTTAGTCTTGCCCACCATGGGTTATGATCTTTCTTGATGAGCACTCGAAATTTGAATCAGACCGCATCACAGACAAATCGGATTCACTTCCATGCGAGCCTAAGAATAGAATTGGTATGTCTTGGCCTTGATGATGATTTGTCGGAGTCCTCCGATGGGTGATAAGCTCATCAACAGAAGCCCTAATATAATGCAAACCTGGAATAAGCAAAACCCATATCAGATGAACTAAATAACAAACACGAGGCTTGATCGAGGATGAGTTACCAGAGAAGGAGAATGAGTGTAACATACCCAGTTTGACCACCAGGATAAGCTAAACTTCCTCGGCTTGTAGATTGCGAGCCACATTATGCAAGGAAGCTGAAAAAAAACAGCAGAAAGGAGAAGACACATTAGGATTTTATCTGAACCAGAAAGGTCATCCAAGCATTTCGATAAACAAACTTTTACAATGGCAAATTTCAAATCATTATATTAGCAGGAGGTTGCTTACAAAGTATGTCGTTGGGGCAAAAGCAAACCCCCCGAAAAATGAAAGAAGGCTGCCGAAGAATGGGAAAGTGATGGCCACGAACATTGTGAATGCTGCGATGCCAACGGAACATCAATAACATCGACAAAATGGACAGACACGAAAAGCAGGGACCGAACTTATAAATATCGCAAACTAGACCAAAATATACAAGCGAGCAGCAACAAGAGACCGGGCATCATACTTACCCACGTAGACATTGCGAGCCACAAAACGAAGCATTCCAGTTGGTTTGAAGTGCAATTTTTTCACTAATACAGTCTCTATCATGTCAAACACCGGCATCGCGTAGACCTGCGCCAAACCATGAAGATAAATTTAAGTCACAGGCTAGAAAGACACCGTCGCCACAAAGAACATTGAAAGACCCAAGAGGAGGAGCTTGTACATTACCTGGTAACTTCCAATAACATGGATGACGACAAACATGTTTGCCAATGCAATGAGCCACTTCGGTTTGTTCAGGGAGACGAGGATATCATCCTCGACCGAGTTCCCGAACATCCAGTAACCAATTAGAGCGACTGGGAAGTAGCAGAGAGCCACGACAATGTAGGCGACAATGACTCCTCTCCACATCGGGCCCTTGGACGGCTTCTCAGGAGTGGAGGGGATGGTCGCCTGAATCTCCAGGACCACATTGTGCCCGGCATAGGCGAAAGCCACATCGCCCATGGCACTGAAGAAGTCGAAGACCTTCCCAGCCGTGGTCGATGACCTATAACTGTACTTCACGCCCGGCTGAACGCCCTTTTCTACGGAAGCTCCCCAAGCTATGGTTGAGTAACTGAAAAATGAAGATTATGAAATGTCATCCCGAATCATGTTATGACTTAAATGGTACCGATTATGAGGAAGCGAATTCACAAGAATTAGAATAGAAGCATATTACCTCAGAGACATAACGGCTGCAGTGAGGGAGACGCCGGAGATGGAGTTGAAGTTGGGGAGATGGGAGAGGACAAAGTGGACAGAGGCAAAGATCATGATGAAGTAGGTGGTCTTCAATTTCTTGCATTTCATGCACACGGTGTCGTGGAACTTCTGCAGCGACTTCCCCCCGGTGACCATGTACACAATGTTCACACCGACCTCGACGACCAGCTGCTGAGGTACCACGATGTAGAGTCCAAGCTTCTCGCCGAACGCGTACTGCCCGAGCTCATGGTACCGATCGAACCTCCTTCCGGGGATCATCTCGTGCATCTCGACCATTTGCCACAATGTGTACAGGGTGATGACCCATGACAGGACTAGCACAGCTACACCAGGCCCCCTAGAGAACATCAACGAAACACACAAAGCAGCCAAGTTACATAGGACAGGACGACTCGTAAGTTCAATCTGCAAACTGATAGCTACTACACTGCAACTTGGTATTGACTCGGTAACCGGTAGGCAAATTTAGTCATCAAATTTGCACAAAACGCTACTTGCACTAAATTAGGCACCAGGAAAGAAAAAGATGGTAGACTGAGGACAGCTGAACTGGCTAGAGGAGAAATATAACCAAGGATTAAATTAATTCAGGACCAACTTCTTCCGCACTTTAATAGATTTGAAATGACCGAAATGGTTTCTAGCTTGGGAAGTTTGGCATACCATCCGAGTTCGGACATGGCATAGGGGAGGCTGAGGACGCCGGCTCCAACCATGGCCGTGACATTGTGGAAGGCCGAGTACCACCATTTTGCTTTCCTCGAAGAGGTGATGGGAAGCCAGTCATCGATTTCCTTCTGCTTCGCTAGTTTCTCCTCAATCTGCGTGATTGATCACGAAGCATTTGTTCTACTTTAGATCTTGCCTTAGGATGAAAAAAAAAAAGTTCTGTCTCATTTGCGTTTACCCGAAACTAGAATCACTAAACAAGAAAGTAGCAGCATTTTGCTCCCAAAGTAACAGTGTGATATTTGCAAACGAGCCTGCCAATCGTAGCATTTTAACTGAATCCTAAATTCGACATCATGCATATGTAAATATCCCACTTCCTTTGTTAATAGAGTTCATATGTTTTTTATACACATATGGCCACTCTTGACCTATGAACTTAAGCTTTTTGGATTGAACTTTCCTATACGGCATCAAAGGTTCTACCCTTTTGCGTGTGCCTCCATCCTGCTAGTCAAATTTTATGTGCCACACTCCTAATCCGATTTTTACGTCCATTGACTATGGGGTTATATTCTTTTCATATACATATAATCTCTCTCTACCTATGATTGTAAGTTTTTTTTATTGGATTTATTAATGGTGGGATGTTCACATGATGTTAGCTGGATAAACTGCCCAAAAAGTTTTAAAACCTATTGTATGGCAATTAATTCAAACCCAACAATTTTCAATTTTGTCAATTTTGTCTTTTGATGATCTTCAAATTTAGTCATTTCGACCAATTTTGGCCAGAAATCGATAACGGGCGGTCCACGTTAGTGCTGGTCGATCGAGCCACATTGGATGGAGCTTTCATGTTGGCAATTTTCAATTAAAATCGGCCAAAATGACTATATTGATGAATTGCTAAAAGATTTAAGATCAAATTGTAAAAAAAACAAAAAAACAAAAAATTAAATATTGAATTGGCCTTTATCCAATAGATTTATGATATTTTGGATAATTTTTCCTGATGTTAGTCGACAACATATATATATTTTTAAGGATCGATGACATGCAAATATTTGAGGTGCCAAATAATTATTCATTTTGGTGGTCACGACTACGAAGTCACATAGTCAAAGCAAAACGCAAGAGCGGCCTTTTTAAAAATGGCGTTCTCTTTCCAAACGATTCATCGAATTCGAACAATTTTGCGAAAAATTGGAGACCCTTGATCTTTACCGTTTCGAATCTAAATTAAACAAATCGTATATGTGATGATGGACCACGTCGGGTAACGTGCCTTGAAGTAAAGATCGAATATTAAAAAAATAATAAAAAGAAATAAGGAAAATTGTCAACCATGTGTCCAAGTTGATTGGATTATGACCACTAAGCCACGTGGAGGAGTGAACCTCACATGTTTATCTCGTTTTTTTTTTTTTTTTTTTTTTTTTTTAAATTTTTTTTTATGCTGGAGGAACCACTTTGGCCAACAGCCACCATGTAAAACCCCAGGTGTCGCTAGTGGGGGACCCATCACCCCGGCGCCACGCGTAAATCACCCAATAGCCTATTAGCCTCCTTGCAACTTGCGTTGCAGGGGTTTCGAACTCCTGACCTTCCCTCAGCGCCGTCCGGCCTCCCAAAGAGAAATGCCACTGGCCGGTGGTCACATGTTTATCTCATTGATATAAGCTAAAATCTTTAACTATAGGCAGCATACTTAACATTAAAAAAAAAAGAACAGGAAAAAGCCTGGTTTTAAAGACATGCAATGCGACATGCTATGTTAAAACTCATTTGGAAAGAAGACACAATTAAATGTCATAACTTTTATACGCTTACTTTGATGTTATGAGTTTTCAATCGATTATTTACTTCTAAAAGAGAAAAACCTTTACTTGAAATGCAAAATCATGAGTCATGATACTTGTGATGAACGTTTTTTTGAAAAGTTATGACCCTTAGATAACTGATTAAAAAAATTATGACAATCGGGTGATTGATGGAGGATGTTATATGAAAAAGTACAATAATTATGGTGTCTTTTTATGAAATCATTTCTGCCCTTAGAGCCATGCAAGGGCGAATCATTTTTCTAGATGGACCGTGATGGTACCGACATGATTCGAAGAGTACATAGTACCAATAATGCAAGAGTCATGCCCCATGGCTTTTCTATGAGCTATGGGAGTTTGGGATATATTGATATTATTGTACTTTGTAAAACTGCCACAAGGGGATGATTCTAAAGGCTTCCTTTTCCTATGATTTACTATTTTTCCATTAACTAAAGTGATCATTTTTAGAAAAACTCCTAGAAAAATTCCTTCCAAATCATTCTTCCCTGTGAAACAAACGGAACGTAATACTTAAAAATATAAAACGCTTCCAATATGTAAGAACAAGTTGAGGTTTAATGATTTCGAGAAAATAAATTTAATGTATTCTTAATGTGAAATGTTAAAATCTTTAAAAAAGAATGCGTATATTGACATGGAGATTAGCCCCAAAAAAAGAAAATTCATAATTTTTGAAATCTTGAATTGTATTTTCTTGAATTTTGTCCAAAAAGCAGAAACTAAGTGTTGGCTTCTTTACCACCGCTCGCGGTGGCGTAGCTGACTTCGGGCTCTCTCCTCCTCACGAAGGGGAGGAGTTCAAATCCCAGAGGCATCGCATTCGTGCGACTCACCCGCGGCTGAGTCTGTGGTGGTGGCTCAGTTCGCCCCGGGTTTACGCCGTCGGCTACCGGCTATACGGTGGTTTTCGGGTTACAAAAAAAAAAAGTTTTGGCTTCTTTTTTTAAGCCAAAGCAATGGGGACGTACTCATACGAAAATCCGTTCACTCAATCAAGTGAGAAAGCACGAATGAGCATTGAAAAAGCGAGTCAACTCGCAGGCCCAATGAAAAGCCGCCATGTAGCCCTATGGATGAATCTCGTAAATCAATCTCAGCGCCTCAGATGGTAACAACAAAATTCAGATAGAGGCGCACCTCAGAGTCCATCCCTCCTGTTAGAAATTAAACAAAGTTTATCGTGTTGATACTTCAATATGGAGACTATCGAGTTACCGATACTTTGACATCGAGATCCTGGAATTGATACGAAGATTGTTCGATACCAGCATTAAATAAGAGTCATAATTGCTGCATTATTTTTAATGCGTCTATTCATATTTTCAGGTATAATGATTATTTCTAGAGATATAATGAGATATGATGAGATATTATGAGATATTGTGAGATATAGTGATTATTTTGTAAGTTTCTAGATATTCATCTTCTCCGAAATGCTAACAATATTTATTAGTAAGAACAAAGGCCGTGTAATAAGTCTATAAATAGGAGAGTCTTGTAATAATTTTTGTTAAGGTGAAATAAAGTGAGTCAAACAGAAAAGCCTATCTATCTCATTCTCTTTTTTGAGTGAGTTGCGAGCATTTAAGTTTCAAATTTCTCCCATCAAATTGGTATCGGAGCTTATGGTTTATGATCATGGCCTCATCAAATAATCATTTTCCTCTTCAATACCCTCATTTTACCAAAGACAATTATGGTAATTGGGCCGTTAGAATGAAAACTCTACTCGGCGCCTACGGTATGTGGGAACTTGTCAACACTAGCTATGATAAGCTAGAGGATGAAACTACCTTGAACCAAAACCAAAGGAATGCCTTGGGGAAGGTTTGAATGAAAAATCAACATGCCATGTCAATCATCTATCAAGCCTTAGATGATTCCATGTTTGAAAAGGTGTTGAACGCCATTGCTACTAAAGAGACATGGGAGATTCTTCGAAACACATGTCAAGGAGAATAGAAAGTTCAGAAGATTTTCCTTCAAACGTTGAGAGGTGAATTCGAGGTAATTCATATAAAAGAATATGAATCAATTGTTGATTATTTTACAAGAGTTTTGGCGATTGTCAACTAGATGAAAAGAAACGGAGAAGATGTTTCAGATGTTTGTGTTGTCGAGAAAATACTTCAGTCCTTAGATAAGAAGTACGACCACATTGCTATTGTAATTGAAGAATCCAAAGACTTGGATGCCATGGCGATTAATGAGCTTATGGGTTCATTACAATCCCACGAAGAAAGGTTTAGGAAAAAAAAAAGATTGAACTAGTGGAGGAAGTTCTTCAAATGCGACTAACCATCCAAGATGAGGAGTAAAGAAGAGAACCCGCACAAACTCACGAGACAAACCAGGATCATGGATCATAATTGAGGCTGAGGTCGCTTTCAAGGAAGAGGTCATGGACAAAGTAAAGGAGATGCTGCACAAAGTGACGGTAGATACGAGTATCAAAGGGGTGTTCATGGAAGAGGAAAGAATTCAATAGGCCAATGGTATGAAAAATCTAAATTCGATGTTATCATTACAATAAACTTGGCCATTATACTTCTAACTGCTGGAGCAAGGAGAGTAGAGGAACAGATGAAAAGGTAAATTTAGTGAATGATGCTGATCAAGTTCTCTTATTGGCATACAAAGAAGAGGAAGAAGGATGACAAAATGATATGTGATATTTGGATATTGGTGTAAGCAACCACATGTGTGGGCGAAAGGAGATGTTTGCTGAGTTAGATGAGACAATTAAGGGGAAAGTTTGGTCTAGAATTCTAAAATTATTGTTGAAGGCAAATGTACAATTCTGATTCATTTGAAGAATGGTGCACATAAGTTTATTACTAATGTTTATTATATCCCGAAAATATCAATTAATATTTTGAGTTTGGAATAGCTTCTAGAGAAAGGCTATACTGCTCATATGAAAGATTTTTGTCTTGTGCTAAGAGACAAAAATAATAAACCGATTGCAAATGTGAAGATGTCGAATACTAGGATGTTAATTCTCAATATAAAGAATGAAATGTCTCAATGCCCGACGGTGTGCGTGGGTTATCCTTCATGGTTGTGACATTTGAAGTTCAGCCATCTCGATTTTAGCGAACTCAATTTGATTTATCACGAGAAGATGGTTTATGGCCTACCACATATTAATTATCCCATTCAATTATGTGAAGGGTGTATTATCAGTAAGCATTCTAGAACTAGCTTTCCAAAGGAAGCGACTTATCAAGCGAAGAAGCTGCTTGGGTTGATTCATTATGATGTATGTGGCCCAATCACTCCTCATTCATATGGCAATCATCGATATATTTACTTTCAGTGATGATTTTACTTGAAAAACTTATGTGTATTTTTTGAAAGAAAAGACAAAAGTATTTGATATGTTCAAACAATTCAAGAACTTGGCTGGAAAGTAGAGTGACTATTTTATCAAAGCTATGAAGACCAATCATGACGAAGAATTCACCTTAACCATATTCAACAAATTTTGTGAGGATCATGGTATTAAGCATTTCTTAATGGCTTCGTATTCTCCTAAAAAAAAAAAACGGTGTAGTTGAACAGAAAAATAGAACCATTCTTGACATGGTTCGAAGCATGTTGAAGAGTAAAAATTTACCGAAAGAGATTTGGGCTGAAGTTGTTTCATGTGTTGTCTATCTTCAAAATAGATATCCTACATTCGCACTTGAAGGTGGAACTCCACAAGATGCATGGACCAAGAGAACACCAAGTGTTTCACACTTAAGGATTTTCGAAAGCATTGCCTATGCTCATGTCCCAGACTATGAAAGATTGAAGCTGGAAGACAAGAGCAAAAAGCTCATCTTTATTGGCTATGACTCCTCTTCCAAAGCTTATTGATTATTTGATCATAACACTTTGAAAGTGTATATAAGCAGAAATGTCAAGTTCGATGAAGATGGCATATGGGAAGACAACCTAAAAGATGAAGCAAATACTCCTGGTGATATCAATCAAACAAAGTTAAAAGATCATTTTTCACCTTCTTTTCCAATATCTTCTTTAAGTTCGTCATCATCTACCTCTTCAAATGATGTCAATGAACCGCTAGTGCGAAGATCGAGAAGATTATCCGATATTTATGAAGCTACTGATGAGTTTCACCTTGTATGTCTTCTTGTAAATTGTGAACCACTTGTCTATGATGATGCCGCTAAAGAAGTAAAGTGGAGAAAAGCCATATATGAAGAAATTGATGCCATTGAGAAGAATCAAACATGGGACTTGCTGATCATCCAATGGACAAGAAATTGATTGGAGTCAAATGGTTGTACAAGGCCAAAAAGAACAAGAATGGAGAAAGGAGAAACGACAAGATATAAGGCTAGATTAGTCATGAAAAGCTACAAGCAAAAAGCCATAATCGACTATGATGCTCTAGTTATTCGTATGGAAACGATTAGATTGACCATTTCAATTGCTGCTTAAAATGATTGGCAGATTTATCAAATGGATGTCAAATCAGTATTTTTGAAAGACATCTTGAATGAGAAATCTTTGTCGAATGACCCGAGAGGTTTATTGTGAAAGGTCATGAAAACAAAGTGTTGAAGTTGAAGAAAGCTTTATATGGGCCTAAATAAGTATTGAGAGCATAATATTCCAAAATTGATACATATTTCAAAGTGAATGGATTCTTACAATGTCCATATGAGCATGCACTCTATTTGAAGTAAGAAAAAGGTGATGTTTTACTCACCTGTTTATATGTTGATGACCTTGTTTTTACAGGAAATAATCCAGTGTTGATACATGCGTTTTAAGGCATCGATGGTGAAAGAATTCGATATGACCGATAATGCTCTTATGAATTATTTCCTTGGGATCAAAGAGAAGCAAAGTGTCAAAAGGATTTTTATTTCCCAAAAAGGATATGCAAAAAATATCCTTGAAAAATTCAACATGAAGAATTGTACTCTGGTTGATACACCAATGGAGTGCGAAACCAAGCTTTTGAAGTTTGATAATGGTGTCGATGTTGATTCGACATATTACAAAAGCTTGATTGGGAGTTTGAGATACTTGACATACACGAGACCGGATATTATGTATAATGTTGGAATTATGAGTTTATTTGCAAAGAGGATACTTCGGTATATCAAAGGTACTTCTTCTCATGGCTTACACTACTATCGCTATGAATCCTTCCAACTTAGATTTTATTTTGATAGTGATTATGGTGGAGATATCGACAATCGAAAGAGCACTACAGGCTTTGTATTTTTCTTGTGTGACATTACTTTTACGTGGTCATCAAAGAAGCAACCCAATATCACTCTGTCAACATATGAAGCTAAATATATAGCTACATCCTCATGTGTTTTTCATGCAATATGATTGAAAAAACTACTCAAAGATATTTTTATAGAGCAGAAGAAAGCAACTGAAATTTTTGTTGATAATGTTTCTGCTATTGCATTAGCGAAAAATCCAATTTTTCATGAATGAAACAAACATATCGATGTTTGATATCACTTCATTCAAGAACAAGTTAAAGGGAATGAGGTTGAAATGTTGCATCAAGTAGCGGACATTTTTACCAAACCTCTCAAGATTGATGCTTTCCGAAAGTACAAGAACTTGCTTGGATTGATTGAGGGAAGAAAATTTGGTTTAAGGGGGAGTGTTAGAAATTAAACCAAATTTAATGGTGCTGATACTTCAATACCAAGACTATTGAATTGCCGACACTTCGACACCGACATCCCAAAATTGATACTGAAGACTGTTTAGTACCCCCATTGAAGAAGAGTCATAATTACCATGTTACTTTTAATGAGTTTGTTTGTGGTGTAATGATAATTTCTAGATATATGATGAGTTATTATGATGTATGATAAGTATAATGAGATATTTTGAAATATGATGATTATTTTGTAAGTTTCTAGAGATTCATCTTTTCTGAAATGTTAATTGAAAATAGTAAAGGTCATGTAACAAGTCTATAACTAAGGGAGTTTTGTAATTGTTTTTAAGGTGAAATAAAGTGAATCAAACAAAGAAGCCTATCTATTAGGGGTGAGTGCGGTTCTCGGGTAGAACCGGGAATCGGAGAACCGCACCGATGGGTCTGGTTCGGTTCCCGGTTCCGAGAAGAGAGGTTCCGGTTCCCGGTTCCATTTTTTTTTGGAACCGGAACTGAACCGGAACTAGGTTCCTAATTCTTAAAAACCCTAATTTTATTCCAATATGTCTCTTCTCTCTCTGACTCTAACCTTAACCTCAACTCCCGACTCTCTTCTTCGGCTCTCTCCGCCTGGCGACGCCCTTCATGACGACTCGACGCTACTCGCCCCCCTCAGCTTCCCTCAACCTTCGTTACCCTTCTTCCTCCGTATTCTCGAGCGCGTACCCTCCTGGTACGCGCGCTCTCTCTCTCTCTCTCTCTCTAGTTCTTGGTTTGGGGGTCTTCTTCGTCCAATACGCCAGTTAGGGTCCGGGGAGTTTGTTTCGATTTTGGACTGAAAGCTGTGTCCCCGTGAGTTTGATCTGTCTGACGCCTCTCTTCAGGATCTTGTGTTCTTCTCGTGTTTTCTGGACCAACATGTTTTGTCCTTCTTTTGTTGTTGCCAAGGATTATTGATTGTTCGTGTGATGAGTAGTTTGTTCATTTGGTGATTCGTGGGGAGGGTTGAAATGGGTCTGGTCTGTCTATGGCTTGGTTATTGAATTGGGGCTTTGGATATCATGATTCGTCCCAATAACTAGAAAAGTAAAATCAGTGCCATTCGGAATCGTGTCTTGTGTCCTCTGCTCTTAAAGCGACGTCCTTTGCTCACCGATTCCGATGAAAGTTCTGTAATTTAGAGCATTTGATCCATGTAATTTTTGTGAGCAGTGGGTGATGAAAAACTGGGGGAGGTGTTGAGATTTGGGATCAGCTAGGTTCTCCTAGTTCTCAACCTAATAGTGAGATCACTACAGGAAAATGGGTTGCAAAGATTATAGTCAAAGAATGTTCCCAACCATTACAGCTGTACCTAATTAGAACTTATAGAATTTCAGGGATTAACTGTATATCAACATAGGCTTTTATCCATAATTGCTGATAAGAACTCGGCCACAACTATGCACGTAATATTTTGCAGAGAACACATGCCGGCAGTCATAAGCTATAACTTTTTAATATGCGAAAGGAAAATCTATATAATAATCACAAGAAAAATTCAGCAAAATAACAATGAAAAGAAAATGAGAGAAATTGTAGGCGTCTCCTCTGTATGCTTGTTTATCCAAAGAGCAGCTTTTATCATGAAGAAGAGCCATTAGAAGCTGGTCCCACAATTGGTGGCACAAGCAAGGGATTTCAATTTATGATGTACTCCCAGTTTTTTAAATGACCAGCAAAGAGAAAACCGACATTCTTGATCGTTTGTCTAGATATTGTAATTGAGCAAGTATTGACATCTTATTTGAAGTTGGAGTTCTTAGAATGAACTATTGGTCTTTCACCCAAAATAACTGCAAGAGGATATGTTGTGTATATGTGAATTGTGAAGTTAATGTATCAAGGGATTCCCGACAATAGGAGTTTTTTTTTGCAGACTTTTCTTCAATTTCCTCTCCTTTATTTAGTTGAATTCTTTGCCAAGAATTCTTTTTCCTGTTGATACCGTTGTCATTTTGTATTCTCTTTTATGAATGATAAGCTTGTCTATTATTGTTGCGTTCCTTCTTTGTTTTTTTTTTTTTTAATGAAAAAAAAAAAGGAACCTGTTGGATCCTGAAACTGACCCTGAAATCTGTGATAGGGTAGGTTCCAGGCCTTGCCCGACGGGTTTCGCTCCAAAAATGAGGAACTTATACTCGATGTTAGATTCCAGGTCCCAGGCGAAACTTGTAAGAAATCTGGAACCGCTCACCCCTACTATCTATTTCATTTTCTATTTTGAGTGAGTTGCGAGCATTTCATCTTTAAATTTCTCCCATCACCTCTGCCTTGGCCCTCGCCGCGGTGTGCTAATCGCGGGGGCGAGAAACGAAAGCTGATGATTAGCAAAAAATAAGAAATTTTTATTTTTATTTTCGATAGGTGGGTTACGAGAATAGGATCGGCCATAGATTTTGAGGTCGAGAATGAGAGCCGAGGTCATGGGCAGGAAGAAGAGCCACGTACTTGTTGCGGCCCTTCTTCACCATCTCAGACAGAGACAGCATTCACCAACGTATGAGATAGAGAGAGAGAGAGAGGACTCACGAAGTGACTGTTGCCGTACTTCTTATCGGGGGTACCTTGCGTTTCCATGGCAGCTTCCTGCTGCGGGGCGGCAGCAGCGATGGTGCGAACGATTCGCACCTGGGAAGCAGCACGAAGCTCAGCTCGACTCCAGTGCAGAGAGAGAGAGGGGGAAGGGGGCACAGAGTCGTAGAGAATGCGTACTCCGTTCTGCGTATTTAAAGGGGAAGAAGAAGCGATCCTCATACTATAACTTACCCACTCTTTATCATTTTAACACTATAACGTTACATGAACGGACGAAGGGGGAGGGAGGGAGAGAGATTGAAGGTGATGTTTTTTTGTTTGACTTTGGCGAGTCACCTTCGACAGACATCTGCTTCTGAGCTGGATCTGTGGAAAATTGCAGGAAGATGGATCTCCCTCCGCCACAGAGAGAGATTGAAGGTAACTCTTTTTGTTTGGTCACCTTCGACAGCCATATGCTTCTGAGTTAGATCCGTGGAAAATTTCAGGAAGATATATCTCCCTTAGCCTACAATCTGGGCATAACTCAACCCGATTAAATTAATTTTGCTTTCATTCCCCCACATCATTCATTCAACCATATGACTTTCTCTATTTCTTTCTTTAATTGCAAGCATAAGATTTCGATCTTTTTTTTTTTTTTTTTTTTTAGGCGTAATTGCTCGCTCGACTGTGCTATAACATGGTGACGTTGCTTGCGTGTGTGTTGCGTGGAAGTACGTGAAGTTGCTCTCATTTTTCTTATCATGAAAATCAACACAAATTGATAATAAAATATTAGGAAATAACATTACATAAGAAATTTTTTTTTTAAATGTATCTTTTCTGCGAAAATTAATTTTAAATAGAGAGTAATATCTAACGTTAATTAACGCCGTGATAAGGAGAGCATTAACCTTAAGTTTTGATCGGGAGTGCAGAATGAATGTAGGAAGAATTATGACGTATTTTGGCCCTTTTCCCCTGCGGCTTTGTCCTCTCTGTTTTGTACATGTTCGGCCTGTCAATTTAAGTGACATGCCTCATATGAGAAAGTCTTTCGTTATGTCCGCAAATCAGATATTACGAAAATATCATGTGGTTCACACTAGCGGCCGCGAAACAAATGTGTTTATGAGAATTCTTAAAATGTTCTATAAATTTATTTCTTAACCCATATTTGATACATGATAAATGTGTCATGACTGAGTCTAGAATGATAAAATAATTTGGATGTTAAATAGGTCAACGATTTATTTAGACCTAACTCACTCCTATAATTCTTTCTTCACTTTCTCCTCCTCACTTAATATTACATGTTCTTGCTCCATGCTCTCACCTCAGTTTTGGTATGATTTTTTTCCAAAATATGAAAGTGTAAAGTAATATGATCAGGTCAGGTATGGGAGTAGGTATAAATTGGGTTGGGTGAATCACTAAATTTATATTACATGGAGATAAGTCAAAAAACAAGTTAAATGAACTAATTTGTATCGGATCATTTTCGATTCAATCTACCCATTTGACGGATCTATCATAATTCATGCTTTAGAGAGGAATTCAATCGATGTGTACCCGATTAATCGTGATAAAGGTTTGGGCCAAAGCAACCCATCGATTGAAAGTTCAAGAACTAAGTGCTATGCCTGCGAAGGATGACCTTACAACACGTCTAGATGAAATGCTACGTGGCGAGTTACCTCCAGCACGCTATTCTTCAGTCGCGAGATTTATCTAGACCATTATCGTTAGATCTCGATGTGGAAAAGCAAGAATCGAAGCGACTGATTCAACCGCGTTATATTATAAGGATGGCGATGGTTGACTTTTCCAACTTGAAACGATAAACTTGGGGTGGGGATCTCACTTTCGCACTAAGAATCTCCCCAAAAAAATTTCGCTTTCGAGTCCTTTCTTTCCCCAACTTGTTATATTCTCCCATGAAAGCTGGTCTAAACTCTATTATTACATCGGACTAATCTTCCTCTTTATTGGAAAACAAAGTTTCGTGGAATGAGGCGGACGTGAGGGTCAACTCAGGAAACAACGGCACTACTCCTACGTCTTTTCCCCGTACCTCCTAAACCACTTATTGCGGTAAGAATTAATGACTTGCATTTCATTCTTCTATTTCTCTATTTTTTTTTTCTTGAAAATATATTTAAAACAGAAATTTGTTTAATAACGTAATTTCATTTTTTTAATTTTAAAATAAATTTTTAATTTAGAAATATGTTTGGAATAGAAATGAGAAGTAAAATTTCTCTACTTTTTTAATTCTTGAAATAGAATTAAGAAATAAAAACTTTTCTCATCATTTACTTTCGCTGCCACTCGCCATTAGGTGCTTGGAGGAAAATTTTTCAGATAGTTATCAAACGCGTATTTTTACTTAAAAACTTGTCTATTGAATTGAAAAAAAAAAAAAATTACTAGCCAAAATCAATTCTGGATCATAATGATTATCATTCGTGTCCCAAGTTGCCATTCCTTTGACAAAACGCACGAAATCCCTATGTTCAAAGTCGCAGCCAACCGCCAACCCACGCGCCTTCTCGACCCACTATGGCCACAAAACACGGGACATCATCGGCACATCGGCTAACTCTAGCCACTGTCGACGCCCCGAATGGCTTCGGACAAACACGTTAGCCCGGCGGGCTTGTCAAGGCCGAAGGAAAAAGGAAAAATGAGATGAGTGGGCACGAACGGGACACGCCTATCAAAGACTACCCCATTGAGAAACGGATGAGGGGACCCTTTCACCGTCAAAGTTGCCCCGATACAATCCTTCCATCGATTGGGTAGTCTAATTGTCAACAACACGTGGAATTCGGGAGCCCAAACAGGCGCGACGACTTGGACGATTGAAACCGACAGTCAGCGCCCTTTGTCCGCTGCCGCATGCACCTCTCTCTCTCTCTCTCAGAGCCATATGCTTTTCCCATAACCTTGACCTTTTCAGAACTTTCGAAGTTTTCGCAAGAACTCGGGCCCCAACTCTCAAGTTGCTGCTTTCGTCTCCTTCGTTTAGGCCAGTGTGTCTGTCTGGTCTAGTTGCTTCCTTGGAACATCCAATTAATCACCTCTTGCTGTTTAACTAAACCCTTGATTAAAGGTCGAAACCCCCTCTCATTAGAGCGTATGCTGGCATGAATGTATGCGTAATCGAAACACGGGGATGTCTCGCGGGTTCATGCCAATTGTTTTCGGTTGAATTAGGACAGCTCTTTGACCAAACCGACCTTCCTCGAAATTGATGGTCGATTTGGGTTTGATAATCAAGAGCACGACCATAATCTGGTCTGCAGGATATATACATCCGTATACACTTCTGAGGTAGCACTTAATTGAACTTCACGCATCTTTAATCATTTTGATGATCTGATAGGCGACAAATTAGAATCGGATAATACAAATTGTGAAAAGGAAATGATGAGTCATAAGGCATTTTGTCCATATAATATATGTCATGTTCATTTCCATCAAGTAGCGAAAGGGTCGTTGTTGCTTGGAAGGAACATGGGACACTCGGAAGAGTATAGAGGCTAGAAAACAAGTGAATGCAAAAAAAATTCCAACATCGTTTTTTAGGAGAATGTCGATCGTCAATGTTGTCCTTGGCAATCCATGTCGCTCTGCAGTTACTGCAGTTTAATGTCGGAATGGGAATGGAAACTTCGACAATAACAAGCACAACCGTGATATGGTGTGCAGAGGAGTTCCCAATATATATACATGCGTATAAACTTCTGAGGTCGCCCTTAATATAACTTTACGCATGTTTAATCATTTGACAATCTGATAGGCGACAAATTAGATTCAAATAATGCAAACTGTGAAAAGGAAAGGATGAGTCATAAAGCATTTTGTCCATATAATGTGATGTTCATTTTCATCATCTAGTGAAAGGGTCGTTGTTGCTTGGAAGGAACATGGAACAATGGAAAGAGTACAGAGGCTAGAAAACACTGGAATGCAAAATAAATTCCAACATCGTTTTTAGGAGAATGTTGATCTTCAATGCTGTCGTTGGCAATTCATGTCACTTAGCACTTACTGCTATTTAAAGTTGGAATGGGAATGGAAATTTCGTGGGAAGCAGGTCACAGGAATTCCATCTAACAAGCCCATAAGAGGTAGACGAAGCGGCCCACTTGGCACGTTTGTGGGCTGTGACATTTCGATCTCTTGAGAGAACAAGTGATAGATCAACTATTCAAAAACGATGAATCGAGAATCGCATTGTAAATAAGATGAGCAGTGGACCAACTTGGGATGGAAGAGCTCTAGTTGACATTTGGGACAACGTGGAGACGGTCTCCCCTGGAAAATAAAGTACATCAGTGGCTCCTGAGCCTAAGGCAAGATGAACTTGAAGTCATGGAGCAAGAGCTTGAGCTTCCTCAGCCGAGGTGGTGAGATGCTGGGGAGCAAGAGACAGGGTCAAGGATGCAAAGGAGACAAATCCTTTATATGCCCGGCAGGAGAAAAGGGTCAGGTTGAAGAGGCCAACTAGGGTTTCCTCAAAGAGAATGTGATGGAAGGATTCGGTAGAACTGTCACAAATTGGGCAACTTGGGTGGAGGATGGAAATTCTAAAACAAGTTTGAGACTATCCGAATGATATTCCAAAGTTTTCAAAATGCGGCAAGAATGAGAAGGGAAACGGTGAGAATGATCAGTAGGGTATCAAATTTAACGGAATATGAGCCTGATCTAGAGAGAGAAAGAGAGAGAGAGAGAGAGAGATTCTTGTTGGAGGAGAAGACTATTTGGAATCAGTATCTATTAATGTTTATTGTTACAACAAAAGACAAGAATTACAATTGGAAAGGAAAACAGTAGTCTAGTATTCTTCAATCAATCAAAAACATCGATTATATATTTGAAACAAAATTGGCTGTAGGAGACTTACAACCGAGGGTTAGGGTTAACACTAGAATCTATCTTAACAATTCCTAACTGCAAAGTTGCTAAAATTTATTTTTCACCCAATTCTTCTCAGTAAAAGAAAGTTTAGTGTGTAGAAGCGCAAAAGAAGCAGTAAAGTGTAAACTGGGCACCTGCTACGGATTCTTCATCTCTCATAACAGAAAGTTAGCAGGTTCACATTTCCATGTGTAACCGAATTTCGATGTGCAGTACTTTCCATGTACTCCTGTGAGCTTCCCTGTTCCTGCTGTTAGATGGAAACGCACTGTCTTTCTTGTACATTCTCTGCATTAAGGGGAAAAGAGATGCCAAATCAAGATGGGGCAAGATACATGGCCATTAGCCCCACCAACTGGAGCTTCTTTTTCACCCCCAGATTGCTAAGCCAAGAATCTGGCTATGAGATTGACTGTGGGGAACAAAGTATCGTGCATAAGATCGAATTTGTCATGCACCTCTTCTAGATTGATTAAATGCAAAACTTGTTAGGAACACTCAACGATAATCACCTGGTGCTGTCTCCTTCTAATTAAGATGATGGTTTTATTAATTATTGTGATGGGCCTAAGTTGGCCCGTTCGCCCATGTTGGGCCTAAAAGCCTGACCCACAAGATTAGGGCCCATGGATGGAGGGATACGTCAAGAGTTGAACTTTTGGGGGACGTCTTTTCTTAAAGGGACACGTCCTTTGGAGAGGACTTATTTAAGGGGAAAAGAGAGGGAGGAACGCACCTTTTGGAATAGACGTATGTTCCTCCTCCCTCTCTCCCTCCAAAAAGAAAAAAACAATAAACTCTTTTCCCTTCAAGGCAAAATTCACGTCATCGGATCGAACGGGATCGGTTTCTCTTCCTCATATTGGCGTCGGTGTTTAATCTGTGGCTAACAAGGTACGTTCGATTCTGTGATGTGCCTTAGGATCGGTGATACATGTGATTTTCCCGGGTTCGTCTTCCACGTTCGTTTTAGGGGTTCGATTTAGTGTCGAATCCGTTTTTGGGAATCCGATATACCCAACATTGGTATCAAAGCCGTAGTTAATGTTTCCTGATCCCTTTTCGTGTTTATGAATGATTTTTTGATTGAATTTTCGTGAAAAATCGGCCGACACCGATCGGGGACGAAAAAACCTAACACCCGAGCACCGTTCACCCATTTTTTTCAATTTTCTGTAAGTCGAAATCAGTTTCTGATGGCATAAGGTCAAAGGTCTCGTCGAGACGAGCAAGACGAGTGGCGAATTGCCGCCAAAAGCCGCCGGACGCGCCCCCACACGTAGCCGGAACGAACCGACGTCTTCGGCAACGAAGACGCAGGTGCGTGCGTCGCATGCGCGCGCGGGGCCGACGCACGCACGTGCGCGGGGGTTGCCGATGGTGCGTGTGCGGTACGCGCCAGCTGACATCATCATGATGTCAGCTGCACACGCGTGCCGCACGTGCCGGTCGATTTGCCCGACCGGCCCAACCCGACCACCCGTTGACCTCTACCCGGTTGACCGTTAACCCGTTGACTTTGACCGTTGATCGTTGATCCAAAAAAAAAAGAAAAGGAGGAGGAAAAAAATGTGTTTCTTTTTCCAATTAAGTTCATGTGGATTATATGTGATATCTTATTTGTTCTGCATTTGTTGCAGGAACAATGCCTCCCCTTAGGTTGTGCACACCTATTCGCGCAATTACCGATGAACAAAAGGAAAGGCTTTCTAAGTTGATAGCTGAGCTGATTGATCATCGATGAGAGAGTGTCGACTTAATTGATCACGTTCTTGAAGTCAACGGGAAAATACAAAAAGTCATATGGAATGGTCGTCCCATGCCACAGTCTAAGATGGTGCGATTTTTCATGAACACTCTTCCATAAGAATGGCAAGGAGTGTTGAATCGCGTATGGGAAGTCAACAGAGCTATTTCATATAGGAAAATTGTGATGGATTTTATTGATGATTATTACTGGATTGTTATAAGGGAAAAGATCAAGAAAATGAACAAAACATTATCTTTCCCAATTCGTATATTGACTTGGTGCTAGATGTTTTTGCTGGTCTTTATTTAGTGTGCTTTGTGGACATCTTATGTATTGTTTACTACCTGATTGTTGTTGATGTAGCAACTGATATGTAAGTTGTATTATGTGAAAGCATTATTATTCTATTGTATGTCAAATATTATTTGCTTTCTATTATTGTTGATTGTTGTGGGTAGTTCATAGAAGTTTTTGTAGCTTCATAGAATTTATTTTGCATAAGACAATTATATTAATGATAGTTTTAAGTTAGGATTTTTGGAGGATGATTGGAAACATAGTGACCTTTTGATTCTGAAACCTTACTTGAAATTGCATTAATATGATGGGTCTGTGCAAAATTGATGCATAAATGATAGGCATTAATAATTCGTGGAAATATGTCTGATATGTTCATATCAATGGCTTCAGCCACAAAGAGCATAGTTGCTAAGATGAACAAGGGTGAGAAGCTCAATGGCGATAACTATGAAATATGGCACATGAAAATCCAATATGTGCTGGAAGAGCAAGAGGCACTAGAAGCTCTTAACCTGACCATGGTAAAACCTGAAGAAGGAAACACTGCACAGCACAAGAGAGATAAGGAAGCATTTGTTGCATGGAAAAGAAAGAACTCTCTTGCTCGCATTACGTTGCTGAGTAGCATGGAAAATGACGTCATGCGAGAGTTTAGGCGTTTTGAGAATGCCAAGGAAATATGGGAAGCATTGGCAGCAAGATTTGGTCATACTTCGTGTGACTGGGGATCGAGGCAGCTCACTATTAGGTTTGACTCTTATAAGAAGCCTCATGGTCAGACCATGAAGCAACATCTTAGAAAGATAACAAACATGATTAATGAGCTGAAAGATGCTAGCCATGTCCTGACTGATGAGCAGCAAGTGCAAGCAGTGATTCGTTCCTTGCCTCAGAATTAGGAGCATATGAAGGTGCACCTAACCCATAATGAGAATATCAAAACCTTTGAGGATGCAGTGCGTCATCTTGAGCTGGAAGAGGACCACCTCTTGGCGGCTAAGCTTGAAGCTGAAATCTATCATGCTGATTCTAGCTCACATGGAGCTTCGAGCTCCAAGCGCAAACGTTCTAACTGGTTCGATAAAGGGAAAGGTAAGGAAGCAGGTCCTTCAGGGAAGAAACCTAAGCTTAACCAATATGAAAGAGGAAAGCGTCCTCGAATGAAGAAGCTTACAAAGGTAAAGTGTTACAATTGTGACAAGAATGGTCACTATGCTCGTGACTGTCGTGAGCCAAAGAAGGTATACACCCCTTGTACTTTTCAGAACTTTGCTTATGTGTTGAGTTCTGTATTCTTAACTGAGTCTAATCCTTTGTGGACAGTGGATTTAGGAGTGACAAACCATGTAGCGAAGGATAGAGAATCCTTCGTGGAATTCCGACGAGTACCAACTGGAACTAAGTGGATCTATGTGGGAAACAACTCTAAAGTTGAAGTAAAAGGAATTGGCACCTGCCAACTGAACATGCGTGGTGGACGTACTTTGTTCCTACATGATGTATTGTATACTCCGGAGATTCATCGGAATTTAGTGTCTGTTTTAGTGTTGGTCAAGCTAGGTTTTAATATGAACTTCCATAATAGAGGTGTGGATTTGTTTTTGGATACAAATTTCTATGGTTATGGTTATTTTCTAGATGGTTTCATTGTATTAGATATTGACTATGTTAATGCAAATGTTTGTTATTCCCTTCTCACGTCTCCTAATTCATATGATAATGATGTGAATGTGAATGTGTGGCATGCTAGACTTGGTCATATTGGCCAACAACGTATGAATAGACTAGCCAAAGAGGGCTTGTTGGGCAATATTGAAAAAATCGATTTGCCCATATGTGAGCATTGCCTAGTAGGGAAAACGACAAGGAAACCATTTGGAAAAGGTAAAAGAGCTGAATTTCCTCTGCATTTAATCCATTCTGACGTCTGTGGTCCAATGAATGTGAGAGGAAGGCATGGGACTATTTATTTCATCGCTTTTATAGATGATTATACTCGATTCGGATATGTCTATTTGATTCCTCATAAATCTGAAGCATTAAGTTGTTTCAAAAGGTTTATGAACTTGGTAGAAAATCAATTAGACAATAAAATAAAAGCATTGAGATTCGATCGAGGTCGAGAATATTTATTTGATGAGTTCAGAAAATTATGTGATGAAAAAGGAATAGAAAGACAGTTGTCTATTCCATATACTCCTCAACAAAATGGTGTTGCGGAGAGAAGAAACAGAACCCTACTAAAAATGGTTAGGTCCATGATGGCGCATGCTAACTTACCTATCACTTTTTGGAGTGATGCGTTGTTAACTGTTGCCTATATACTTAACCGGGTGCCTTCCAAATCAGTTGCTTCCACTCCATATGAGTTATGGACAGGTAGAAAACCGGACTTAAGTTTTATTAAGTCATGGGATTGTGCTGCCTATACTCATGAGCCCTCTCACAAGTTTAGGAAATTGGGTC
The DNA here is from genome assembly GCA_014182375.1 of Eucalyptus virginea. Taxonomy (NCBI): domain Eukaryota; kingdom Viridiplantae; phylum Streptophyta; class Magnoliopsida; order Myrtales; family Myrtaceae; genus Eucalyptus; species Eucalyptus virginea. The sequence goes on along the minus strand of CM024523.1, from coordinate 29,814,006 downwards.
CTAGAGGAATGAAGAGTATTTTCATAAGATACTCTGAACACTCGAAAGGGTATGTGTTCATAGGTGAGCAGGAAAGTGGGAGTATAACTGAATTTGAATCACGGGATGTCACATTCTTAGAGAATGAATTTCCTAAGAATGGCGAAATAGATGAAGATTACTTCCTATTTGAAACCTTGGATCAAGATAATGATATTAGTGGAGTTCGTCCAAGTGGGAGTAATATGAAAAGTGATGAATTGAATTCAACTCATTCTCAATTACAACCACATAATGAGACGACATCATCATTATCTAATCCTAGTGGGAGCATAATGGGGAATGATGTGTAAAGTGTACAATCTCTCATACGGCGAACAAGTCGCAAAAGTATTCCCCGTTGACTTTTTGACATTGAATGGGAAACTTTTATGATTGCTCCGCAAGATGAGGATGAGCCAAGAAATATTAATGAGGTTCTAAATTGCCCTAGTAAGGAGAAATGGATTCATGCAATGGAATAGGATATTGAGTAAATGAAGTCAAACCAAGTTTAGGAACTGGTTGATCTTCCAAAAGGACGCAAAGCTATTGGGAACAAGTGGGTTCTCAAAATAAAGCGAAAAGCTGATGGCTCGATAGAAAGGCATAAGGCTCGCCTTGTGGCGAAGGGGTATAACCAACAGGAAGGAATTGATTATGAAGAAACATTTTCTCCTATAGTGAGATTTACCTCGATTCGCATTATTCTGGCAATAGTGGCTAATATGAATCTTGAGTTACATCAAATGGATGTAAAGACTGCTTTTCCTTAATGGAGAATTAGAGGAAGAAATATATATGGAACAACCTGTTGGTTTCATTACAAAAGGCCAAGAAGAAAATGTATGTCGACTTTTGAGATCGATATATGGCCTTAAGCAGTCGTCAAGACAATGGTATATACGTTTTCATAATCCAATAATGGCATATGATTTTACAATAATAGATGAGGATCATTGTGTATATATCAAAAGATCCAAAGATCAATTTGTAATCATATCATTATATGTTGATGATATACTAATTGCTAGAAGCAATATGGAGTTTGTTAATACTGTCAAGAGTTGGTTGTCTTCCAACTTTGAGATGAAGGATATGGGTGAGGCTGCATACATTCTTGAAGTTAAGATTTCGAGAGATCATTTGAAGATATTGTTATCTCTTTCGCAAGAAACATATATAAATAAAGTTCTTGAACGATTTCGTATGCAAGATTGTAAACCCATAAACACTCCTATTGTAAAAGGTGAAGAATTGAGACATAGACTGTGTCTAAGGACTCCAAAAGAGAAGGAACAAATGAAACATGTTCCTTATGCTAGTGTTGTTGGGAGCTTGATGTACACTATGATGTGTACAAGACCTGACATATGTTTTGCAGTTGGAATGGTGAGTAGATACCAATCCAATCCAGGTCAAGCGCATTGGAAAGTCGTTAAAAGAATACTGAGGTATCTGAAAGGAACTGCTGATTACAAGCTGAATTACTAAGGAAATGATCTGCGACTTGAAGGCTATTCAGATGCTGATTGGGGAGGAGATTTAGATGAAAGGAAATCTACCTCTGGATTTGCTTTCTTACTGAACAATGGCGCCATATCATGGAGTAGTAAGAAGCAAACGTGTATAGCCTTGTCCACGATGGAAGCTGAGTTCGTGGCATTATCAACAGCGGTACAAGAAGGAGTTTGGCTTAAGAGATTTTTGAATCATTTAGGTGTTATTGAGAAAGCTGCAAATCCATTATTGATTAACTGTGATAGCCAAGCAGCTATAGCGTACACCAAAGATCCAAAATATCATGGCAAGACCAAACATATAGATACCAAATATAACTTTGTCAAAGATATGGTTGCACGAAAGGATGAACTTACAGTACATATCTACGCATAGAATGGTAGCAGATCCTATGACAAAGCCAATACCTAGAGATGTGTTTTGTGGTCATGTAAAATCTCTAGGATTGCGTAGAGTCTGATGTACTGGATATTGTAATTTCCCTGAATTGTTCACATTTATGGACTCGTGTTTTTTCATTATTAATGCCTATGAATATTTGTTTGACCTGTATACATCTTAATACTCAGTGCATTACATTAAGTTGAAAAAGTATGTCGGACAGATATAAGATTAGCCCACTCATACAGGTAATCGCCTCTATTTATTATGTGATAAATAGAGATGAAACGGTTTTTAAGCTTATTATCTAGGTGATAATCGAGAGCTCAAGCTTAAAATATATATGTCGCCTTAAGTAAGTGTTAAGATGAGGACATGATATGTACTATGTCCGAAAGTAAAATACCCCACATATTTTACTTTATCTGTCTAAGATGCCAGATGTGAGTTCTGATGAATTTTGTGAATGAATAGATATGTGAACTCAAGTTAGACATTAGGTATGTCTGAACTATCATCTGTACGATATTGAAGGTGTAGACATACGCTCCATGGGAAAGGAGTTAATACCGTAATACGTATTTCATACTACGTATGCATGAGACGACCAATAAGAGTGGTAAAAGTTTGATTTCAACTTTTATGCCGTGTGAGACTCTTGAGGAAAAGAGTTCCTCAATTTTAGTGCCCTCATGACTTTTACTTATATTCTCAAGATTTCTATTTAGTGTTTGCTATCTTAGGATGTTGCCAATGGTCATGAGTTGATTCGATCTAATGGGACATTTCTAGAAAAGTAAGCTGAACTGAAATTGAGAGTTTGAAGGAAAGAGGAAGATCGAATTTGGAGAATCACATTGTAGTTTTGTATTCACTAGTCGACCAATTATGACTATCTTTGAGATAATCATAATTGTGAATACAATATATATATATATATATATATATATATATATATATATATATATATATATTATTGTTTAAAAGAGATCAAGAGAGATATAAATGTGATCGATTAATCCGAGGAATGGTACGCATACTAAATCTACTCGAGTGTGATGCCCATTATGAGCTGCTATATATTCCTAACAGATGTATGGCAACGAGCTCTCAAAGTATGCTGGTCACACGGATTATTCACCGGTATGAATGTTGAAGAAAGGTAAAGAGGATCCTGTTCGGCCCATCATATGCGAGTGGGAGATGATGGTTTTATTAATTATTGTGATGGGCCTAAGTTGGCCCGTCCGCCCATGTTGAGCCTAAAAGCCTGGCCCACAAAATTAGGGCCCATGGATGGAGGAATACGTTGAAGAATTGTAACTTTTGGGGGACGTCTTTTGCCGAAGGGACACGTCCTTTGGAGAGGACGTATTTAAGGGTAAAAGAGAGGGAGGAACACACCTTTTGGAATAGACGTACGTTCCTCCTCCCTTTCTCCCTCCAAAAAGAAAAAACAATAAACTCTCTTCCCTTCAAGGCAAAATTCACGTTATCGGATCGAACGGGATTGGTTTCTCTTCCTCATATCGGCGTCGGTGTTTAATCTGTGGCTAACATGGTACGTTCGATTCTGTGATGTGCCTTAGGATCGGTGATACATGTGATTTTCCTGGGCTCGTCTTCCGCGTTAGTTTTAGGGGTTCAATTTAGTGTCGAATCCGTTTTTTTTTTAATCCGATATACCCAACATAAGACAATTTCAATTGTCTCCTTCTTGGCCCGTTTGCCTTAGTCTGTTTGCTCGCTTGGAACACCCAACGGTAATCACCCGGTGCTGTTTAATTAAACCCTTGATTAACCGTGAAATTTTCTATCTCGTTAGAGCATTTTTTAGAATGTATGTTTGCTTAACCGTTTGGGGTCAAGGAAGGAAGGAACCCGAATCAGTTATCGGCGATATTTCTCATTCCATACCCACTTTATGTTGAATAAGTCCAACTCCTAACACAACAATCTTCCTCAAAATTCTTAGCCATTTGCGCTCGACAATCGCAAGGGCAACCCTTTTCTGGAAACTCATGCCTGCCCCACATCCCATACACAAACTCATTTGGTATAGTCGTGACTTGAATGTATGCTTAGCAGTACCCACATTTTTAAAATAGGCGATGCACCTTATTAATAATTGATGTAAGCTACTATGGTTTTGGAGGTGTTGTGACTGCACGGTACTTGCCAAACACCTTATGAAAGTTGTAGTACTCGTTTTGACAGTTGAAAATACGATAAGAAAATCATACCGTCTAGTGAATTGGGTCATATTTTAATTTTCTTACGAACTAGTATCTCCCTTTGCAACATAGACTAGTCCGGTCCACTTGCAATCTCCATCCCCTTTTTGTGGTCCAAGCGCATTATGGTTCGGACCATGTCAGGACAGGCAATTGGGCCTTTATTCATCTTTTATATCAGGGTTGTAAATCTAGTTCCATCTCAATTGAAACTGAAACAATGATCACCAAATAAAGAACGATTCCATTATGATAAAGCGATGATCTCATTGACTTAGTTAAGATTCAAGATCAAACTGCAGATTGAGAAATTGATTAATTCAAATCCTAGCAAAAGGAACTGCTTTAGACCACCCCAGGATCAAAGGAGTTAGGATGAGTCATGACCATAGACGCCGGTGCCCTTGGCATTTTGTGCAACTGTCGAGTACCGCTTCGGCTTAAGGGAAAATTCTATAGGAAAGCAATGAGGCCAACGCTACTCTTATAATGCGGATTGATAGGCGATTAAACATCAACATGCACATAAAATGAGTGTGATGGAGATGCGAATACTTCTTCCAATGGGCAGGCTTACGACAAAAGATATAGCATGAATAAACCTATTCGGAGGAACAATAGGTATTGCCTCATAAAGAAAAACATTTAAAAAGGTCGAAGACCTTGGGATTTTCCAACGAAGAGATTTGAGGGCGGGCAGGGGAGAGCGCGAGTTAGAAGAGACGGGGGCAAACCTAGGTGGAACATGGAAGGTGATGAAAAGTAAAGTACGGAAGATATAACATTTACAGAGATCAAATCAAGGATTGGGCACAATGTTGTAACGGGATTCGGCAGAGTTGTAATGTGATGGATGTTATTTATTTTTTGTGATCCTACATTTCTGGACCCACATTTTCTCTTTAAAGTGGCGGTTATTCGACATATAGTTTTTTCACATTTCGTATATTTTTGTGACAACCGCCCATTTGGTAACCGTTTTGATGGGAGAGTATATAAATGAACGATCGTTCATTCTAACAAGGCAATTTTTACAAAGTCTAACTCGAACCCTCTCTTTTGGAATACATCATCAGTATATGTGAGAGAATTGGGTTAGTAGCGTATGCCCGATATTTCTTTGAATTTTCAGGATTTTCCGACGAACATGAATACGAACAATGGCTGGAGGTTTGTCTATAATCGATTATGGCTTCCGCATTTGATTTTTATTTCTTAAAATGGAGGGACTCGGCAAAGTTGTGGCAGACTGGGCAACTTGATTTGAGGACAGAAACTCCAAAACAAGTTTAAAATTGTCCGGATGATTTTCCAAAAGTTTCAATATGTTAGGAGGATGAGAAGATAAAAACAGTGAGATTGATCAGTCGGGTATCCAGATTTGACGATATAAGAGCCTGATCTAGAGAGAGAGAGAGAGAGAGAGAGAGAGATCCCTGTTATGGGAAAAGAATATTTCGAATCACTATTTATCAATTTATTGTTACAACAAAAGACAAGAATTACAATTGGAAAGGAAAAGCAGTGGTGTAGTCTTCAATCAATTAAAAACATTGATTTAATATTTGTAGCAAAATTGGCCGTAGGAGACAAAATAAGGCTCCCATGACCCTTTACGAAGAGGAGGAGTTCGAATCCCGTCTTAAGCGTGAGACCCCCGGGTTTGCCTCGCCGGCTGCCGGCTGTACGGGGTTCCCGGTTAAAAAAAAAAAAAAAAAAAAATTGGCCGTAGGAGACTTAAACCGAGGTTTAGGGTTAATGCTAGAATCTTCTTACTTACCAATTCCTAAGCGCAACCCAAGTTGCTAAAATTTATTTTTGACCCAATATTTCTCAGTAAAAGAAACGTTAGTATGTAGAAGCGCAGTAGAAGCTGTAAGCTGGGGCTCCTGCTACGGATTCTTCATCTATCCCAACAGAAAGTTAGCAGTTTCCCATTTTGATGAGTAACCAAATTTCGATGTGCAGTACTTTCTATGTACTCCTGTGACCTTCCCGGTTGCTGCTGTTTGATGAAAACGCACCGTCATTCTCGCACATCTGTCCATGAGATTGACTGTGGGGAACAAAGTCTAGTGCAGGAGATCGGATTTGTCATGCACCTGTTCCAGATTGATCAAATGCAAAACTTGTTAGGAAACTCGGTCGCTAAATTGAAAGGAATATAATACAACTGGGTATTGTGGAAATTTGTTGAAGGTTATGCTAGCATTACCGTCTGACGTCTTAGCCGTCAATAGATGGCTACAAAATTCTCCTTTTTTCCGACAAAAGTGAGTGGAAATTTCCAAGCAAAACACAAATCTCTCACGCGGAAAATGTGTGGTCGAGGGTTGACTGCCCATTTCCAAGCTAACGGTACGGCTACAATAAAGCGTAAAGTGAGTAATCAAATATAATCGCTATGTCTTCCAACAAAGAGAGGGCGTGCGTCCCTTCTCTCGACCGGCCCGTGCTCGCCATGGAAAAAAGCCAAATCCTTTCCTTTTCTTTTCCACTGTCCTTCTCACTCCATTGGCCCCCACGCATACATTATGTACATAGGCTACGTTTGGTCGTCGGGATAATAATCAGGATAGGATAGGATAAAGTAGGATATTAAATCTTCTGGATAATAAAGGCGGACATATCTAATCCTATCAAGTGTTTGGCGCACTTCAAGATAAGATAAAAAAATAAATATGATATTCAATTAAATTATAAAATTAAAAAATAGAAAATTCAATTAATTAAAGGCCATGGAAAAGCCCTAGATCTAGGAATTGTGGCCACCTCTGCAGTGGCCACTATTGAAAACGGCGAGATGCGAAGATGGGAGAAGAAGTGGAAGAAGAGGGTTGACGATGAATCGGAGAGGCGGAGGCATCCATTTGACATAGATGCTTATGATATCTTCTCTTTTTGTTAAGTTCTTTCTTTCCTTAAAAAAAAATTCTTATCCAATCCGGGCTTATCCCACCCCCTCCCCCGGATTTTTTATCTAGCGTTTTATCCGGATGTATCCGGGTTTGTCCAATCCAGTGGACATTCCCAAACATTGGATAGGATAACAAATTATCCTATCCAGGCTCAAATCCGGACTACCAAACGCAGTCATATTGCTAACACAAAGTTGTCAACTTCCCCTTCAAAGTATTCAGATTAATGATGCGAGTGATAATGATTATCATTAGAAATTGATTTTTAAAAGAGAAATTATTTTTATTTTTATTTTTGGATGATTTTCTGAATAAAAATTCATGTTTAATAATAATGCAAAATTTCTGTTCTTAGAATAAAACTTCGTTTGATAATGACATAAAATTTTAACCTCCGGAAGGTGCCGAATGATGCCGGCTAGCAATTGGTGACGGCATATGGCTATGGATGGTGGACCGCGACAGCGGTTGGCTGCAGGCAACGTCGATGGGTGGTCGACTAGTAAAAAAGATGGACAATTAGAATATTTTTTATTTCTTATTTCTATTCCAAAATTAGAGAAGCAAACAAATATTATTTCTCATTTCTGTTTCAAACCTATTTTTGGACTAAATATTTGTTTTAGGACTAAATATTTGTTTTAGTAATAAAAAAATGAAATTATGTCACCAAACGTATTTTTATTCCAAAAACAAATTTAAAATATCAAATTTCTTTTTGAACGAAAAATCAGATTTAACACTTCTGATTTCCTCCTTTTTCGATCACTCCGTTCTGGTCACGCTCCAAAATCAATTCTCCAGCCAGATTCTCTTCATTCGGGCCAACTCCAGATTAGGCTATTGTGTTTTTTTTTTCTTTTTTTGTTGTTTGGGGGGGCAGAACTTCATTAATTTAAATCAAGTTTGTCAACAGGCTTCTACTTCGTCACAATTTCTAGATGTCCAAAATACTGAACATGTCTGACGACGTGATAACATCTTCTAAAGACTTTTTGAAGCATTCGAATAAGCATAGACCCTATGTGCCGTTTGTTTTCCTTTAAAAAAATGGATCACGTGGTATATGCGATCACTGCGTTTGGTTGCCTTGGGATCAATTATGATGATCATGGTCTCACATCTTGTAGTGTTCGATTTGAGACCGCATGAGAGGACGTAACTCTGGCGATCACCGCGAATATGCCATGTAACTTGTTGCAAATTTAACAAAAAGAAAAGGAGGTGTCATACTATGAATTTAGCAAACCTAGTATGGTTTGCTCAAAACACAATATCATGGTTCTTGAAAAAATTGTCTAAAAAGTCTTAAATCTATTGCACGTTTGCTAATTCAGTCTTAAATTTTTCAGTTTTGCCAATTGAGTCCTAAATCTTTTTACTTTTTGCTAATTAACTCCATTTAATCAATTTTGGCTGGAATTTGCTGATGTGGATCCCGGCGCTGACGTTGACAAATTTTATTAATATTTTAATATTTTTCTAATTTTTAATTATTATTTTTGTGGTCATAAAGCGGGTGATTTTTTTCATTTATTAATATGATAGCTATATGATAAAGGTAAACATACTTCTGAACATAAAATATCTCGAAGAGATTGGGTATGGGAAGACACCCAATTGAAAGGAAGTTTTTCGCTTCAGTGGGCTTTTGCTACCCAATCATCGGCTCAATTTCTTTCCCTTTGACAATGGGGCGGTTTTACTTGGCGGAGCAAGGCTAAGATCCATTTTCCTTCATTTACTATGTTCCTCACGACCCAAGGTGCTTCTTCTCGGCCCAAGATGCTTTCCACTACCATCCAACTGTCACTTTCACAGACCAAATCTATCATCTTTTGTTGTATTGATTGCACGTAACTCTCTTGGATTTGTTGCATAAACTTCAGCCCTTTCATGAAGGCTAGGACTTCGGCTTGAAGAGGTGACTTTGCTCTGGTTTTGTTTGCAAATCCACCTTCGACCATTTGGCTCGAGTTTCTCAAGATCTCGATGATTGAACAAGATTTTTCACTCCTCACCCACAAAACATCCACATTTAGCTTCAAATTGTTGCCAATTGCAGGTTTTCACTTGGTTGCTTCTCTTCTTGTTTTGGGTTTTGATTTGCTGCTTTGTGGGTTCCATCACAGGTCGCTATTGACTTGTGCTTGTGCTTCTTCTAGTATGGCTTGAGGATTGGGTTGTTGCTATCGAAACACAACATTATTTCACGCCTTCCATATGAGCCAAAGGGTTGCCACAACTACCTCTACTCTAGGTGAGTTGGTTTTTGCTTCAAAAACACCTAGTGGCCATTTGTCTACTCTAGTTACATTTAGAGGACTATTATGTGTCTTGATTGTTGGGTCTAATTAGATTTTTCTTGTCCATCCATAAATCATAAGCATATATTCAATCGTCTTTGGGTGTTTTGAACAAAGTAGACATAGCGAATTTGGTAACACTCTTCTCTTGAAACGATTTTCTTCTATGGGTAGGGCATATTGGCATATGCTCCATAGAAAGATTCGCATTCTGGGGGGAACTTGGTGGTTCCATTTTTTTGTCCATAGTTATTTGGGAGGTTGGTGTGAGGTTGTTGTTGTGTTGGGATTTGGCTTGTTGGACTTGGAGTGCACCTTGTTGTAGCCACTTTTCACTATGTAGCTTTCGATTTTGTTTGTTGTTAAACATAAAACATCTCCCATGGGGGTAGGGCTGGTGGGTATAGCTAGTATTTCTTTGATGACATTATTCGCAAAAAGATTATGCAAAATTGGTTCTTTACATTCCCTCATTTCTTCATTAATCAGGTTTGCTACTTTGAATGGATCATCCCTATTTGTAGGACCTTAAATTAAACTAGAGGATAACCATTTGTCATCGTGGATTTTTATAGATTTATCATCTCCCACTAACCATTTAACTTCCGATTCTATGATTTCTCTTCCTATTAGGATGCTTTGCCAACCCTAGGACGGTCTATGTCCTTTTTTGGCTTTCCATAAATTTCCATCCGGAAAATATGTACCTTTAAGAATCTGACTCCATAGTATTGAAGGATTTTGAGATAATCTCTAAGCTTGTTTGCCTAACATAGTTTTGTTAAAGATTTGCAAATCTTTGAAGCACAAACCTCCTTCGTCTTTCCAAGATTTCATCACTTCTCATTTTTTCCAGTGCATTCCCTTACTTCTATCACTTTGTTTTCACTAGAAAGAGGCTATTATGTTCTCAATAGCATTACAAACAAAATTTTGGTATCTTGATTATCAACATAGCATATTGAGAAAGAGCTTGCACTACACTCTTAATCAACATTTCTTTACCTACTCTTGATAGGATCATTTCTTTCCAACCCTCCATGTTTATGTTTACTCTAGCTAATATCCATGCAAACATCTCTTTCTTTGATTGATCCCAATCGGATGGTATGCCAAGGTATTTTCTCGTCTTTTCTATAATTGGGACTCGCAATTTTTGGGCCATATTTCTCTTCAAATTCAGGGGATAGCCCCTGTTGAAAGCAACTCCTGATTTGTTCAAATTGATGGCTTGGCTCGTCGCAAAACAATATTGATTTAGGGTTGCTGCCAAGCTTTGGCACTTCTTGATATTTCCATCTAGGAAAAATATAGCATTATCAGCAAATAAAACATATGATAGTGTAGGGAAATACCTGTTAAGAGTGATTCCTTTGAGACTTCCATCCACAATGGCTTTATGCATCATCCATGATAAAACCTTGGCCATTAGTATAAATAGATAAGAGAACAGTGGATCACCTTGTCTAATTCCACATGAGGGTAGAAAATATTGCGTAGATTCTCTGTTCACTTTCCCATTTTCTACATACATACTTTCAAGAAATCCCATTCTATTATGTCATACGTCTTTTGCATGTCCAATTCAAGGATGGGTTAGAACTTCTTCTTTCTTTTCTTTACCCTCAACTGATGTAATACTTTCTGAAGTATGAAGATATTTTCTTCAATTTACTGGTCTTGGACAAAGACACTTTGTTCTATTGCTATCCTCTTGTGAAGCCATGGTTTTATCCTATCTGTGACATCTGAAATTTTCGTATTTATAATTATGTAATATTCGAAAATTCGTGTTATGATAATGATACTTCGATTTTGAGCTAAGTATTATTTGTGTTAATATTCGAACAAGCACACGGAGACTTTAATTGAATTCGTAAATTTCGTGGGATGTGACCGGTAATTTTCGTGAGCGTAAATTGTTTCGGTGCAATGCGTGTGGTATCCCAAAATCTCATGGCAATTCCTGGAGGCATTATAACCTATGAATAAGTGATGGAAGTACCATCAAGTTGTATTGTAGCCATTTGATCCATGATTTGCAATAAGATTTATGGCCAAGCTTTTAGTGGATGATTAATTTGATAGGAAAGAAAATTCTATCATTGGCCATGTGAGTTATAAATTGGAATTTATGGATTTATGACTACAAGTTTTATGGCCATATTATTTTTGTAAGTTAGGAATTTATTTAAGTGGAAGATATTAGTAGATTATTAAAGGGGAAGTGGGCCGAAATTCTTAGGCCAAGCTGGCCCAAAAACCCAGCCCATGATCACCCACCATTTGGCCATATGAGCCTAGCCCGCGAAGCCCAAAGGAAGAGGAAGGGCTGCCGTCGACCAAGCTGGCCCAAGCCCAGCCGGATACAAGCCAATCTTGCATGGCAATTGCCAAGTGGTGCCGGCATGCAAGATCAATGATGGCTAATGATGAAGGGAAGGAAATTAGAGGGGAAGAGGGGGTGGATTAGGCGAGGAAAGGGAGAAAAAGAGAGGGAGTCGTCCGAGAGAAAGAGGAGAGAAAGAGGCCATGCGTGTGAGAGGAGGAGGAGGCCCGTTCACCGCCGTTCGTCCGCCGCCTTGCCCGCCGTTTGTCGCTGTGTTCGTTGCTTGCTGTGTTCGCTTGGACTAGAGGCAAGTAGAGTCCTAAAAACTACCCTTTGCTTGCTGTGATGTGTGTGTAGAAGATGGTGAATTTTGGTTGTGGTGGATGTGATGAAAGGTCGAAACTTTGGGGAGAAATTCGTTGGCCTAGCATGCTGTTTTCTGGAAAAACCAGTCCGACCCTTCACGAGTTTGTGAGCTGCATGCAACTTTTTAGTTGGAATATCGCTTCAATATCTTCATGAAAGTTGTAGAGAACATCTTGAGGAATAACATACTAAAATATGAGACAAAATGGACAAGGATTTCCTGGTGAAACGATTTTCCTTTGGAGAGATTAGATCTGGAATTTGTTGTGCTGACCTTTAGTGATTTCGTGGACTGTAAAGTAGCTCTCTTGCGAAAATCTCACTTTGAGTTCTGAATGAAAGTTGTAGTGTACTTCTTGAGGTAAAACATATCAAATATTTAGAGGAAATGAACAAAAATAGGTTGGTGAAATTGTTGTCCTTTGAAGAAACTGGATCTGGGAAAATGCTATCTCGACCTAGTATGATTCTGTGATTTTTATAAAATCATACAGTTAAAATTTGATCGTGTGTTCTTTATGAAAGTTGTAGATAATATTCTAAGGTATAACATATTGAAAATTTAGAAGAAACAGACATATGTAGATCGGTTAAACGAGTTTCCTTTGAAAGAAGATAATCTGGAAAAAACGACACCGAGAACAGGGGGGATTAATCGTCTATATCTGTTAATCTAGAACGATTTGGGGTTCGATTTCTTCATGAGATATTTACTTTTAGGACTTGTATATAACATATCAAAATTTCAGAATTTTTAGAGTTCATTTGAGTATTTAATTTAAATTACTTCCGAAATTGTGCAAGCTGAAGTGTTAAAATTTTGAAGACTGTGATGCATGGACCGTACTGTTTTGTGTGAGATTCTTTTGGTATGGTGTTTTTCATAAGATATCTGCCTTTAGGTCTCATCTATAATGTGTCAAGTTTTCAGAATTTATTTATACCATTTACTAATTTTTCTAGAGTTTTAACCAAAGGAGTGTATTCTATTTTATCTAAAAATTGATGTGTTTTCAAAAAAATAAATGAATTTTTCCATGTGATGCAATGCTTTGAGCGGTTGATCTTGCTGCATATGTGATGACATATGGCATGTTATATGGTATCAAAAGCTGGTTGAGACTCTTGATATTGATGCATCAAATGCCATGTTGAAATTGAGATACATGTGTGAATATAAATTGAGATAATAACAAGACCATCGGAGGTGTGAGCCGACGATGTCTCAGGAGTTTTGAGAGGCCCGGAGTCTGTGTGCTGGATGTCCTCGGGAGTTTCGAGATGCCCAGAGGTGTGTGCCGGAAGCCTCGGAGGTGTGTGCCAGGGGGATACCTCGTGATGCTAGTTGGGGTACGAGATGCCCGGAGTGTGTGTGCCGGATGCCTAGAGGTGTGTGCCGAAGGTTCCTTGTGATGCCAGGTTGGATACGAGCGATAAATTGAGGGATGCAAACACTGGTCCCTGGAAAGATAGAAATTGAGACTATATCATGCGCATGGATGTGTACATATGGCATGGTGATATATGCATGACTGCTTAATGATAAGTGCATGGTGGTATATGCACGTTACATGATGATATATGCATGGCTGCAAGGTAAGGTATGCTTGAAGGCATAAATGAAATGTGTTTTATTCATGATACATTGATTGTTCTGTTTGATGCACTGTGTAATTTGGCAGATCTTTACTGCTGAGTGGTTGTACTCACCCCTTTTAGGGATTAACATTTCAGATTAGAAAGATGCCTCTTTCACCAGTTGTGCGTGGTACCTTCTATGGCATACCTACTGACGTCGAGGTGGAGCGCACCGAGCATTCCTGTATTAGTATACCTGGTCTGGAGTATGTCCGAGTTCGAGTATTGGTGATGTACGACGTGGGTTCAGCTGATGGCCCTATCATCCAAGAGTTTTTGTCCATTCACGTTCGACGCAATGGGGTGATGCTAGGGATGTTACCGCCGCCGCCCCCACCCGATGCACCGGGTTGGGTGTGATGGCACGTAGGACTAGTGGGAGCTGACGTTTTCTTTTTGGGGATAGCCGACACTTGTCGATGGAGGGATGTACATGTTTCTTATAGGGTCGAGTTCTCTTTTGGGTATAGCCTAGCATAGTTAAAAATCTTGGCCTTTTTGTTGTATCGACCCGAAATGTCCATCATGAAAATATAAATAAAAGTGAATCGGCTTTATCTTTTATTCTGGTGCGTAGTTGGTGTGCATTGCATTATTATTATTGGAGGGAGAGATGGTGAGACTTGTTTATGCTTTCGCTGATGAACTGTGCTGGGACCTTTACAAAAAAAAAATGGAAAAGTATTTTACTAATCAACCCCTATGAACCATGGTTTCACTAAAATTTAAAGGTTACCTTACTGGTATGTAGTAGGTTGAGTGTCAAGAAAATTTGTGGCGATCCTAACGGATTGGGGACCGTCGAGGGGTGCCACAATGCGTGAATCGAATTATGTGTGTGTTAATAATATAATGATATTAATTAAATTACTATAGTATTACTAATTAATTGTTGTTATTAATTACGTAAGTTTTAGTCAATTGATAAAAATATTTTTGAATAATTTGTGTTAAATAGTGCTACAAGAAGAAGAGTACGTTCTGCTTGCTACATTTTCCATTACAAAATTTATTAGTTAAAATTAGAAGCATCACATGTCATTGAACAAAGCTTTGCATGGCCATGTGTTCTTAGAACATAATATTTTGTGGTTAAATTCTTTTACACTTAAATTGACTCATTTTCTTCATGCATTTTCTTTGGCTACATGCAAGGACCTTGCTTTGCATTATTGCACATCAAACTGAATGTTGACATGTAATTTTACACCTAGCATTGCAAGAAATTAAATTATTTTAATTAGTTTTAACAAAACTCATTTTACTTTGCCAAGGAACTCATTTTGCTCCCTCAAAACTCAAACAGAAGCTACATATGTTATTTTCCACTTTTCAATCCAATAATTTGGAGAGCAAAACTTCGTATTCAAGTGTAATTAAGGTGGTAAAGACAATTGGTTGTCCGTGGTTTCCGTTCATTTGAGGTAAGTGAAATTTCTAGTATTAAATTAGCTTAAATCTACTTAGTTACTTCTATCTTGATTGGATGGGTGGGAGGTGAAGTCTTGATGTGGGTATGGTGGTTGTTAAGTGGCATGATAATTTCTTACAAGTTCATTCTGCTTCATTTTGGTTCGTTTTGGTTCATTTTGTGTGATTCTGGTTAGTCAGAACGTGCTGAGCTCATTATATTTATCTTGATAACCTATTGCATGTTCGTTCTGCTTCTTTCTGCCTCATTTTGGGTAGTTGTAATCTGGCCGTTCTGTTATCTTTGTTTTGGTAACCCATTGCATGTTCGTTCTGCTTATTTCTATCTCATTTTTGGTAGTTAGAATATGGCCGTTCTCCCATCTTTATCTTGGTAATCCATTATATGTTCGTTCTACTTCTTTTTGCCTCATTATGGGTATTTAGAATTTAGTCGTTCTGCCATTTTTGTTTTGGTAACCCATTGCATGCTCGTTCTGCTCCTTTATGCTTCATTCTAAGTAATTAGAATATGACCATTTTGCTATCTTTGTCTTGGTAACCCACTGATGTTCGTTTTGCTTTTTTCTGTCTCATTCTGGGTAGTTAGAATTTGGTTGTTCTACCATCTTTGTCTTGGTAACCCATTACATGTTTGTTTTGCTTTTTTCTGCCTCATTCTGGGTAGTTAGAATATGGCCATTCTGTCATAGTTATCTCGATGATTCATTGCATGTTTGTCTTACTACATTCTGCTAAAATTCCATCAGTCAGAATTTGTTTGTTTCATTTGTTTATACTGAAATTTCCTAAGACAAAATCTATTCATTTGTGAGTTTGGTCATCTGTCCATTGAGAGTCTGTTCACTTGCTGAATCTGCCAACTTGTGAATCTGTTGTTCATAAGTCTGTTTATTGGTTCAGGCAGACTTTACTGAATTTGAATCTAATTCTCATTGAATCCGCTTATCTGTTGATTCTATCCATCATTAAATCTGTCCATTTGTAAGTCTATTCATTATTGGATCTGTTCTTCTATTCTATGAGCTTCTATCAAACGAGAATTAACCTTTTTAATTGTTTAGACTTTACCACCGAAATGTACTTGTTCGCCCATACTCAAAACATATGCATTTGATTTACTGGATTTGAGATGCCCTGTGTGTCGGGATGCCCCAGGAGTGTTCGGGAGGATGGAGCATTAATGAATAAACATGCATTGTTATGTGTAGAATCAAATCATTGTGTGAAACATGGTGTGCATGTGCATGAGTTTGCATGGATGTTCTACTAATTAACAATTTCTAGGTAGATGAACATGGAAGGTAAAGTTTGTTTATGTATGTATCAATACTTATCGGAGGATTATGTCTTCATTTTGTGAATACCAGGTGGAGTGGTAAGATGATTTTTCTAACATAAAACTAGATATTTCATTTGCTAGACTTCGGTTCATTCATTTTATTTTTCAGACGTGTAGGATGGATACCTTTCAGCCCTTGCACTATGGAGTCATTGTGTATAATGAAGCTTTTTACGAAAGTGTGTTTGAACGAGAGTCCGGAATAATATATATCAAGTGTAGTTCTACAATATGGGCTAATATAGGAGGCTTTGCTGAGTGGGTTCTTTTCCGGTTCGTCGCTTGGTACCGGATTCTTGATGGAGAGTTTGTCGGTCTATTGAGTAGCTTCAATCTGGACATTGGAGACGCAACGAAAGGAGAAGTTGGGGGTGAGCGTGTGTTCTCTTTTTCTAGTTCCCAGGTCACAAATTACCCATCACAAACAAATGATGCACTTAATACTCCATGAATAACCTACTAGAATCGCCAGACGTATTCCTGCTTGAACATTTAGTCTTTCCCACCATGGGTTATGATCTTTCTCGATGAGCACTCGAAATTTGAATCCTTATGCATCACAGACAAACCGGATTCACTTCCATGCGAATCTAAGAGTAGAATTTGTATGTCTTGGCCTTGAGGATGATTTTTCGGAGTCCTCCGATGGGTGACAAGATCATCAACAAAAGCCCTATTATGATGCATACCTGAAATAAGCAAAACCCATATTAGATGAACTGAATAACAAACACGAGGCTTGATCGAGGATGAGTTACCAGAGAAGGAGAATGAGTGTAACATACCCAGTTTGACCACCAGGATAAGCTAAACTTCCTCGGCTTGTAGATTGCGAGCCACATTATGCAAGGAAGCTGATGAAAAAAAAAAAAAAAAAAAAAAACAGAAAGGAGAAGACACATTAGGATTTTATCGGAACCAGAAAGTTCATCCAAGCATTTCGGTAGACAAATTTTTACAATGGCAAATTTGAAATCACTATATTAGTGGGAGGTTCCTTACAAAGTATGTTGTCGGGGCAAAAGCAAATCCCCCGAAAAACGAAAGAAGTTCACTGAAGAATGGGAAAGTGATGGCGACGAACATTGTGAACGCTGCGATGCCAATGGAATATCAATAACATCGACAAAATGGACAGACACGAAAAGCAGGGACCAAACTTACAAATATCGCAAACTAGACCAAAATATACAAGCAAGCAGCAACAAGAGACCGGGCATCATACTTACCCACATAGACATTGCGAGCCACGAAACGAAGCGTTCCAGTTGGCTTGAAGCGCAATTTTTTCACTAACACAGTCTCTATCATGTCAAACACCGGCATCGCGTAGACCTGCGCCAAACCATGAAGATACACCGTCGCCACAAAGAACATTGAAAGACACGAGGACGAGCTTGTACATTACCTGGTAACTTCCAATAACATGGATGACGACAAACATGTTTGCCAATGCAATGAGCCACCTCGGTTTGTTCAGGGACATGAGGATATTGGCCTCGACCGACTTCCCAAACACCCAGTAACCAATTAGAGCGACTGGAAAGTAGCAGAGAGCCACGACAATGTAGGCGACAATGACTCCTCTCCACATCGGGCCCTTGGACGGCTTCTCAGGGGTGGAGGGGATGGTCGCCTGAATCTCCAGGACCACATTGTGCCCTGCATAGGCGAAAGCCACATTGCCCATGGCGCTGAAGAAGTCGAAGACCTTCCCAGCCGTGGTCGATGACCTATAACTGTACTCCACGTCCCGCTGAACGCCTTTCTCTATGGAAGCTCCCCAAGCTATGGTTGAGTAACTGAAAAATGAAGATTATGAAATGTCATCCCGAATCATGTTATGACTTATATTGTACCAATCATGAGGAAGCGAATTCACAAGAGCTAGAATAGAAGAATATTACCTCAGAGACATAACGGCTGCAGTGAGGGAGACGCCGGAGATGGAGTTGAAGTTGGGGAGATGGGAGAGGACAAATTGGACAGAGGCAAAGATCATGATGAAGTAGGTGGTCTTCAATGTCCTGCAGCTCGGGCTCGGGCACACGGTGTCGTGGAACTTCTGCAGCGATATCCCTCCGGTGACCATGTACACAATGTTGGCACCGACCTCGACGACCAGCTTCTGAGGGATCACGATGTAGAGTCCGAGCTTCTCACCGAACGTGTACTGCCCGAGCTCATGGTACCGATCGAACCTCCTTCCGGGGATCATCTCGTGCATCTCGACCATTTGCCACAATGTGTACAGGGTGATGACCCATGACAGGACTAGCACAGCTACACCAGGACCCCTAGAGAACATCAAAGAAACACACAAAGCAGCCAAGTTACATAAGACAGGACGACTCATAAGTTCAATCTGCATACTGATAGCTACCACACTGCAACTTGGGATTGACTCGGTAACCGGTAGGCAAATTAAGTCATCAAATTTGCACAAAACGCTACTTGCACTAAATTAGGCACAGGGAAAGAAAAAGATGGTAGACTCAGGACTGCTGAATTGGCTAGAGGAGAAATATAACCAAGGACTAGATTAATTCAGGACCAACTTCTTCCACACTGTGATAGATTTGAAATGACCGAAATGATTTCTAGCTTGGGAAGTTTGGCATACCATCCGAGTTCGGACATGGCATAGGGGAGGCTGAGAACGCCGGCTCCAACCATGGCTGTGACATTGTGGAAGGCGGCGTACCACCATTTTGCTTTCCTCGAGGCGGTGATGGGAAGCCAGTCATCGATTTCCTTCTGCTTCGCTAGTTTCTCCTCAATCTACGTGATTGATCATGAAGCATTTGTTCAACTTTAGATCTTGCCTAAGGATGAAAAAAAATTGCTGTCTCATTTGCATTCACCTGAAACTAGAATAACTAAACAAGAAAGTAGCAGCATTTTGCTCCCAAAGTAACAGTGGGATATTTGCAAACGAGCCCACTAATCGTAGCATTTTAATTGAATCCTAAATTCGACATCATGCATTTGTAAATATCCCACTTCCTTTGTTAATAGAGTATATATGTTTTTTATACACGTGTGGCCTCTCTTGATCTATGAATTTAAGCTTTTTGGGTTGAACTTTCCTATAACATATCAAAGGTTCTACCCTTTTGCGTGTGCCTCCACTCTGCTAGTCAAATTTTATGTGCCACACTCCAAATCTGATTTTCACATCCATTGACTATGGGGTTATATTCTTTTCATATACATATAATCTCTCTCTACCTATGATTATAAGTTTTTTTTTTTTATTGGATTTTCTAATGGTGGGATGTTCACATTATGTTAGCTGAATTAATTGTCCAAAAAGTCTTAAACATATTGTATGGCAATCAATTCAACCTAATAATTTCAATTTTGGCTTTTGATAATTTTCAAATTTAGTTATTTTAACCAATTTTAGCCGGAAATCTCTAACGCGGTGATCCATGTTAGTGTTGGCTGATCGAGCCACATTGGATGGAGCTTTCATATTGGCAATTTTCAGTCAAAATCAGCCAAAAGGACTACATTGACGAATTATTAAAAAATTTAAGACCAAATTGGAAAAAAAAAAACCCAAAAAGTTCAGGTTTTATGATTTCGAGAAAATAAATTTAATGTATTCTTAATGTGAAATGTTAAAATCTTTAAAAAAAAAAAGAACGCGTATATTGACATGGAGATTAGCCCATAAAAAGAAAATTCATAATTTTTGAAATCTTGAATTATATTTTCTTGAATTTTGACAAAATAGCAGAAACTAAGTTTTGGCTTCTTTTTTTAAGCCAAAGCAGTGGAGACGTACTCATATGAAAATCCGTTCACTCAGTCAAGTGAGAAAGCACGAATGAACAATGAAAAAGAGAGTCAACTCACGGGCCCAATGAAAAGCCGCCACGTAGCCCTACGAATGGATATTGAAAATCAATCTCAGCGCCTCAAATGGTAATGGCAAAATTCAGATAGAGGCGCACCTTGGAAGTCCATCCCTTATGTTAGAAATTAAACCAAATTCTGCATTAAAGAAGAGTCCTAATTGATGTGTTTTTTTAATAAGACTGCTCATATTTCTAGGTATAATGATTATTTCTAAATATATAATGAGATATGGTGAGATATGATGAGATATTGTGAGATATAGTGATTATTTTGTAAGTTTTTAGAGATTCATCTTCTCCGGAACGCTGACTATATTTATTGGGAAGAGTAAAGGCTATATAACAAGTCTACAAATAGGGAAGTTTATAATTGTTTTCACTAAGGTGAAATAAAGTGAATCAAATTGAAAAGCTTATCTATCTCATTCTCTTTTTTGAGTGAGTTGCGAGCGTTTTAGTTTCAAATTTCTCCCATCAAATTGGTATCAAAGCTTACGGTTTGTGATCATGGCCTCATCAAACAATCAGTTTCCTCTTCAATACCCTCATCTTACCAAAGACAATTATGGTAATTGGGCCATTAGAATGAAAAACTCTACTAAGTGCCTATGGTGTGTGGGAACTTGACAACACTGGCTATGATAAGCCAGAGGATGATGTTACCTTGAACCAAAACTAGATGAATGCCTTGGAGAAGGTTCAAACAAAAAATCAATATGCCATGTCAATCATCTATCAAGGTTTAGATGATTCCATGGTTGAAAAGGTATCAAACGCCATCACTGCTAAAGAGGCATGGGAGATTCTTCGCAACACATGTCAAGGAGTATTGAAAGTTCAGAAGTTTCGCCTTCAAATGTTGAGAGGTGAATTATAGGTAATCCATATAAAACAATATGAATCGATTGCTGATTATTTCACAAGAGTTTTGACGATTGTCAACCAAATGAAAAGAAACAGAGAAGATGCTTTAGATGTTTGTGTTGTTGAGAAAATACCTCGGTCCTTAGACAAGTACGACCACATTACTATTGCAATTGAATAAACCAAAGACTTAGATGCCATGCCGATCGATGAGCTTATGGGTTCATTACAAGCCCATGAAGAAAGGTTCGAAGTGGAGGAAGTTCTCCAAATGTGACTAACCATCCAAGATGATGAGCAAAGAAGAGAACCCACACAAACTCATGGGACAAACCAAGATCGTGATCGTGATTGAGGCTGAGGTCGCTTTCAAGGAAGAGGTCGTGGATGAAATAAGGAGATGCTGTACAAAGTGATGGTAGATATAAGTATCAAAGGGGTGTTCATGGAAGAAGAAAGAATTTAACAGGTCAATGGTATGATAAATCTAAAATTCAATATTATCATTGCAATAAACTTGGCTATTATACTTCCGATTGCTAGAACAAGGAGAGTTGCGGAATAGACAAAAAGGCAAATTTAGTGAATGATGCCGATCAAGTTCTCTTATTAGCATTCAAAGAAGATGAAGGAGGACAAAATGATACATGGTATTTGGATATTGGTGTAAGCAACCACATCTGCGGGCGAAAAGAGATGTTTGGCGAGTTAGATGAGACAACCTAAAAGATGAAGCGACTATCGAGTTAAAAGATGAAGCGAATGCTCCTGGTGATATCAATCAAACAGAGTTAAAAGATCATTCTTCACCTTCTTCTCCAATATCTTCTTCAAGTTCATCATCACCTACTTCTTCAAATTATGTTGATGAAGTGTTAGTGTGAAGATCAAGAAGATTATCCAATATTTGTGAAGCTACTGATGAGCTTTACCTTGTATGTCTTCCTATAAATTGTGAGCCACTTGTCTATGATGATGCGGCTAAAGAAGAAAAATGGAGAAAAGCCATGAATGAAGAAATTGATCCCATTGAGAAGAATCAAACATGGGAACTTGCTAATCTTCCAAATGACAAGAAAACAATTGGAGTCAAATGGTTGTACAAGGCCAAGAAGAATAAGAATGGAGAAAGGATAAGTGACAAGATACAAGGCTAGATTAGTCACGAAAGGCTACAAGCAAAAAGCCGGAATCGACTATGATGCTCCAGTTATCCACATGGAAACGATTAGATTGACCATTTCAATTGCTGGTTAAAATGATTGGCGAATTTATCAAATGGGTGTCAAATTAGCATTTTTGAATGACATCCTTGAAAAAGAAATCGATGTCGAACAACCCTAGAGGTTTATTGTGAAAGGTCATGAAAACAAAGTATTGAAGTTGAAGAAAGCTCTATGGGTGTGTTTGGGAACTGCCTTCCTAAAGCTCCTTAGGTGTGTAAAGGCCTTTGGGCCAAATATTTGGTGCTTAGCAATTTTTTTTTTACTTGCCTTTGCCAAATGCAAGCCTTCAAGAGCACACATGACAATGTTTTTATTTCCCTATTTCTCCATTTCTCTATTCCCTAGAACATGTTTGGAATAGAAATCTGTTTGGTAATACAATTTTATTTTTCGATTTCTGGAACAAATTTCTATTTCATAAATAGCTTTAGAGTAGAAATCAGAAATTAAAATTTTTAACTTTTCTATTTCTGGAACATAAATGAGAAATCAAAATTTTTTTCATCGTTCACTCTCGTCATCACCCATTACCAACTCACCACCCGTGGGATGCCAAACGCCACCGCCGCCGGGGTCGCCGCCCACCGACCACGGCCATCACCCGCCACCGACCGCCGGCCACCGAACGCCAGTCGTCAGTCACCAGACTCCAGCCACTCGTCACCGATCGCCGACCGTTAGATGTTGGACGCCCGTCAGTCATTGGTCGCTCATCGTCAACCACCGGACACTAGAGGCCCACCATCGACCACCGAATGTCCCCCATCAATCACTCGTCAGTCACCACCAGTCGTCAAATGTCAACCATCGGACTTCAAACGTTGGCCACCCACCGCCAACCGACGATCACCAACCATTAAACTCTAGTCGTTGGCCACTCGCCGCCAGCCACTAGCCGCCAGACTCAAACTTGGCCACCCACCGCTAGCCATCAGTTGTCGGCCTCTAGACGTCGGTCGCTAGACGCTAGACTTCGACCACCCACGTCGATTGCCGAATGCGGGACGCCGATTGCCGGACGTCAGACTCCGGTCACCGAACCAAACGAATTTTTACTCTATCTGAATCGTTATTAAACGCGTTTCTTTACTGAAAAACTTGTCCATGGAATAGAAATTGATCTAGCCAAAAATTGATTTATATTCCAGAGATTTTGTCATGTACACCCCAAAAGGCTAAAAGCCTAAGGCAAGATAGGGGTTGCCTTAGGCTTTCTCAGCATGCTGGCCTTCAAGACTAGTGAAAATTTTCTCCCCAAATTGTCCTCGCTAATCTTTTGTTTTTCCGATTTTACCCCTAATAACTATTCATCATCTTCATCTTCTTCCCTTCTCTCTACGGAACACAACCAGCATCTACGCATGGTTGCCAGCAAAGGGTAGGCGGTGCGACAAAGGGCAAGTGGTCCGGCTTGGGTCCCGCGACCCTCCGACAAGAGTTGCCGTGCGAAGGACGCGGCGCGGCAAGGGTCACGGCAACCCAAATTTGGTCGCATGATCTGGGTCGCAACAACTAAATCTGTGGCCTTGGCAACCTCCACACAGAGGTCATGGCATGGTGGGTCGTGGCAACCCTTGCCACACCACATCCTCCACACGGCAACCCTTGTTGGATGCCTGCCCTTCGCCACACTGCCTGCCCCTCACTAAACTGCCTACCCTTCGCCAACGACTATTAGCTCTTCGCCACAATTGTCGGCCAACTCTCCTTTTTTTCTTTTTCTTTTTTAATAACAAATTTTTTTTGCAAATTTAATTTGTCCAAACACTATTTTGCTTAAAGGTACTTCACAATGGACTTTCACAAATACGATTTACAAAACACAATTTGCATTTTGAAAAACTCCTTTAACTAAAGGGTCTTTGTATTTTCTCGAGGACTTTCCCTGAAAGCCTTCCCAAACGCACCATATATGGGCCTAAACAAATATCAAGAGCATAGAATTCCAAAATCAATGCATATTTCAAGGTGAATAGATTCTTACAATGTCCATACAAGCATGCACTCTATTTGCAGCAAGAAAAAAGGTGATGTTTTACTTGCTTGTTTATAGGTCAATGACCTTGTTTTTACAGGAAATAATCCAGCGTTGATAGATGCTTTTAAGGCATCGATGGTGAAAGAATTCGAGTTGACCAATAATGCTCTTATGAATTATTTCCTTGGGATCAAAGTGAAGCAAAGTGTCGAAGGGATTTTTATTTCCCAAAAAGGATATGCAAAAAATACTTTTGAAAAATTCAACATGAAGAACTACACTCTAGTTAATATACCAATGGAGTGCAGAACCAAGCTTTCGAAGTTTGATGATGGTGTCGATGTTGATTCAACATATTATAGAAGCTTGATTGAAAGTTTGAGATACTTGACATGTACGAGATTTGATATTCTGTAAAATGTTGGAATTGTGAGTTGATATATAGAGAAATTGAAGTCATCTCATTTTAAAGCTACAAAAAGGATACTTCGGTACATCAAAGATACTACTTCTCATGGCCTACACTACCATTGCTATGAATCCTTCCAACTTAGATCTTATTTAGGTAGTGATTATAGTGGAGACATTGACGATCGAAAGAACACTATAGGCTTTGTATTTTTCTTGTGCAACATTACTTTCATGTGGTCATAAAAAAAGCAACCCAATGTTACTCTGTCGACATGTGAAGCTAAATATGTAGCTGCATCCTCATGTGTTTGCCATGCAATATGATTGAAAAAACTACTCAAATATATTCTTATGGAGCATAAGAAAGCAACTGAGATTTTTGTTGATAATTTTTGTTGCTATTGCATTGACAAAAAAATCCAATTTTTCATGAACAAAACAAATATATCGATGTTCGATATTACTTCATTCGAGAACAAGTCAAAAGGAATAAATTGAAATGTTGCATCAAGTAGCAAACATTTTTACTAAACCTCTCAAGATTAATGCTTTCTGAAAGTACAAGAGCTAGAATGATCGATGGAAGCGAATTTGGTTTAAGGGGGAGTGTTAGAAATTAAACCAAATTCGTTGGTGCTGATACTTCTATACCGAGACTATAAGTTGCTAATACTTTGACACCAACATCCCAAAATTGATACTGAAAACTATTTAGTACCCATATTGAAGAAGAGTTATAATTATTACATTACTTTTAATGAGTTTGTTCGTGGATATATGATGAGATATTGTGAGATAAGATGAAATATAATGAGATATTATGAAGTATGGTTATTATTTTGTAAGTTTATAGAGATTCAATTTTTTCTAAAATGTTAGCTATATTTATTGAAAACATCAAAGGTCATATAACAAGTTCATTACTAAGGGAGTTTTGTAATTGTTTATAAGGTGAAATAAAGTGAATCAAACAGAGAAGCCTATTTATCTCCTTCTTTTTTTCTGAGTGAATTGTGAGCATTTTACCATCAAATTTCTCCCCTCACTCTACCGTGGCCCTGCCACCGCATGCTAATCGCGGGGCGAGCAATGAAAGCTGATAATTAGCAAGAATTAGGGAATTTTTTATTTTTATTTTCGATAGGTGGGTTACGAGAATAGGATCGGCCATAGATTTTGAGGTCGAGAATGAGAGCCGACGTCATGGGCGTAAGTAGAGCCACGTACTTGTTGTTCTCAGACAGAGAGAGCATTCACCAACATATGAGAGAGAGAGAGAGAGAGAGAGGACTCACGTAGTGACTGTTGCCGTACTTCTTATCGGGGGGACCTTGCGTTTCCATGGCAGCTTCCTGCTGCGGGGCCGCAGCGGCGATGGTGTGAACGATTCGCACCCGGGAAGCAGCACGAAAATCAGCTCAACTCCAGTGCAGAGAAGGAAGGTGGGGGGAGGGGGGGCGGGGGCGGGGGCACAGAGTCGCAGAGAATGCGTACTCGGTTCTGCGTATTTAGAGGGGAAGAAGAAGGTGATTTTTTTTGTTTGACTTTGGCGAGTCACCTTTGACGGGCATCTGCTTCTGAGCTGGATCTGTGGAAAATTGCAGGAAGATGGATCTCCCTCGGCCACAGAGAGAGAGAGAGAGAGAGAGAGAGAGAGAGAGAGATTGAAGGTGACTTTTTATGTTTGACCTTTCGACAGGCGTCTGCTTCTCAGCTGGATCCGTGGAAAATTCCAGGAAGATGGATCTCCCTCGGTCACGAGAGAGATCGAAGATGACTTTTTTTGTTTGACTTTGGCGAGTCACCTTCGACGGCCATCTGCTTCCGAGCTAGGTCCGTGGAAAATTCCAGGAAGATGGATCTCCCACGGCCTGCAATCTGGGCATTTTGCTTTCATCCCCCCACATGATTCATTCAACCATATGACTTTCTCTATTTCTTTCTTTGATTGCAAGCATAAGATTTCGATCTTTTCTTTTAATATTTATAGACGTAATTGCTCGCCCGACTGTGAGATAACATGGTGACGTTGCTTTCGTGTGTTGCGTGGAAGTACGGGAAGTTGCTCTCATTTTTCTTATCATGAAAATCAACACAAATTGATAATAAAATATTAGGAAATAACATGACGTAAGAATATTTTTTTTTAAATGTATGTTTTCTGCGAAAATTAATTTTAAATAGAGAGTAATAGCCAACGTTAATTAATGCCGTGATAAGGAGAGCATTAACTTTAAGTTTGGATTGGGAGTGCAGAATGAATTAGCAAGAATTATGAAGTATTTTGGCCCTTTTCCCGTGCGGCTTTGTCCTCTTTGTCCTGTCGATTTAAGTGACGGCCTCATATGAGAAAGCCTTTCGTTACGTCTGTAAATCAAATATTACGAAAATATCATATGATTCACATTAGCAGGCCACCCAAAACAAATGCGTTATTGTTAGATCTTGATGCGGAAAAGCAAGAATCGAAAGCTACTGGTTCAACCGCTTTATATTATAAAGATGATGATGGTTGACTTTTCCAACTTGAATTGATAAGCTTGGGGTCTCCCAAAAAAAATTTCTCTTTCGAGTCCTTCATTTCCCCAACTTGTTATATTCTCCCATGAAAGCTGGTCTAAACTTTATATTACATTGGACTAATCTTACTCTTTATTGGAAAACAAAGTTTCGTGGAATGAGGCGGACGTGAGGGTCAACTCAGGAAACAACGGCACTACTCCTGCGTCTTTTCCCCGTTCCTCCTAAACCACTTATTGCGATTAGAATTAATGACGTGCATTTCATTCTTCTATTTCTCTATTTTTTTTTTTCGTTTTTAAAAAAAATTTGAAATAGAAATTCATTTAATAATATAATTTCATTTTTAACAAAAATTTTAAAATAAATTTTTAATTTAAAATAAATTTTTAATCTAGAAATATGTTTGGAATAGAAATGAGAAGTAAAATCTTTTTAGAAGTAAAATTTTTTTACTTTTCTATTTTTGAAATAAAATTAAGAAATAAAAACTCTTCTCATCATTTGCCATTGTTATCACTCGCCGTCAATTGCTCGGGAGGAAAAAAATTTGTGTAATTATTAAACACATATCTTTACTTAAAAATCCGTCTATTGAATTAAAACTAAAAAAAAATTACTAGCCAAAAATTGAATTCTGGATCAGGATGGTTATTATTCACGTCCCAAGTTGCAGTTCCTATGACGAAACGTACGACGTCCCTATGTTCAAAATCGCAGCCAACCCTAGACCGCCAACGCACGCCCCTTCTCGACCCACTATGGCCACAGAACACGGGGCATCGTCGGCACAGCGGCTAACTCTAGCCACCGTCGACGCCCCGGATGGCTTCGGACAAAGACGTTAGCCCGGCGGGCTTGTCATGGTCGAAGGAAAAAGGGAAAAAAGAAAAGGAAAAATGAGATGAGTGGGCACAAACGGGACACGCCTATCAAAGACTTCCCCATTAAGAAACGGATGAGGGGCCTTTCGCCGTCAAAATTGCCCCGATTCAATCCTTCCATCGATTGGGTAGTCTAACAACCCTTCCATCGATTGGGCAGTGGAATTCGGGAGCCCAAACAAGCGCGACGACTTGGACGATTGAAACCGACAGTTAGCGCCCTTTGTCCGCTACCGTATGCACCTCTCTCTTTCAGAGCCATATGCTTATCCCATAACCTTGACCTTTTGACAACTTTCAAAGTTTTCGCAAGAACTCGGGCCCCAACTCTCAAGTTGCTCCTTTCGTCTCCTTCGTTTAGGCCAGTGCATCTGTCTGGTCTAGTTGCTCCCTTGGAACATCCAACTTTAATCACCTCTTGCTGCTTAATTAAGCCCTTTATTTACGGTCGAAATCCCATCTCCTTAGAGCGCCTGTTGGAATGAATATACGCGTAATCGAAACACGGGAAAGTCTCTCGGGTTCATGCCAATTGTTTTCGGTCAAGTTAGGATAGTTCTTTGACCAAACCGACCTTCCTCGAAATTGATGGTCGATTTGGGTTTGGTAATCACGAGCACGACCATAATCTGGTGTGCCGGGGAATTCCCAACAGATGTACACTTCTGAGGTCGCACTTAATTTAAGTTTACGCATCTTTAATCATTTGATAATCCAATAGGCCACATATTAGAATCAAATAATACAAATTATTCAAAAACGATTAATCAAACCTCGCATTTGAAATAAGATGAGTAGTGCTTCAACTGGGAAATACATATGATTTTTCTGAGTTCTTGTCCAGCTATTCAAGCCAGGGGAAAACATATGATTTTCTTTCTATCTGTAAATTCTGAGATCATACAAGTCTATTAGAATACAATTTTTGAGTTGGGAGATCAAGAAGGAAAGAAGCTGTGTTTTTTCTTTCTAAGTTCGTTGGCATGATTGAAATCAAAAATGATGAGGGGAGTTTATTATTTCTTCTTGTTCAATAAAAATAGTTTAATTTGACACTCTGAAGTTGTGATTGACTTGAGATCTCTGTTTCATGTTTTCTGTTCTTCATTCATTTATTTCTTTCATCTCCATTGGGAGAGAGAGAGAGAGAGAGAGAGTGGCAGCAGTGCAAAGTAAAAAGAAAAGTCAGATGTGGGGCCTCAATCTCAAGTGCCCAATATTTTTTTCAGCGAGGGGGATCCTTCTTAACGTCCTACTAGAACGGGTTGTGCAAAGGAAAAGTCAGTCCTTACCCAATATTTTTTTCAGGCCTTCTTAACGTCCTACTAGAACGGGTTGTCCGGTGTCCTTGGCAAATTATGTGGTGCAGCCATCAGCTCATCTTTTTCATTTTGTCTCTTCCAGTTGCCTATTGCATCTCCATTGAGTGTGTGGTCAAAATGGCACCATTATTCTCAAGGAGTAACCGTCACCTTGGTAGCACCCTCAGATGAGCAGTGCGCCAAATGGGAATGGACAAGCTCCGGTTGACATGTGGGACAACGTTGAGACAATCTCCCCTAAAAAAAAAAAATACATCAATGGCTCCTGACTCTAAGGCAAGATGAACCGGAAGTCGTGGAGCAAGAGCTTGAGCATACTCGGCCAAGGAAGTGAGATGATGGGGAGCAAGAGACAGGTTCAAGGATGTGAAGTGGACAATCTTTTCGTATGCCCAGCTGGAGAAAATGGTCAGGTTGAAGAGGCCAACTAATGTTTCCTCAATGAGAATGTGGTGGAGGGAAACGATGAGATTGATCAGTCGGGTGTCCAGATTTGACGATATAAACCTGATCTAGAGAGAGAGAGAGAGAGAGAGAGAGAGATATCCATCTTGTGGTAGAAGATTATTTGGAATCAGTATTTATCAATTTAGTGTTACAACAAAGACAAGAATAACAGTCGGAAAGGAAAAGCAGTGGCCCAGTCTTCAATCAATCAAAAACATTGATTAAATACTTGAAAAAATCGGCTGTAGGAGACTAAACTAAGGAGGGTTAGGGTTAACACTTGAATCTTTCTTTCTTACCAATTCCTAAGCGCTACCCAAGTTGCTAAATTTTATTTTCACCCAATTTGTCTCAGTAACAAAAAGGTTAGGGTTCATGTAGAAGCAGTCTAATCTGATAAAAATTAGCAGGTTCATATTTCCAAAATTTAAGTACACTGCAGAGGGATTTGGCTTTAAATGACACAAATACAAAGTTAGGAAAGTGACACTTAAGTGCCAAAATCAGAACAAAATAAATCACTTAAGTGTCAATCCGGTGGCGATTTTCCGACGAAACAAGTACAAAGCGGCATCATTTTGGACGCTGATGTGGTTAGACAACGCAAAACCGACTTCGTTTTGGTGCTGATGTGATAAAAAATTAATATAAAATTAAATTAAATTTAATTTAAAACTAAATTTATTTATAATATTTAAAAATAAAAATACAAAAATTTATTTTAAAAAGAAGGAGGGAGAGGGAGATGGCTTAGGGCTCGTGATGGGGAGCATTAGCTCCGAAGTGGAGCCATTTTTTCAAAAAATAGGCATTG
This sequence comes from Eucalyptus virginea, assembly GCA_014182375.1. Taxonomy (NCBI): domain Eukaryota; kingdom Viridiplantae; phylum Streptophyta; class Magnoliopsida; order Myrtales; family Myrtaceae; genus Eucalyptus; species Eucalyptus virginea. Next base: position 29,783,190 of record CM024523.1, on the reverse strand, counting down.
TTTCAAATAAATAATTCCTATTTGAAAAAGTATGATATAATTGCCATTTTGACAATGGGAATTTTTTTTGAAATGTCCTATATAGGCTAGTCAATGAGAATGGCCCTCATTTTCTCATTAATGTTAGCTTGTTGAGCCACGTGGTCTTGCAGAGACAGCTACCGTTCTGCATAAAGAGACCTATGGTTAGAAATAGAATTATTATGGTTCATATTGACCTTTTCATTTTATAACGGTACTTTATACTGAAAGAGGTTTGCGAAAGAGTGAAGATCCCGATTATTTATGGATAAACAAAATTTATGCATAATCAAAATTAAATGCGGAAACGTGAAAAATTCTATACTAATCTCTAGTCATTGGAAGTTCAATTGAATCTCAGACTCACAGTGTCTCGAATGATTAGTGAATGCATACTTATAGCCAATTGCCCTCTCAACGTTAATTGTGTGTTTATTACTATCTTAAGGGGTTTGAATAAAGAATCATTTCATTGATGAATAAAGTGAAGCGCTTAAACCTTTGTCATGGACCATCATATTTTATATTCGATGCTTATGTGCGTTCATTTCCTCAAATTAGGTGACTACAGAGAGATCCTACTCACCCATCCATATGCAATCCAGGGCAAAAATAGCCAATCAAACCGAGGTGTGTGATCTTATTATCAACATAGAAGGTTAGCTCAAACTACTATTCACATTTATGCAACATATGACAGATCAAACCGTATCTCTCGGGCTGAATTCAATTCCTGCACCCACTCTCCCTGAGTTAGTGGTCCCGAAACAGGCAAACACAGCCCAAACAATCAATGATATGTCTGAGTTGGAAGATGACCCACCTCTACTCACCATTAACAAAGCCAAATTTGACGGTGCTCTTAACACGGAGCAAGATGAATATCTTGCAAAGCTTGAGGAGAAAGTGAAACAATTGCAAGGTTTGCAAAGCTCACTCTTGATCGACTTGTCCGTTTATGCAAAAGTTAAGGTGCTGGAATGATAGCACTTCTTGCCTGAAAGCTCACTTGCAAATATACCACGTGCGGATGACCCAAGATGTTAAAAATGAGCCCCCTATAATCCAATTATTCCAAGCGAGTATGACTAGGCCCACATTGAGACGATACATTAGGAAGAATATAAACCTCCTCGTATTTGGAATGAAGTGGCTCGTGCATTCAATAAAGTGAAGCGATTAAACCTTTGTCATGGACCATCATGTTTTATATTCAATGCTTATGTGCGTTCATTTCCTCAAATTAGGTGACTACAGAGAGATCCTACTCACCCATCCATATGCAATCCAAGGCAAAAATAGCCGATCAAACCGAGGTGTGTGATCTTATTACCAATATAGAAGGTTAGCTCAAACTACTATTCACATTTATGCAACATATGACAGATCAAAACATATCCCTCAGGCTGAATTCAATTCCTACACCCACTCTCCTTGAGTTAGTGGTCCCGAAACAGGCAAACACGGCCCAAACAATCAATGATATGTCTGAGTTGGAAGATGACCCACCTCTACTCACCATTAACAAAGCCAAATTTGACGGTGCTCCTAACACGGAGCAAGATGAATATTTTGCAAAGCTTGAGGAGAAAGTGAAACAATTGCAAGGTTTGCAAAGCTCACTCTTGATTGACTTGTCCGTTTATGCGAAGGTTAAGGTGCTGGACAAATTTAAAATGCCAGAGTTCGAGAAGTATGATAGCACTTATTGCCTGAAAACTCACTTGCAAATGTACCACATGCAGATGACCCAAGATGTTAAAAATGAGCCCCCTATAATTTAATTATTCCAAGCAAGTATGACTAAGCCCGCATTGAGACGGTACATTAGGAAGAATATAAACCTCCTCGCATTTGGAATGAAGTGGCTCATGCATTCATCAAGTAGTACAAGTTCAATATGGACATTGTTGTGAGGATCTTGAAAGAATGGAGGGAATAAGAGAGAGTATGCCACAAGATGGTAAAATCCTGCTATCTAGAGCACTCCTGAACCTACTAACAAAGAGTTGATGAGGTTGTTTATTAAGACCTTCATTTGAATTCCGCAATCGAATGGCTAGCACGTATGTTGAGAACTTTAACAACTCATTATAGTGGATGAACAAATCGGGATAGGGTTGTAACGCAATTACTCTAAATGCAATGACGTACAAATTATATCTATTCTAACATGGCATGCAATTTCTAATTAAATAAACCTAACATGCAATCTATATGCCACGTGGTTTTAATTTAATGACGGGTAATGATTAATATGTAATTACTCTAACATGACATGTAGTTCTAATTAAATTACTCTACATGACGTGCCACTTAATTAAATGAATCTATCACACAATTATTGAATAATGTGAAATTTATGAACATTAATTCTATGTGACATGCATATTTTATTTTATTTTATATTTGTCATGAAAATTAGTAATTAAAAATAACAATTATTTAAACATGCGATTATATCTATAAAGAAAAATAATATAATATATTCTAAGAGAATATTTTTGGTATTTTTGATTAATTTCGAAATTAAAAATTACCCTAAATGGACTATCAAGGTTAGGATAATATTTAACTTAAACAAGGAAATATCTACCTTAAATCCTAATTTAAATGGAAAAATAGTTCTAACCTTCTAGAATGCACCTAAATATACAATATATTCAAACTATCAAGGAAATTCTATATAGAATTATCGGTAAAAATCTATCTAAACATGGTCTAATCTAGAGTGAGAATTTTTTGTATTTTCTTTTAAGGAAACAATCAAATAACGAATAGGCACTCGTCGCAAGATAATAACCATCCAATCCACAAAAGATAATTACCAAATATTCCGTTCATTCAAATTTGAAAACGAAAAAAAAAAAATTGACGATCGTATCTAAAGGGTTATGGATATGATGGCCAATTTTCCGTGTGAACAAGGATCGTATTTGGGGTTGAGATCGGATTGCCGTCCATGTGCAAAGTTATGAATTAGGAAATAATCCTAATTTGCGTTATCCTAAAAATCTTCGTGATATGCATTCACGAATCATTCAAAATTAGGTAACAATATATGCAGTTCGAACCGGGGTAAGAACATTTTCTCAAAAAACCGGGGTAAGAACATTGAGTTGGGTTTAGCCTATAGTGTCAAAAGACTTTGAGTTTAATCAGAATAGGCCCTAAAGGAATCAAGCCTATCACCAATTGATTAATTAATTTCAGCCCATGGGAGTTAATTAATGAAAGGCCCTAAGTTAATTCAGCCCATTATTTTAATTAAGGCTTAATCTAAGCCCGTAACTGAATTAAGACCTAGGTTTACACTATAAATACTATCATCAGGTCAGCCCAAACCAGTAGCTCCTTGCTGTCGCAACAATCACTTTTGCCAGCCCTCGTTGGGATCAGTCCAGCAAGCCCAGTTCTTGGTCAACCTGAGCAACGTTGACAAGTGATCCCAACAATACCAAGCATCTCCATCAGTTCCAGGCACTTTGTTCAGCAAGTCTGCAGTCCCGATTGGACCTCGGCCTCATCATCAGCTTTTCCGTTCGCCTGATCCTCAATTGTAACGAGTTTCAGCCAGTCTCCAGCCGCGATCAGTCTTACTGGTTTTCCCAACAGCTTTGTTACGTTTCTAGCAGGCTTGGTGAGGCATCCCTTGACACTGCTAGCATCGTTTTGCTGTCGCCGTAGCCCTCCTCGCCAATCATTCTCGTTGCCCTTTCCAAGCCTCTCCTTGAACCACAGCCAGCACCTCGCCAATCACTGAGCACCGCTGTGAACCACCGCCGACCCCACCGTGAACAACTGCCGGTCCCATCTGTCAACCGTCCGCCGTTGAGAACTTTGGTCCATTAAGCTGAAAATTTAGGTTCTGTGCCTCCAGGCCGGGCTGAATTCTACATGTAGTGCATGCCCAGTCCATGTGACTGATTCATGTCCTCAAATGCAAATGCAATTAATTTAAACGACATGATAAATGCTCCTAAAAATTATGTGTTATGCAAATTAATTGCAATATTTGTGTTTAGCGGCTAAATATTAATGTCCAATTTTCTATGCAGTTATTCCTAAATGGTGAGCCAAAATTTAGGTGTCAACACAAACTCTTATAGGCCGGTGCCAACTAGAGACTTCATAAGATAATCAATTACAATGTTGTGCAAGGTGAGGATTTGGGAGAACCATGACAATTGAGAACTGTTGGCCCCAACTCAACATTACCTCTAAATCCATTTTCCCTAGATGCGAAGATCACCTTCGGGAGGGTCTTAGCATCTATGCATTTCATGCACAATGCCTATAATCAATGTGAATGTCATGCTAACAAATGAATCTTGAATTGACTAATAGAGCTTTAGTGCTGCAAACATACAAAATTGCGTTGTTACCATCTCAACTTTTTTTTTCCCATTCTCTTTTGAGTGTTTAGACTCTTCTAAAGTATCCAACTTCAACTAACTTCAGTAGTCACGGCCATCCTAATTTCTCCAATCCTGGGGTGGTCTAAAGGAGTCCCTTTCATGAAGATTTGAATCCGTCAATTTCTTAATCTACAGTTTAATCTTGAGTCTTAACTAACCCGATGAGATTATCACTTTCTTACAATTGAATCGTTCAAGGTTGGGGAGAAAGGTCATTGTTTCAGTTTTAGTGTTGATGGAACTGTATCTACATCACTAACAAATCAATGAAGCCCTAATTGCCTGTCCCGGCGTGGGCCGGACCATAATGCGCTCGGACCACAACATAGGGAAGGGAAAATGTAAGTGGACCGGACCAGTCTCTTTTGCGGAGGTGGACTTCTTGTTAGTCCTTAGAACCAGATTGTGAACTATTTTTAGAAGGAAATATATAGAGGACCCAGTTAACTAGATAACGAGACTGTTCGGTATAATTTTCTGTTGGATTTTCAAATGTGAGAACAAGTACTACAACATTCATAAGGTGTTTGGCAAATGCCACGCAATTGCAACACCTCTACAACTACAGCAGCCTACATCAATTTTTAATAAGTTGTCTTGCCTAGTCTTATAATATGTATGCCAAACATACGTCAAATCATGTCCATACCACATGAGTTTGTATGGGATGTGGGCAGGCATGAATTTGCGCAAAGACTAAGTTCCCTTAGTGAAATGAGTTTAGAATACTACTGAGTGAGCTCGTTCGTCGGACCAACGATGGCCACTACATAAGGATTTGAGATGAACTAGGATTCCATCCCTATCAAATGAACAAACCCATTTGTGTTGCTTCATTGTAAAACTAATATGGAAATTAACATGATCTTGCAATTAAATCAACGTGAAATCACTAGAGTAATAAACAATAATAAATTTACGCGGTTCAATATGAGTCTCGATACCTACTCTATAGGAGGATCAATAGTAAATAATCCATGAAAAATCAAATTTTCAATCGGTTATGCATTGAAGTATTTCTCACATTTAAATCACACTCAAATCTAAAGTGTTCGTAAATAAAGAACTCGATTAAAAGTAAAATCCACAGCACAAATCCATTGGGAAAATTATCTAAAAAGTCCTAAACTTATTACACTTTTGTCAATTCAATCATAAATCTTTTACTTCTTGTCAATTGAGTCCATTCGCTCAATTTTGGCAGGAATATACTGACGTGGATGTCGACGATGCCAGTAGGATCGCCAGTGCTGACGTGAACAAATTTTTATATTTTTTTGAATTTTTATATTTTTTATTTTTTTTCTTTCTTTTCTCTTTTGCTTTTTTCTTTTCCTTTTGACAGTGGCCAAACACTAGCCATAGGCGACGGCCAGCCACCGGCCATGGCCAAACAGCTGGCCTTGCCTTGCCCGCCACAGGCAAGGCCCAGCCGGGTGAGGGTGAGCCCCGATGACATTACATCATAACATGCAACGTGATTCATTCAATCATTGAACTCTTTCTATATTGCTTTCTCTTTTTGTGAGCATTAAAAGCTTTTCATTATATATATATTTAAGGACGTGAACTGGTTACTCAACTGTATAACGTAGTTTCGTGGCTTGTGTGTTCTGTTACACAAAGTTCTCCCATTTTGTTATCATAAAATCGCCACAATTGATAAAAATATATATATATATATATATTTATTTATTTATTTATTTATATTTATCCATTGAGGCAATTTTATGATAACAAAATGGGAGAACTTCGCGTAACAAAACACACAAGCCACGTAACTACATTATATAGTCGAGTAAGCAGTTCACGTCCTTAAATATATATTAAAAAAAGTGAAAAGTTTTCAATGCTTGCAAAAAGAGAAAGCAATAAAGAAAGAGTTCAATGACTGAATGAATCATATTGCATATTATCATGTTATATACTCAAAGAGCATGTGTCAATATTAGTTGGATCACGACTTGATTGTACATTTTCATATATTTGCCGATAGTTGCGGCGAGGGGGCTGTGTATATATCAGGGATGACCATTTTGTTCTTGGCTCAAATATTCACTCCTAATTTTCTGTGTCATACATTTTCATATTACTAAAATCAAACGTGTACTCTAACAAAGCAAGTGAATAAATATCATATTAACCAGCGACGTGTGGAAGGTTTTGATTGCACAACTTTGATATCACGGCCGGCATTTTTAATCAGAACAATCATCTCCATGCTTCTTGACCAACACAGAATTCCATTCATAGATACGAAAGCTACACACCCCGGCTCTTTAAACTCACATAACTCAGTCACGACACCATTTCTTAACAGAAGCAAGCCAAGAAAAGCAAGTTCACACACCAAGACCCAACAGAAACACCACAAGACACGACATTTATTCATTAACCATATGAAAAGTAGAACTCACTTTCTTCATGGCTGGGAGGGTTCACGTCCACCACTTAAGCACCCTCTTCATCACCATTCCCATCATCCACCGGAGGCTTGTTCAGATCCAACTTCATGTGAATCTCTTTCCTCTTAACCTTCTCCACCTCCGACGATGAAGAAGGACCGCCCTCTGCCAAGGCACTTCCGCTGCCCTTCGTCTCACTCGGCTGCTGCACCTGCTGCTGGGGCTGGTTGTTGTGGACGCGCATGTCGCTCTTCCACTACGTCCCCCTCAGGCTGCCCGCTGTGGACACGCCCGAAGGGTGGGACACTGCCTTCTTTGTGTTGCCATCAGCAACACTCGGTTTTTAACGTTTCCTTCATTTTAGGAAAATTAATTATCTCTAGTCTGCATTTATTTATAAATTTAACAATACTAGTCTCAAATATTGGGTGGTCATCGTTAAAGGACCATCTCAAGCTACTTTGTGGATTGAATCTCCACTAGCTCTGTACAATATGAACCGAAAGGAAATGACTTCAAAAGTGAAAGGAAACTCCACCGTACTTGAGAGAATCATTTGGAGGAGAGTCTCTTTAAAAGGCATGTTTATAATTCACTAGAAGCAAATAAAGAAGAAGAAAGGAAACAATGAGTGGCCATCGTTAAAGGACACCATTATTGCAACTTTCTTCGTCTCCACTAATTTCTCTTCCCCCTGCATGTTCAAAGGCTAGAGAGATCCACCGTGTGTTGCTGATGTTTGAAAGGACACCATTATAGCCGCAGACCGGTCTGGTTCCATCACGCAGCGGGGCTTGGGAAGAAACAATTCCATCGGGGCTGGTCATCTCGTCCTGCTTTTGGGCGAGAGAATTCTTGGGGGAGAGAGGTTCGTGTTGTAGGATGGTTTGTGTTGCGGCCTTCCCTTTAAATAGAGAGACGAGGAATGATATCTGGCCATCTTATTATATTTTATTTACCGCTTTTTCTTTTTAATCTTAGAAGAAAGACACGTGATTGTCGAATTGGGATGGGAAGAAAAAAAGGTCATTGGAAAGAATATGCGTTATTTGTCAAAAAAAAAAAAAAAAAAACTAAATGTCGTCGCACGATTGAGTGAAAATATAATTGCGTAGACTAGGCCTCTCCAACCACTGTGGTTTGCCCCAGTAGCCACCATTTCAACATTGAAAGGGGAGGTGGGGGTTCGAATCCCTACATTCTCAGGGGAGTTGGGGTGGGGACAATTTAGTTTCAAGTGTGGATTTTAACTCCCATGCCCCGCAAGTTTGTAAGACAAAAGTTTGAGAGTGAGAGTTAGAGTAGGAGTAGCGTAGGACCGATCAAAAAAAAAAAAAAAAAGACTAGGCCTCTCCGCTTGCTGGTCGCCACATATCTTGCGTGGGGCCCGAGGTGTTGGGGTGGGGACCATTTAATTAGGCTTGTTGGTCGCCACATATCTTGCGTGGTGCTAGTTGGGGTGGGGACCATTTAATTTCAAGTGTGGGTTTCGATTTCCACGCCTTGGAAGGAGGCAGGATAAAAGTTTGAGAGCGAGAGTTAGAGTAGAAGTAGAGTAGGATCGACAAAAAAAAAAAAAAAAAAAAAAAAAAAAAAGACTAGTCCTCTCCCCTCACTGGTGTCGCGACCTACCCCTCGGGGGGAGAGAGTCGGTTTAGGGATATTGCCTAAAGGACGGGCCTAAGGCTCAAGATTAGGCGTGAGCTCTCTCAAGCCCATACCCCGCTTGACATTGGGATATTCTTTAGGAATTTTTGCACAAAAAGAGTCACCACTCGCCTATTGGGGTCGGCTAGAAACCAAGTGAGACATGGAGTGTACCTCACTTTCTACGCAACCAAAGAACCTAGGGTCGGAAACTTGATTACACTAATTGACCAATTAGTGCCATTTTGATACCTAATCTTGTTCATTTTAACAAAATGATTTTTTTTCAAGCAATTTGGATTGATTTTATACCTATCCACTAATATGTGAGGTGATCATGTGGGTGCGCAATCATTAAAGTAACAGTCATAGCTACCAAGATCCTAATTGCAGTAAAATTAACATAAGCAACTAAACAATTGCAAACATAGTTAAACATGTAGATTAAACATACAATATAGTCAATATACGAGCAAATAAAGGCCTAATTACACTAAAAATGCAATACATAGCAATTCCTAATCAAACCCCGCAATTTTTAGTTTTTTCGAATTTTTTTAAATTTAAATTTTTTTAGTTAAATTAAATTTTTTAAAAAGAGTCGAATTTTTTAATGTTTTCTGAGTTTTTGAATTTTCGGAAATTTTTTTGAATTTTTATCATTTTTATCATTTTTTTATTTTTTTAAATTTTAAATTTTTTTTGAATTTTTAATATATTTTTAATATTTAATATTATTATACTTCACAAAAATGGGTTCGGACCGGGTAAACCCAATCCGGCCCGTGGACCCAACACAAACCCGGATCCAACACTTTTGGATTTTTTTCTTCTTTTTAAAAAAAAATCATTTTCAATTTTTTTAAAAATAAAAATAAAAATAAAAAATAACAATAACCGAAGCACCTAGCATCCCTCCCGAAGGCTGTCTTCTCCTTCCTCGCGACATTCCTCACCAAAACTTGTTTCTTTACCAAAACTCATTCGAATAATAACAATAACCGAAGCACCTAGCATCCCTCCTAACACCAAACCACCTCGACCGGCGCAAATCAACGCCGGCCATCTAATTTCGACGGCTGCTAAATCATTTTTGGATGCAAACATCCCCTGGCTCAAACACACATGATTACTTCATGAAAATCGCATGAAATCACGATGAAAACATAAAAGACAAGCATGGTCCAACATATATATGAACAAGCGCAAATCAGATCGAGTTTGAATGCAGGTTGTTTCTTGGTTCTCTTTGAGACATTTTGTCGAACATTGGGTGTGCAGCAGCTAAAAGGGGCATACGGGCTCACTCGAGGCTTGGATTCGAGTAAAGATCAACACAATATGCACAAGCAACACTCAAGATCCACTAAGGGACATATATTACACTCGAACGGATGTGAACACAGCAAGTATCTTCAGCCACAACATACTCACAAACTCGAATCTCTTTCAGGCATTTCATCAACCGGTTAGCATACACAAATGAACCAAAGGATTTTCGGCTTGATATGGACTCGACACAAACCTAGACGTCTATCGACATATACTAAGACATTGAAAAGCTTTCATAGAAGACCAATGGGGTCGGAGCTCGCGCGAACTGGTCGGCCGTGAGCTCCGGCCCGAGACCTCGAAAAGAAGCACATGGCTTAGAGAAGCCTACCTGGTTCGGACAGCGAGCAACGGGCGTACTTCAGGCGACGGCGAAACGCTCTCTCAGTCTCACTCTCTCCCTTTGGCTCGTCCTCTACTCTCTCTGTTCTCTCTCGACCCAAAGACTAGCCGAGACCCCCCGCATCCTCTCTTTGCTCTCTTCCTTTTAAGCTCGGCCAACGATAGGCGCGCATGGCTTCTACCACCTCCAGCCTGTCGTGGCCGCTTGATCTCCGACCCTGGGATCACGTCGTCCTCTGCCTTCGCAATCCTCTGACCTCGTGATCTTCTGCCTCGCCCTTGGTTTGTACGTTTCTCTTTTCTTCTTCTTTTGCAGGGGTGTGGTTGGCGTGAGGGGAGGAAGAAGACTCACGCATGGGCTGGGCTGAAATAAAAGGAGATGGGTCGGCCCAAGTGCAAAAGAAAGAAAAGGAAAAGAGATAGGTCAATGAGCCCACGGACGAAGAAAAGCCCTTTACGCAGCCTCATTCGATTTTCTTATACCTTTTAATGATTTTTTCCTTTTTTTTTTTTTTTTTTTTCTTTTTCTTTTTTATTATTATTTTTTTAAATTTCGACTTTTTTTATTTAAATTTTTTTGTAAAATTTTTTTGATAAATTTTAAAACTAATGACGCAAATGCTCCTAATGTCTATATGTGATGCAATTTTAACGAAAAGTTTTTGTTAAGGGGTTAGAAATTAATCCATAATTCTCCGCTGCAATTAATAAACACTTAAACAAATCGCCAAAATTTAGGTGTCAACAGCTGGTCGCCACGTATCCTGCATGGGGCCCACTTGTTAGAAGAAGCAAAGTCTCCCCCTCTCTCATGAAGCCACTTCCTCTTTGACACCGGAAGATGTGAGACTAGGGGCATGCATGTAACGTTTACATTTTCACAATTTTCTGTTCTTTTGTTCCCCGAATAAAAAAAAAAAAATAGAAATCCGTTTGGTAAAACTTTTGTTCCCGAGAACAAAAATATATTTTTTTGTTCCCGGGAACAAATTTGGAATAGAAACAAGAAACAAAAAAAAAGTAGCTTATTGTTCTCGGGAATAATTTCTAAAAATAAGCCAATTTTTTATTTTCTTATTTTCTTTTGTTTTTCTTGCTTGCTGGGGCCTTCGATGGCCGCTTGCCAACCGCCGACCACCTCCGGCCGGCCGCAGCCACCGTCGGCCGACCGCCGGCCGTCGCCAACCGTCGCCCCACCGGCGGTTCGTGAGCAATAATAAAAATAAATAAATACAAAATATAAAAAATCATACTAAATGCATTTATATTCTTTTTCTATTTCAAGAATAGAAATTTTGTATAGTTACCAAACATCTTATTTTACTCAAAAATTATTCTCCAAAGTAGAAATAGAAAAGAACTATTTCTGAAAAGAAACTGTTCCCCGGTCAAGAAGCGTTACCATACGCACTTTAGGATAATCGCGACTAGTCCTCTAGTGACGACAGTGATCGCACTCCTCAGGCAACCGATGGCGTGTGCAGGAATACTAAGCAGTCATAATGAAGACTTCTCATTTGAGGGTCCTTCACACTAGAGATCAATTCCATCCGAGGATGTCACGTAAATTGACATGCCAACGTGTCCCAAAACAAAGAGGACAAGGCCGAGCGGAAAAAGGCTATATTTCGAATTGAACTTAAGGCAATATTCTCCATATCGTGACCTTAATTGAAATTAATTATAACTCTCCATTTGAGATTATTTCCCCAGAAATATACACTTAGAAACCACCTAAATCAGAGTTTTCATGTCATCTCAGCTCCATTGTTAACATATAGTAAAATGGTTATCTTTTTTAGTCTGATTTCTTAGATATGGGAGAACGCCGTTTTCTTTATTCTGAGATTTAGGACCTTCACAATCAATTTGTGGTGATTTTATGATAAGAAAATGAGAGAATATCACATACATTTTTATGCAACACATATGCCTTTTAACTACGTTATATAGTCGAGTAAGCAATTCATGTGCTTAAAAGATTCCTTTTGTTGAATTCCATTAAATTCCAATTATCTCTTCTTCTTTTTAGGGAGAAAATGGATGGTACCAACATTTCCACTGAAATTTGCTCGACTTATTTTACGGATGCACGCAAACCGTTCTTTTCATGTTTACGTGTTGATTGTCAACTTATAATAATATTGTCGATATAGTCATTATTGTTATTGATGCCGATATTATCATCAGTGTTTACTCGATGAATATATAAAAATAATGGGTTGGACATAGATCTCGAACACTATTGAATCGAATAAATGTAGACCTTATTTTGTCCTGAACTCCAATTGGAATTTGAATAGATTTAAACAGAAGTTATATTTCGTTTTGTTTCTATTTCATGCCTTTTGCATATGACTTCTGTTAGTTAACAAAGGCACTTAATTTAGAATAATGTATATAATCTAAAAGTAGAATTCGTTTAAAATATTTTAATTAATGCTTTTAGCCGAGTAGAACTCCAGTCCAAAAATTGTGAATATTGTTAGAGTAGTTAGGTAATGAAAATGATGATGTGATAGCTTGGAGGATTCACTTTATTTTTTTGTTAAAAGAAGAAAGTCCCTCTTTTTGTTTTTTGTTTTTATTTTTCGTCAGAAGCGACGGGTGGTGAAGCGAGATAGTTGGATCGTCCCGAATCGAGCAGACTTTAATTTGGGTTTGTTGTGTCCGTACAACGGTCCTGACCGTTTACTTTCCCCATTTTTATTGTTGTTAGCGTTATTATATTTGTTGGCTTTCTAATAGTACTGTTCGATCCGTACGTCGGACAAAAATTCGTTGCACGTGGATGGATGTTTGAGAAGAATGAGGGGCCTCTTCTGCGAACTTCTTCCTTTTGAATAAATTCGTATTTGGATCAATCGTTCAAAGCTTCACTTGTGCATCGCTTGACTTCTTAGTGTAGACACGCGAATTCACATATAATTCTTTGGTAATGATTTTAGATTTTGGTTAAAAAAATAAAACAAAAATTACTTCTTTGCTTTATAAGTCTAAACAAACAGGTTGGTGCATTTGTTCTGGCAGGGGCCCACGTTTCTAGTCATTGGATGATGCACTACAATAATATCAATTCATGTTTAATGATGTGTCATTTACTGACAATTAAAGTAAACATATCAAGTGATTAGTTTGTTGATGATTGAACATTAAGTATCCAGACAACAAAATATATCGTTGCCATTGTCACTCGTGGCCTTCCATCCACATAGCACCGCCCCATTCATATTGTGAAACTTCCTCTCATAAGGCATTCAAGCTACGATGGCTCGTCCGACGAGTAGTAACGGTCGGCTTTGACATAGTGCTAGCGACTTCGTCGTGATCAAATGAAGGGGATGGCCGTAGATGGATGAGGAGAATGAGAGAAAATATAAAAGCTAAATTTTGATTTTTAATGACACATATCGATTTTTTAATTGACTTTCAGTAACGAGATATACGCCGTGTGCCTCCACTGCGTGGTGGTACCTAACCACTTAGTCCTTTCCCAAAAAAGCGGACTATAATTTGTGGATTGGATTCCTCGGTACAAAACAAAGAGATAAACATTTGACTGTGTATAATGAGAGGGAAGAAAATAAAAGCCTAGATTCGCTTTCTTGCCTAGGTGGGAAACAGGAAATGAAGACGGGGTGGAATTGTTTTCTCTGGCGAGTCGCCGAACGGAGAATAAAGAAAAGAAGGTCGAGGAGTCTTTTGTTCAGTCGGACCTTAATCTATTGCATTGGGCTTAAATATCTTGCGATTTGTGGTGTGAGTTTTATGCTCGGTTGGATTGTTTATTTGTAAACATTTTGAATTTAGACTTAATTTAGATAATAGGAAACATTCGAGACTATAAGTGATTGCAACTCCGATTCTCTAATCATAGTGAATTACGGTAAAGTAAGGAAAAAAAAAACTCAAAAAAATTATAAAAAAACTACAAAGATCATACGCATCAACGTTGGCCATACCACATCGAACCGCCATATCAATGATTTTTGGCTAAAATGGGCCAAAAGAACTATATTTAAAAATCGCCAAAAAGGTTTAGAACTAAATTGGTCAAATTGAAAAGTATAGAATTGAAATAATCGGCGTACAAGACTTTTGGACGATTTTTCTGCTAATTCTTTATCCTTCCATCCTCGACCCCCAAATGGTTTTGATAAAAATGAATAATTTGGGAAAAAGGATTTACAAAAAGATGATTTCTTTTATTGCTTAAAGTAATTAGCTAACAAAAAATATTTTCGTTCTTGACAATAATCTATGTCTAAATAATTTGACGTGCGATGAAAATATTTTTCTTGCATTTATTTTTACAAGTGATTCAAGAGATCATTTTTTGGAATTTATTTTTTTCAAATCGTTTGTTCTTCGCGAAACGGAACGCATCCTAATCTTATGTATGTCCTAAAGAAATGCTCTTAAGGGATGGAATTCGCACCGCTAATCGAGGGTTTAGTTAAACACCGGGGAATTACCGTTGTGTGGGTCCAAGCGAGCAACCTATGGATACTTCAGGTCATGTGTATTTTATGTATACGGTTTGGGTGCAAAATTTGCAATCGGATTCAATCATTTTGTCGGCGAGGGCAGTTGCGTAGGAATTGACCCGTCGTCCGTTTCGGTCTCGCCCACATATAGCGCCGTTATGCATGGAATCGGAAACCCGTCCGAAAAATCATCTACTCCTTCTATTCAAGCTTTTCCGCTTCAAAAACAAAAATTCAAAGATGATGGGCGTGCCTCAGTAAATTTCGCGGCCAACCTATTTTGACCCTCTTCTAATTCAAAACATTTAAAACTTTCACGATATATATTTAGAATTTTACGGAAAAGCAAAAAGTTGCCTTCCGCATTTGAACAAAACACAAAACAATCAAGCTCGCGAAAAAAGAAAAATTCAAGTCCTCGAAAAATTTTATGTCAAGCGCGTGAGACACAATATTACATTCTATTTATCAATTGCACAATTAGGGCCTTCATAAATTATTTTGATCTAGATAATAGGCTGGCAAAAATTCGTACTTTCATTTCATATTTTGCGGGTTCAATGTGAACGCGTGCGCTTTTATATCTGATATCATGCGACGAAGACCTTCTCATGCGGGGGGTTCTTCGTACTGGAGGTCATGCTCGTCAAGTCAATCCGGCACTTTTAAGCCGAACGGGAAAAACCTAATTTGTCTTATTCGTCGTACATCCATCCTGCATTTCATAATTAAAAGTCAAAGTCAGTGACGACTCTCTTTTTCTCCCCATGCAGAGCACGGGGCCTCGCGGGGCACGAATCGTTACTTGTTCACTAGATCCTCTTCCTGTACTGGGGAGTCAGATTCATGTGTCCCAAAAGGAGACTCGATCCATGGAGACTGTTCGGCGGTAAAGTAGATAAGGACAACTGGACAACGCCCGTGGAAATCCATGAGAAACAAAGGGTTTCCGAAGAAGAGAAAGTAATTATTGAGTACCCATATATAGATAGCATAGTTGATTGAGAGTCCATCTCTCATTATTGAGGTAGAAAGTTCGAAACCTACATTGCTAGCGATTTAAGTGGGGGCCATGGCAATAGGTTGCTGTGCTAGTCTTCTTCGAGATATAGGGGCTCAGTCCTCAAGAGTCGTTCCGACACGAGGGGCAAACGGCGGAGTCCTCGATTACAAAAAAAAAAAAGAACGTAATTATTGAGTAGGCCCAGACCTGACGACATCCTATAGTCGGTGCTTTGCCGGCAGAGAGAGGGAGAGAGAATATCCTTTATTGCGGCTTGTGGGGGAATTCATTTTTATATTGGTGGTTTGACAAAATAAAAAACGCAAAAAGAAGAAGAAGATTTGGGCATGTGCAATCTCATCCCGAAATCACGTTGTCAAAACCCTTACACTCAGGGTTTCATCTTTTTAGATTTTTAAAAAGCAAAGTAAAGATATGCTTTCTTCTTCTAAGAAAATTCAAACGATGAGGTCCAAACAAGATATCAAGTTTTCAAAAAGGATTATGTCATTCTACCGATTGATATTCTAGAGACCTTTTTTTTTTTTTTTTTTTTTTTTGGTATTTTGTATTGATAAGGACCGTAAAAGAAAACAAAGAGTCTAAATTCCACCTATAACATGATAGAGACATAATATAATTTGACACTAATGATATTATTGCACCATGTTTAAAGTCACACGAGGAAACAAAACTGGTTTGTGGACTATGCCTTTTTTAGGAAGATTCATGAAAGAAATTATGTATATTTAATCCACATAAACTTTTAGTGATATATGTAAACCATATAAATGCAATTTTTGTCAAGCAGTCCAACTGTTTACTATTTTTGTACATTAAAACAAGAACACTAATTACATCCTACACGGACAAATTATAATTTAAATGAAAGTAGGGGCCCAAAATGTTCGAGATCTAACGTAGTAAAGGATAAATAAGTGTTTTTTTGTTTTATTCTATTATGGTCAAAAGCGACGACTAGTGAAGCGAGACAGTTTTTTTTTTTTTTTTTTTGGTCGAAAAGAACCGACATTTACTAGATTAACTCGGAGTCTTACATAATACCGATGGAGAAAGATCGGTACATAAAATATTCCAGAGAGGAAAAGGAGGAGAAAGCAGCCAATTAGTTGGTAGAGTGTTGAGTCGATGATTCCGGACGATCCAATCCGCTGCGGCATTTGCTTGGCGTGGACAATGGATAACCGTAATATTTTTATTTCGGGCTAGCCCATTCCTGCATCGCTGGACGACTTCTTTTAGGTTCCATGGAGGTTCGGCCCGGCCCATCACCATTTCAACAATCGCGGAACAGTCACTTTCGATGAAGCACATTTCAGTTCGACTTCCAGAGTTCTCCACGTGCGTCGTCTTCAGTTCGTGTGTGTACAATATCCCGTGTGAGATCGCCTCTGCTTCAGCTTCACTTGCCGAAGAAACCCTAGCGGTGGCCGCGAAGCCCTTGAGGGTTCTTCCTTCGGAATCGCGCAACACGCCCGCGACCGAACAGAGAAATTCGCCTTCTCGCCAAGCCACATCCACGTTTAGTTTCAGATCCGTCCCTACAGGAGGCTTCCAGTGAGCAGGTTTGTTTCGGTTGGGTTTCCTTTCGTTTCGATTTGGTTTTCTTCTGTTGAACAAAAGTTGTTGGTCCTGTGCTGTGGTCAACAGATCTTCTGGTCTGGGTGCTTTCTGTCGAAAAATCCAGCTATTTCTCGCCTTCCAGACGTTCCACAAGACCATACCAGTAAGCTCTGGATCAGGTGAGTCTTGATCTTTTCGGAAGGCGTTAACCAGCCACTGATCTGTTCGTTTAATGTTGCGTCTTGGTCTGATTGTTATAAACACCGGGTCTTCCCAGATTTTCTTGGTCCATTTGCATAAAAACAGAAGATGCTCTATGGTTTTTGGACTTGTACTGCAGAGCGGACATAGGGGATCGCTGACTATTTTCCTTGTATATAGGTTTTCTCTCGTTGGGAGGGCGTTTTGACATATGCTCCAGAGGAAAGATCGGACCTTTGGTGGCACATCAAGACTCCAGATTTGAGTCCATAAGGTGCGTGGTGGTTGATATGAACACGAGGGACGATTGTGATATGTTTTACTTGTATTTATGATTGCTCTGTTGTATCCACTCTTGACAGAGTATTGCCCTGTTCTGTTACCCGTCCATATAAGCATATCTGGCTGTGGTTGTTGGCTTAGGGGAACTGCTAGAATCTCTTTTGCAACATTTTCTTCGTACAGTTGATGGATGAGTTGTTGTTTCCATTCTCTGGATTCTACGTTGATCAATTCCGATACTAAAATAGGTTCTGTTTGGTTTACTTCCCCGCCAATTACTCCTTGTGAGAGCCATCTGTCTTCTCTGATTCGAATAGATTTTCCATCTCCTACTGACCATTTAGTGTTGTTCTTTATGGTGTCTCTGCCGAGGATTAAACTGTGCCAACCCCATGATGGTCGGTGTCCCTTTGAAGCTGTCCAGACATCACCGTGGGGGAAATAAATCCCTTTCAACACTTTGCTCCATAGAGCTGATGGGGAGGTGGCAAGTCGCCATGCTTGCTTGCCTAACATGGCTCTATTAAAGGTGAGCAGATCTTTAAACCCGAGGCCGCCTACATCTTTTCGAGTTTTCAAGACTTCCCATCTTTTCCAATGCATCCCTCTTTTAGCATCTCCGTTCTGCCACCAAAATGACGCAATACGTTGTTCTATGGCTCTACAGATGGACACAGGCAGCTTGAAGATAGACATTGCATAGGTAGGTATGGATTGCACAACACTCTTGATTAGCACTTCCTTTCCCGCTTTTGTCGGTAATTTTTCCTTCCAACCCGCTAACTTTGCATTTACTCGCCGGGATCCACGCAAACAGCTCTTTCTTGGATTGACCCCACTCGGTAGGTATACCCAGGTACTTCCCTATTTTCTGTAGAACTGGTACTCTCAGTTGTGTGGCCAAGTTGTGTTTCAATACTTCTGGACAATTGCCACTGAAAGAAACCCCTGATTTATTTAGATTAATTGCCTGTCCTGTAGCGTAGCAATATTGACTGAGTATTTGGGCAAGATTCTGACACTCTGTCAGATTTCCATCCAGAAATAATATCGCATCATCGGCAAACATTAGATGTGATAATTTGGGACAATTTCTGGTTAACTGTATGCCTTTGAGTGTTCCATCTGCTAATGCTTTTTTCATCATCCAGGTTAACACATTGGATATCAAAATGAATATATAAGGTGAGAGTGGATCACCTTGTCTGAGGCCTCGCGAAGGATGGAAGAAAGAGGTAGGTTCTCCATTGATTTTCACGCTATAAGTGACGGTGGATATACATTGCATGATTAAGGAGACCCACTTGGCATGAAACCCCATATGCAGCATGACATCCCTCACAAAATCCCATTCTATTCTATCATATGCTTTCTGCATATCAAGCTTCAGAATAGCCTGATGTTTTTTCCTGTTTTTTGTTGTTCGCAGTTGATGCAGAACTTCCTGGACGATGAAGATATTGTCCTGAATTTGCCTCCCTGAAACGAACGCACCCTGCTCCGGTTCAATGATAAGTGGCAGCCACTTTTTAAGTCTGTTTGCCAAGATTTTTGAGATGATTTTATAACTGAAGTTGCACAGGCTAATGGGTCTAAATTGGCTGATATTTTCAGGGCTTTTAACTTTTGGGATCAGCACAATACGGGTCTGATTTAGCCGATTGTCGAGAACACCCTTCTGAAAAAACTCCTGTACTAGCTGAGCCAGATCATCTTTGATGCTTTCCCAGGATTGTTGGTAGAAAGTGCCATTGAAACCATCAGGGCCAGGAGCCTTGAGAGCTCCCAGTTGAAAAACAGCTGCATGGATTTCTTCCAATGAAGGTACTGCCACCAGTTCTTCATTTATATTCTCTGTTATCGGGGAGGGGCATTGATGTAGGATAGGTTGGTAGTATCGTGACCCTTCAGTCCTATATAGGTTCTCATAGTAAGATTGAATATGTTGCTGTAACATCTGGGGTTCTCTGCACCAACTTTTATCCTCTAATTGCAGCATTGTGATTCGATTTTGTTGCCTCCTGTTGACTGTTGTAGCATGGAAAAACCGGGTATTCTGGTCTCCCCAATGCAACCATTTAATGCGTGACCTCATTCCCCAGAACTGTTCTTCTTGCCTTCTCAATGTATCGATTTGATTGATGATCTGCTGCACTTTCTGCTTTGTCGTTGTCGCGACCAAATTTTTGGGGTGTGAACCACCTAAGGTTTGGCTAATGGATTGTTAAGCCTAGACTTAACTCGGGCTCTCCCAAGCCCATACCAATTCGCGACTTTCGGTTCAAGTTCTTAACATGCAAATGATTTTCAATCAGGAGTCGCCACTAATCTATTTTTTGGTGGGTCGATTAGAAACCCAAATAAAGTAACGGGAGATTTACTTTATTCCTACGAACCAGAGATTTGTGAGTTCGGGGACTTGGTTACGTTAGATTTCTCTAACGCCCTTTCGGTACCTTTATCTTTTATTTTGAAAAAATTGTTTGGCAAGCAAATTGAATTGATTTTAATTCCTTAACATGTGAGGTGTTCATGCAGGTGCGCAAACCACCAATTTAACACTCAAGTAAAGCAAAAAATAAATTGCAGGACTTACCTCAAAGCAACGAAAGCATCTGCAATGTTAAATTAAAATCCACATCAACAACCCTAGATATGGTTTCTAATTAACACGCAATTTTTGTTTTGTTTTCACTTAATTAATGAGAATCATGCAATATGCAATGCAATATTAACTAAATGACCTAATTCCAATGACATGTAATTTCTAATTAAATGGGCCTAGCAAAAATACTAAATGACATGCATATCAATGAATCGAACCCTAATGACGTGCATATGACAATTTTTCTTTTTCCTAAAAGAATGCATTTTTTATCCTAAATAATAAAACCAAATCAACCTATGGCATTTTTGTATTTTTCATGAAATTCGAAATTAGGTGAAGTGTGAAAATTACCTAATTAGATTAAGATCCTATTTAATTTATATTAGGAATTAGGTTGAGCCAAATCCTAATTTAAACTAAAATATTATCTTAACCTAGATAATCCTAAAATGCAATCTATTTAATAAAATACCTAAACCTATAGTAAATTAGGAAATTATCTAAATTAACTTAAGTGCAATTTCTATCCTAATATGCAATTACGTGCAAGATGTACTCTAATTCTACATGAATTATGCATGGTGATTTTTTTATGTTTTTCCTTTTTTCCCTTTTACAAGTGCGATCAAATAAAGGCATCAAAACAGCACGGCACCAAATCAAGCAAGATATCATCCGTGTCCACTTAATTTTAGGAAATAAATTGACATATCGTATCTCGTGCATGAGATCGGATTGGCCAATTTTTAAATAAAATCACTAATCATATCTCGAGCGTAAGATCGGATTAGTGATTTTTCCGTACGATTGCGGGTCGTATTTCGAGCGTGAAATCGGACCGTCAATCATATGTACGTTGTGAAATTAGGAAAATTTCCCAATTCATAAGGGCACTTAAGATTACGGATATGATAGCATATCGGGAATTTCAATCATATGTATCGAAATTCCAAATAAGAAAACTGAATATTCGGAAATTAAATTGGATAAGATTTTTACCTAATCCAAATATTAGCTTCCAAATAGGGCAAGTTGCGAACCACGATCCTTGGATGATGTCGTCGAAATCAGCAAAGCGTTCTCGATGAAAGAGTGGGTATCGAGAGAGAAAGTCTCCATTGACCTCAAAGAAATTGGCCTCCCTCTGAGAGAAAATCTCCAAAGTGGCGTGCCTTCCTTTAGCGAAAGTTTTATCTAAACTTCCTCTAAAGATGGACTTGATAACTCACGAGAGGCAACAACAATGAGCTTGAGGAGACACCAGCAACAGGTCGTGAGCGAGATGGTCACGGTGGTGAGGAGCTGCGACGACCGCAAGAACATGCGAGACTTCTCCGATGGATTGAACTGGAGCGTTTGGGAAAACCTGCAAAAGAAATTAAGCAAAAACAGCAAGGCAATTGATATGGCTCGGGGTTGCCGTTATTGGCCAGCGTGGACAAAACGGATGATGGCGGAGCAATCGAGTCGGAATATCGATAGCGCTCGAGTGCAGGACACCCGAGCTTTGCTAGAAGTGACGTCGGACTTGCTGAAGCCAGGTCGCAGGAGCAGGAACGGTGGTGGTGCTCGGAGACCGGCTGACGACTTTGCCGGTTGTCTCGTGCTCGCTGGATTCGGATGAAGTTCAGTGAGAAATCTGGGTCCCGCTGAGCAGTGCTTGACCCTTGGAAATTGCTCACCGGCCTGGAATTGCTGGAGATTCTAGTTTCGCTGCAAGGACTGATAAACCAAACCAAAAATCACCGCTCTGCTTCGTCTCTCAGGGTATCGAGTTCCCTTGTATTGATCTTCCGTTGACCTACAAAGAGAATGTAGAAAAAGAAGCAAGAAACTTTTTCCTTTTTTACGTCTCCTCCCAATCGTGGCTATCGTTTTCTATATCAGGGGATTCAACCAACATTAGAATATTTCAAGGAATGGCAACAGAATATATGGGAACCAGATTGACCAAAATTCTTAGCTAGCTCTTGATGTCACTCCGATGCGTTTCCGACTTTGGACTTGTCGGACTGCAGGAGTGGGGATGGTCACCATGGCTTGCAAATCACACTCGGGATCATCGAGAGCGGAGTCAATTCACGTGCGGTGAAATCCTTTCTTCAGACGTGTGGATGTGTTCTCTGTTTCTTTGATCAGCACACATCTTTATAAATTTTTTAATGTACCCACCGCCCCATGTTGCTTGGATGAGCGTCAAGGTAGAGAAAATTGTAGGATTGAACTGCTGGGACTCGTGGCTTGCGGATGCTTCATCAGAGGGGATCACGACGCAGCTGAGGATGCTAGTGCAGCAGCTCGTCCCGGTGGTCGTCTCGCAATGTGAGGTAGCGTTACGAGCATGAGAGCGCAGCGATGTGGCTGGCGGGACTCACATGGCAAAGGGAATCTCGACCAAGCTTGGTGGAGCACTCTATCTCTCTCCTATCTCACGTGTGTGTCTCTATGTATTCAGAATTGCTCCCCCTCAATGTGGCCGTATGTATCAATATCTGTGTCCTCCTTTTTACTTTGCGCTCGGTGTCTTTTATAGGTCCAAAAAAATGTATCCTCACGACATATATTTTTTCCTTTTTTTGGCTTGCGCACGATATCTCTAGATATATCGTTGAAACATATATACCGCGCAATATTCCCTTTTGTATTTCTCGCATATTCTATCCAGAAAAATTCCATTTTTGCATAAAATACACCCCCGGTGTATATTACTTAAAAATATGAAAAATCTAAATGGAATATGTGAAAAATCTTCCTTCATCGGTGGCCTAAAATAAACTAAAAATAAAAAGCTTCTAAATTATATGCCATGTGATTATGATTTTTTATTTTTTTATTTTTATTTAGCAAAAATTAACCCCAAAAATTTAGGTGTCAACAGTCGTGTGCTGTTCTGTTTGATTCGTTAGTGCTGTGAGGGTTTGGTTAAGCTGTTTGATTTGTGTGTAAGCATTTGCGAACTTCTCTCTACTCCATTTGATTAATTGTTGTGATGTCCTCACTAGTTTCTCTGCAAAAGGGGAGGTTGGAGTTGTTTTTTCTGCCCATACTTGCTGGATGAGTTCGTGATACTCTGCATGTTCTGTCCAGAAAGCTTCGAATTTGAACTGTTTCTTCCTTGTCTTTACTCCAGGGTGCAGTCGAAGGACTAGGGGGCTATGGTCTGAACCGATTGCTGGAAGGGCTTGCACTTCTGCTTCATGAAAGGTAACTCTCCACTCGAGGGAACAGAGCACTCGATCGAGTCGTTTCTTTACTAATTCAGCCCCTTCCCTTTTATTTGTCCATGTGTATGCGCATCCATGACTGTCGACATCCATCAGAGATAGATCATTAATCATGTTTCTGAAAGCTGTGATTCGTCTATTATCTGCTTCTTTTTTCCCAACTTTCTCCCAAACATACAGTATCTCATTGAAATCTCCCATGCAGATCCATGGTTGAGAAGCTGGAGGTTTAAGGGTTCCCAACACTTGCCATAAAGCCAGACGCTCTCCAAAATCTGTAGATGCGTGGACGAAGGTAATCTGCATACCTTGTTTACTATCAGGGTCAATGCACTGCACATCTATAAATTGCTTTGAGCTTGCTTGCACCTTCAATTCGATTTCCTCTTGCCACATGATTGCCAATCCTCCCGCTATTCCTGTTGGATCCACCAAATAAAGGTTCTGGAATTTGAGTTTTCTACGAATCCTTTCTACCATCATTGCTTTATTTTTCGTCTCCATGATAAAGAGTAAGTTAGGCCTTTCATGAGCTGTTAAAGCTCTTAATTCCTGAATTGTCAGGGGGTTGCCCAGTCCCTGACAATTCCAGCTCACAATTTTCATGGCTTTTGTGGTGGCTTATTAGGGCTAGCCACCAAAGCCCATGCTTGGTCGTCTGGGATCAGATTCACTGGTGTCTCCAATAGGTCTACTTCATCTAGGAGGAGAGATGATTTTTCTGGCATACATTTCTGTTTTTTGGCCTTTTGTACTTTCATTGTCTTCTTACTGCTTTTTCCAACTTTTAATAGCTGGGGATTTTGAGTTTCAGGGCATATCACCTGTTTTCCTCGGTCTTGTGCTGCCATAGGTACATGTGCTGAAGTGATCATTTGTTCTGAGCTGCTTACTGATCTCTTTTTTGTGCATGCTACTATTTGCATGTTTGAGGCTGGATCAATTTCGATGGGGTTCATTTCATTCGTTGTCAGTGGTGGTTCAGGTACTGTTTCCTCCACTACATACTCCTCCTCCATTTTTCCGTAGAAAGCGTCCCAATAAGGACTGTGATCACTGGTTTCTGCCTTCAACCAGGGACCGTATAATCCTTTTTTGTTCATTGCCCAGGGCGACGTTGCATATGGAATTTCTAAGCAGTCAGTTGCATAGTGACCGATTCTACCACAAGAGAAGCAGTAATGTGGGAGCCGCTCGTATTTGAACTCCACCCAGAGCCATTTGTTACCGATATCCAGGATAGCTCCTGATTTCAAAGGTAGAGCCAAGTCAATCTCAACTCTGACTCGACCAAGCGAGACAGTTGGATCGTCCCGGTTCCCGCGGACTCTGATTTTCCGTACAACGGTCGCTTTCCGTTGTCTGCAGCTGGGGACCACACAAGAAAATGTTTAGGTTGGTTAGTTGTTGGATTTTGTTTGTTTGGATACGTGAGGGGACATCTAAAAGCCACGTAAGTAAAGGATACGTTGACTTCAACGTCCCTGTGTGTCCGGTACCACTTGCACCTTTCCCAATAAAATATTTCATCCATTATTAATACTTGGTAGGAAGTGAGTACCATAATAAAGACCAAAGAAAGTGAGGGGTCCAAGTGGGCCTTCAACACAGAAAAATAGAAAATGAAGCATGTTAAATTATGTCTTAAATTTAAGGAAAAAAGTCACGAAAAATCCTAAATTTTGTCCAAAGTGACATTTACCCTAAACTTTTTTTTTTTGTGACGTGAAAACCCCAAACTTTCCAAACCGTGACACATTTACCCCATCAAGGGCATTTTTGTCTTTTTATTCTATTTTTTCCTTTTTTTTTTTTTTTCTTCTTCTTCCCTCCTCCGGCCATGGCGGAGTCGGCGGAGGGAAGCCGGTGTTCAGCGACCTCACCGGCGTCGGGCGAGGACGGCCCTCGCCAGATTTTAGCGAAGCGGGGACACCCTCGCTCGACGCAAGCGAGGGCGGCCCTCGCCGGCGTCGGCGAGGATGCCTTGCTAGATCTCGGCAAGGGCACCCTCGCCGACGCAGCGAGGGCCGTCCCCTCGCCCGGGACGCCGGCGAGGGCGAGGGCGGCCCTCGCCGGCCGTCGGCAAGGACGGCCCTTGCCGGATCTAGCGAGGGCACCCCTCGCCCGACGCAAGCGAGGGCGGCGAGGGTGACCCTTGCCCGAGGCCGGCGAGGGCGCCCCTCGCCGGACGCCGGTTTCCCTTCCAGCCCGACCAGCGAGGGAAGAGAGAAGAAAAAAAAAATTTAAAAAAGTAAAAAGATTTAAAAAAATTAAAAATGAAAAGACCAAAATGCCCTCTAATTTTTGGGTAAATGTGTCACATAACGAAAATTCAGGATTTTTGTGTCACAAAAAAAGTTTGGGGTAAATATGTCACGGTTAGCAAAGTTTGGGGTTTTTCACGTCACAAAAAAAAAATTGAGGTAAATGTGTCACTTTGGACAAATATCAGGGTTTTTCGTGGCTTTTTCCCTAAATTTGACCATTATACGAAACTTGACTTAACTAGAGGATATGGTTTTGTTCAAAAATATGGCGTGGCCTTTTAATCCTTTGCAAATTTGGATTGTTTGGGGCTAGGGAAATTGATCTTTTATCTTTGACCGGTTTGACTTCTTGGGCTTTCCTTATGTTGGCACTTCTTTTGATATGAAGGAAGAAAAAGGATCGACGTAGTACATATAAATAAATAAATATATGTACGTGTTGGGCCAAGTAATGTTAGAGAAAGAGGGAGTAAAAGGAGGGTTTTACTTTTCCATCTTTTCTTTTCGGAGACTGATTTTTTTTTTTTTTTTTTTGGTTTGAGGAGATTGATGTTGAGGGTTCCTAGAGTAGAGAGCACGAGATAGACAACTCGTTGTGTACCGTTTATGTTGGCTTTCAACCGCGGGGATTCGTGCATTTCCAATCATCAAGTGGTCGGTTGGAAGGAACGGAAACACAGAGTATCAGGTTTCTGCTTTTTGGATTTTACGACAAAAGCAAAAATTTGCTTTCTCTTTTTAATATGATTTATGGAAGACTTTTCTCATTTGGGTTCCTTTGCACTGGAGATCATTTTTGTCATGTCAATCCAACACTTCCAAAACAAAAAGGACAAAGCCGAATAGAGAAGGTCATCAATGTCAAATTTATTCTGCATTCATCTTGCGTATATTATTCAATATAAAAGTTATCACTCTCCTTATCATGGCGTGAATTAAAGATAATTAAATTTATTTCCCTCAAAACACATGCTTAATTTCACCGAAGTGTTTTCATGTGATCTCCGTTCCCAGTGTATACTTCGTTGGTACCAAAATACAAAAGATCAATTTTTAATTCCAAATTCTTTCAGAGATATTAGGATATATATATAAAAGGAGAAAGCAAATTTTTGCTTTTGCCGTTCCAACAAGCAGAAACCCTGATACCCTGTGTTTCCATTCCTTCCAACCGACCACTTGATGATTGGAAATGCACGAATCCCTGCGGTTGAAAGCCAACATAAACGGTACACAACGAATTGTCTATCTTGGCCACCAACCAAGGCACCTTTTAGGTCCCATTTTTAGTGCGGCTCGTGCTTTCTGCTGTAGGAACCCTCAACATCACTCTCCGGAAGGAAAAAGATGGGAAAGTAAAACCCTCTTTGTACTCCCATTTTCTCTAACATCACTAGGGCCTACACGTACATACATTTATTCATTCATATGTACCACGTGGTCTCTCTTTCCTCTGTCATATGGAAAGAAGTGCCAACATAAGGAATGCCCAAGAAGTCGAACGGGTCAAAGATAAAAGATCAACTTCCTTCGCCCTGAACAATCCAAATTTGCAAAGGATTAAAAGTTCGCGCCATATTTTTTTGGGAAAATTCCAAATAAGGACCCGAAGTGAATCTATTTTCTCAAATAAAGATCCAAAATGAACTTTGTGTCAAATGAGGACCCGAAGTGAACCCATTATTTCAAAGAATGATCTCAAGTGAATTTTGTGTCAAATAAGGACCCGAAGTGATCAAGTTAATCTCTATTAATGACCTTAACTCGCCGGCAAACATTTTCCATCGATTAAAATAGGGGTAATTTTGTCAAAAATTTGTGATTGGTAAAAAATGGAAAATTCTAAATTAATTAAGTTTTAGATGTTTACATTTTCTTCTTTTTTTCCCTCATTGTTCCTCAACCAAATCGATGCCCAGTCGTCGTCGTGACTCAATTCTCGTCGCTCCTCACCTTACTCGACCGGTGGAGAATTTGGGTCTACGCAAACAAAGAAAGAAGCATATGGTTTTCTTCTTGTTTTTTAATTCGTGCCTCAATCGACGGAGAACTTGGGTCTTCGACTTTGCGGAGGATGGGTACAAGGAATGGGGAGAACTTCGGTCTTTGACTTTGCAGAGAACAGATACAAGGAACGGGGAGACCATAGAAAACCTAGGGTTTTTTTTTTCTATTTTAGGATTTGTTAATTTTCCTTATATTTTTTGGACAAAATTGCCCAAATTCCAATCGTCAGAAATGTCACAAGTAAACATTTGGCTAACCAAGAAGCTCGTTCTTATTTGGAATTGATTCAACCACTTCTGGATCCTTATTTGGCATTAAATGGGTTCACTTTTTGCTTTATCTCGACACAAAATTAATTTCTATTCCTTATTTGAGAAAAATTATTCACTTCGTATCCTTATTTGGAATTTTCCCTATTTTTGAATAAAACCATATCTTCTAATTAAGTCAAATTTAATACATTATTCAAATTCAAAACATAATTTAACGTGCTTTCTTTTTTATTTTTTTCGTGTTAAAGGCCCACCGAAGCGACTCTCTTGGCTCAGATTGGACCCCCTCACTCTTTTTGGTCTTTATTATGTTATGATTACGCAAACTCTCATGATCCATTTCCAACTTAGTAATGCATGAAACATTTTATTGACAAACAAGGAAAGGTACAAGTGATGCCCCACACACGAACGTTGAAATCAATGTATCCTTTTCTTGCGCGGCTTTGAGACGTCCCCTCACATATCCAAACAAACAACATTTACTAACTAACCAACCTGTACCTTTTCCTGTATGGCCCCCAGCTGCACGACAGTGGAAAGCGACGGTTGTACGGACCAAAAACCCAAATCATAGCCGTCGCTTTTGACCACAATAGAATAAAACGCAAAAACACTCATTTATCCTTTACTTTGTTAAGTTTTGACCATTTTAGGCCCCTACTTTCATTTACATAATAATTTGTCCATGTAGGATGTAATTAACTTTCTTGTTTTAGCATACAAAAATGAGTCAACAGTTGGACTGCTTGACAAAAATTGACTTTATGTAGTTTATGTGTATCACTAAATTTTTTTTTTTTTTTTTTTTTTTTTTTCGCTGGAGTGAACCGCTTTTTGACAACCGCCATGTAAACCCCTGCAAGTGCCGCTACGAAACCACCACCCCGACGCCACGCTTAAGTCACCACACAGCGCTCACCTCCCCTGTTTCGCAGGGGCTTCAAACCTTGGCCTCCTCGATGGAGACAAAGCGATCTACCATCCACGCCGCAACGGCCGGTGGTCGTATCACTAAAAGTTCATGTGGATTAAGTACACACAATTTCTTTGGCGAATCTTCCTAGAAACAATGTAGCCCACAAACTAGTTCAATATCATCAAAGTTTCGCCGCCCTCTAAATCCAACTTTGTTTCTAATAAAAGGGCACATCAAATTTTGAATAAAACCAAAATCTCCCAAACTCTAGAGAAGTCCACTTTTGCAACAGAGACCGGTTCGGTCCACTTACATTCTCCATCCCTTTTTTGTTATCCGCGCATTATGGTCCGCCGGGCCATGTCG
This sequence comes from Eucalyptus virginea, assembly GCA_014182375.1. NCBI lineage: Eukaryota > Viridiplantae > Streptophyta > Magnoliopsida > Myrtales > Myrtaceae > Eucalyptus > Eucalyptus virginea. Next base: position 29,753,805 of record CM024523.1, on the reverse strand, counting down.
GGACAGGCATTTGGGCCCTTAGCGATATTTCCTTATCAGGGTTGTTGTAGAACCAATTTTATCAAGACTGAAACAGAAAAAATGAGCACCAAGCAAAGAATGATTCAATTGTAACAAAGCCATGATCTCGTCGACTTAGTTAAGACTCAAGATTAAATTGTAGATCGAGAAATCGATGATTTCATATCGTAACAAAAGGAACTCCTTTAGACCACCTTAGGATCGGAGAAATTAGGACGGACTATGGGTGCGTTTGAGAAGGTTTTTGGGGGAAGCCTTTGAAAAAATACAAAGACCTTTGAGTTAAAGGGGTTTTTCAAAATGCAAACCGTGTTTGGTAAATTGTACTTTGAAAGTCCATTGTGAAGTACCTTTGAGTAAAATGATGTTTGGAAAAATTATGTTTGCAAAAGGCTTTTGTTATTCAAAAAAAAAAAAAAATGAGAGTTGGCCAGCCAAGAACAAATAGTTGCCGACGAGGAGCAGGCGGTCCGGCAAAGGGCAGGCAGTCCGATGTAGGCTATCCGGCAGAGGTAGGCAGTCCGGCGAGGGTTGCGCGACGCTCGCCAGAGGGTCGCAGGCGGTTAGATCTAAGGTCGCAATCCATCTGGTTGTAGATCTGGTCGCTGCTCGAGCCTCCGACACCAGATCTAGTCGCGACCTGACCTGTGACCAGATGGGTCGAGGGCCCTCGCGACCTCCGTGCGGAGGTCGCGGTGCGGCAGGTGACGGTCGCCAGCGACCGCATCTGGTCGCAACCAGATCTACAACCAGATGGCTCGCTAAGGGTCACGCGACCCAGATCGGTGAAGATCTAGGTCGCGGCGACTTAAATTGAGTCGCCGCGCCCAGATCCGTCGCCGCGGCTTGCCGAGGGTCGGGCGACCTAGATCCGGGCCACCGCGACTCGCCAGGGCGGCCCCTCACCATGGTCGTTGAGTCACCACAACTCACGAAGGGTCACGCAACGACGCAACTCGCAGAGGTCGCCCGACTCTCCGACGACAATCGCCTAGGTTGTTGCGACCACACCGGCGTCCCTCTAGCAATCGCCGGCCCCTCGCAGTCAGGTAGAACCAAACCGGCCCGGAGAAGATGAACAGTGTCTCATACAAGGGCAAAAACGGAAAAACAAAAAAATTCGTCAGACAATTTCGGGAAAAAAAAAAAAAAAAAAAGAATGAACAGTATCGCGTGGGCATGCCGAGAAAGCTGAAAGCCCAAGGTAGGTCCTCACCTGCCTTGGGCTTTCAGCCTTACAAATGCCAGCTTTGCCATTAAGGGACTTCCAAAGTTTTTCCCAAACACTCTTATTTTGGCCCAAGGGGCTTTTGATGCCCAAAGCCCCTTCGAAAGCTTCTCCAAAACGCACCCTATGACCACTAAAATTATTAGTCGGGTACTTCAAAAAGATCTAAACACTTTGTATAATAATAGAGGAGATGGCAACAATCCGATTGTTGTGTTCGCAGCACTAAAGTTCTATTTATCAATTCAAGATTTATTGCTAGTATGGCATTCACATTCATTGTAGGCACGGTCCATGAAGCATACAGGTGCGCTTGGTGTTTTGTGTGACTGTCGAGTAGGTTTTGGCCCCATCAAGGATAACACGAGAAGGTCACTTGAGATAGTCTGATTAGGTCGAATTAAGGCCTTGAGATTTTCCGAGGATGAGGTTTGAGGGTGGACAGATACACAATTTAATAGGGAGACGGAAAACTTAGAAGGCGGAACTAGCAAAGAGATAGAAACGAAGGCATCGAGAATTTAAAACTTACAAATCAAAGCAAGGACTGAGCGCAACGACGTAATAGGATTCGTATAGTCGATGATACTTAGAGGGATAAGGCTTGATTTGTTGTTATTGCCGCAGTCATTCACGTTGGGGTAAAAACAAATCTATGAGTACAAATTAGCATATCATATGACCGCAACTGTAATTTAAATATTCATTGACTACGTCGTGCTCATTGTGATTTTAAGTAATCTCCTTAAATTCCCAGCAAGGAAAAAAAAATGCTGAAATTTGGTGTAATACTGTTAACACAGTGCTAGTTAAGCTGCTACTCTCAGCTTCGGAAAACCAGCTACACATCCAGAGAGCAGAGGAACAATGGGAAACAGTTTTTTTAGTTTCTTGTTTTCCTTTATCACACAAAATGAGGAGAATCTCTAAGAACACAGAAAATTTCCCTCACTAAAGTTGATGTTCAACAGCATTTTGCGATTTTATATTACACGGGATAATGACTACGAATATGTGTATGATTAATTGAAACCGTCTGGGGATCACGGAAGGGAGGAACGAGAATCAGCTCATCGGGGATAATTTCTCATTTCAATACCTATTTTCTGTTGAATTTAGTCTGAATTTCGACACATCGATCTTCCTCAAAATTCTTAGTCATTGGAGGTTGACGATCGCGGCCGCAACCGTTTACTGGAAACTTGTGCCTGATCCACATCCCATACAAACTCATTTGGTATTAGCCGTGAATTGAATGTATGATCTGTACCCAAATTTTTAAAACTAGGTGAGGCGACTTCCTAAAAATTGAGATAAGCTACTGCAATTTTGGAGGTGTTGTGACTGCACGGTATTTGCCGAACACTTTAAGAAAGTTATAACTCAATTTTACAATTGAAAAGACGGTAGGAAAATTATACCAAACGGTAAAGGAATCTAGCTAATTGGGCGTAAAGTCTAGAACTAGAAGTCCACCTCTGCAATAGAGACTGGTCTGGTCCACTCACATTTTCCAGTCTGGGCCATGTCAGGGTAGGCAATTGGGCCTATCAGGGTTGTAGTAAATCCAGTTGCATCAAGACTGAAACGGAAACAATGATCACCAAGCAAAGAATAATTCCATTGAAACAACGCGATGATATGGTGTTTTGTGCAACCGTCGAGTACCGCTTCGGCTTAAGGGTTTTATAATGCTGATTGGGGAAAGTACAAAAAGTCCTAAACCTATCATTGGTACCAATTCGGTCCTAAACTTTTCAATTGAACCAATTGATCCTAAACCTTTTACTATTGGTACCAATTCAATCCATCCGGCCAATTTGGCCGGCCGACGGCGACGTGGGCGTCGGCGGTTGGCCGAGATGCGACGTGAAATTTTATGATTTTTTAATTATTTTTTCGATTTTTTAATTATTTTCTTTCTTTTTCTTTTCCTTTTTTTTTTTTTTTCTTCCCCGGCCGGCGAGCCTCCAAGTGAGGCTCGCCGCCACCGGGCGAGGGCTGCGGCCCTTGCCTCGCCGCCGGAGAGGGTCGCGGCCCTCGCACGGCCTCTCCTGTGGCCGCGGTGCGGAGGCTTCGCCCGGATTGGGCAAGGCCCGCCTCGGCCGCGGCCCGGGCGAGGCCGAGCGAGGGCCGCGACCCTCGCCGGCGGCTGGCGAGGGCCGCTCGGCCTCGCCTGGGGGCCGCGCGGCGAGGGCCGGCCTCGCCCGGATGGGCGGCCGCCTCGCCGGCGCGGCCGATCTGGCGAGGCCAACCTCGCCCGCGGCCCGGGAGAGGCCGAGCGAGCCGGCGAGGGTCGCGGCCCTCGCCAGTGGCCGGCGAGCCTCACCGGAGGCTCGCCACCAACGCAAGGAAGAAGACAGAAAAAAAAAAAAAAGGAAAAAGAAAAGAAAAAAAGAAACAAATTAATAAAAATTTCGAAAAATAATTAAAAAATCATAAAATTGCCACGCGTCATCCGCCACCGGCCGACGTCCACGCCATCGCCGGCCGGCCAAAATTGGCCGGATGGACTGAATTGGTACCAATAATAAAAGGTTTATGACTAAATTGGTTCAATTGAAAAGTTTATGACTGAATTGGTACCAATGCAATAGATTTAGGACTTTTTTGGTACTTTTCCCATGCTAATTGATGAGTGGTTAGACATCAACATGCACGTAAAATGAGTGCGACAAAAGATAAGGTTGTAAATAAACGTGTTCGGAAGAAAGATAGGTGTTGCCCCATTGAGAAAAAACATGAGAAAAGGTCGAAGACCTTGGAATTTTCCATCAAAGAGATTTGAGGGCGGGGAGGTAGAGCGCGAGTTTAGAAGAGATGGGGGCAAACTTAGAAGGTGGACATGGAAGGAGATGAAAAGTTGAGGTATGGGGTATTTAAAGTTTACAGAGATCAAATTAAGGATGGAGTGCAATGCAGTAATATGATTCATATAGTCAACCGTACTTAGTGGGATAAGGCTTGATTTGTCGTTTTTGTTGCGGTCATTTGCATTGAATAGAAACCAATCAATTAGAGCACAAATTAGCATATGCTATGACCACACTCATAATTTGAGGTGCAAATATTCGTAGACTCTATTGCCCTCTATTCGTAATTTAAAGCTGTCTCCTGAAATTCATAGCAAGAAAGAAAGATTTCTTTGCTAAAAATTCAGTGAAATAATTTTAATACAGTATTAGTTACGCTGCTACTTTGAGCTTCTTATTCACCTTTCCTTTGACAAAAAAAAGGAGAAATTGTATAAATACGGTCTAAGAACACAGACAATTTCCATGGACACAAGACATGAACGTTTTAAGGGATTTAACAACATCATACGATTTATATTACATTGGACGATGACTAGGAAATTACACGATCATTCTTACCACAGAATAAAAAAACTAAAGGGATTTAAGAGTCCATGGGCAAGACATGAATGTCTAGGATCTGCTCTGTCGGTCGAAAGGCCGTCGCTTCGGTGCTTTGACCAATGATCGGCGGCTATCTTCATGGGTACATATCGAATCTCTCGGTCTCTCTTGGTTACGCCACTGAAGGGACAGGACACCTGTAAGCTTGATTCTGGCACTGTCTTCTCATAACCGGTTTTCGTGGAGATAGGCTCGAAGCGCCGAAATAGAAGTACTAACCCCTAAATTTCTTGCGGACGGAGCCTCAGAAATTTCCCAATCCTATTTTTTCCGCTTTATCGTTCTTAACTATGCACCCATGCATCCCAAGCAGATAAATCCATTCTCGTCGCTCAACAATATTCACCAGGTGCATCATTCCCATCTGAGTAAACTTCACGATGGTTGTGTTACTTTGACATGTCACCAAATTGAGAGTTTTTTTTTTTTCCATAGAAGTATTTTTTGATGCCGCAAAGTTATGTCTTCGCATAGTGACTTTTCCCTCAACGAAGCTTGGCTTATTACGCTGGCTGTAACCACGCCAATCTTATCGGCCGTGTTTAAGTTACTGTCTTGATAACAAAGTCGACTGCAACGGACACATGCTGCTTGACCCTAAACCCTCTGATTGTTGACGTTTTGCTTGTCGTTCTTACAAGCCACACATTGTTGCGACCTACCCCTCAATATGTAGGGCATTAGGTTTAGAGCTATTGTCTAAAGAATGGGCAACCCATTTAGACACAGGTTCTCCCAAGCCCATATCTCGCGCGACGTTACGTGCTAAAATTGACGGTATGAAAATTTTCTAAAAAGGATTCGTCACTAAAGGACTTGATTAACTAATTAAGTAATTAGTGCTTTTTCAGAAACTAATCTTGTTCATTTAAAAAAAATTCTATTAGGCAATTTGAATTGATTTTATACTTAACTATAAACATGTGAGGTGATCATGTGCATGTGCAATTGTTCACATAATAATCAGCAACCAAGGGAAACATTAAATAAATTGCATAAGATAGCAAAGATCTAACATTAAGAAAAATGCCAATCCTAACTATACCAAGGGGGAACCATAATCAATTTAAGTATGCAAGCAAGGGCATTCATTTTTAAGGACAATCAAAACCCTATCGTAAAATCATAAGGACTCATTCAATTCTTAAACATAAATTTCTTATCAAGGACTTTCACACATTTTAAGAGTGTTCTACTCCAAAACTAACTTTTAAGCTTTTTCCTATTTTTTAGAAAAAATAAATTTTCTCTTAAAATTTTTAAATTTTTAAATTTTTAATTAATTTTCTTTATAAAATGTAATTCAGGAAATAGGGACTCGGGCTGGGGCCCAAGGTCCGGCTCGAACATGGGCTGCTATGGACTTTGTGGGCTTGGACCGGGAACATGAATTGGGCTCTATCAAAACAAACCCCCATTTTAGTAATGGACTCTCAAAGACCCACTTCATGAAAATTTAAACCCAGCCCAAACATTCATAAATTAAGCCCAGCCCAAGTCTGCCTAAATTAAACCAAACCCAAATCTACCGAAACCAAACCTCAAGCCCATCTTCCTATCTCCTTTTCACGAACGTCTGCAACAGGCCTATTTTCCTGATTTTCTTCTATTCTCTCTCAGCCTTCCAACGTCGTCTTCTTCTTCTTCTTCTTCTCCTTCTTCGTGTCAACTTCCCTGCGACGTCCTTTGCCGAAGCCTCCCACCGATGAAGTCCACCCTGGAATTTCGTCACACGGACACACGGAAGAAGTTTAAACGAATCCACGGCAATACCCAACGTCGCCAGCCATCTTGGCTCGCCACCGCAAAACCAAATTCGCTTCCAACGTCTACCATCACGCTGGCCACCACCACTCAACACGCTCAACGAAAAATACGCAGCACATCTCGAACGAAACTCAAAGACCTTATAATTAAAGTTTATGAGCCTCTTCAAGTTGCTGCAATTATCTCAAAATTGCCTTAAACTTGGAATGATTATCGAAATAAACTTCTTCACGTGATTGAGAACCTGATTGTGGATAATGTGATAAAAGGCATTTGAACTAAGGAAGATTCTTGGGATCGTGAGGCTAATTATGTGAAAAAATTGTAAATAAGGGGCATATTATTGAGAATGGCAACATGAGTAGAAGCATTGAAACAATGGCATGAGAAAATTTGATTTAGTATTTTTATTATATGGATTTAAGCATAACAATGTTGATAAATGCATTTACTCAAAATTTACCAAAGACTATAGAGTTTATAATCTGTTCATATGTAGATGATATTATGATTGTTGGTACAAATATGCTTGACATAGATGAAACTAAAAAGTATTTATCTTCTTAAAGATTTGGGAGAAGTGTATACAATTTTAAGTATCAAGCTATAAGCCAATGCCACTATGTGGAGAAGATCATTCAAAAATACCAATATTTAGGAACTAAAGAGTCAAATGTTCCATATGATAGATCATTAAATTGATGAAAAATACTAGGCAACCTTTAGCATGGTTAGAATATGCTAATGCAATTGGAAGTCTGATGTACCCTATGCATTGCACTAGACTGGATATAGCTTTTATTGTGTGTAAATTGTCCATATTTACTAGTAATTCTAATATTATGCATTGGAAGGCTATAAGTAGAATTCTTGGTTATTTAAAGAAAACAATGCATTATGGTCTATTTTATGAAAGACAACCAGCAATACTAGAAAGATATTCAAATGCTAGTTGGATAATTAGCACAATTGATAACAAGTTAACATCTGGATGGGTCTTCAAGCTTGCAAATGGTGCAGTCTCTTGGGCATTAAAGAAGCAAACATGTATAGCCCATTCAATGATGGAATCTGAATTTATGTTACTATTAGCAGCTGGCAAAAATGTTGAATGGCTGTAGAATTTGCTATTGGATATAGAGATGTGGCTACAACCAATGGCAGCCTTATCTTTACATTGTGATAGTGAGGCAACTATGTTTAAAGCATACAATAAAACTTATAATGGAAAATCTAGACATATTAATTTGTGACATGAGTATGTTCGACAATTAATTACTAATGAAGTTATTTCAGTAATTTATCTTTGGATGAATGATAACTTGGCTAATCCATTCACTAAAGGACTCTCGAGAGGTTTAATAAGCAGTAGTGCTAAGGGAATGGGTCTTCAACCAAATGATAATAGTCAAGCATAGTGGAAACCTAAATTTATAATTTCTAATGAAATTGTTAAAGTTAAATGGGTAACAACAAGTTATTGTAACTTGATAGTGATCAAGTACTAGGCGCAAGGTTAGTACTCATGGAAAGTTAGAAGGATGAGTGTAAGAAAACACTGTTAATGAAGTTCAAGGTTTTTGCAAGGTAAAGCAAATGTAAGGAATTTAAGAACTTCATTTATATTAACATAAGAAGTGATGCTGCTTTTAACAAAAGTTAGATGAACTTTTGTAAATGTTCATGAATGCAAGGGGAGCACAATGTCATAGAAGTGCTTATGTATAGAAAATTTCTAACAAAATGTGTATAAATTCATATGTATGATAATTTGATTAACAAGTGGAATTACGGTTCAAAGTTTTATCTACCCTTGATTTTGTTAATAGAATTATTTACACTAATTAAAGGTTAAAATCTTAATAGATACCTTCTTGAATGTATGAATTTATGTAAATTAGTGCAGATAACAAACTAAGTGGGGGATTATAGAAATAGCTTGTCATCACAAAAGAAGTGTTTATTGGTTAAGAGAAGACATAGCTCTTAGTTAATAAAAGACGTGTCTTTTGGTTATGAAAAGAAGTGACTTTTGGTCTTAAGATGAGGTTATCTGTGGGAATGAGAAGAAGTCACTCTTGACATGAAGAGTGGCGATAGCTGGGATACGGTACATATTTCCAAGAGATGTGTTGATTGATTGTCCATGAATAGAGACTATTTCATATATTATTTATAATAATCACAACTATTCATAAATGCTACTTCCTCAGAACTCTCTCTTCTTCTCTTTTCATATGTGCAACTTTAACACATTTAAGAAGAAATTCCAAGAGAGGATTGAGTAGTTACCGAACTCATTTCTCTACGACTTTAGTATATAATTTGGAGGTATATTTATTCTAAACCCGACAATAACAATAGTAGGGACAGATAATACCTCAAAGATGGTGATCGTTATCATGTATCAAAATATAAAGAATCTACTACTACTTATTTATCTTCTTCATCAACCAAATTTCCCCAACAATGACCATTTGTCTCCATTTACTAAAATAATTTAATAAAAGAAGAAGGAAATTTATTTTGATTAGTTGTTAGCTTTCCATGCAAGGATGCAAGAAACCATTGATCCAACCAAACATGAATCTACCCAAACCGAACTCATGTTTATCAAACGCAATAATGCTTACTTATCCTTTACTTTGTTAGGCCTTGACCATTTTGGGCCTCTACTTTCACTTGAATAATAATTTTGTCCATGTAGAATATAATTAATTTTCTTGTTTTAGCGTACAAAAATGAGTAAGGGTGCGTTTGGGACCAGCTTTGCCAAGTACCTTTGGGTGCCCAAAGCCCATTTGCTCAAATATTGGGTGTTTGGGAACATTTTTGAAACCTGCCTTGAAGAAATGCTGGCCTTCCAAAGGCTGAAAGCCCAAGGCAGGTTCCTAGGTTGCCTTGGGCTTTTAGCATTTTCAGAAGGCCCGATGCACTGTTCATCTTCCTCTTCGTCAGATTCTCAGATGTCGGCCGGCAAGGTTGCGATGGGTCAACGATGAGCTGGAGAGAGGTCGGCGTGGTCGCGGCACCCTAACGACCGTCGCCGACCAATCGCGCGACCCGGATCCGGGTCGTGACGGTCGCCTAGGTCGCGGTGAGGTCGATCGCCGCGACCTCCAAATGACCCACGACCTCGCCGTGACCTTTAGATTTAGGTCGCCAAAGGTCGCGGTGACCCAGGCCACCCACAACGTCGCCGCGACCCAGATCTGGGTCGCGGCGAGGTCTGTTGCCGCGACCTCTAGTGACCTCCGCGACACAGTGGGTCGCTCGATGGCGCGGCGAGGGTTGCCGCAACCCTCACCGCGCTATGTCCTCTACACGGTGACCCTAGCCGGACGCTGCCCTTCGCTGCACCGCCTCCCCCTCACCGGACCGCCTACCCTTCGCCGGCAACTATTAGCTCTTTGCCGGCGATAACCGTCGAAGCCCTTGGCTGGCCAACTCTCCTTTTTTTTTTTTTTTTTTTTAGTAACAAAAGTCTTTTGCAAATTTAATTTACCTAAACACTATTTTGCACAAAGATACTTCATGATGGACTTTCACAAATAGATTTACCAAACACACTTTGCATTTTGAAAAACCCCTTTAACTCAAAGGCCTTTACATTTTCTCAATGACTTTTCCTAAAAGTCTTCCCAAATGCACCCTAAGACTTTGTTTGGCAATTTGCCAAACAATAATAATTTTTATTATTTTGTTCTCGGGGGTAGATTTGAAACAGAAATTCGTTTGGTAAAATTTTTGTTCTCGGGAACAAATGGTTATTTTTTTGTTCCCGAAAGTAGATTTGAAACAAGATCAAGAAGTAAAAAAAAAAATTGATTCTTTATTCCTAGGAACAATTCTAGAATCAACCAACTTATTTTCTCTCTTTTCTTTTCTTTTTTCTAGTTCTTCTTCCCTCTTTCTTCTTCTTCAATTGCCACCACCGCCACCATTGCCGTCCACCGCCGCCGATTGTCGGCGACCAGTTGGGTGAGCTCATCGGAGACTCGCCAAGCCAGGGCTAGGTTCGACAAGGTAGCCGGAGGTTTGCCCGAGCCTCCCTTGGCCACGGGCGAGGCTCAGCCCAACCATGGCTAGGTGAGGCCGTGCTCGCCTAGCCGCCGACGAGACTCGATCTCATAGGGTCACCGCGAGGTTGGCGTTGCCCAGCCAAGGCAAGGCCGACCTCATGGTGGCTCGGTGAGGTCAAGCCCCGTCGGCGGCTAGGTGAGCTTGGCCTCACCAAATTTGGGCAAGGCCGGGCGAAGCTCGACCGACGAGGCGCGGCCTCGCCGAGGTCCAACAACGCTCCGACGAGGTCGCGGACTTGGGATGACCGGCCCGCCCTCATCCGGCTCGGCCGCCGTCATCCCAAGGCAAGCGACCGGTAGACCTTGAAGGAGAAGAAGAGAAAGAAAACAAAAAAAGAAAAGAAGAAAAAAGAAAAAAAAAGTAATAAAATTATAAAATAATAATTTGGATTAAAAATTTTCAAAACGGTACAAAATGCAATTCTATTCTGGGAATTGAAATTTTAGATAGTTACAAAACAGCTTAAAATACTTAGAAATTGTTTCCGAGAATAGAATAAAAAAGAATAATTTCTAATCATAAATTATTCTCTAATAAAGCGTTATCAAACGCGCCCTAAATAATTGGACAACTCGACAAAAATTGAATTTCTATGATTTATCGGCCACTAAAAGTTCACAATTATTAAGTACAGTTGACACCCGAATTTTTGTCGACATTTTAAAAATCCATTTATTTTGCAAAAATATAAAATTGTATAAAAAGGTAAAATGCAAATATATATATATATATGTATAAATTGAAAAAAAAAATGAATGAAATGAAATGAAAAGTCGGGTCCAGTGGGGCTGGCGTGTTCAGCCCATCCTTCCAATCAATTTTCGGCCCTTTCGAAAATTAAGCTCAGCTTCCCATTTATTTCTTCCTTTTGGCCCACTTTTCCCCCTCTTCGTTGAGCTCGTCTCTTTTAATGTTTTCATGGCCCATTAAAGTTTAAAATAACAAAGAGAGAAAAGAAGCCCAGACCCCATTTCCTTCCTCTCACGCCTGCTTACGTCTCTGTGAGCGAGGAGGACCTGCGGTGACGCTGCAAGGATGATTGAGGGAGAGAGGTCTGTGAGTTAATGATGAGTGACGAGAGCTCCCCCGAGCTTCTGGAACCGGCTGACCTGGATAACGGAAAAGATTCCTCGCTCAAGCAAGGAGTGCGTGAGGCGTGAGGGGCGCTCGCAGGAGGCATCAAGGGAGATAGAGAAAAGCATGGAGGGGCTGGCCGGTTTTTGGTGAGCAGGTGCGAGAGGGGAGAGGTTGAGCAAGGAGGTGGTCGGCCATAGGAGAAGGGGCTTGGCCTCTGCAGAAAAAAGAGGGCGTTGGTTCAAGGGAAAGAAAAATATATATTTTCCGTGAGGGGGCTTGACGTTCACCGGGGGAGAGGGGGAGAGATGTGGTTTTTTTTTTTTTTTTACGTGATCTCGCTGCCCTTGACGATGGACATGGTGGTGTTCACGCTGAGACAATGATGCGTCAAGGGGTTTTTGGAGGAGAGCGCTCCGGTTCCTCTGTGAGGATCTCCGGCAACTCTCTTCCCCCTGTTGTCCGTTCATACGCTCGCTCATCATCGTCGTAGGCCTCTACTTGCGGCTGGAGGCAACCATTTCCGAGACTCTTTTTTTTTCACTTCTGCGATCCGCCCTCCTCAGCTCCATAAAACGTCGTGGAAGCCTGGCTGAACTCGCTGAGAAAGGACGAGTCCAGTTCAAGTCTTCACGGAGATAGTCGATTATATCTCGCTTCAAAAACCAGGTAAACTTCGGGCTCAAGTGTTCTGTTCTGCCATGCTTTACGGAGTACGAGAGTGTTGGGCTTAATCAATGAAATAATGAATAAAAGCTTGCGAACCAAGCCTGATTTACGGCCATCCATAATGAATTAGAGTTTTATATATATGTTTAGATGGAGAATTGCATTAAACCTGAGTCGAAAACTCATTTCACCATGAACATGAATCTGAAGCTTGTTATCCGAAAGAACACCGATAAATTTTCATGTCTAAGCTTGAAGCCGATTCATATTTGCATTTGCATTCGTCGAATCCTACCTGACTCTGGTGTTTTTGATGGGTTTTCATGCGATTTTCTCAGAAATAATCGGTAGTCACCGAGCCATTACCGTCGCTGGACCTTCATCTTCTTCGTCAGTTTTGTTCATGGCTCAAACCCCGTTTGATTAGCTTTCTATTCCCTATTCATTGATCGTATGTGCTTCTGCCCAGTGTATATAAGTTGTTGTTAGTTTCTGTGGTCAAAAAATAGGCGTTGGGCGAGCTTGCTTCGACCGTCACCAGTGATAGGTCGGTTATGAGTGGTTTCCTGGACCTGACCTCAACGACCAGCTGGAGGAAGGAGGAGGAGAAGAAAAAAAGAAAATAATAATAAATAAATAAATTTAAAAATATTAAAATATTATTAAAAGTTGTCCACTTCAGCGCCAATCATGCCACGTCAGTCAGCCGGCGTCCAATCAGCAAAATTCGGCCAAAATTGGCTAAAATGACTGAATTAGCACAACGTAAAAAATTTAGAACTAAATTAACACAAAAAAAAAAGGTTTATGACTAAATTGGCACAAATGCAAAAGGTTTATGACTTTTTTAACACTTCTCCCGATCAACTAGTGCTTTGGCTCTTTATTTTAAGCAGATCTTGTGAGTAGCCTGGGATCGCAAGGTTGGGAGTCATTGCAAGCCGATGCTGATTTTAGCATGATTAGATAATTTGGTAAAGTTTTACTCAGCTTACCTTGTGGCTGAGAAAGTTGTCGTGACCATTCAGCACAATGACGACTAACAATAAATCTGGGAATTGCATGTTAAAGTTGTCACAAGGGACGTCAGTGGAGAGCAACTTGGCAGAGGAACCAAAGTCACATTGTTCCTCAAGAAGGATGAGGTAGGATACTTTCCAATCTCCAATTGAATTATGTAGCATTTGTGTGCTTTTAGCAGAGTCTAATATATCTATTGAATTTACAAACATAGTGGACTCAACCGGTCACTGAATATAGTTGATGTTTGGCTTTTTGTTGGCAGTTGGAGTATTTGGAGAAGAGGAAAATCAAGGACCCTGTGAAGAAGCATTTCGACTTCATCAATTACCCCATTTACGAATATGCTATGGGGCCATTGAAGGAATGTGATGGGAAGAAGCTGGTCTCAGCCACGAACGAAGGATTGAAACTTGATGGCAAGACCAAAGAGGAGAAGGAAAAGAAGTCCTTCGAGAACCTGTGCAAGACCGTGGACATTCTTGGGAACAAGGTGGAAAAGGTTGTCATCTCCGACAGAATTATGGTCTCGCCTTGCTGCCTGGTGACTGGAGAGTATGGAAGGCAAACATAAAAAGAATCGTGAAGGCTTAGGCCCTCAGAGTCAACCGCATGGGCTCCTACATGTCTAGCAAGAAGACTCTGCAGATTAATCTTGACAATGGAATCGTGAAGGAGTTGAGGAAGAGAGCTGAGGTCGATAAGAATGACGTCAGTGAAGAGAATATTCACTAAAAGTTTCATAAATCAAGATGTATCTTTTGGATTTGGAGAAGTGATAATACATGCGAAGCTCTATCTGTTGATGTTTAACTATCTTCCACCTTGTGAATTAATGGTGCAATTACTGAAGTTCCCTATGCCTATTTACCTGAGAATGCCTAGAAATGAACAGAGCAGAGCAAGACAGTTTGTCTATGAGCAGTGGCAATGGCAACAATCAAATATGTTATTGCCAGAGAAAGCAAAACTTGGATACAAAGAAACTTACAACTGTACAAATCGACACCCAGCTCCTATCTGAATCAGTGAAAACTCAGTGGGAACTCCAGCCTCTATACTGCCTATCTAGGCAACTATATAACCCCATATTATTCCTTCCGGTAACATATATACCAGGAAGACCCCATATGTAACTATAAATAGACCATGATCGTGATCGGCCACTCCCCATAACTAAATGATAGAATGTCCCGACAATCTTATAACCCCATAATGGACACTTTTGGTTTGCTGGCCACGGGTGTGCAAGCGACCGGCGATCCACCACTGGCAAGGACTAACTGATCTCTTTTTACATCTCCCTACTTAAATTACATGACATCGTTGGCTTGATCATCGCGAGGATGCGCTCCGCTGCCAATCTGAGCATCAATCTCATAACTTGACAGTGACCACCTCTGAAACAATTCAATTAACATAGGTAAAAACAAAGTTGCATGCCAACAGAAGGCATACATTTCACAAAACTCATTAGTATCATTAATTGTCCCAAGCAGAAAAAATTCAAAAGCAATTTAACTGGAGAACCATATTTAAAACCACTAATGAGGGTCTACAACAATATAAGAGAATTTCAGGTAAATCAGAATCGAAATAGTATGAATGGTCATCAGTAAGTACCCCAGACAAAAATAAAAATAAAAAATACTCAAATGTGTCTGTGTGAGTTGTGGGTGCCTCGTGCACATGTGGCATATCCTCAGAATCTGGGCTTGCAATTAAATGTTTGTTCTTTGGCAGAAAATAGAACCACATAAATGATGTAGATATGCACCCAGTCAGATCGAGATGTTTAAAGCCAAAAGACAAGTAATTAGTCCTCCAAGATAAGAGGCTCAAAGATAGACCAGTTAGGGCGAGGATATTGCCCATACACCAATAAACTGTTTCTGCTTTTCTCAATTCAGTTATTTCCTGGTTAATTTGGAATTGCTGATACGAGAAACTTAATTTATCTCCAATTCATTCCACACTCCATAAGCCTTGAACTAATCTGCTTCACACATTTTAACCTCGACAGTTTAGCTGTTTCTCACTAAATCTTAAAGGTCTTATAGTTCATATAAAACTTCTGTCTAACTATCAACTAGAACTCTAGTTCTAAGAAATACAGACACCACATATTGCTAACAAAGCCTTAACTCCTGGTTGAGGAAGTGACCAACAAAAGAGGTCCCAAAATCTGGAAGAGCAGAAGAGCACATACTGTTTCAACTTCTATATGACTCTCATAATAAGAGCATAGTTTTCAGTTTCTGCACATGATCAGAGGTGTTCCGGTCAGAGATACTGCCAATAAAACTGCATACATGAGTGAAATCGGGTAAAACTACATACAAAGATAAATATGGTACTTGTTACTGTAAAATGTAGATGAATGAAACTGCCAACATAAGGGGATTCGACTCTGCATTTAGGATGCAAAGACCACTGGTTCAGCATGAGAAAGTGTAATTATAAAGAAAGAGTGTGGGTGAGTCAGTACGCAGCAATTGTAAAGAAAGGAAGAAGATGGGCACATACGAAGACAGGGAAAGGCTAGTGAGGGTCTCGTGCGCGAAGGTGTTGAGGAGGTTGAAGGAGAGCCAGTCGCACTTACGTCGGTCAAGAAGTATCTAAAGAGATCCGGCGGTGATGGACCATGGTGAACTAGGTCACGCGTATGGCATCGAAGGTCATGGATCATGGGTGATCTCTGAAGGTAACAAAGAAGATGGGGGAGAAAATAAGAAAACAAAAGTAATTTGTCGTTTTTCGGAATTTTAGGGCTCATATTTTTTTATGACAAAAATACCCATGTTCTAATGGCTGGAAAAATCACATTTGGCCAGCTCGTGAGGTGAGGTTCTTATTTAAGACAGATGTGGCCACTACGGGTCTTTATTTAACACAAGGTTCACTTTGAGCTCTTTTTTGAGAAAATGACCTCACTTCATACTCTTATTTGGAATTTTTCCTTTATTTTAAATTGATTCAAGTTTGCAATCATTCAAAGGATAACTATCGAACGAACTAACTCTACTTATTTTTATTTGAATTAAAAAAAACACAACTCTACTTATATATAGGAACCTGTTTGTATTATTTACTTCATACCATATGTTATAATTTTATCTTAATTTTAAATTGCACACATGATAAATTATGTTAAGTCAAATACATAACTGATTAATTTTGTTTTAAAACATACAACTGGGGCAAGGCAGGGCCAATAACAACTCCCTCCCGTTAACTTGTCTGGCTTGTCTCGTCCGAAAATTTGCCCATTCCATTATAGTTAGGAACTTTTGATTTGCAACAACAGGTGAAATAGAAGTTTCATATGCTTTTGCTTAACCCAAGCATGACAAAAACCAATTTTCAGTCACCCAAAGGTTTGTCTACCCATTCAATTATCGTGAGGAACTTTTCTATTCACAGTTTGGTTGATGGGTGAAAAGGGAAAATTTCATGTTTGCGAATGGAGGGCCCATGGAAACATTGCCCTCGAGGTTCGAAATCTTTGTGTGTCTTATCGCTTTATTTCAAATCATTTGTGTTCTGTTGATGGACCAATGGCACGGATTTAATTCTATTCCTCTCTTGAGTACTCACCAAGTTTCCTTATTCTTGGACCGTTGGTATGCATCTGGTTTATAGTCTTATTACAAAAATGTACATGACGATATTAGTAGATCCTCAATTTTCCTTTTTATGGTCAACTAACAAACTATTCAATGAATTAGAGGGGGGAAAGGAATAAATAATTAGACACTGCTAGTATTACTTAATAGGAAGCTAGGAAGCCAAAAACGGCGGGTTCAAAAAAGAAATGAATTTGGACGTTCTAGCATTTCTGTAGGCGTGGAAGAACGCCCCAAGCATCTCTTAGAAAAAGCAACCAGTTCCTCCCCATGTTTTGGAAACCCAAGAAATCAAGATTGGATGATCGTGTGCTTCCCCCACTCCCCCTCCCCCTAACTTTCAGCTACGATGTTTTTCCTTAATCTAATCATCGATTTTTCCAATTGCTTTGGCATTAATCTAATTTTCTTTTTGGTCTCTAGATCTTAATCATCAATTGATCATTAGGAGAAAGTGGAAATGGAAGATAGCTGTGGCCGGAGGAATCTTGATGGCCAGAGCCAAGAGGGACCCACACCCAGATTAAAGAAATTGCATGAAATGCGGCAAAAGGTGGAGCATTGAAAGAGAATCGTAATTGTCTTAAGAATAAAGAGAAACGACACTTCTGGCGCGTTTGATAACGATTCTATTCCCGAGAATAATTTATAAGCATTTTAAGTCTTTTGGTAATTGTCCAAAATTTCTGATTCTGAAATAGAATTGCGTTTGATACCGTGCTCAAAATTTTTAATCCAAATCATTTTCTTTTAATTTTTTTTTTAATTTTTTCCTTTTTTACTTTTCTTTTTTTTCCTTTCTCTCTCCTATTCTTCTTCTTCAAGTAGCCGGTTGCCAGCCCTCAGCGAGGCCAGCCCTCGTCAGCCAAGCCTTGCCGACAGCTGGGCGAGGCTCGCCCGCCCCGCCGAGGCTCGGCGGGCGGGCGAGACCCGCCTAGCCACCGGCGAGGCTCGCCCGCCCCCCACCGAGCCTCGCCGGTGGCTAGGCAGCCTCGCCGGGCCGGGCGAGCCTCGCCGGTGGCTTGGGATTGCCTCCGGCGAGCTCGCCGGACCTCACCCTGGCCTAGCAAGCCTCTGGCGAGTTTGTCGAACCGGTTGCCGGCGACCGGCGGTGGTGGGTGGCAGACGGTGAACGGTGGCAGACGCGGCAGTGGCGGTAGATGAAGAAGAAGAAAAGGGAAGAAGAAGAAGAGAAAATGGAAGAAGAAGAGGATATGGGCTTGATTCTTAGATTTGTTCTCGGGAACAAGAATCAACTTTTTTTTATTCTTGATTCTGTTCCAAATCTACTTCCGGGAACAAAAAAATAGAAATTTGTTCCCAGGAACAAAAATTTTACCAAACACGATTCTGTTCCAAAACTACTTTCAGAAACAAAAAATCAGAATCTAGCACTGTTTGGATGGTTTCCAAACAGGCCCTTCGTGACAACTGGCCCGGGGCGACGGTGACAAGGAGAGAGCCAAAGAGATCAATTTAAAAATAAAAAATTAAGTAGGTCTTCGGTGCCTTTGTACACGTAATACGACGCCTGTCTGTTTTCGTTTCCTTTTTAATATTCATGCTCTTCCTCTTCAAATATCAAATGATGATGGGCCTGTCGAGACCAATTTTGTGACCAACGTATTTTAACCCTTCTAATTCGAAACACTTAAAATTTTCGAAATATATAAATGTTTATGAGTAGGTTCACATATAATTATTTCCAAACTTTTTTGAGTTTAGATGACATTTTAAATTTTATGGAAAATCAAAAAGTTGCTTTCTGCTTTCTAAGAAAACACAAACAATCAGGCCCAACAAAAAATCAAGTCTTGAAAAAAATTCCTGTCATCCTACCTATCCGTATATTACAAGTGGTGGTTGTCATCGCTAATGGTGGCAACCACGGGGAAGGTGATCAGTCGCCACAGTGGTCGCTGTAGTATATTAGAGTCTTTTCTTTTTCTTTGCCTTTTCATTTTTTGAACTGAACTTTAAAAAAAAAAAAAAAATCAATCCTATTCTAGGTACACCAAACACCTAATGGAATTTTATACCATCTAGGGGTTTTTAATCTCATTTTATCAGATCATATCCTAATATATGTCCTGAAGATCGAATGGAGAATATCATGGATAAGGATGTTGGAATATTGTCCTTGCAAGCCGGAATGAGAGCATGAGGCAATCATGACGATAGTTTTTGGCATGTTGATATTAATTTCCATGTTTTTAAGTTGTTACATTAATCACGAAACAGAAATGCCAAATTGCTTTGTTGGGAAGAAATAATTTGGACGGGATGATGAAATATATTTCCGTAAACAGAAAACGCATGCCAAGAGAGCATAATGCGGAGGTACCCATACATTTTACAAGGAAAGGGAGCGATATGTGTTTTATACGTGATCTGGGGAATATGAAAGTTGGAGTTAAATGATTTTGCTTATCCGGACTTTGAATCTGTATTTGTCCACCTTACCTTACCACTAATGACATTGGTCCTTCGAGTTGCTCCTCACGTGCATGTCTCTTCCAATCTTCCTCCCCGCCAAACGGGGAAAAAGGATGGGGAAGATGGAAAAGATCAGCCTGGGTTCCAAGGGCATCCAATCATGACCACAGCCACTAAGTTGAATTTATCCTTTTGTTTTGGCTGGACTCCGCGCGAGGGAGTGTGTGTCGTCCCGAAACCAGAAAGTTATTAGCGGACAAAAAAAACCCTTCCTGTAGAACTTTCCCTTTCCAGTCCTGTCTTTCCATCACTCATATCGGTGTGTTTCACTTTTATTCATGGTTCTTGTATAAACAGTCGTTGTGGTTCCATTATTTCACTCTCTCACCCTCCTGCAAGAAATATCCCGCCCAAAAGCAGGACGAGATGATCGGCCACTATGGAAATGTTTCTTCCCCAGCCCATCAGCGTGCAGGAACCAGACCAATCAGCGTCTCTTCTGCTGTGCGCGGCGGTGCTGGCCCTGAAGATGGGGGAAGGGAGATGAACTGGGGTGAAGAACTGGCATTTGCAGGGGGTTCCTCCGCTGCCATCATGCGCGGGCGCTGGTTGTGCCCCCTGTGCAATAAACCGTTCACAAGCCAGCACGCTGTTTATGGCCACATGCGCGTCCATAATAGCCTGTCGAAGCTGGACAAGGAATTGGTGTCCATCTTGCAGGAGTTAGGGAAACCATTCCCGAGTCAGCACGCCGGCTATGAGCACGTGCCCATCCATAATAGCCCGTCGAACCAGGAGAAGGAAGTGGCGTCCATCTTGCTGGAATTAGGGCAGTTAAAGTCCCACGTGCCCATCCATAATAGCCCGTCGAACCAGGAGAAGGAAGTGGCGTCCATCTTGCTGGAATTAGGGCAGTTAAAGTCCCATAGGACGGAGGGAAGTGGGACGGAGGGAAGTGAGACGGGGCAACAGCAGCACCGTGGCTGAGGGCAGCACTTCTCCATCGGTGGTGCTTAGGGGGAGTACGCGAACGTCCTGTCATGAAGAAAGTGAGTTCTACTTTGACTAGGGTTTGTGCTGCAATTTTAATTTCTTGGTGCAAGATATGAGTAAAAACAGGCTGCTGCTCTAATCTGTATTTTCTTGAGTGATTCTGCTCGAGTTATGGAAAACACACGGATTGGGGTAGACCCTGTGTCTTGATGTTGTTGTTGTTTTCTTTTGGTGTGTGAACTTGTTATTCCTGGATTTACTATTGTTAAGAGATGGTGTCATGAGTCAGTTTTTCTGAGTTTAAAGAATTGAGGTATGTAGTTTTCGTATCTATAAATGGATGATAAGATGATCATGACACTTTTCCACTATATATATGACTTGCTTCACTTGTGATTCATGATGTTGATAACTGATGAGTTTTTATGTTTGATGGGCCTACTTAAGTCTGTCCGCCCATGTTGGGCCAAAACCCGGCCCGTAAGTGAAGAGCCCATAAAAGAGTGCAGTTACTGTAATATAAAGAATAAAAAAGTAAAAGGGGATGAGAGAACGGTTGCGTTTTCAGAAAGTGAAAATACGTTCGTCACTTTTCCCCCTTCAGAAAACAGTACGCGCCTCTCTCAACGAACGGAACCAGGGCTTCAAAGAAATCCTCAAAACTGCGACGGTACTTAATCTGTGGCAATCAAGGTATGTATGACTCCGTGATATGCCTTTGATCGGTGTAACATGTTTCCAGGCATGTTGCCGCGTTTTCGTTTTCGGTATTCGATTGTTTTGAGTATCGGATTGTTTTTTTAGGAATTTGTTTCCCAACAATAACTTTTTATTCTGATAGTGCTAGATGTCTTACTTATTCTTTGGGTATTTATTGAATAATTTGATGGTACAATATTATTGACTTTGTGGTCGAAATCACTCTCCTTTTTGTTAGGTATATTGATATGATGATGATATTATTATTATTATTATTATTATTATTATTATTATTATTATTATTATTATTATTATTATTATTATTATTATTATTATTATTATTATTATTATTATTATTATTATTATTATTATTATTATTTAGTAGTATTTGTGTATGCTAGCTAGTACTGATGGAAACACACGAACAAAGGTGTTTGAATTGGAGGGTTTGACATAGACGAAGCCAAAGAGGAATATCTCGATCTACATCTTGCAAAAATAAATCGCCTTGTGATATTACTCAAATAAATAGGTTTATATCTAGCGCAAAATCTTTAGCATTATGTTGTTGTTTTCTTGATTATATTTTTAAACGGAAATTATATTATTGAGTTTTCACTACATGACATTGATAATCATCAAATAGGGAGATATTCACTACTTCTTGGAGGGTCCTGCCTTTCACTAGATATATGATTATCATCTTATAGTAGTATTACCGATATAGCTGTTGTTATTATTCTTGTTAATTTTATCACTAGTTTTTACTCGATGAATGTGTTAGATGTGGATCTCAAATACAGTTCAATCGAATAAGTATATAATATATTTTGTCATGAATTTCAATTGTGATGAGAATAGATACAAAGAACTTGTAGTTTACTGCGTTGTTGATAATGATTTCTGTAATCCAACAAGAATGCTTAACTTAAAGTAATGTGTTTAATCTAAAGGTGAAATTTAGTTGAAGATATTTTAATGCTTTAGTGGGGGAAAAAAAGGCAATTACCGGTATACAAAGGAAAAACGATTACGTGCAAGCAAAGGAAGAAAGTCAAAACACTCTTAAAAATCAGAATCTCCGTGAAGGAAGAAAGGTTAGAAAGTTAAAGGGTGCAGATAGGGTGAAATACGAGAAAATGCATAGAAATTTAGGCTCCGTTCGTTTAACTGAAAATGTGGCGTTTTTGGAAAATATTTAATGAAGTGAAAAATATATTTCGCTGTTCGGTAAGGAAAATATTTTTCTTCATATACTTTTTTTCATTTATTTTATTTTTTAAAATGGATTTTTCATATATTTTTAAAAATTGATTTTTATTTTTTTTTTTTAATTTTTAAAATCTATTATTAAATTTTTTTCATTTTTTATTTTTCTTTTCTTTTTCTTTGTTTTCCATCTCCTTCTTTCTTGGCCGGTCGCCGGCCACGGCGATGGCCCGCAACCGGCCACCGGCGAGCCTTGAGCTCGCCAACGAGCATGAGGCTCGTTGCTCCCATTGGCGAGCGCGAGTGTCAAGTTTTAGGCTCGCCACAACGACGAGCGCGAGCTAGAGATCGACGAGCTCGAGGTTCACCCGGCAACGGCCGATGACTAGCCAAGAAAAAGAAGATGGGAAACAAAGAAAAAAAGAAAAGAAAAAGGAAATTAAAAATAATTCGAATAAAAAAAGAAAAGATGAAGAAGAAATGGGAGGAAGAAGTGAGGATTTGTAGAAGTGTGAGATAAGAGAAATCAAGTAAGGAAAATATTTTCTACTTTTCAAAAGTGGAAAATATTTTTCCCTCATTTAGAAGACTTTTTTCTTTTCATGGAAAATATTTTCCCCGAGGGATTCATTTTCAGTAAAACGAACGCTGAAAAATCCGGAAAACGTTTTTTCGGAAATTATTTTCCGCGAAACGAACGGAACTTAAAAGATAAAATTTGTTCAAGTAAAATTGTATAATTGGAGGAGTTAGATTCGCTTTTTATTCCAATCTCGTCTCTGATTCCACGTTGCTTAACTTTGAATTGTTGCTTTTGTAGACTAGCTAGTCTTGTCAGAATTTGTGAAAATGAGGTGATCATGACTAGAGCAAACTTGCATCTCTCTCTCTACGTAAAGGAAGAAAGTTAAAGACACTACAAAAAATCAAAATTTTTCTCCGCCTCTCTCTATCTCTCTCTCTCTCTCTCTCTCACACACACACACACACACACACACACACAATTGGGTCTTGTCTGCGGTTCTTTTATTCTAATGGCCTTTTCCTAAATTCTTGCGCTCTTGTTCTACTAACAATTTGCTTGATAATTTTTTTTTTTTTTTGGTCGGTGCTTGATAATATTTCGTAAGTTGAATTCTACATATATAGACACACACTACAGATTGCATACAACAAATTTAAAACTATAATCTTTCTTGATCACACAACCAAATAAATAAATAAAAATCGCAAGCGTAATAACCACTGCCACAGCCTACAAGCATCATATAGAGATACAAGAGAGACGAGTTTATAAAAAGTCAAAGCACATGCACACGAGAGTTTAATTAAATAAAAAAAAAAATCTAATCCAAAGACCTAATAATGTGGGACTTGAAAAAATAAGGCGTGAGGATAGGATTGATGAAAATCAACAGAAAGATGTAAGCAAGAACTCCCGGGCAAGGATTTGCACAGTCAGAAGGAGCAGACTAAAGGGGAAAAGAAAAATGTTCCGATAGATGAAACAAGTGAGAAGGTCGTAATATATTTAGGGGAGAATTACCAAAAAAGTCCTAAACCTATTGAATTGTGCTAATTCAGTCTTAAACTTTTTTTTTTGTCAATTTAGTCCTAAACCTTTTATAATTGTGCCAATTCAGTCCATCCGGCCAAAATTGGCCAGTCGGCGCTGACGTGGACGCCAGTCGGGGACAAATGGGCGACGAACGCCGATGTGGCAATTTTTAAATATTTTTAATATTTTTTTTCGAATTTTTTTAATTTTTTTCTCTTTTTTTCCCATCTTCTCCTTCCTCGCCTCGCCGGCCTCGCGGCCACTCACGAGGCTCGCCCAACGACGGCGAGGCCGCCGTCGCCCACCATGGCGGCGAGGCTCACCGTCCGCCGGGCGAGCCTCGGCCGGTGGCGAGGCTCGCCTTCGCTAGTGGCCGGTGGGGGCAAGCCTCGCCAGATCCGGCGACGGCGGCCTCGCCGGCACCGGCGAGGTCGACCCTCGCCCGCCGATGGCGAGGTAGCCGTCGCCAGATTTGGCAAGGCGAGGGTCGACCTCGCCAGTGGCCGGCGAGGCCACCGTCGTTGGGCAAGGCTCGCCTTCGCCAGTGGCCAGCAAGAGTGAGCCTTGCCAGTGGTCGGCCAGAAGGAGAAGGTGGGGAAAAAAAAGAAAAAAAATTCAAAAAAATTAAAAATTTTGAAAAAAAAAATTAAAAAATTACCACATCAGCGTTCACCGTCCAGCTATCCCCGGCCGGCGTCCACGTTAGCGCCGACGGGCCAATTTTGGCCGGATGGACTGAATTGGCACAATTGTAAAAGGTTTAGGACTAAATTAGCCAAAAAAAAAAAAGTTTAGGACTGAATTGGCACAATTGCAATAAGTTTAGGATTTTTTTGGTAATTCTCCCTATATTTAATCAAGAACAAGACAATCAGGAAGGTCGTAACCGTGTTTAATTAGGAACAAAATATTCAAGCTCCCCGAATAATGTACGTACGGGACTAATCTGCAGTTGCAATGTATAACCATTGCCGTCTACCAAATCTGTAACTGCCCCACTTTTATGGGACAACTCCGGCTCAGTCTCTCCATTTGGATGAGCCAAGAACAAATTGGTCACCCCTCACATACAAAAATCCCTTGAAGCCGCTACCCATCGGTAAATATATGATGCATCCGGCTGATTTGTTGTTGTTTCATTGACGCACGCGTGGAGGAAGTTTTATGATCGTTTCTTCTTCTTCTGCAAATGATAGCAGCTTCTCTGGAAACTAAGGGCGCGCTTGTTTAAATGTGTTTCTGTTCCTCGGAACACAAATTTTTGTTCTTTTGTTCCGGGGAACAAAAAAAGAACAAAACACGTTTGTTTACACTTTTGTTCTCGGGAATAAAAAATCTATTTGTTTGTTCCCGGGAACAGATTTGGAACAGAAACAATAAGTAGAAAAAACTTGTTTCTTGTTCCCGGGAACAATTCCGAGAAACACTTCTTCTTTTTTCTTCTTTTCTCTTTGGTTGGTCGCCGGCCTCGGCCATGGCCGGCGACCGGCCGTCGAGGGCCGATGACCTCGCCGAAGTGTCGCCGGCCCCGGCAGGCCGAGCCTCGCCTTGGCTAGGCGAGCTTGAGCTTTCCCAGATCAAGCGAGGCTGAGCTCGCCCAACCACTGGCGAGCCGTCGCCCAACCACCGGCGAGGCCGAGCCTCGCCGGGGCTGGGCAAGCTCGGCCTCGCCGAGGGCCGGCGAGCCTTGCCGTGGTTGGGCGAGGCCGCCGGCCAAAAGGAAGAAAGAAAAAGAAAGAAGAAAGAAGGAAAAATAAAATTAAAATATTTAAAAATTAAAATAAACAAAAAAATTATACAAGTTTACCAAATGTGTTTATGTTCTTTTTCTATTCGAGGAACATAAATTTTGTGCAGTTACCAAACACGTTCTTCTGTTAAAAAATTGTTCCTCAGAACATAAATAGTTTTTTCTATTTCTGTTTCCGGGAACAATTTTTGAACAGAAACGTTACCAAACGCGTCCTAAGCACTGCCCACACCAAGTGCCAAAGAAGGAAATTGGTCAGCCGAGTCTCACCCGAAGTTCTGATGACTATGTCTGGATCAGGCGCCACCGCCATGTACCCATTCTCCGCCCTGTTGACACTGTTGTATCCACGATTGCAAGGGGAAATAGGCACTTCTAGGTCATACAGATGACCCTTCATTTCCTTCGAAAGCATCAGCTTCACCTAGCTAGCTCCTCTTCGCCGAAAGTGTAGGCCCCCATATCAAAAGCACGGCCTTATTGTTACTTGCAGTCCCTCCACTCCGAACATTCTCTTCAGAAGATTCTGTGTTCCCTATAATGTACAGCCTGAACCCTAGCTGTCTTGAACAACTCCATCATTTTTTCCGCCATGAAAATCATC
Source organism: Eucalyptus virginea (assembly GCA_014182375.1). NCBI lineage: Eukaryota > Viridiplantae > Streptophyta > Magnoliopsida > Myrtales > Myrtaceae > Eucalyptus > Eucalyptus virginea. The sequence continues at coordinate 29,727,649 of CM024523.1, read as the reverse complement.
AGCTATCGGAGCCCCACCCGGAAAATTATGTAATGATTTCAGAACCAATGAAAATCTCGAGGGTTTTCTTTTTGTAGAGGCAGGAAAGGCTGGCTATGCGGCAGATTTTTCATCTATAAAAAGCACATGGTCGTCGCTCTCTTGACACTTGCCGTACGCCTTTTTTTGAAGCACAACGTGAGTGCCGTCAAGTCTTTATGCTGAATGCGACGGAACTCGATTGTCATGGCACGGGCGCCTGTCGGTTAAAGCATCATGGCCTTCTCGTGGTTCATAATTCATTCAACTCTTGAATTTTCTCTTTATTTCTTTATCTAATTACAAGCATGACAAATTCAATTTTTCTTTCGACTATATAAATAATTACGTGACGTGGGTGTTTCATTATGTAAAATTCTCTCATTTTCTTATCATAAAATCACCACAAATTATCCAATGTCTCAGAATTTAGGGGAAAAAATTAGGGTTCTCCTGTGTCTAAAAATATGGAATAAAAATGACATTTTTACAATATGTTACCAATGAAGTACATTAGGAATTGAGATAACATGAAAAATTTCACTTTGGTGACATTAATTGTATCTTTTTGAAGAAATAATTTTAACGCTTTAACTAACTTCAATAACTCAATGATAAGGAGAGAACTAACTTTAACTTTCATTACTACTGCAAAATCAATGGCAGGACAGCTTTGACAGATTGGCCTAAGCCTTCGGCTTTGTCCTCTTTGTTTTGAAAGTGTTGGACCGACATGACATCCTCGGATTAAACTAATCTATAGTGCGGAGGAACCCTGAATGAGACCGTGCTCATTACGACACAAATCATATTTAAAAACAAATGTTCTTATTAAGCCCGCAAGATATGAACTGAAAAAGGAATTTTTGCGAGCCCATTATTTAGATGAAAATAAATTATAAAGGCTCCTTTCCAACGTTGAGCCAAAACCTATTTAGCCGAAAATCTAGCATAGCTAGAGCTAGAACCTACTCCAATAGACTTGTGAAAATCTACTAAAGCCAGAAACCATTCCATTACTTTGTTAGTTCTTGACCATTTTGGGCCTCTACTTTCATTTAAATAAAAATTTGTTAGGAAAAAATTATTTAAAAAATCATAAATCTATTATAATTGTATCAATTGGTATTAAATCTTTTCTTTGAGCCAATTAAAACATAAACATTTTACATTTGTGTTAATTCAATTCATCTAGCCAATTTTAATTAGAATTTGCCAGCGTAGAGGCCGTGCATCACGGTTGATGTTAACACAGATAAATTCTAATGTTTTTTTGAATTTTGAATTTTTAACTTTTTTTCTTATTTTAAAAAGTCCACCGCATTTTTTGAACTTGATCTCCAATCGTTGGATTTCCTTCTTTTTAACTCTCTACATGCCGACGTGAACTAACGATTACCTTGTTCTTCATGGATCATTCGCCACCTTTAGCGAAGACAGCCACCGCCGCAATGGCTGAGGAAGCCAAAAGATCATTTGAGAAGTGCAATCACCACAGGGTTGTCGCTTGTGGAGTGCGTTCACTCGGGTGGTCCCCTGAGCAATAGTCGCGATAGTCATGGTCTCACCCCACGTGGCGTCAAATTTGAGACCGCGAGAGAGGAAGTGGCTCCGGCGACCACAGCGCCATGTTTGCCTAATAGCGGCGACCGTTGGGCGGTGTTCGCCGGTGGCGTCCATTTGGTGGCGCCGATAGTGCGCATAAGTAGAGCCTTTCTCAGTTTTTCTCAAAAGCGATCCCTTAGGTTGGAGATTTTTACCTAAATATAGTCAATTAGTAGTAATTAAAGGAAAACGCATCCCGAACAAGCAAAATAAGAAAAGGAAAAACACTCCTGGAAATATCAGAATGTCACTCCCAGTTGAACGACGAAAATCTCTCTCTCTCTCTCTCTCTCTCTCTCTAAGTTGAACGGTCAGAACCTTCGACGCATCTCCGGTTAATTTAATATTAATCCACTAGCTCTGTTAGAGTACGCATTTGATTAAGTAATGTGAAAATGTATGAACCGAAAGTTAGAAGCGAATGTATCATGAAGTTGGAGTGCGTGCTCATTTTTTCCCTTGTCTTCATTAGTTTTTTTCACTACTTATTTGACACATTTTTCTAATGAGCTGATTTTTTAAATAATTTTCATGGTCTTCTCTCAATGTGGTCTTGCTTACATCTTTCTTCTACTCTAATGGCCTTTGTTGAATTTGGGCACTTTTGTTCTACTAACAATTTGCCGGGGTGGTGGTTTCCCTGCTATCGACACCTGGGGGTTTACGTGAACGGCTGTCGGCCACAGTAGCGGTTCCTCCAGCATAAAAAAAAAAAAAAAAAAAAAAAAAAACAATTTGCTTGACAATATTTCATAAGTTAAATTCGACATTTGTACTTTACATAGTTTCCCAAGTGGAAAAAGAACAACAACATAATCTTCCTTTTTACTTCATATTTATTATCAGAAAAGTGTTAAAAAAAAGTCCTAAACTTGTTCCGCATTTATCAATTCTGTTTTAAACTTTTCAATTTTGTCACTTGAATCATAAACGTTTTTTGTATTTTGCCAAATGAATTCATCCGATCAATTTTGATCGGAATTCACTAACATAGATACCAGCCGTCTTTCGTGGGATAACTGACGCTGACGTTAACAGTTTTTAATAATATTTCTATATTTTTTATTTTTTTCTTCTTTTTGACGAGAACGGTTATAGTTGGAAAAAAAAGTGTTGATGGAAAAGAGGAAAAAAAAAAAAAAAAAGAAGAAAAAATATATAATTATTATCTGTCTGTTCCAACCTCGGGATCCTACGTTTGGTGCTGCACAAGTAACGTGCGCTATCTTGCATCCATCATATTCTTAAGATGTCCTAATCTACTCTACAGGCAAACACATCTAGTTACGTTTTGGGACACGACAAAAATGATCTCCATTGCGAAGGAAACCCCTGAATGAGGAAGTCTTCATTTTACATGATAAATCATATTTAAAAGCATGCGTTCACATTGAGCCTGCAAAATGTGAATAGAAAATAGGAATTTTTGCAAGCTCAATGTTGACACCTAAATTTTGACGACCCAGTCATTTATTTATTGCATAAAAAATTAGGGATTAATTTTTAATCCATAAGCAAAAATATTAGAATTAAGTTGCATGGAGCATTTTTTTTATTTGCATTAGGCTGGTGACAGATATGTTTGAATTGGTAATTCTGAACTTTAATTTGGCAAGTCGGACTAAGCCCACGAAGAGAGCAAAGTGGCCCAAGCCCGTATCCTCGAGGAGATATTACGAACCCATCTTTGCGAGATTTCAAATTTGCGAAAAATCCTATTGCAATTTTGAATCTTTGACAATATGTGATAAAATCAATGGAGAATATTCTTTTTTTTTTTTTGCAAAGGAAATCTAGAAGAGATGTGGAAAATAAAAAGAAATATTGCGTTCGGGAGAAGATCTTTTTTTTTTTTTTTTTTTTTTGATGCTTTGGAGGAACCGCTAGTGTAGCCGATGCCGCTCACGTAAACCCCTGCGTGTCGATAGCAGGAAACCACCACCCCGCGACACGCGTAAATCACCACACAGCGTTTCAACCTCCCTGCTTCACAGGGGCTTCGAACCTTGGCCTCCACCGGGGAGAGCAAAGGCTCTACCGTCCACGCTACACTAAAACCCTAATTCTTGGCCTATAAATAGGATGCTACACTACAGAGGAGGCCACACGTTGAATATACGGCCGCACAAGAGGGGTTTTTTTTAATCACGTCGAAGGAGGGTTTTTATTTTGTTTTGGGGCTTTTTCTCTCGGTTTTTCGAGGTAAAAAAACTGAAGACAAAAGAGGGAAAAAGTTCTTTCTTCGATTTTCGATTTTTGAGGGTTTTTGGGGTGTCTTCCTTCGTTCCTTTGAGAGAGAGACACAAAAGAAAAGGCTTTTTGGGGGAAAAGAAGAAAAGTCAGTAGAAGGGCAGAAGGAGCAGAGAGAGGGACAGAGAGGAGACGTGAGAAGACAGGGGAGAGAGAGAAAAAAAAAGAAAAAAAGAAAAGAAAAGCCAATGAGTCGTCTTCTTCGTGCGGGTGGTCTCCCCACCGCCGGCCTCCGTCCGCGACCACCTGCGCTGACCGCCGCCCTGCAACCGTCCGAAACTCCGCCCCGCTGGTTGCCGTCCGTGAAGCCCACGAAGCTGCCTCTGCTCCCGCATCTGCCCAACGTCTGCTAACCCGCCGGTCTCTGCCGCTTCTGCAGCCACGACCCAGCGCCGACGCCCACCACTGCTGCCGACCCGCGACGCCAGGACCGGTCGCCGAGCTCCCCTGCTGTCGAGCCACCGCACGCCCGAGCGACGCCCCTGCTCTGTTCGCGATCTGTCCAGTCCAGCGCCCGACGTCTCCGCCGCGCCTCGCCTGCAGCCCGTGCCGGCCCGCGACTCCTCTGCCCGAGCGCCTGCCTTTCCACCCGAGCCGCGAAGCCGCAGCAGCCCGTGCCGGAGCCGCCTCTCACCCGCGACGCCAGAATCCGTCGCCGGGCCCTCCTCGCTGCACCACCGCCGTCCTGCAGCGTCTGCCTTCGAACCTGTCCGTGCGCCTCGGCCTCTGCTCCGACGCCCAGCAGCCCTCGCCGGTCACTGCTGATCCGCCCGCGACGCCGCTGCCGCCCCTGTTCTGTCCGCGAGCAGCCCTTCGCCCCACTACAGCCCCTGCGAATTCGGTCTTGCTTGCCCGCTGCTGGTCTGCCGGCTGCCGCCCTTCGCCGGAGCTCCGAACGCCGGCAGTTCTACCGCCCTTGGCTGCGCGTCATCACGGCCATCTGTCCTCCAGTCGCCAAGCCTTGTTTGGAAGCGAAAAAAAAAAAAAAAAAAATCAAATTAGGTATTTTTTTTATTTACTTTATTTTATTTTTTATTTTAACACTTTGATCCTTTGTTTGAAATGGTCACCGATGATTGAAATTCCCGGAAGTAGCCTCTTAAATTAGGGATTGACATAGTCACCGATGTATGATCGAAATTCCCGGAAGTAGCCTCTTAAATTAGGGATTGACAGTCCGATTTTCGCATCCGAAATCCGACTCGCAATCGCCTGGAAAATAGCCAATCCGATCTCACGCTCGAAATTCGATTCGTGGTTTTATTTAAAATTGACCAATCCGATCCCATGCGCGGGATATGATTCGTCAATTTATGGATATCGATATTATCTTGTCAGATTTGTTGTCGTGTCATTTGATCGATTTTGTTTTCGTAAAAGAAAATCCAAAAATTTTGAGTTAGATTAGGTTTATTTTTTAGGGTTATTTTGCATAGGGAATTTATTTATTTTGAATTTTTGAAAAAATAAAAATCCAAAAAAAAATGCATTCATTTAGGATGTTAGTTTTTTTAAATTTGAATTTCACATTTAATTATGTGTCAATTTCAATTTCGAATTTCATAGAAAAGAAAAAGAAAAATACTAAAATTAGGGCATTCTTTGCACGTCATTGCATGTTAGGATAAGATTGCATGTTTATTTTTTTAATTAATTATAGGTTTAGATAATTTCTCCTAGATAGTTTAGATAATTTCTCCTAGATAGGTTGCATTTTATGATTAATGTTCTAGTTTAAATTAGGATTTGGCTTAATCTGATTCCTAATACAAATTGGATGATATCTTAACTTGCATAGATAATTTTCGCATTTTTCTAATGTCGAATTTCATGGAAAATACCAAAAAAAATGTCTTAGAATAAATCAATTTCATTCTTTAGAATAGACTGCACGCTTATATTTTATTTACGTTAAATAGTTTAGATCATATTGTCATGTTATATCATTTCATGTTGGATTAGTAACATTGCATTGCATAAAGCATGATTCTCATCAAGTAAGTGAAAACAAAAAAATAATTGCGTGTTAATTAGAAATCATATCTAGGACCATCGATGTGAATTCTAATATAACACTGCAGATGGTTTCGATGCCATAAGGTAAGTCCTGCAATTTACTCATTGCTTTATTTGGGTGTTAAATTGGTGGATTGTGCACCCGCATAGTCACCTCACATGTTAGGGAAATTAGAATCAAATTCAAGTTGCTTGCTAAACATTTCTTTTTCAAAATAAAAAGGGAAAGGTACCGAAAGGGCATTAGAGAAATCTAACGTAATCAAGTCAACGAACTCACAATCTTTGGTTCGTAGGAGTAAAGTAAATCTCTCATTACTTTACTGGCGACTCCTAATTTAAAATCAATTGTATTTTAAGAACTAGAACCTAAGTCGCGAATTGGTATGGGTTTGGGAGAGCACGAGCTAAGTTCAAGCTTAGTAATCCATTAGCCAAATCCTAGGTGGTTCACCCGAAATTTTGGTCGCGACACCCATTATCTACATCAAGATAATTTATGAAGGTTCTTTTGCAACGCAGCTAGTTAAAACTTTTGACTGGCTGTTAACTTAAAGTTTCAGCTATAACAATTTAAAACAATAAGTCGGAAGTAAAGGTTACTTTGTCACACTTGACACCCCGCAAGTCTTCCACAATTATCACGTAAGTTGGAAGATGATTTATAACTTCGAGCTGTTTACGTGCTTTATATCTTCTCCAGATTTTATCATAGACTTTTGGCTTTTGAATGATAATTTAATTTGATGTATCGACGTTATCTTTCAAAGTGTACACTAGGATCATGATATAAATTGGATGCACGACTTGTTTGTCAAACTTAGATTATTTTTTGTCCGGATTTGTTATACTTTGATTTCAATGCATAATAAAGGCAATAGCAAAGCATAAGGACCCCAGACACTTTATTTGATGAAAGCAAGCACCAAAAATCAAGCATAGCTGGAGCCAGAACGTATTCTAACACACTTAGATTTGTGCAATTAATAGGTAGAATGTAATATTGCGTCTCACGCTTGAGATAAATTTTTTCAAGTCTTGATTTTTTTTTTCCCTGGGCTTGATTGTTTTGTGTTTTCTTAAAAAGCCGAAAGCAACTTTTTGGTTTTCTGTAAAATTTAAAATTAAAGGGTTTTGAATTAGAAGAGTGTCAAAATACGTTGGCGGTAAAATTTATCTAGACGCCGCCCATCATCTTAAAATACTTAAAGCGGAAAAGCACGAATAGAAGACGACAGGTTTCCGATTCCATGAATAACGGCGCTGTAGACGGATGAGATCGAAAAGGAGGGGTCAAATCCTGCACACCGCATCCTCTCTCTCTCTCTCTCTCTCAGGTGGGGTCAATTCCCGCACACCGCATCCTCAATCTCTCTCTCTCTCTCTCTCTCTCTCAGGTGGGGTCAATTCCCGCACACCGCATCCTCTCTCTCCCTCTCTCTCCCTCTCTCTCAGGAGGGGTCAATTCCCGTGGGGCGTTCCCAGCGAGATACGTCCTGCTATAGGAAAAGCATGTGGGCGTAACGGGGGCAGGGCAAGGGCAAGTGGTACAAAGTCGCGCTTTTTCCGCTCTCTCAGTTCCACGCTCTGTTGAGTAAGAGAGACAGAGAGAGAGGGAGAGGGGGGATGCGGTGTGCAGGAATTGACGAGAAAATATTGGATACGTTTAGTGCTCCAACGTGACAAATAAGAAGGCATTTCAGATTATGCCACGTGTCCAGCGTGGCCCCCCGTTGTCAGGGAAATTTCCCCCACTTTTCTCTCTCCTCTCTCCCCCCACTGCACGCTCTCTCGGCGAATTTCTCCCCACCTTTCTCTCTCCTCTCTCTTCTCTCTCCCTCCTCTGCACGCTCTCTCGCCCGACTCTTCTCACTTTTCTCTCTCCTCTCTCCTCTCTCCCAACACATGGTCTCTTCGCCGGTGCGGACGAACAGCCGGCCACCTCCTCCGGTATGTCCGGGAAGGTGCACGAGTGCTCGATCTGCCACAAGAGCTTCCCCACCGGCCAAACTCTTGGTGCGCACAAGAGGTACCACCATGAGGCCCCCACTCCTGCCTCCTCGGTCGCCGTCGCCACCCCTCGACTGCCAACAGGGTGAGCGTCTCGGAGGGCGTGGGGTCAACTCACACGCAGAGCCAGGGGCACCACGAGTTCAATCTAAAGACCCCGGCACTCCCGGAGTTCTCCCCCCGGTTCGCAGTCTCCGACAACGTGGACGACGGGGCGGAGAACCCACATCCCTCCAAGAAGCCCCGATTCCTAGCGCCCGTGAAGACAAAAGCGGCCTAAAATGGGTCGGATTGGAAACACATAGAAATCCACACAAAAAAAAAAAAGGGCGATCAGAGATAGAGAGTCGGGCGAGAGAGCGTGCAGAGGAGGGAGAGAGAAGAGAGAGGAGAGAGAAAAGTGGGGAGAAATCGTGCAGAGGGGGAGAGAGAGGAGAGAGAAGAATGGGGGAAATTTCCCTACAATGTGGGCCCACGCTGGACACGTGGTGTAATTTGAGGTGCCTTTCTTATTTGTCACGTTGGAGCACCAAGTGTACCCAATATTTTCTCCACGTTAAACCCTTGATTTACTGTGCAAATTCTATCCTTAGAGCATTTTTTTTAGAACATATGTATGATTAGAGTGTGTTTGTTTCATGAAAAACAAATGATATAAAAAAATATTTTTCAAAAATTGACCGTTTGAATAAGTGAATGAACGAAAAATATTTCCATTGTACACAAAATTATTTAGATATAAATTATTATCAATATAGAAAATATTTTTCATTAGCCAATTAATTTAAAGAATAATAGCTATCATTTTAGTCCACAAAAAAATCATCTAAAGAGTCTTATATGGTAGTCATTTTAGTCCTAAACTTTTTAATTGTCAATTTAATCATAAATCTCTTTGGTGATTTTTAAATGTAGTCTTTTCAGCCCATTTTAACTGAAAATTACTAACTTGGCGGTTTGGTCAGTACTGGTTAGTTTACTTGACACGATCAACGTTGACGTTGGTGATTTTTGTAATTTTTAATAATTTTTTGAAGTTTTTTTCCTTTTCTCTTTTTTTTTTTTTTTTCCTTATCTATCGCAACTCACTATAAAATAGAGAATCGGAGTTACAATTGCTTATAGTCTCAAATGTTTCCTATACCTAAATTAAGTCCAAATTCAAAACATTTACAAATAAACAACTCAACCGAATGTAAAACTCACGGCATAAATTGGAAGATGTTTAAGCCCGACGCAATAGATTAAGGAATGGCTGAACAGAAGACTCCTTGATGTTCTTTCCTTTATTCTTCATTCGGAGACTCGCCCCAGAAAGGAAACCCACCACGTCTTCTTTTCGTTTTGCGCAGTTGAGGCATTGAAAGCAAAGTCTAGGCTTTTATTTTCTTCCCTCTCATTTCTCCCTGGGTCACAAGTAAAAATATAGTTTGACATCTATGTGAGTGGTTACCTCTTTGTTCTGTACTTCGTGCCGCAAAAGGAATCCAATGTAAAAATCCTATCATAGAGTACGTTTTTTTGGGAAAGTACTAAGTGGTTATAGGTAACACCACATCGTGGAGTGACTTGACTCATCCATCTACGGCCATCTACTTCGTTCGATTACTGACGGAGTCGCCAGCGTTGTGTCAAAGCCTACCACTACTGCTCGTCAAACGAACCGTCGTTGCTGGAAGGCCTTATGAGAGGAAGTTTTATACTATGGACGGGGCAGTACTCTATGGATGGAAGGCCACAAGCAACGACGGCGATGATATGTTTTGTTGTCTGGATACTTGAAGTTCAATCATCAACAAACTAATCACTTGATATGTTTACTTTAATTGCCACTAAATGGCACATCATTAAACATGAATTAAGAGCATCGTAATGCATCATCCAATGACTAGAAACGCGGGCTACCGCTAGAGTGCACCAACCTGTTTGTTCATACTTATAAAGCTAAAAAAAAAAAAAGTAATCTCTTTTATTTTTTAACCAAGATCTAAAATATAAAATACAAAATTAAAAAAAAAAATATTACCAAAGAATTATACGTGAATTCGTGTGTCAACACTTAGAAGTCAAGTAATGCACGAGTGAAGCTTTGAATGATTGATACAAACATGAATTTATCTGCACTTGGAGCTATCAAAATGGCGGACTTGGTTACATCTAATGTATGAATTCGAAAAAATTGTACGATCAGTCATCAACTTAATATTTGTATGCAATTCAGTCATAAACTTTCAAATTCTACTAATATAGTCTTAAACTTTTACTTGAACTTCTAATGTAGTATTTTCGGCTAATTTTCGTCGAGAATTACTAGCGTGTCACGTAAAATGACTGATAATAACTAAATCACCATGTAGGTAATTTTCAATAAGAATCACTATGAAGGGTTGCATTAGAATTTCACATAGAAATTTTGGATTAAATTAACAAAATCTAAAATTTTATAACCGGTTGGGTAATTTCTCTGTACAAAACCTACTTCTTTAACTTCTTAAATCTATTTCATTGGTAAAACTGCCTTGAGTCGATCCAAACGAAAAGAGGTCAAACCACGCCATGCGATCAAATCACAAACCACAGTAGCCCCTTGAATTACATGGTCCCAGTTAGCATGAATCATTAAGGGGGCTCAAGACCCGTGCTCGAACAAATAAAGTCAACATCAACACGTATAACAATAATGGCTATACTGATAACGTTACTATAAGGTGACAACCAGTACATACACATGAAAAGAATGGTTTGCGTGCATCCGTGATATTACTCGAACCAATTTCAATGGAAATGTTCATATATTCCGTTTTATTCACTTAAAAAAAAGAGATAATTAGAATTTTATGGAATCCACTGTTCCAGTCAGCAAAAAGAATCTTCTGAGCACATAAATTGCTTACCCAACTATATAACGTAGATTACATGGCATGTGTGCTGCGGGAAAGTACGTGAAGTTCTCTCACTTTCTTATCATAAAATCACTAGAAATTGATAATGAATATTCTAAATCTCAGAATAAAGAAAGTAGGGTTCTCCCACATCTAAGAAATAAGAGAATCTTTTACAATATGTTAACAATGAAGTACATTTGGAACTGAAATGACATGAAAACTTTAATTTCGATGACTTTAAGTGTATGTTTTTGGGGAAATAATTTTCAATAGATAGTTTTAATTAAGTTTAATTAATGCCATGATAAGGAGAGTACTACCTTCGACTTCAATCATGAATGCAAGATGAATGTAGGACGAATTTGACATATTGACCTTTTTAATAATAATTTAATTTGATGTATTGGTATTACTATTCGAGTGTACAATAGCTATAGGATCATGATATAAGTTGGATGCATGACTTGTTTGTCGTACTTAGATTATTTCTTGTCCAGAATCTTGTCCAGATTTGTTACGATTTGATTCTAATGCATAATAAAGACAATAGCAAAGCATAAGGGCTCCCCAAACACTTAATTTGATGAAATTAAGTACCAAAATCAAGCATAGCTCAAGCCAGAATCTATTTCAACATACACTTAGACTTGAGTAATCGACAGATATAATGTAATATTGTGTCTCACATGCTTATATACACAATTGTCAAAGTTTACTATCGATTATCAATTATTTTGTTTTAATCTATCTCAGATTTGCAATCATTCATATAAATACTATCTAACAAGCCAACTCTACTTATATATATTTGACTTTAAAAAAAAAAAAACTCTACTTATATACAGGAACATGTTTGTATTAATACTTAAAGTAAGTAGATAATGAATTATATTAAGTTAAATGATATAATAATCTAAATTTTACTATATCACATAATAATGAATTTTTTTTTAAAAATACAATTGGGGCAGGGAAGGGCCAATGCCAACTTCGCCTTACCCCGCTAATCGCCTTGCCCCGTCTCATAGGAAAATCTGCCCATTCAATTATCGTTAGGAACTTTTGATTTGTGATAACGTGCTAAATAAAAATTTCGTCACCTTTTGCTTAACCCAAGCACGACAAAACTAATTTTCCGTCTCCCGGAGGTCTGTCTTCGTATGCTATAGGGGGTGGATAAAGGGCGAAAAAATTTATGTTCCGTCGCGTTGGGCCCTCTCCACGGCGACGATGCTTGGCATGCAGCGACGAAATCTATTTTCGTCGCGGTAGGATGTAATCGGCGATGGAAATGCTTTTGCCACGTTAAATTTTTTTGTTTTTGCTTTTCAAAATTAGGAATTAAATTTGTAAATAAAAAATGGAGGGAGGGTAACATGAAAAAACGAGCTGAGCTAAGCTAAGCTTTTTCTCACAGTTTATAATCATCAACCGCCTCGTCATCCCCCGTCGTCCGCGGGAGAGGGTTGGGGTAAAAGAGAGAGAGAGACAGGGTATCAGCTTTTCTCTTTTAAGGCTCCCGCCGGCATCACCCCGGGATGAATGATATTAAGTGGAGCTCTGAAGCTTTTGTCGGTAGAATTAGGAGAGTCGTTGGCGCGGTCCCACCTCTACCCTCTCTCTCTCCTGCTCAGGTGAAATTGATTTATTTGTATATTTGTACTTTATAATTCGTATGGTAGTCACTAGTCATGGCTTTTCTCTCGCTCGATGGGCTAACCAAATGCTGAAATTGCAGGTCCGTGCCAGCTTAATTCTTTAAATATTTGAACCTCATCTAATCTCTCTCCTACAGAGTCACAAACACTCAAACAGTGCACACGTCGCCAAGAGTCGTGATGTGATTCTTTATTCTTTATCTTTTGATCAAAAAGGGAACCCCCAGAATAATTCTTCTTCTTCTTCTTCTTCTTTTGGTCATTTTACAGAATAATTGCTTTCTGAGATTTAAAAAAAGAGAGGAAGAGATGGGGGTGGTTTGCACGGACAGCTCCGAAGTCCAAAGTTTTAAAAAATGGGGGTCGGAGTCTGCTTTAAAGTTGGGGTTCGTTCGAGACTCCTCGTGGAATGTGACTACGCTAACATCGTCCCCAACCCTTTTGGGACTTGCCTTTTTTAAGCGATAAACACGAACAAAAGCGAATGATTCTTCAGGCACGTTTCCAATTCCATGTAAAACGGCCCACGCGCTTTTCCCGAATCTGACGTCATAAGATCCATCAAACGCCATCCTGAAGTCTCGGGTTGCTCCAAGTGTCTCCTCCCTTTTGGCATGTTTGTCCATGTCTGGTCGCTCCCTTGGAACGCCCCCACATTATGCACCTCTTGCTGTTTAATTAAACCTTTGATTAACAGTCTAGATTTCTATCTCCTCGGAGCATATTTTTAAGAACATATGTACTCTTTTTCGAAATCGTGTAGGGTTCAAGGAAGGAAGGAAGGAACAAGAATCGGCTACTGGGGATATTTCTAATTCAGTGCCTATTTTCTGTTGAATTTGTTAGGGTGTGTGTGATTCATACTATCCATCGACAGGATGGCATAGGGTTTCATATTTTATAGGTATTTTGAGCTCGGGATCATGAATAATTATTGAGCATATATAATCTATTTTTCTTCTAATTGAGTGATGTAATAAAGAGTTACAATGTGCTAATTATAATGAGACATTTCATTGGATGTAACTCTAGGGCAAATCAAGATAAAATGATGTGTCTTAAATTCTCTTTCTCACTTTTATTCTCGATTTCCTTATGATTGTGCATCAGATCCTAACAGAATTAATGCTGCGATTTTCGAGGTATTGCGACCGCACAATATTTGCCAAACAACTGGAGATTCTCACAGGTCTTAGTCCCACTGTTTGAAACCATAGATGTGCATTGAGTCGTGAAGTTCTCAGCAGAGGCTAGAAGAGGAAGTTGAGCATCTTGTACGCCACCTGTAAGAGCTCAAGCAAGATGTATAGCACCTCAAGCTGTTCATTTAAAATGGTTCGGTCAGAACAAGGTTCACTGATTTCTACCTGTTCATTAAAATATAAGTACACTAATCATTATTGACCAAGTCCACAGAGTTGATTTAATGAAGGCTATGACAACAGATTTTAGGACACTCACATAAGAGGAACTTTTACATGTTCAATCTTAACCTGCCGTGTGAACCTATTGCACTTCACTCGTTTTCGATACCGTGAGAAATGATGAATTGCCTAACCCTTTCATCAGAATCAGAAGTCTTGAAAAAGCATCGCATGAAAACATCCGGAGTAGGCAGAGACGATTTGAACTGCAACAAGCTGAGCATCGAAATTTCCTGGAAAAAAGCCGGCCCATCCTGTCAATTTTTGTAGATCATTCCTTAATCAGAAAGAAAGAGAATTTCAGTTACAGTCGAACATGAAATGTTTTCAAGACTTTAAGAATCACGCAGTTTCGAGAACTTCCTTTCTGGTGTAAGCCTTGTCTGATATGAGAATCAAGTCCCAAACAACAGGAATAGACTTTTTCACACACGCATACAAATAACATGGCCAATAACAGCACCCACTGGAGCTTCTTTCTCACCCCAGATTGTTGAACCAAGAATCTGTCTAAGAGATTGACTGAGGAAAAAATATTGTGCATGAGATCGAATTTGTCACGTACCTATCCTAGATTGATTAAATGCAAAACTTGTTAGGAAACCTTGTCGCCAAATTGAAGAGAATATAATATAATTTGTTAATTTGACAATGGGAAATTTGTTGAATGGTACCTCTGTAGGCTAGTCGATAAGAATGGCCCTTATCTTCTCGTGTATATCAGCTTGTTCTGCCATGTAGTTTGCAGAGACACAGCCACGATTCTGCATTGAGTGAGTTATTAAATAGTCAGAAATAGAATTATTATGGTTACGGTCGAACTTTTCAATTCATAATGGTGTACCATGTGCTCCCTATGTCATGTTCCGGTTTTGGTAATGAATTAACTTCTTCAGCTCAGCGCGTATCCACTCAGTTTTGCTGATTCAACTAATATACTTTGCAGTCTTAGGCTTTTATTCAACACCCTTTTAAGAAAAACAGTAATTGATTAACTCCGTAAACAAGATAATTAGAATAAGAACACAGGGAGTGACTTGAAATTTACATCCCATTTGCCTCATTGACACAATACTATGAATCAAAAGTTCTTCCATATTTTTGGGAACAACTAAACATAGGAAAGTAAATTCTTGACTGTTTTTCCATGAGAATACTATGAACCTGTCTTGAGTTTCTAGGGATGCATTTTTTTTTATTTATAGCATGTGTTTATATGAGGATAATTATCCAAAAAGTCTTAAACTTATTTTATGGCAGTTAATTTAGTTATAATATTTTTTATTTGCCCAATTCTTTTTTGTCAAATTTTCTAATATAGTCCATTTGGCTAACTTTTGCCGAAAATAATGGTCATTATATGTGGCATGATCGACATTGACGGAAACAATTATTTAAATTTAACAAAAAAAATCTGAATTTTATTTTTTATTTTTTCTAATATGTTTATTTGGTTCTATTTTCTTGTTTCTCCACCGTAGACAAAGGCATTGCGGCCCTCACTTGATCTGAGTGAGGCGAGAGCATTGTGGCTAGGTGAGGTGAGGCATCGTTGGATCTTTATAAGCCCTAATTTGAGCTTTTCATCACCCCTCTTTATAGGAACCGTAAACTAAAGCTTGGAAACATAATTACGGACAAAAGAATACTCTTTACTTCATTATAGACATTTCCAATTTTATAAGATTAAACCAAAACTTCACAATGCTTTTAAGTAATTGGTCAGTACCAAAGAGGCTCACAACAAGTCCAATTTCGACTTCCAGGATACCCAACAAATCCACAAGATGCACCAAATGATGCAACATGGAACTACCAACAATATTATTTGAGAAAAAAGAACCCCAAATGATGCAAACTAATTTGGGAATCAGCATAGCATAAGAAAACACAGGAAAATGTAAGCGCCTTATGTTAGTCACAACATGCAAAGCAGGGAGTGAAATTGCTCAACCTCCACAATATACCAGCAATTGATGACGAATCCATCTCAATCTGCGTTGCAAATCAAACAATATTAAAAAAAAAAAAAAAAAAAAAAAAAAAAAAACTGGACCTTATGTAGACAAGAAACTCGAACTTCTTTCTTTTGAACCCAGCCAGTAATACTCCTGGATCGAACTTGAAAAATAAGGGACTTGAAGTAAATAGCATAAAAAATGAGTGTCTCGAAGTAGAACCCAGGATTACTCCGACCGAGGCGAAAGCGGAGGCGGAGGCGGGGACGGACCTGAGCTCGGGACCCAGCAGCTGCGATCGGCAGGGCTCTTGAAGGATCGTAACTGCGACGGGGATCCTGGAGGCGACAGCGGAGGCGGAGGCGGAAGTGACGTGCCAAAGGCGGATCTAAGCTCGGCATAAGACCGGCGGAGGCTCTTGGGAGAGAGAGAGAAAGGGAGTGGCTCCCGGAGGTGGAGGCGACCGGCGGGCGCCCTTGCGAGCGAGCGAGAGAGAGAGAGAGGTCGCTCTTGGGGGCGGGAGAGAGAAGTGGGGTGGCTCCCGGAGGCGACCGGCGGGGGCTCTGGGGAGCGAGAGAGGGGCGAGAATTTTGAACAAGAGAAAGATGGCTTCGTGCGGCTGGAGGGAGAAGCAGACGCAGCAATCATTGGGGACACACGCAGGGTGGGTGGAAATCGCGAATCTTTGAGTGGGCCGGCCCCCACAGCGATGTATAATATTTTTTCCATGTTAAGCCTGGAAATCTTTCCTTTCTTGGGAATTTCCGAAGTTCCGCTTTTAACGTCAATCGAGGCAACTGAATCTTAAAAAGGGTTTCTCAGACATCATCAGCACTGCCAACACCACACTCGCGGAGCAACTGTGGAGTGCGGGAGTATAATCCCAATCCGACGTACCCGATCAGACCCCGTGAAAATAAATTAATTTAATAAATATAAAATAAAAAAGGGCATTTATAATCGATTGCACCCCGTTATACAACAGCACGAGCAATCGTTATGCGGACCAACAAACCACAAAAAGAAAAAAAGTGCGCGAATCAAGACGATCCTATTGTCTCACTTCATTAGCAGTCGCGTTTGACGGAAAATAAAAATAAAAAACGACGAAAGAGAGAGACTTTCTTCTCCTTCTTTATGCTAACATCTTAATTCTTTATTTACTCTCTCTCTTGCTCGTTTGATCAAAGAGTCGATGCAGTCTCTCGAGGAGGGGAGGGGAGAGAGAGTTTGTGTTTTGAGGAGTTAATCGTTTTTCTTTCAAATGAGTTAGCAAAAAAACAAAATGGATTGAACTCATGAGAACGGTGCTGCTCCGAGCAAACTCACAAATTTTTAAGGCAGATAAAAACTTCTGTTTTGGGTTTTGTTCTTATGCAGTTAGCTTTTTAGATTTAATCTTCAAGGTAAATAAATATCAATTATTTTGTTATTTAGATTGTGACAATGCGTTAAAGCTGGACATTTTTTGGCTTTGAAAAGCGGAAAAGATGCAGCGCATTTGCGGATGATGTGGAAACATTGCCCAGACGTTTATATCCTTGTCTGTCTAATCGCCTTATTGATTATTACATGGGAAAAGAAGAGGGATGAGAGTGAGAGAGGGAGGGCGAGAGGGAGATTCCGACTCTCGAGAAAGGTTTTGTTTCCTCTTTCATTGTACGACACTACTGTTGAGAAAAGGGAGAAGATCTAATCTAATCGCCTTATTGATTATTACATGGGAAAGAAGAGGGATGAGAGAGGGAGAGGGAGAGGGAGGGCGAGCAAGAGATTCCGACTCTCGTGATCATCGTACGACACTACTGTTGAAAAAGAGGGGAGGAGACACAGATTCCAACTTTTGATTGTTCTATCCACCCTCGCACCCCACCCCGAGGCCCGCGCGCTAACGCATTATCATTACGACGCTAACGCATTATCGGTAAGACATCTTTAACTGGGGCTTATCATTACACTAAAGACAATTTTAAGTCAAGCACCCCGGTTGAATAAACCCAATAAACTATAAGTTCTTTATATTTACTTTCATCATAATTAGAGTTCACAATAAAATGTAGTATGGACCTATTTGATTGAATTGTGTTTAAGATCCATATTCAACACATTCATCAAGTAAAAACTAATGATAACATTAACAATAATATTAACGACTATAGGAAAATCATATGTACAGTGAAAGGTAGGACCGAAATCTCCCTATTAGATGATTTTCAATAGTACCATTTTTCATTTAAAAATATAATCAAGAAAACAACAACATGATGCTAAAGTTTTGCTCTAGATATGAACCTATTTACTTGAGTAATATCACAATACCTCTTTGGTTTCGGCTATGTTAAACCGTCAAATTCTATCACCCTTGTTCATGTGTTTTCATCTGTACTAACTAGCATACACAAATACTACTAAATAATAATCACTACCATCAGCAACAGCATCTTCATCATCATATCAATCTAGCTAACAAGAAGGAGAGTGATTTCGACCACAAAGTCATTATTTTTGTACCATCAATTTATTCGCTATATACCCCAAGAATAACTGAGAAATCTAGCAGTATCAGAATAACAAGTTGCAAAAATCTTGAATCACATGTAAAGCAAACCATAGATATAGTGGAAGAATGTCATGATCATCTGATGACGCATCTTTAGATACGGCATCTACCTAGCCCAATTCTCCAAAGCCAGGAAACAGGTCACCCATATCCAAGAAAAACAACGACAACATCAACACACAAGGTCTAACACAATCCGTGTCTTTTCCACTACACGAGCTTTTTCCCATACATTGCACGAACAAATTAAAACTGAAGAGCAAACCCTAGTCATAGTAGAACTCACTTTCTCTATGACCGGACGTCCACGTGCTCCCCTAAAGCACCCCGTTGCCGCCACCATAATCTTTGTCATCATTCTTATCATCCTCTGGAGGTTTCTCGTTCAGATCCAACTCCAGGTGGATCTTTTTCCTCCGGGCCTCCACCGCCGATGGAGAAGTGCTGCCGTCAGCCACAATGCGGCCGTCGCCCTTCATCTCACTCCCCTCCGTCTCGTTGGACTTTTTCAGCTTTATTTCCGCGGTAAGACGGATACCGCTTCCTTCTCCTGCTCTGACCTGCTATTGTAGACAAGCATGGCGTGCGGACTCGCGAACTCGTCCCCTAACCGAAGCAAGATGGACGCCGCTTCCTTCTCCTTCCCATGGATGCGCCTGTGCCCATGGACAGATGGCCACGTCGGGAACTTTGCATCGCACGATGGGCAAGGGCAAAGCCCGGACGGAACATTATCCACCACGCCGGCAGTGGAGGAACCGCCTGCAAATGGCAATTCTTCGGCCTGATTCACACCGCTTCCCCCATCTTCGGCACCCTTCATCTCCTCCTTATTTTGGGCGGAAGATTTGTCGCAGGAGGGATAATAACTATAGACTAAAGTGAAACCTGCCTGCATGAGCGATGCACAGACTACAAGTGTACGGAGTTGATTATATAGAAGTTTTTTTTTTTTTTTTTTTTTGTCTTTCTGAGAAGTGCATTGAAAGTCTTAAAATTTATCATGAAAATATAATTATTTTAAAATTTTCAAAAATATAATTAAGTTCCAAAACTTGTCACAAAGTGTAATTAAGTCCTAAAATTTTCAAAAAGTACAATCAAATTTTAAAACTTGTCAAATTGATCCAATATAAATCCTTTCATTGATGGCATTTTTTCAAAATTTTACAACTTGATTACATTTTTGAGACAAATTTTAAGACTTGATTGCATATTCTCAAAGTTTTAGGACTTAACTAAACTTTCGTAATAAGTTTTAAGACTTAATTACACTTTTTGAAAATTTTAGAACTCAATTACATTGTAAATTTTAGAACTTTCAATATACTTACTCCTACTTTTTTCTATGCAACTCATGTTCATTGTCACTACGTGGAAAATTATAATTCTAATAATTCCAATATTTTAGTCATGACTGCAAAGATGGAGTCCTAAGAAGGTCATCGAAGTAATTATTGAAGGACAATGAAGATGAAAAGAGATAGACAGTCAAAAAGGCCACAGGTGGTGGAACTTTAAACCTCACAAGACGAAAGTTTGACCCTAAGCTTCCAATCAAAATCGGGAGGATAACTAAATGGGCGCAGCTTTGCTGACCGCACTCAGTCAAGTGACGGAGGAACGGTCTTATGGCACGATTTCAATGGGAATCGATTGATTTGAAATCCTTCACTTTTTTTTTTTAAATCTTTTTTCAGAAAATAATCAGTGAGAATCTTACTAATAAAAAATTATAAGTAAAAAATAAATCATTAAAGTGATAATTTCTTATGATTGTGCACATTAGATTCAAGGCCATCTTCGTAAAACCCTTCAAAATTCCAACACAACCCAAACATCATTAATTATAAGTAAAAAATATTATCACATACTACAAGTTAATGTCATTATATAAATCTATTAAATTTAAAAGATAAAAACACTTAAAATGTTGACTTTGTAACTAATAACAAAATCATTGCTTCTCAGTCATTTTGCCAAATCAAATTACTCTAGAAGGACTCTTCGATCACCTAAAATTAAGATGAGTGATATTGATTATGCATAAAACAAATGAAGTAAAAAAAGAAAAGAACAAAATAAGAATAATGAATTAGAAGAGAAGAAAATTTACCCTATTGATCCAAATGTCGTAAACGAAGATGTACTGGGACCTAAAACACTATAAAATCAATCTTAAGATCACACGAGTCAAGACTAAGCCAAAAAATGATTTTTAATCAATTTGTATACAGATTTTATCTAATATAGCTTCATCGTTTGGTTCATTGAGAAGATTCACATGAACACAAGATATTTGACCCTATATCATATTATATAAATAAAAAGTCAATTTATAGTAAGGTATTTCAATTTGAAATAAAATAATAACATGTATTAGCAACGATTGAAAACCCTCGATTCTTTCCTGATTGCAAATCAAATTTCGAGAATAACTACGGTGACTTGTCTCATCCAAATTACCAATTGTGTGAAAATCAATGAAATTCCTTGTACCCTCATCCTAGCAAATTTTATACATTAATTCAACTGGTAGATGCTATGATATAAATTTCCAAATAATTCTACGTAGTTATTGAAAAAAATTTTGGAAACACAATACCATGCGGTTCAAATTCACAAGAGAGTCAATATGCGTCGAGCGATCGGGGTTGATTTCTTCTACAAGAAAGTTCATGTGCATTAGTTTAGCAAAGTACTATCAAGCTGATAACAAATATATGAGAACTACACCGTGTTAATTAGAATTATTAGTGAAAAAGCTCTTAAGCTTTAAAGTATATAGCTTAATATAGAAAATAATAATGTATCTTGAAAAAAAAATCTACGCTGTGTTTCTCAATTGGATTCTTTACTCAATTTTCTCTTGGACGACTAGGTCTCTTTGGTTGGATTGGATCCTTTATTTGAATGCTTCAAGTGTCACTCTAATAGACATTGTTCGGTGCTCTTCAGCCTGATCGAGGTTCACAATTTGAATCTTTTTATTTGCATCCTCCAATACTTGCAAAACAAATTTAAAATGCTCTTTGGATTTTGAACCTTCTTGTATGATCTAAATAGCATATTAAATAAGTAATCATATCATTCATTTGAATTGTCAAAACTGACATCGTTAGATAGGGAGTTCAAAAGATACGAATGCTTGAAATCTTTTCTCCATTGAGACAATATGTCATTGTTCCATATGTCATTTACCCTAATGTGATGAAGAACACATAGTATATGTCTACAAAGATAACCCTTGAAAGCAAACATCCCGCAAATGTAGTGAACTTCAATTCCCGCACTACAATACAAAACCTCAAATTCAACAATTTTGGAATTACCATTATCATGATTACCTTGACGCTCTTTTGCTCTAAAAGTTGATGCTACTCCATTTGTGTGCACTTGAGTGACGTTAAAGCACTGTAGCATCATCTTGACTTCAACTTGCAACTTTTTAAAGATGCTATGGGTATACATGGAGGAGAGTTGGTTCTCATAATAAAACTTCATTTTCAACCTAAGTTATGATTGTCTGGAATCAAAATCAGCATGAGCTTCTTTTTAATAGTTGTCCCTGAGTGCAAGCTCATATTTAGAGACAAAATCACTCAGACATGTTTGTCTATGTAAATATCCATATAAAAAAAAAAAAAAAAACATTCATACTCACTTTTTTGAGTAGTTGACATGCTTGGAGAAAAGGAATTTTTCAAATATCTTAGCACCCATTTTACTTGTAATTATATATATTTTTTACTTGCAATTAACAATGTTTGGGTTGTGTTGGAATTTTGGAGGGTTTTACAAGGATGACCTTAAGTCTTATGTGCACAAACATAAGAAATTATCACTTTGATCATTCATTTTTTCCTTGTAATTTTTTTATTAGTAGGATTCTCACTAATTCTTTTTGGAAAAGATAAAAATAAAAACAAAGATTAAAGGATGGAAATTGGTTCCATTGAAAACGTGTGATCCTTAGCTGACAGTTCCTTTGTCACTTGATTGAAGATGGTCGGCTAAGACTTTTCCTAATTAAATATTGGGATAAGCGTATTGGAAGTCCTAAAATTTGTCATGAAAATGCAATTGAGTCTTAAAACTTTCAAAAATGTAATTAAGACCTAAAACTTATTACGAAGTTTAATCAAGTCCTAAAACTTTCAAAAGGTTCAATCAAATTCCAAAATTTGTCTCGAAAGTGCAATTGAGTTTTAAAACTTTCAATAAGTGCAATCAATTGAAGGATTTAGATTGGATCAATTTGATAAGTTTTAGGACTTAATTGAATTTTTTAAAAGTTTAGGACTTAATTGCATTTTGTGACAAGTTTTAAGATTTAATTATATTTTTTGAAAGTTTTAGGACTCAATTGCATTTTCATAACAAATTTTAGGATTTTTAATGCACTTATCCCCATCCAGAGAGTTCAGGAATACTGTGAAATAGTTTTAAGTTTTTGTTTTCCCTTATCACACAAAATGAGGAGAATCTCTAAGAACACAGAAAATTTTCTCACTAAAGTTGATGTTCAACAGCATTATGCGATTTTATATTACAGGGGCCAATGATTACGAACATGTGTATGCTTAATCGAAACCGTTTGGGGGTCAAGGAAGGAAGGAGCAAGAATCAGCTCATGGGGGATTTTTCTCGTTTCGATACCTACTTTCTGTTGAATTTAGTCCGACTCTCGACATATCGATCTTCCTCGAAATTCTTAGTCATTGGTGCTTGATGATCGCGGCCGCAACCGTTTTCTGGAAACTTGTGCCTGCTGCACATCCCACACAAACTCATTTGGTATTAGCCGTGAATTGAATGGATGATCTGTACCCAAATTTTAAAACTAGATGAGCCAACTTCCTAAAAATTGAGGTAAGCTACTGCGGTTTTGGAGTTGCGACTGCGCGGTATTTGCCGAGCACTTTAAGAAAGTTATAACTCGTTTTCACAATTGAAAAGACGGGAGGAAAACTATAACAAACGGTATAGGAATCTAGCTAATTGGGCCTGAAGTCTAGAACTAGAAGTCCACCTCTGCAACAGAGACTGGTCCGGTCCACTTACATTTTCCAGTCCGGGCCATTACAGGGTTGGCAATTGGGCCTTTATTGATCTCCTCCTCCTCCTCCTCCTCCTCCTCCTCCTTTTGTATAAATCAAGGTCATAATTGATCCAGTTGCATCAAGATTGAAACAGAAACAATGGCCCTCAAGTAAAGAACGATTCCATTGTAACAAAGCAATGATCTGGTATTTTGTGCGACCATCGAGTACTGCTTCGGCTTAAGGGAAAATTCTATAGGACAGCAATGGGGCCAACGTTGCTTTTTATAATGCGGACCGATAGGTAGTTAAACATCAAGATGTACGTAAAATGAGTGCAACAAAAGATAATATTGTAAATAAACATGTTCAGAAGAAAGATAGGTGTTGCCCATTGATAAAAACATGAGAAAAGGTCAAAGTTCCATTGAAGAGATTTGAGGGCAGGCGGGGTAGAGCGCGAGTTAGAAGAGATGGGGGCAAACCTGGAAGGTGGACATGGAAGGAGATGAAAAGTAAAGGCACGGGTATTTAAAGTTTACAAGATCAAATCGAGGATAGAACGCAATGCGGTAATTTGATTCATATGGTTGACTGTATTTAATGGGACAAAGCTTGATTTGTCATTTTCGTTGCAGTCATTTGCATTGAATAGAAACCAATCAATTAGAGTAAATATGACCAGACCTATAATTTGAGGTGCAAATTATCATAGATTCCATTGCCCTGTATTCGTGATTTAAAGCTGTTTCCTGAAATTCCTAGCAAGAAAGAAAGACTTCCATGCTAAAAATTCAGTGAAATAATATTAATACAGTACTAGTTACGCTGCTACTTTGAGCTTCTTGTTTGTCTTTCCTTTGATAAAATGAGGAGAATTTGTATAAACATGTCTAAGAACACAGACAATTTCCATGGACAATACATGAACATCTTAAGGGATTTAACAACATCATACGATTTATTACATTGATCGACGACTAGGAAATTACACAATCGTTATTACCACAGAATAAACAACTAAAGGCATTTAAGAGTCCATGGACAGGAAATGAACATATACGATCTGCTCTGTTTGTCGAAAGGCCGTCGTTTCAATGCTTCGACCAATGATCGGCGGTTGTCTTTAGGGGTACATCTCAAATCTCTCGGTCCCTCTTGGTTACGCCACTGGAGGGACAGGATACTTGTAAGCTTGATTATGGCACTGTCTTCTCATAACCGGTGTTCGCGGAGATAGGCTCGAAGAGCCGAAATAGAAGTATTAACCCCTAAGGCTACGTTTGATCGTCCGGATTTCTAACTAGAAGAGGACTACATAGGAAATGATATGAGATCGTGAGATTTTTCCATATCCTATCTACTATTTGGTGAATCGCAGTATTAAAATCGGATATATTCATATCATATCATATACATTTTTTTTAATATAAACGGCATATTATTGTAAATGAACCTAAAAGTTTATAAACGGAAATGGTGAAAATCTCTCGTAACATTATTCCTTAATTTATTTTTATTTTTATTTTATTTTTCCTCTTTTTAAAATTATTTTCTTTATTATTTCTTTTTTCCCCTTTCATCATTCTTTAATAAAATTTTATTAAATAGTAAAATGTACTAACATACCTAAAATACAAAAATACCTAAAATATATATAATAAATATAAATATATAATTTATAGATTGAATGTTTATTATATGATAGAATTAAAGTTGAATATATAAATTAAAATAAGATTAAATTAAAAAATAATTTTTTTATTTTTTATTTTTATTTCTTAAATTAGAATTCAAATATTATTTATATTGAAATATAATTTTAATTTTGTTAATTTAATAAGTTTGTTATTTGAAAAAATAATTTTCTTATCATAGACATTATAAATCATATTCACCTCTATCTCACCGCCTCTATGGGATAATTTTATCCGGCCTATATCCCTCTTATATATGATTTTATCTTATCTTGAGTAAGCACCAAACGTAGAATATGATAAATCATATCCTATCCCGAATTTTATCCTAATTGTCAAACATAGCCTAAATTTCTTACGGAATGAGCCTTTTCTTCTCCATCACTTCTTTGCTTCCTCGCACCCCATCCCCACCTACTTCCTCTGGTGGTTTGTCCCCAGCCCACTCGCGAGGGGTGAGCTCAAACCTTGCTGTTGGAGGCCATGACCTCGCTTGATCTGGCAAGGCTTGAGGCTAGTTGCCAAAGGTCGTGAGCTTGCGGCCAAAGGCTAAGAACACACCAACCTAAAGCGAGCTCCAGAGTCACCATCAGAGGCCATGAGCTCACCAACTATCATTGTCACTAGCGGCGGGCTAGGAAGAAGCAAAAAAAAAAAAAAAAAAAAATAAAATAAGAAAAAAAAAAATCTATTTTTAAATATATTTTTTTTGAAAAATATCGTTTCAATCAAATACCCAAGTCTAAGCTTTTAAAGATTCAAAAAACGCTTTTCATTCTCTTAAAGGGGAAATTATTTTTCTGAATTTAACTTTTGGTAGGAAAACTACTTCCATTGATTAGGAAAATAATTTTTGTTGACTCATTTTCCTAAGCGAACCAAATGCTGAAAAGTGAGCAAATGTTTTTCATGAAACAAATGCATCATAAGAGGAAGTGCAATGCTTCAAGTAGGCACTGGTCATGCTCCCTATGCAACGAAACATGTTCAATAGGGAGTGTTAAAGATATTTAGGACAATTTTGATGGTTTTTGTATCTCTCAAAATTGTGTGAATATTCTCTATAATTGTGTATATTTTGATTGATATGTTATTTTATTTAGTCATTTCATAAAACCTATAAATAGGCTGATATAATTCCTCACTATGAATATATCGAAATATACACAATTTCTCATGTTTTGCATTATTCTTAACTTGCAATCAAAGCTTCCTTTCTTGGGCAATCCTAGTGCACCCCATGCTCCTCAGAAATTTCCCAATTCTATTTTTTCCGCTTTATCATTCTCAACGATGCACCCATGCATCCCAAGCAAATAAATCCATCTTCGCTTTATCATTCCCATTTGAGTAAGCATCACGGTGGTTGTGTTACAACGTCTTTGACACGTCGCCAAGTCAATTTTTTTTCCATGGAGGTATTTCTTGACTTGCAAAAAGATGCATCTTTGCATAGTAACCTTTCCCTCAACAAAGCTTGACTCATTCCGCTTGCTGTAACCATGTCAACCGTGTCGTCTGCGTTTAAGTTATTGTCTCGACAATAAAGTCGACCATAAAGGACACATACTACTTGACTCTAATACCTCCGATTCTCAACATTTTGCTTGTCATTTAAAAAAGCCACAAAATTGTCATGACCTACCCTTCGATATGGAGGGCATTAGGTTTAGAGGTATTGCTTGAAGGACGGACCTACGGCCCATGATTTAGATACAAGATCTCCCAAGCTTATATCTCACACAATGTCAAGTGTTTAAATTAACGATATGAAATTTTTTTGAAAATGAATCATCACTAACCTATTAGGATCGGCTAGAAACTAAGTAAAGTGTGGGAGCGTTCTTCACTTTTTACTTAACTAGAGAATTTAGGATCGGAACTTGATTACACTAATTAACTAATCAGTGTCCATTCGGTACCTAATTTTGTTCATTCCAAAAAGGATTTTTATCAAGCAGTTTTGATTGATTTTATACCTATCTTCCAACATATGATATGATCACGTGCATGCACAATCGTTCACATAACAAGTGGCAACCAAGGAAAGTATGTAATAAATTGCACAAGATAGCAAAGATATAACACCAAGGTAAATGCCAGTCCTAACTAGGCTTAAGGGGAGCCATATTCAATGTAAGTACACAATCAAGAGCATTCATTTTTTAAAGATAATTGGCACCCTATGATAAAGTCGTAAGGATTCGTTCAATTCTTGAACATAATTTTCTTATCAAAGACTTTGGAACATTTTAAGAGTATTCTACTCAAAAACTAACTTTTAAACTTTTTCCTAATTTTTAGAAAGAATAAATTTCTTAATTTTTAATAAAAAATTTTAAAAATTAATTCCGTAAAATGGGGACTTGGGCTGGGCCCCGAGGTCCGGTCCGAACATGGGCTGCTATGGACTTTGCGGGCTTGGACCGGGAACGTGAATTGGGCTCTATTAAAACAAACCCCCATTTTAGAAATGGACTCTCAAAGACGCACTTCATGAAAATTTAAACCCAGCCCAAAAATTCATAAATTAAGTCCAGCCCAAGTCCGCCTAAATTAAACCAAACCCAAATCTACCGAAACAAAACCTCAGGCCCATCTTCCTATCCCCTTTTCACGAACGTCTGCAACAGGCCTATTTTCCTGATTTTCTTCTTTTCTCTCTCAGCCTTTCAACGTCGTCGTCGTCTTCTTCTTCTTCTTCTTCTTCCTGTCAACTCCCCTGCGACGTCCTTTACCGAAGCCTCGCACCGATGAAGTCCACCCTGGAATTTCGCCACACGGACCCACGGCAGAACTTTAAACGAATCCACGACAACAGCCAACGTCGCCGGCCGTCACCAAGCCATCTTGGCTCGCCACCGCAAAACCAAATTCGCTTCCAAATCACGCCGGCCACCACCACTCAACACGTTCAATGAAAAATACACAGCATTTCTCGAACGAAATGCAAAGATGCAGTGAATTCATTGCTCGTGAAGATCGAGCTTAACAACTAATGACCGGACCATTCGCATCGAGTGGTACCTTCGCATTCGAGCGAAAATAGAAGCCGTTTCTTAAACAATTCTCTCAGAAACATTTCATCGAGCAAGTCTTAGGCGTTCGACTTAAAGTGATATGGCATACCGATGAACCGCCACTTTGGTGTCGAGTTCGTCCTACGACTTCGTCGATGAAAATATGTCAAACAGATCCATGGCATGCTTTCACGGAAACAAACAAAACCTTGGTCTCATTCTTAGAGCAACACTAACTGAGGCATTATTATATCGAGCTTGTGATAAGCGTGGATTAAAGAGAGGTCATAATCCCATTCTAGACCCTAGCTCGTGTCCAGACTCAAAAGAGAACAGCAAATGACGGAGTTCCCAGAGAGAAGTGTTTGACCGCGGATGTCCCTACGCGGCTCGGCGACGACAGCCAGAAGGCGAGCCCGAAGCGAAACGAGCTATGGTCGGCCGCCTCGATGTGGCGCCGAGCCAGGATCCTCAGGATAGAAGTGGATCGAACCCAAAGAAAACTCATTGGGGAATGGCTGGAGATTGTCAGTTTACGTCGGGGATGGTAACGCTTGTCCGAGAACGAAGTTCGGCTTCTGGGTCTCGCTTTCTCTCAGTCCATCCCTCCACTCACTGTCGGTCCTCTCTCCGTTTCACCCATTGCTCTCCCTCTCGGATCTTACTCTCTCCGTCTCCAGCCTCCCCCGAAGGGCTCGAGAACACAGTCGCCTCTCTTTCTCTCGCTACTTTCAGCCCCCAGCCCCGTACCGCACGAATTCTCGGCCGAGCATCGCGGGCGACGTCCTCCGTCGTTCGCTGGCTTCCCGTCCTCTGTCCTTGCCTCCTCGCTCCTTGTCATGGAGCCAGCCGCCAAGACGCACGATGTAGAGGAGGAAGAAGAGAGAAGGGGCCGGACCGGGGAAAGGAGTGGGCCGGCTCGCGCAAGGGGAGGAAGAAGAGGAGAAGAGAAAATGGAAAAGAGAAAAAAAAGTTCTTCCCTTTTTTTTTTTTTTTTTTTTTTAATTAATTAATTAATTTTAAAATATTTTTTTCAAAAATTTAATAATTAATACTAGTAATGTAAATATTCATAATGTTTATATGCGATGCAATTTAATGAAAATTATTTTTGCTAGGAGTCCGCTCTCAGATTGGAAGTTTTACTATCAATAGCTGTCGGACACCGTCTCATCCGCAACATCTCAGCAATTGGATATTGTTCAGACTTGCGTTCAAATTCAAGTTAACATCTTCAATACACCTGAATTTAATAGAATGTTAGAGATATTTAGGAAAATTATGATGAGTTCCGTATCTCTCAAGATTGTGTACATATATTTTATAATTATGCGATATATCATCTTATTTAGTCATTTCATAAAGTTTATAAATCTTCTGGGTTAATTCTTTTTAACTGGGGGAAGGGCGTTCATGGGCACATGCGCCTCCATGTGAAACAGCCGAAGCAGCGGGCGGAGGGCGGTAAAAAGAAGACGAAGAAGGCAGTGTCCTGCGCTTCGGGCGTCTCCACCACGGCCTGGGACGCAGTTCAAGAGCCACATGTGCATCCCTAAGAAGCAGCCCCAACTGCTGGTGCAGCATTTGAGGGAGGACGAAGGGCGACGGCAGTGCCGTGGCTGAGGGCAGCGCTTCTTCAGCGACAGCAGCGGCTCAGAGGAAGAAGATCCGCATGAAGTTGGACCTGAACAAGCATGGAGATGATTGTTCGGATTAAAATGCTGCCGTGATATCATAGTTGAACGATCAAAGCCTCCCACACATCGCTGGTCAGTTTGATATTTATTCACTTGCTTTGTCAGGGTACACGGTTAATTTTTGGTGATTTTCTATCATTTGTTTTACAAAAGATAAATTGATTGGAGAAAATATTTTCCACGAAAAGAAAAAAGTCTTTTAAGATGTGAAAAAATGTTTTTCACTTTTTAAATAAGGGAAAACATTTTCCTTACCCACTCTCTCTTATCTCACAATCCTACTCACCCAACTTCTTTATTTTTTTATTTTTTAAAATATTCAAATTTTTTATTCTTTTTGCTTTCTCTTTTTCTTTTTTTTTTTTTTTTTTTTTTTTGGGTCAAAATATTTTCTTTCTTTCTTTCATTTCTCTTTTCTTCTTTCTAAGGTGGTCGCCAGCTATGGCAACGGCAGGCAGTTGGCCACAAGCAAGTGTTGAGCTTGCCCGATAGGCAAGCACAAGCCTTCGGCTCGTCGATCTTGCAAGCCTCAAGGTCGGCGAGCCTTGAGCTCGATGTTGGCACTTGTCAATTTGGTGAGTGGCTAGCTTGAGCTCGCCGGCAACCAACTGAAGAAGGAGGGGGAAAGAAAAAAAAAAAAATTAAAAGAAAAAAATTAAAAATATTTTTTAGAAAAAGTAAAAATAAATTTATTTAAATGAGTGTACAAAGGAAAATCCAATCAAATTTTCCACACCGAATGGCGACAAATATTTTTTTAGTTCATTTTCAAATTTTAGCTGAATATTGAAAAATATTATAATTTTCTTGGAAAATGGTTTACTTTGGAAAATATTTTTTTAAAAACGACATATTTTCTATGAAATGAACGGATCCTTAGTAATTTAAAAATGCATGGATAGAAAATTAGAAGTGAATATATGGACCAAGAACAAAATGGACATTCCTAATATATAAAAAGCCCCTGAAGCCGCCACTCTAGCAAATATATGAAAAAGTACAATCAAGTCGTGGTTGAACTATTATTGACACAAGCTCATTGAATATAACATCATAACATGCAACGTGATTCATTCAGCCATTAAACTTTTTATCTATCGCTTTCTCTTTTTGCAAGCATGAAAAACCTTTCATTTTTTTTAAAAATATATTTGAGGACGTGTATTGCTTAATCAACTGTACAACGTAGTTACATGGCTTGCGTATTTTGTTATGTGGAGTTCTCCCATTTTCTTATCCTAAAATCGCCACAATTGATGATATTGATGATAAATATCCTGCATCTCAAAAGAATTTGGAATAATGATGATCTTTTGTATATACATTAGAAACGAAGATGACATGAAAACATTTCGGTGAAATTGAGCGTATGTTTTCAGGGAAATAATTTTAATAATCTTCAATTAACGCCAGGGTAAGGATAGTAATAATTTTATCTTTAATTATGAATGCAAGATGAATGTAGGATAAGTTTGACAAAGTTGGCCTATTATGTTCGGCTTGTTCCTCTTTGTTTTGAAAGGGTTGAATTGACATGATAAAAATGATTTCCAATGCAAAGTAACCCTAAATGAGAAAATCTTTCATTAATCATATTAAGAGGAGAAAGTAAAATTTTGATTTTCCGTAAAATCTAAAAAGCAGAAACCCTGGTACCCTGTGTTTTCGCTTTCTTCCAATCGACCACTTGATAATGTGGGAATCCCGCCGTTGAAAGCCAACATAAACGTCACACAACGAATCTTCTATCTCGGCCACTAAGGCTCCAACTATATAGGATATCATCAGCACCAGGTAACTACAATGTCAGTAAAGCGTAGACTCGACAGTGAGCGGCCAAGACACAATTCGACCGTGTTTGAAAACATTTCTATTTCCGAAAACAATTTTTATTTAGAAATAGGTTATATATATATTCTCTTGAACTGCAAGACATTCCTACTCCCACAATAGAAATAATAATAATAATTTTAGTACAAATCTAAAAATTTCCATTCCTAATATTTCTCATTTAATTATAAAAATGTCAATAGAGACTTAAGAATTCATATTTGGATAAAACTTAACTTTTGCAAGGCTTAATTGATCAAGATATTCCAAAATGGCCTTAACAAATCCAATGTATTAATTAGTCAAAGATGATTGACTGAAAATGACAACAGAGAGTTCCACTAATTTATAACTCATAATACAATAAGGTTAATAGTAAATCTTTGGACATTACAATAGAAAGGTATATGGAAGGAGAAGAAGAGCAAGCGTTGCTTGGTAGAATGATCAAGGATGAAACAACTAAGAATAGAGCCGATCCTAAAGTTGGTAAGCTTATTTTTGCACAAACTTACCAAACCTTTAAGTAAATGACATCAGAAATCCATGGAGCACAAGTTTAATTGTTTGCTATAAACACAAGACAAAAGGAAATATAAAAGACTTGTTCAGAACAATCTAATTTTTTATGAAAACACAATTGTAGATGATGGCAGTAAAGAAGAGTGTTCATCTCAATCACTCCCACGCTCTGCTTGTGAAGAAGATGTTTTCTCTCGGCAGAATCACCAAGCTAATGCAACCTAGTAATATTTTTAAAAGAAAACAGCATTTAAAAATCCATATGGTAAAACACTAAGAGTTTATTCATATTTTAATCAAATTTTCCCGAAAAAATTCACATTTATTTATTTATTTATGCTAAGCTAATTCTTAACTAGAATTGACATTAAAATCTAGTAAAGTTACTCAAAATCTAATTTCTAATTTTTTTCCCTCAATATAAGAATTATTTTAATTTTTTATTTCGAAAAGTGGGGACTTGGATCGGGTTATACCCAATCCCAATGTGGGTCTCACCTAGACATTGTGTCGATTATTTAAAGACGTCCATTAGGTTACGCTAAGCTCATTTCTTTAAAATGACTTTATTTTTCTTTTTGCTCTTGAGAATAAAAGAGTATATATATTTGGTTATATATCTCATTTCTATTTTAAATCTATTATCTAACCACTAATCTATTTTGGAGAATATGTATACAAAAAGTTTTTTATTATGTTTCTGCCTAAAAAGTATCGACACTCTCGAAAAGTATTCGTTTTGACACGCTTCAACACATGGTTAATTTTTCCCGACGCACGATTTTGACACACGTGAGTCATTCAAGGAATTCCAATGGCTTCAGCCACGTGCCGCCATAGAGGTGGCGGGGGTTGGTGTTCTCGAGGGAGGCGGAGAAACGAGAGGTGGAGGACTCGCGCGGCCGCCATTCTGAGTCCCCGTACAAATCCAATCTGGCAGGATAGATTTGCAGTGGCCATGGCAACAAAGGGGGAAGATTGAGCCCAATCACAACCGATATCTCGATCTCGCCCGTCTGGGCCATGGACGAGCTGGTCGTGGCTAGGAATCTCCAGATTTGGAAGTTTGCCGTCGGAATCTCGACCTCACCCATCGCGGTTATGGCAAGTCTCCATGAACAGCATCCCGTGCTTTCACTTGAGGCCGTCGTCGCGTTCCTTGACAGTTAAATTCCACGGCTGTTGGTTCAGGGCAAGCTTTGTGGTCTGGAAGACGAAGCTGCCGACGACGAAGAGAGGCAAAGAATCCCAGGAAGAGGGCGAGAGAGATGGTGGTCTGAGTACATTTTTTATTTTTATATTTTATTAATCATTAGATTAATATATTATTATATCAATTCTTTTCAAAAGAAAATGTAAAACAATTCCTGCCTTGTTTAGCATATGAGAACGTGTGTGCTTGTATTTTTTTTTTTTTTTTTGAATCGCCAAAAACTCACTCTCGGCTTTTTTCGCGCGGTGGCCACGGCGGGTGGAGGGCGCCCAAATTCATTTTTGGTTTTTTTTTTTTCTAATTATTTATTTATTGTAAATTAAAATTAAATTAAATTAATTTGATAAAAGAATCATAAAAATAAATAAATATTCATTTAATTTATAATGTGTTACAACGTATCGAATCTTCTATTTTTTTTAAAAATAGTGTCTCGACGTATCTTATCGTATCATGATTTTTGTTATAACAAACAAAAGAATAGGAAAAACGAAGAAACCTTTTACGTGCCATTTGTGGTGCAACTCGTGCTCTTTACGGAAAGAACCCTCACAGTCTTTCTCCGAAAAGAAAAAGATGGAAATATAAAACCCTCTTTTCACTTCCCTTCCTCTTTCTTCACCTGGCCCAACACGTACATGAATACTTATTTATTTATATGAACTATGTCGCCCCTTTTTTCTCCTGTGCACATCAAAAGAAGTGCCAACATGAAGAAAGCCCAAGGAGCCAAAGCGGTCAAAGATAAAAAGATCAACTCCCTTAATCAAAATTTGACATAGTTGGCCTTTTCTGTTCGGCTTTGTCCTCTTTGTTTTGGAAGTGATGGATTGACATGACAAAAATGATCTTCAGTGCAATGGAACCCTAAATGAAAGAAGTCTTCCATAAATCATGTTACAAGGAGAAAGTAAACTCTTAATTTTTCCACAAAATCTAAAAATAGAAACCTGGATAGTCATTGATTTCATTCCTTCCAACGGACCACTTGATGATCACAAATGCAGCAATCCCGTGATTGAAAGCCAACATAAATGGTACACAAAGAATCTTCTATCTTGGCCACCAAGGCTCCAACTATATAGCATGTCGTCTGCACCGGCTAACTGTAATGTCAATAAAGCATGGACTCAAAAGAAAGCAGACAAGGCACTTTGATAACATTTCTCTCCCGAGAACAATTTTTATTCAGAAATAGGTTTTTCTATTTATGTCATTTTGACGAGTTTTTAAGCAAAAGAATGTGTTTGGAAATTGCACAAAAATTTATGTTCCCGCAATATAAAAATAATAGAAATGCGTTTGGTATGACTAAAAATTTCTATTCCTAATTTTTCATTTAACACTTGAGAATTCATATTTCAATAAAACTGGACTTTTGTAATGCTTAACTGATCATGATATTTTTAAATGGCCTCAGAAAATCCAACATAATAGTTAATCAAAGATGGATGATTGTAAATGACAACAGAGAATTCCACTAATTTATAACTCAAAAATATGAAAAGGTTGATAATAAATTTTGGGCATTATAATAAAGATGTTTATGGAAGAAGAAGAAGAGCAAACGTTACCTGATGGAATGGGCAAGGATGAAACAATTGAGAATAGAGGCAATCCTAAAGTTGGTATGCCTATTTTTGCACAAACTCATCAAACCTTCAAGCACATGACATTAGAAATCCATGGAGCACAAACTTATTCGATTACTATAAACACAAGACAAATGGTAATACAAAAGATTTGATTAGAACAATCTAATTCTCTATCAAAGCAAAATTGCAGATGATGGTCGTGAAGAAGAGTGTTGATCTCATGCCCACGCTCTGCTTGTGAAGAAGACGTCTTCTCTTGGTGGAATCACCAAACTATTGTGACTTAGTATTGTGTTTAAAAGAAAAGAACATTTAAACATTCATATCATAAAACTCTAAGAGTTTATTCATTTTTTAATAAATTTTCCTCAAAAATATTTAACATTTTTATTTATGGCTAATTCTAAACTAGAATTAACATTAAAATATAGCAAAACTACTCAAAATCTAATTTCTAATTTTTTTCCTAAATTTAAGATTTTTTTAATTCTTTACTCCGAAAAAATGGGGACTTGGATCAAGTCAGGAGACTCGGTCTAGATGTGGAATTCACCCGGACCTTGTGTCGATTATGTAAAGACATGCATTAGGTTACACTAAGCTTGTTTTTAAATTATCCTTTTCTTTTAGTTCTCAAGAACAAAAAAAAAAATTATTTTTATTTTTGTTTCAAATGTATTTTCTAATCATTAATCTATTCCGAGGAATACACAAATTAATCCATGCACACAAACAGTTTTTTTTTATTTTGTTTATGTTCTGGACACAAAAGAACAAAAAAACAAAGAAGCCCTTTTAAGCGCCACTCGTAGTGCGGCTCGTGCGCTCTACAGAAGGAACCCTCAAAATCCTTCTCCGAAAAGAAAAAGATGGAAAAATAAAACCCTCTTTTCACTTCCCTTTCTCTTACTTCACCTGGCCCAACACGTACATATATATTAATTTATATGTAATATGTCGCCCCTTTTTTTATCCTGCACACATCAAAAGAAGTACCAACGAGAAGACAGCCCAAGAAGCCAAAGCGGTCAAAGATAAAAAGATCAACTTCCTTCGCCCCCGAACAATCCCAAATTTCCAGTCGGGCCCAGCTGCGCGACAGTAGGAAGCGACCGTTGCACGGGCCGACAAACCATAGGAAAGTCTGCGCGAATCGGGACGATCCAACTGTCTCACTTCACGAACCGTCGCGTCTGACAAAAATAGAATAAAAACAAAGGAACCAAAAACCAAAAAAGAGGGACTTTCTTCTTCTTCTTCTTCTTTATTCAGACATCTCAACCCTTTTATTCTCTCTCTTGCTCGTCTGATCAAAGAGTCGAAGCACTCTCTCGGGGAGAAGAGAGAGAGAACTCGAAACAGTTCCAGTCACAAAGCTGTCACTCTCAGCTTCATAATTGGGTTGAACCAGGTTCAACGTTTTTGGCTCTGAAATTCAGAAAAGATGCAGTGCGCGGGACGAATGGGGTCGATCCGTTGTTGACAGACTAGTCGCTTGTTTTGTTTCCGGATTCTGGTTGATGAGTGGAAAGGGCAAAAGTTCACGTAGCGGGAGGCAGCCGCATTGCTCCTTTGTGACCATTTGTCTCCATTTTCTTGCTAAAAAAAGAAAAAGAAGGGAACTTTATTTTGATTAGTTGTCAGCTTTCCATGCAAGAAACTGGTCGGACCAAACGTGAAGTTATCCAAACCGAACTAGTTTATCAAACGCAGTTTAACATGTCAATCATCCTCTTAACTCCAGCTCTATTAAGCCGCCTAGATGGAAAATCAAGCCTTTGACATATAATTTTGGCAACCTGAGAGAATAAAAATAAAAATCGCATCAGAACAAATAAAAAAAATAAAAAAGGGGGAAATTAATATGATTAATTATGCATGAAAGTTGGGAATTATGATGAATATTTAAATTTTGGTAAATGCGGAAAGCAATTAGAAAATTAGATGAATAAAGAGCAAGATTTTTAATAAAATGAAATGAATTGATGTAAAATCGCACTGATTGTGAAATCATTTCGATATACAATCAATAAATCAATGTAACAGAAGATGGAAGCTCGAAAATTGCCATGAAAAGGGCTGTTTAAAATCACTATAAAAGAGTCACAATTTTCGTGCGAGAAAAAATTCGTGCAAAAGAGAAAACCGTGAGAAAATTCGCGCAAAAAGGGAAGAAGTCGTGCAAAGGGGGAAAAAAGCAATTCTCTTCTTGTCAAAGTCAAAAGGTGTGCAGAAAGGAGTGCAGAGAGATACAGTGAAAGAAGTGAGAGGACGTACGACAGAAAGAAAAAAAAAAAAAAAAAGAAGGAAAGAGAGAGCAAACAGTCGTCTTCTTCGAGCGGGTGTCCTCACCCACCGCCGGCCTCCGTCCGCGAGCGCCTGCGCCGACCGTCGCGCCCAGGCCGCCGCGCTCACACCACCGCGCATCCGCCCGCAGCAGCTCACCTCCGGCTCCCCTCCGCTTGCGTCACCCCTGCTCGCTCGCCGCTGCGTCCCTCGCCCGACGCCCCCTCCGCCAGGCGCCCGACGCCCGACGCCCGACACCAACGGCACCACCGTCGCCCCGAACACCCGCCAGCAGCAAGCCGCACCTCAGCCCGCGTTGCCTCCGCTCCGCCTGCGCTTCGCCCGCTCGCCGAAGCCGTCGTCGCTGCTGGTCCAACCGTCAACGCCTCGCTGCCCCTACCCCTGTCCTGTTGAGTCCCCGTTTTAGGTATATTTCTTTTCTTTTCTTTTCTTTTCTTTTCTTTTTTTAAATTTTTATCTTATTTATTTATTTTTTAAATTTTGTTATTACTGTTTAAATTGGAACATTGGAAGTGGATTTTCATTTTATGAATACTTTAGGCATTATCTATAGGGTTTTGCCCAAAAATTACTATAATTACTAATTTGATACGTGAGAGACGTCGGATCAACATTTTAATTATATTGATTTTTGGGGGCACTTTGATAATGTTTTGATTATTAAATCATTATAATTATTAATTTGACCCATAAGACTTTGGATCAAATTTTTAATTATTATGAACTTTCTTATATGTTGTGATGTTCATGGTTAAAATAATCGTTAATTTAATCCCGAGACACCGGATTATTTTTTCAATTATTTTAATCCTTCATTTGATGAATATCTTGATTGGTTAAAATATAATGTTTATCTGATAATTGTTTTTTTTTTTTGGTAACCCGGGAACCCCGTGACAAATGGCAATGGCGAGGCAAACCCGGGGTGATCTGATAATTGTTTGTCTTGGAAAAACACTAAAAAAAATAAAAATCAAAAATCAAATCTTGCATCGGAATATGTTGGTCTCATAAATTAGGATTGCATTTTTTAGATTGCGTGACTTCATTATCTAGTTTGAGTAGGATTGCACATAGATTAGAGTTGGATTTAAATAAAAAGTTTATAGATAAGGCTTAATTAATCTTTGCACATCTTAATAATTTTTTTTAAAAATAGTTTTATAAAGTAGGATAGGGTTTAAATCAAATTAACTCCTACAACATTTTAGAGGATTATTCATTTTAGACAATTTAATTAGTTTTTTATTACCAATTTTAATTATAAAAATACAAAAATATTAGGTGCATGCCAAATAGTTTGCATAATAGGTTCATTTTAATTAGAATTTGTTTATTAGTAAAATTAGGTCATGTAATTAAAATGCATCTTTTATGGTAAAGTTCTGATTTCAAGATAAAAGAAAATCCAAAAAAATGGCTTGCTTTAGTGTGTTGAGTTCCTTTGGTGCAATTTATGTTATTCAATGTTTAATAATGGTTGAGCATCCGTGTGATCACCTCATTGCATAATAGTGATTTAGGTTAAAATCAATCCAAACTGTCTACAAAAACATTTTTGAAAATAAAAAGAATGGTACCGATATGGTATTAGAGAAATCTAGTGTAACCAAGTCCTCGTATCCAAAATCTCTAGTTTGTATGAGTAAAATAATTATCCCGTTATTTTATTTAGATGTCTAATCGGCCTACTGTAAACTGATTAGTGGCGACGCCTAGATAAAATTCATTTAAAAAAAACTTGAACCTAAGTCATGAATTGGTATGAGTTTGGGAGAGCCCGAGCTAAGTCTAGGCAGTCCATTAGCCTAACCCTAGGTGGTCTAACCCGCTTCGGGGAGGTCGGGACACTTTCCTTTGTTAGGTCTTGACCATTTTGGGCCTCTACTTTCACTTGAATAATAATTTGTCCATGTAGAATATTATTAATTTTCTTGATTTAGAGTACGAAAATGAGTACACAGTTGGATGACTCGACAAAAATTGAGTTTCTATGGTTTATGCGCGCATTAGAAGCTCACAAGGATTAAGTACACGTAATTTCTTTCGCGAATCTTCCCAAAGACGATGTAGTTGACAGACTAGTTTGGTTTCCTTGTGTGACTTTAAACATCGTACAATTTATTTAAGACGCAAAAGAAGTGACTTGTTCATTTTCAAGAACCTCCAAAATAATATCGTTGGTGTGGGATTATATTATGTGTCTGTCGTTTTATAGCTAGGACTAGGACTCTTTGGGTTTTTTTTTTCTTTTTTTACAGCCTTCATCAATACCAAAAAAAAACAAAAAAAGAAAAAAGCATCTAGGTAAGGATGGCAAAAGACTTGAATTCCTTTTCGGGCCCGATCGTGTGAGTTTTCTTAAGAGCAGAAAGCAAATTCTTGCTTTTCTTTAAAATCTAAAAAGCAGAAACCCTGATTTCTTTTTTTTTTGGTGGGAGGTGTTGTTGGCTCGTTCCTTCCGACGACGCGATCTTGGGTTGAGAATCCACATGCCCAAATTTCTTTTTATGTTCTTTTTTGTCAAACCACCAAAAATAAAAATAAAAATGAATGCCCCACAAAACACAAGCAACGGAGAATATATTGCGTGCACCTTGTGTGCTAGCACAAAAATAAGAAGGGGCATGAGAATTTGACAGGTGTCCAAATGTCAGAAATTTTCCCTCCTCCTCCACTCCTCCACCCTCGTTACAACACTCTCACAACAGTCAAAGTCAAGACCCACCAAAATTCTCTCTCTCTCTCTCTCTCTCTCTAACAGTTCCAAGTTTCTCCAAACAGAAAATGGCCGAACCATGCACTCGAAAGCTCATCAAGGAGTTTGCCACGCCAATAACCTGATGCCTAAGGACGGCCAGGGCACCGCGAGCGCCTACGCCATCGTCAACTTCGACGGCTAGCAGCAACGGACGAAGACCAAGTTTCAAGAACTAAATCCTTAGTGGGATGAGCAGGTCGAGTTCCCTGTCCACGACGTGGGGTCCATGTCCTCCGGGATGCTAGAGATCAACCTCTACAATGACAAGAAGACCGGCAAGCGCAGCACCTTCCTAGGAAAGGTGAAGATCGCTGGGAGGGGTAATGCGATGGTTCGTTGGTCGAATGCAGTGATTCATTGGTCGAACGAGGGCTCAGTGGAAGAAAGAAGGCCAAGAGAGAGAAGCATGCATGGGAGGAAATTACCAAAACAGTCATAAACCTATTGTAATTTTTTCCAAATTAGTCATAAATATTTTGTAATTATGCTAATTCAGTCAATTCGACCAATTTTAGCCGATTAGTATCGGCTGTTTGGCTGACGCTAATGTGTACAAATTTTTAATATTATTTTATTATTTTGAATTTTTTTATTATTTTCTTTTTCTTTTTTATCTTTTTTCTCCTTCTTCCTCCTCCCTCCTTCCTCTGGCTGGCGAGGTCAGCCTTGCCTAGCGATGGTGAGGCTACCCTCGCCTACCCCTTGTCGACCATGGGTAGGTGGCAGCCTTGTTGGATTTGGGGAGGTCAAGCCTCACCCATGGCCGGCGAGGCTTGAACCCTCACTAGATTTGGCGAGAGCAAGCCTCACTTAGCCTCTAGTGGCCCTTAGCCCTTGCTAGAGGCCGTGCAAGGTTGCGGGTTTGGACCTCGCCCACCTAGCTGGCAGCTTTCAACCTCGCACGCCCAACTGACAGCCTTTGACCTCACCCATGACCAATGAGGCTCACCATGGGCGAGGCTTGACTCTTGCCAAATCCGGCCAGGGCAAGCCTCGCCGGCCTAGTTGGCGACCTAGGCGAGGTCACCCAGGCTGCTAGGCCTCCCTAAGGCCCACAAGGTCCCTCAATGGCCCTACCTCTAGCCGATTGCCAATGGTGATTAACTGGAGAGAGAGAGAGAGAGAGAGAGAGAGAGAGAGAGAGAGAGAGAGAGAGAGAGAGAGAGAGTAATAAAAAAATTAAAAAATAAAATATTATTAAAAATTGTCCATGTAATAAAAAATTCAAAAAACAAAATATTATTAAAAATTGCCAATTAAAAATAGTTGTTTTGAATTTGTACATTACAAAAGGTTTATCATTGAATTGACAAAAAAAGTTTATGATTAAATTGGAAAAATTGTAATATATTGAGGACTCTTTTGGTAATTTTCCAGTGTGTAGGGAGAGAAGAGAGAGAGAGAGAGAGCGCATCGGTGAGACAGGAGACTGTAGTGCCCGCTAAAGTAAAAAATCTTTGATATTTGGGCTCAATTTTGACAGATGTCATAAGTTCATGTCTATCTTTATTTGTTGCGCTGCCGACATCTTATATATATATATATATAATATTTTCTCCTAGCAACGTATGTTCTCTCTCCGCCACCAAATAATGTCATCAGGGCCGGGCCTACTCAATGCTTTCTCTTCTTCCGAAACCCCGTTTCTCATTGATTTCCGCGGGTCTTTCTCGTCTCTCGCGTGGTTTTTAATCCACTTTAGTGTCACACTCATGCAAAGAATTTCCAGTTCGGGACACGTGAATCCGACTTTTCAGTACAGGAAGAAAATCTACTGAGATAATTCGAGCGCCCTGTGGGGCCCGCCAACTGCATGGAGAAGAAAAAGAAAAGATTTCATTCGTTTTTTTTAATGAACTTTACCATAGAAACATATAATTGTTGAAGTTTTACTATCGGTTGTGAATTGTTTTTGTTTTAACCTGATTCAGGTTTGCAACCATTCAAAGAATGACTATCGAACGAACTAACTCTACTTATGTGTGTGTGTGTGTGTGTGTAAATTAAACAAAAAAAAACTCCACTTATATAAAGGAACCCGTTTGTATTATTTACTTAATACCTATGTTATAATTTTATCTTAATTTTAAATTGAACATTGAACATATAATGAACTATGTTAAGTTAAATACATAAGTGATTAATTTTGTTTTAAAACATACAATTGGGGCGGGGCGGACTTCATCTTGCCTTGCTACTTGCCTTGCCCTGTCCCGTGCGAAAATTTGCCAGTTAGATTATGGTTAGGAACTTTTGATTGGCAACAATGGGTGAAATAAAAGTTTCATCTGCTTTTGCTTGATCCAAGCATGACCTGAAATCATTTTTCAGTCGCCCAAAGGTTTGTCTGCCCCCTTCAATTATTATCAGGAAGTTTTCTGTTTACAGTTTGCTTGATCGGTGAAAAGGGAAAAATTCACATTTGCGAATGCTGGGTGCACGGAAACATTACCCCCGAGGTTCGAAATCTTTGTTATCTTATCGCTTTATTTCAAATCATTTGTGTTTTGTTGATGGATCAATGACACGGATTTAATTCTCTATTCTTCTCTTGAGTACTCGCCAAATTTCCTTATTCTTGGAGCGTTGGTATGCATCTGGTTTATAATCTTACTACAAAAATGTATATGACGTTATTATTAGTAGATCCTCTAATTTCCTTTTTATGGTCAACTAACCAACTATTCAATGAATTAGAGGGGAAAATAAATAACTAATTAGACACTGATATATTAATTAACAGGAAGGTAAGAAGCCAAAACCGGCGGGTTCAAGAGAGAAATGAATTTGGAGATTGCAGCATCTCTGTAGGCGTGGAAGAATGCCAAGCATCTTTCAAAAATAATCCAGTCTCTCCCTATGTTTTTGTAAACCCCAGAAATCAAGAGTGGATAGTCACATGGTATGTCTTTTCCCCCTCTCAATTTCAGCTACAACGTTTTTCCTGAATCTAATCATCGATCTTTCCAATTACTTTGGCATTGATCTGATTTTTCTTTTTGGTCTCTGGATCTTAATTATCGATTAATCATGAGGAGGAAGTGGAAGTGGAAGTGGAAGTGGAAGTGGAAGAGACAAGTGGGGAGGTATGATGATGATTAGAGGCAAGAAGGACCCACATTGAAGACATTGTATGAAATGGAACTAAAGGGAAGATATTGAGAGGAGACAATTGGAATCGCCTTAAAAAGACGTAAACAGCACGCCGTGACAGTTCCAGTTAGTCGGTGCCTTGGGCGACCGTGATAGGGAGAGAGAGAGGAGATAATGTACGGTTTGTCGGGGCTTTGAAC
The DNA here is from genome assembly GCA_014182375.1 of Eucalyptus virginea. Classification (NCBI taxonomy): domain Eukaryota; kingdom Viridiplantae; phylum Streptophyta; class Magnoliopsida; order Myrtales; family Myrtaceae; genus Eucalyptus; species Eucalyptus virginea. The sequence continues at coordinate 29,684,288 of CM024523.1, read as the reverse complement.
CGTGTGGATTCCCCTTTTTCTTGGTCGGAACCGTGTGGACTCGCGCATTGGCAATCTGGTGTCCGATCAGGTGGTGGACGAGGAAGGAACGAGGAAGTGACATAGGAGGCGTGCCGCTTTCATGGAGGTAACTTTCCTCTTTGGTGCCGTTGTACATGGAATTGGAAACCTGTCTGAAAAATCATTTACTTACTATGCATGCTCTTCCGCTTCAAAGATAAAATGATGATGGGCATGTCAAGATCAATTTTATGATCAACGCATTTTGATTCCCTTCTCATTTGAAACACTTGAAACTTTCACAATAAGAAAATTACCAAAAAAGTCCTAAACTTATTGTAATTTTTCTAATTCAGTTCTAAATATTTTTTTTGGCCAATTTAACTATAAACCTTTTATAAATTGCACCAATTATATCCATCCAACCAAATTTGGCCAACCGACATTAGCGAACAATTTTTAATAATTTCTTTTTTTCTTTTTGCTTTTCCTTCTCTCTCATTTTTTTCCCTTGCTCCACGCGACTAGACAAAGGGGAGGGCGGATTGTCGGCCAGTGGCCAACTCGCCTCATTGTCGTTGGGTGAGGGAGAGGTTAGCCTCACAGTGGTTAGGCGAGCTGGCCCTCACTCAGATACGGCAATGTGAGCTCGCCATTGGTCATTGACCAACCCTCCCCTCTAGCGGTCGTTAGAGGTGGGGGCTCGTCTTGTTAGTGGTTGGGTGAGCTCGCCCTCACACGGTGGCTGTGAGGCGAGCTCACCACTGATTGATAATTGGCCCTCCCCTTTTCTCAATCGTCGGAGCAAGGGGAAAAAGGAGAGAGAAGGAAAAGAAAAAAAAAGAGAGAAAAAAAAAAATTTAATAAATAAATTGTTCATTTGGCGTTGAACTAGCATCCATGTCAACACCAGCTAGCCAAATTTGGTCAAATAGACTTAATTGACAAAATTACAAAAGGTTTATGAATGAATTGGTAAAAAAAAGGTTTAAGGCTGAATTGGAAAAATTGCAATAATGTTATGACTTTTTTTGGTAATTTTCCTTACATAAATGTTTATAGATGCCCGGCTGGAGAAAAGGGTCCAGTTGAAGAGGCCAATTGAAGTTTCCTCAAAGAGAATGTGATGGAAGGGTTAGTGAAGTTGTAACAGACTGGGCAACTTGGTTTGAGGAGAAGAATTCTAAAACAAGTTCTAGATTGTCTGGACGATTTCGAAAAGTTTCACAATGTTAGAAGAATAAAAAGGGAAATGTTGAGATTAATTAGTCAGAATTGTGATTGATTATAGTTTTTGATTTGTTGGATGCAATCTTTGGGAAATACGTAGTAAATTGAAGGATTGTGACTTTATCGTTTTTTTTTTCCATTTGGAAAATTACTTAAAGTACAAATATAGAATTCAACTTATGAAATATTTTCAAGCAAATTGTTGGTATAACAAAAGTGCACGAATTCAAAAGAGGCCATTGTAATAGAAGAAACCTGTAGACAAGACGCAATTGAGAGAAGACCAAGAAATGGATATAAGAAATCAACATGTGACAAAATGATGTACCAAATAATGAACAAAAATGATCAAGAGAATGATGTATGAGATTCACAGGGCCCTGAAGTGCATGATAAATACTACAAAAACTCAATACTTCTGAGATAATTAAGTGATGTACGCTGAATACAAGGAAAAGTTTCAAAATAGTTTTAAACCAACTACATTGGTGCCAATTTAATCATAAACCATTTGACCTAATGCTAATTTAGTTATTTCGGCTAATTTTGGCTCCATATTGCTAACTTGCATACTAGTTGGCTTATGTGGTACGACCAGCATTGATGTAGATAATTTTTTTTTCTTTTCTTTTATTTACTTTTTCTTTCCTTTTTCCCCCTTTTCCCTTCCTCTTCCTTCAACCGGTAGCCGGACATCGGTGATTGGTCAGAGGTGAAGGTTGGCAAGGTCGTGCCCCATTGAGCCCCGAGTGTGGCTCGATCCCTTACCATAGGTCATGAGAGGGGCCTTATGCTGGGCCAACAAGGGTTGAGCCTCGCCTAGCCATTGGTCAAATAAGAGAAAGAAAAGGAAAAGAAGAAGAAATAAATAAATAAATAGGCCATACAAGTGTCAATGCCAATTGTACCACATAGGCCATATAGGCATCCACATCAACAATATCCAGTCAAAATTAGCTAAAATAACTTAATTGACATTAGGCCAAAATGTTTAAAACTAAATTGCAACCATTAAAGTGTTTAAGACTAAATTAGCATAAATGCAATAGGTTTAGATTTTATTTGACACTTTTCCCTCAAATACAAAATATGCAAATTTGTCTATAACTTCCTCACCCAGACATTCCCTCAACTTAACTAAGTAGGGATGTAAAATTAATCTTGTATAAGATAAATTTATGAGAAAGTGGAAGGTCAAAAATTATAGCAACCACAAATTTGGAAAAGTATTAGTGTTGAATATTTTCATATGTATTGTTAGCAATCTCTATAAAAATTAATAAATATATTTTATATTTTATGAATCCACTACTGACGCCATATATTAGGGAAAGTGGTATGATCTTACCGATGAGACATAAGTCTAACCTAAGCAATCAATATTTCATTGAATTTCACAGTCCTTATAGTTTTATATGTAGGAAGCCAAATTATAATATTTTTCGTCAAAAGTGAATGAATTGCAGTGGACTTGATTTTCTAACAATGAACTTCAAGATTAAACGTAATTGAGAATTGGCTTTTAAAATTTGTTTATATATCTCCAATTAATATCCAATTGATATGAAAATGAAGTTTTTGAGCAGAAGAAAATTTGAGTAGAAGAAGAAGAAAATTTGAACCGAATCTTCAGATCCATCACATCATCACTTCATTACCTAACCAAACAAATCTAACAATATTCACATTTTTTGGGATGGAGTGGGAGGTTTTGATCGTCCGAGAGAGAGAGAGAGAGAGTGAGGGTTCATATTTTTTGGATTGGAGTTCTACTATTCTAAAAGCATTAATTGAAATATTTTTAACTAATTTTACTTTTAGATTAAATACATTATTCTAAATTAAGTGCCCTTGTCAAATTATAAAAGTCATATTGGAAAGGCACGATGAAAAAATAAATAAATAAAATGTATTATCTTTTTGAATTCTCTAATCACAATTGGAGTTCACAGGAACTCCAATCTTAGACTTGTTTGATTGAATTGTGTTCAAGATCGACATTCGACACAAAGTTTTTATCTATTCAACGAGCAAAAACTAATATCAACACAATAATAATGATGACTCCACCAATAATGCTACCATAAGATGCCGATCAATATATGCATGAAATTCGACCAACATATACATAGACAAAAGAACACTTCAAGTGTCAAAACTTGACATAATGGAACACTTAAATGTCAAAAGTTAGGAAAGTAACACTTAAATACTATTTTTTTTTCGAAAAATGGAACATTTGAGTGCTACATCCAACAATTTTTTATTAATTTTGCTCACTTATGTGGCTCGTTGGAAGGCTAACTTGGAAAAAAAAAACTTCATTTTGGCACAATTTGAATTTTAATAAAAAAATTAAATAAATTAAATTTAAAACCATTTATTTTATTAAAAAAAACACAAAAACAAAAGAGGAAGCTGAAGGTAGTCGATGGCTGAGGGATCAACCCTCGCCGCCACCGCTTCCCCATCATCGTTGAAAAGGTGGGGAGAAAATCGACCAATGTCGCTGAGCCCTGGCTAGGGGCCGGCGGCGAGGGCCTATGAGCCATTGCATAGATCTAGGGCAAGGGTCACGGTCCTCCCCCAGATTCGGCGAGGGTCGCTGACCTTCACCTAACCGAGCCAAGGGCTGCCACCACTTGACCCTCACCTAGATTTGGGCGAGGATCGCCGTTCCTTGCCCAACCAAGCCAAAGGCCGCCGCTCACTACCGGTCGGTTGGGGTTGCCGACCCCTGACCATGGCTCGGTGACCCCTGCCAACCTACACCCCACCTTTCCGGCAACAGTGAGATGGTGGCAACGGCGAGGGCTGAGCCCTCAGCTGCCAGCTGTCTTCATCTTCCTCTTAAAAAAAAAAAAAAAAATCTATATATGATTTTAAATTTAATTTAATTAATTTTTATATAAATTATTTACCCTCGTCAGCAGCAAAACAACGTCGTTTTGCATTTGTCTAGCCACGTCAATGTGCAAAATAACACACTTGGCTCGCCAAAAAATCGACATGTCAGTATTTTGGCCAGATTTTCTTGCCGTTGGCACTTAATTGATATAGTTTGTTCCGATTTTAGCATTTAAATGTCATTTCCTAACTTTTGACACTTACGTATCCCATTATATTAAGTTTTGGCACTTTAAGTGCCCCTGACTATATATATATAAAAGGTAATGAAAATTTGCTTCTTGAGATAATTATCAATGTCACATAATGCATGACCCAATATATATATATATAAGGTAGTGAAAATTGCTTCTTTAGATAATTATCAATGTCACATAATGCATGACCCGGTAATATAATTCTTCATTTAAAAAGATAATCAAGAAGATGACAACATGATAGTAAAGATTTTTTTGCAATTTGCTCTTACTAATACAGGTTCATAACAAATTCTGGTGCCTCCGAATATCACGTGGCCATGTATTTTTGCAAGATGTAGTCGAGACTTATCTCTCTGGTTTCGGGCGTGTTCCGTTGTTCGTATTTTTTTATCAGTACTAGCTATCCAGCAGTATAACAACGATTTAACCCAATCACAAGGGCAACAAATACTACTAAGGAATAACATTATTATAATGATAATTATCAACAACAACGTCGTTATCATTCTAGGTGGGGGTGGGGGTCGGGGTCGGGGTGGGGGAGGGAGGGAGGGAGAGAGAGAGAGAGAGATAGACAGAATGGTCGTCGGATCTCGTGTCAAAAGAGCTCAAGATCCGAAAAAGGCACGTAAAGCAGATTTAGGGCAATGACCTTTACTCATCTTCCTCTTCTTTAGGATTTTCCACAAGTGATGAAGAGCAGCTTTGGATTCAACAAAAAAAACAAAGGCACCATCATTGATACCTGCCCGCACTTTTTCTCTTCCTTTTAAATTTATTGAATTTCACTTCTTTAATTCTGTTTTAGTGTTGTAGAACTTTTGGAATTATCTACATGAGTATTAGGCCAAAAGAGGAGAAAATGAGGACTACGAGTGGAAAGAAAATTTTGAAAAAAAACTAAGAAAGGCTCCGCCTGTGCACACCATCGGCGCCACCGCATGGACGCCACTGGCTACCATCGCCACAGCCACTTCCTCTCTTGCGATCTCAGATTTGACATTAGATAAATCATACAATACTTTGATGCGGAAATTCAAAGTAAAAACAAGGATCTTTGATCTTCATGATTCTCACAAATAGATGAAGACATACCTTTATCCATAGCGCTTGCGCTTGAACTTGATCCAAAAGAAGAAGTCCGATTTCTCTCCCTTAACCCACTAAACCTTTATGTATTCAATTGATGGAGGAGAGAATACGTTCTTTTTGTTACTGTTGTTCGTTGTTCGTATGTGGGTGGAGAGAGGACCAGACTCTATTTATACGTTCAATGAAAAGGTGCCTTCCATCAAAGCAATATACCTTTTCGTTTATTAAAGTCGTACCTTCTCGTAACCAATAATTAATTATAGCATTTCGATAATTATTAAACCATATAATAAATCATGTAATATGGGCCACAATAATTCTTACATTCTCCCACTTGGCCCATATGATTCTCCTTTCATGGTTTAATAAAGACTGTAATGTGCACAATAAGATTATGCTATAAAATTTCATTAAATTGGCAATCACATAATAATCACAATTAAGTAAAGAAAACTAATATGAGTCATAGCGGTTGCATGTCATTAATCGACATAGTCCCTTCTATGCACTACAACTATAGCACTTTACTTAACATGATCCATAAATGAGAAGTACTATAATAGTCCAACTATAATGTTTCTTTAGAAACTATCCTGTTTAACATTCATCTATTTCCATAATGTATACTAAATAGAAAACAGGAAATATCATAAACATGTAAGTGAGCTCAAAGTGTCAAATACATAAACTCAATACAATCATAATACAAACATTAATGACGTCCAATAATGCCCATTCTTTCAACATGCTCATTAAATGTTTTGGGCGGCAGTCCTTTTGTTAAGGGATCTGCTATCATAAGATTGGTGCTAATGTGCTCAATTGACACTCTTCGTTTCTGAACTTCTTCTTTGACAGACAAGTATTTGATCTCCATATGCTTAGCACCCTTAGAATACTTGTCGTTCTTAGAGAAGAAAACTGCTGCAGAGTTATCACAATAAATTTTCAGCGGCTTGGCAATACCGTCGACAATCACAAGTCCCGAAATAAAATTCCGCAGCCATAATCCATGAATTGTGGCCTCAAAGCATGCCACAAATTCAGCTTCCATAGTGGATGCAGCAATAATTGACTGCTTTGCACTCTTCCATGAAATTGTCCCTCCAGCTAGAAGAAACAAGTAGCCAAAACGTTGATTTTCTTGTATCGACACATCCGGCTAAGTCGAATCAATATCCAATCACCTCGAGATGATCGATCTTTTATAAGTGAGCATATGATTTTTCGTTCCTTGCGGGTATCTAAGAACTTTCTTTGCAGCTTTCCAATGATCCATTCCAGATTACTTTGATACTCGCCAAAGATTCCGACAAAGAAACCGATGTCCGTCCGGTGCAAGTTTGTGCATACATTAAGCTCCCCACAACAGATGCATAAGGAATATTATTCATTTGTTCTCGTTCCAATTCACTTTTCGGACATTGCATAAGGCTAAATTTATCACCTTTCTGAATTGGAACTATTCCCGCCGAACATTTACTCATATTAAATCTCTCTAAAATTTTCTCAATGTAGGCTTTCGAGACAATCCTAATAATCCTTGTGATCTATCACGGAATATTTCTATTCCTATCACATATGTTGCCTCTCCCATATCCTTCATTTCAAAATTCTTAGAGAGAAATTTCTTGGTTTCATGTAACAAACCAAGATCATTAGTAGCAAGCAAAATATCATCAACATACGAACTAGAAAAATAAACTTGCTCCCACTAATCTTCATATATATACACCGATCAACGGTGTTTTCCTTAAATCCAAATGAAGTTATAGTATCGTTAAACTTAAGATACCATTGTCGGGAAGCTTGTTTAAGTCCATATATTGACTTTTTAATTTACATACCATGTGTTCCTTTCCTTTAACTGAAAAGCCTTCGGGTTGGTCCATATAAACCTCTTCTTCTAAATTCCCATTAAGAAAGGCGGTTTTTACATCCATTTGGTGTAACTCCAAATCATAATGAGCCACCAAAGCCATAATGATTCTAAGTGAGTCCTTCTTAGAGACTGGTGAAAAAGTCTCTTTATAGTCAATGCCTTCTTTCTGAGTAAAACCCTTTGCAACAAGTCTGGCTTTATGTCGTTCAATATTGCCTTTTGAGTCGCGCTTGGTCTTAAAGACCCATTTACACCCGACCTTCTTGCATCCTTTAGGCAATTCAACTATATCCCAAACTTGATTTTGATGCATGGATTTTAACTCTTCTTCCATGGCATTAAACCATTCATTAGAATCTTCACATTTCATGGCTTGGGAAAATGAATCGGATCATTTCCAATTCCTAAGTCAATTTCGACTCTTGTAGATAAATCATATAGTCATCGAAATAGCCGACCTCTTTTCTCTTTGAGATCTCCTTAATGCTATTTCTTGTGACTCGGCTATTGGAGGTTCATTATTGACATCTCCATTATTGAGTGTTTGTTCATTAATTTGTTGTTCTCGATTATTGTTAGATTGTACTACAATATCAGAACAACAACTTTAGAAGCTTTAGGCATAGGAACTTCTACCCTTACTTCTTGAATGCAAGCATCACGCATTCTTTCACTCCCACTTGATGTCACCATTCTCAATGAACCTAGCATTTCCAGATTCAACAATTCTTGTACTATGATTAGGACAATAAAATTTATACCCTTTGGATTTCTCTGCATAACCAATGAAATAACCACTGGCCGTTCTTGAATCCAATTTCCTTTCATGTGGATTGTAAATTCTTACTTCTGCTTGACAACCCCAAACATGCAGGTGTCGTGAACTAGGTTTCCTTCCCGTCCACAGTTCAAAGGGAGTTTTGGAGCTGCCGCCTTACTAGGAACCCTATTTAATAAGTACATAGAAGTCTTTAAAGCATACATCCACAAAGACAAGGGTAAAGATGAATGACTCATCATACTCCTAACCATTTCCATTAAAGTACGGTTACGCCTTTCGCTACACCATTTTGTTGTGGTGTACTGGCATTGTGTATTGAGCACAAATGCCATGTCTTTCAAGGAATTTAGCAAATGGACCTGGACATTGTCCCGATTCATCATACTTTCCATAATATTCACCGCCTCTATCCGATCTTACTATTTTCACATTTCTATCTAATTGCCTCTCAACCTCTTTAATATACACTTCAAGTACATTCACTGATTGAGACTTATCATGCAATAGATAAATGTAACCATAACGTGAAAAATCATCAATAAAGGTTATGAAATAGCTTTCCTTATTAAAAGATGGAACATCAAAAGGACCACATATGTCAGTATGTATAATTTCAAGAAGCTCTGTGCTTTTTGTGGCACCTTTCTTAGTGTGTTTTGTTTGTTTACCTTTAATACAATCAATACATACTCCAAGGTCATAAAATCCAAATTTGGAAGAATTTCATTCTTCACTAATCTTTGCATTCTTTCTTTGGATATATGACCCAACCGTTTATGCCACAAGTAAGCAGAATTTTCATTCACCAAACTTCGTTTAGTGCCAACATTATGATGCAAGGTCATTAATGTCTCAACAAAAGTATTATCAAGTCTAAATTTATAGAGATCATCACATAAAGTTCCAGTTCCAATAAGAGTATCACTCTTAAATAGACTGAAAGATCCAGATCCAAACTTACAATAAAATCCCGCCATATCAAGTCTTGGCAAAGAAACTAAATTGCGAGAAAATGTTGGTACATAAAGGGTTCAAACAAATCCAAATAATGCCCAAAGATCTAAGATCAAACGATAAGTGCCAATGCCTTCAACTGGAGCTTTGTCTCTGTTCCCGTAATCACATAACTTTCATTTGGCTTTATAGTTTGGATCGTAAGAAATCCCCGCATCGTATTTGACACATGAGTGGTGGCACCAGAATCAATCCACCAAGTATTATAAGGAACTTCAAAAGAAAGTTTGATTCAAAACATACCAAAGCACAAGGCTTACCTTTTTTTCGAACCAAGCCTTACATTTCGGACAATCTTTCTTCAAGTGTCCAATTTTGTTGCAAAAATGACACTTAATAAGATTGTGTTCCTTCTTAATGGGATTTGAGAAGCCTTTGAAGAGTCATTCAGGATGTGTAGTCCTTTCTTCTTGCTCCTTCCACCTTTCCTCTTAAAATTCTTTCGAACTCCTTGATGACTTGAGAGATGAACAGAATGAGCCTTTTGATTCTTTATCCTTGTTTCCTCTTGAACTAACATACTTGGCCAATTCGTTTACATTCCACTTATCCTTTATAGTGTTGTAATTCATTTGAAATGGCCCATATTGCTCATGAGGTAAGAAATTAAGTATAAATTGTACTAAAAGTACTCATCCACATTCATTCCCAAAGTCCTTAACTTTGCTGCTAAATTGGTCATCTCAAGTATATGCTCATGCATGGTACGCGAACCATCATATTTCATGGTGGTCGGTGTACTCATCGATGTACCCGACAAGTGACTTATCGGCAGTTTGAGAACGCTCTTCCACAAATTTCATAAATTCATTAGCATTGTTAGTCTTGGGAAGAGAAGTCTTTAAGTTGTTTGCAACTGTCATTCGCATGAACATTAAGCTCGGTCTGTTCGATCTTTCCCAAGCTTTATGGAAAGACTTTTCATCATCGCTACTTTCATCGAATAGCAAATTTGGTTTCTCAACTTGAAGCGCTAAATCAAGATCCAGGACACCTAAGTGAAACCGGACTTGTTCACTCCAATCGAAAATTTATCCCATTGAATAAGGGAACGGATGAGGCGTGCGAATGGAGTGAAACAGTACGATATTTGCAAATGTGCAAGAAAATACTCATACATTAATGCTTTGAGAATATCACCTAATCGATTCAAACTAAACTACACATGCACATCATAGTTCTCCTTTGGGCGATCCTATGATATACAAATACATATAAACCATAATGATGCTAATAACTTTTATTTGATAATTGTAAATATATCTTATTAAAATTTATTTGTTATCTTTGGATATACAAACAAATTTAACAAATCATATTAACTATCAACCATCATGTTCATGAATTATAAGAAAATAATTAACCTTTGGGTTAATCTCTAAGTTCTTATAATAAATGAACTTCAATATACCAATAACTCCAATAATGATATAAAACATATCAATTTCATATATAGCATCAATTAATCATGGGTAATTGAATAAAATAATTTACAATATCAAAAATTCAAAAGACTTCAAGGTTCGGCCACTTTGGTGACTAACAAACCATTCATAATATGAATTTTCAATATTGTAAAATACAAATATTTACCAAATTTGCACACAAGGACAAAACCGTAATCAAAGCATAAGGGTAAAATTGTAAAATCATAATTCCATAAGGGTAGAACCATAAATTTAATATCCAGGGGCAAAATGGTAAATAATCAGCAATGGCAGAATCGTAATTATAAATTAAATAGGGGCAGAACAGTAAATAAATTGCGAGAAGGACAAAATAGAAATTTTAAAAATGACATAGGGGCAAAAGCGTAAAAGGCCGCGCGGGGACGTCAGGCGCGTGCCGAGCACGCGCCTTCATCCGCCGCGGGCGCGTGCCCCGCACGCGCGAGCAACTGCGCGGGAAGCCCCGCGCGCGTGGATCCCACGCGCGCAACGCTTGCGCGCGCGTTACGGCGCGTGGCGCGTGGGTTCCACGCGCCTGCAACTGCAGCGCGCGCATGGAGCCCACGCGCCTTCTTCCTCGCGCACAAACGCGATTTTTCGCCGGTTTTTCGCTGTTCCACCGCGGTTTCGCCGCCCGTTTCTTCTCCGGTAGCCCATCCCAGACACAAATAAATAATGGGTTTTGAAGAGCATGCCGGCACGACCACATGGGTTCAAGTTTTGGAGAAAATGACCAAAAATTGGCCCCAAATCAAACCAAAATTTTCCCAAAAACGCAAACCCTCCACCACCGCCGCTTCCGCCGCTCGATTAGCCTCCGGCGAACACCAATATACCGGAAAAACCCATGGCTAATGTTCCTCATGGCAGTGCGACGGTGTGGGTGCGAAATCAAGCGGTGGGTGGCCGGATTTTACCCGGAACCGGCGAGTTTCTTCCTTGCCCTCAAAATTCCGAATTCCTCCATTTTTGTCCTTAAAATTCCAAATTACTCCATTTTTGTCCTTTTCTCCATACGCATAGTAACTTTTCTTCACCATTTTAGTCCATGAAGAACATTCTATCATTCGGATTTTCTTTAACAGAACCTTTCAAAACATTTCAACAACAAAAAAAATACTACGAACAGGATCATTCAATAAATCATCATGCATAAATCATAATATTTCTTTAAACGAAAAAATCATGAGATCATAAACCAAATGCTCTGATACCAACTGTTAGATAAATCATACAATACTTTGATGCGGAAATTCAAAGTAAAAACAAGGATCTTTGATCTTCATGATTCTCACAAATAGATGAAGACATACCTTTATCCATAGCCGCTTGCGCTTGAACTTGATCCAAAAGAAGAAGTCCGATTTCTCTCCTTAACCCACTAAACCTTTATGTATTCAATTGATGGAGGAGAGAATACGTTCTTTTTGTTACTGTTGTTCGTTGTTCGTATGTGGGTGGAGAGAGGGGCAGACTCATTTATACGTTCAATGAAAATGTGCCTTCCATCAAAGAATATACCTTTTTGTTTATTAAAGTCGTACCTTCGTAACCAATAATTAATTATAGCATTTCGATAATTATTAAACCATATAATAAATCATGTAATATGGGCCACAATAATTCTTACATTGACACTGCGTGATGTGAGAACATGACCATCGTGAAGCGACCACCCGAGTGAACGCACTCGACAGGCGACCAACCTGTGGTGATTGGCACTTCCTAGGCGGGCTGGCCTCCCCAATCTCAGTCAGGAGGTTGTTCAAATGATCTCGGCCTTCCTCTGCGGTGGTCAGACAGACCACCACAACAAAGGCAACCACCGCGGGGGTAGTAGTTTTTGCTATTGGTGGCAACCACAGCGGTAGTGATCGGTCACCACCATGGTGATTGTAGTAGATTAAGGTCTTTCTTTTTTCCTTGCCTATTTCATTTTTTTAAACTGAACTTTAAAACATGGAAGTTAATATGGACATACCAAAACTAGGTGTCCTAAACACGTAATGGGATTTTATGCCATCTAGGGTTTTCATCTATTCTTATTGGATCTTATCCTAACATGTGTCCTGACGATGGAAGGCAAAACGTCCCGGACATGGGTGTTCGTATATTGTCCTTGCAAGCCGGAACAAGAGCATGAGGCAATCATGACGATAGTTTTGGTATGTCGATATTAGTTTCCATGTTTTAAAGTTGTTACATTAAACACAAAACAAAAATGCCAAATTGCTTTGTTGGGAAAAAATCATTTAGATGGGATGATGAAATATATCTTCTTAGAAAGAAAAAGCATGCGAAGAGAGCATAATGCAGAGGTATAATGCACTTTACGAAGAAAGGTAGTGAGGTATGTAGAATGCGCGATCTGGGGAATATAAGAGTAGGAGTTAAATGATTTGCTTATTATGACTTGGAATCTGTAGTGTTAATTATGACGTATTAACCTTCGAGTTGCTCCCATGTGCGTGTCTTTTCCCATCTAGTTGCATTTAAGATTATTTTCCTAATGCTCCTCGTAATTTGGTTTGGCCATTCCTCGTCTTTTCCATCACTATCAGTGGGTTTAACTTTAGTCTGTAGTCCTTATTTAACCGGTCGTTGTAATTCCATAATTTCACTCTCTCACCCTCCTGCAAGAAATCTCCCGCCCGAAAGCAGGACGAGATGTCTGGCCACGATGGAAATGTTTCTCCCCCAGCCCCTCTGCGTGCTGGAACTGGACAGGTCCGCAGCTCTTCTGCTGTGCCCGGTGGTGCCGGCGCTGGCAATGGGGGTAGGGGCATGAATCGGGGTGAATATGCAGGCAGTTCCTCCGCTGCCATTGTGGGGAAGACGTCGGCAGTGTTTGATGCTTCAAGTGGGTGCTGGTTGTGCTGCCAGTGCAGGAAACTGTTCCCAAGTCGGTACGCCGTCTATGGGCACATGCCCGTCCATAATAGGCGTTCCAAGCCGGAGAAGGAAGCGGTGTCTACCTTGCTGGAATTAGGGCAGATAAAGGGCGGCGGCAGCACTGTGGCTAGGGGCGGCGCTTCTTCATCAGCAGTGGAGGCTCAGAGAAAGAAGTTCCACATGGAGCTGGATCTGAACAAGGAAGCTTCAATTGATCCACATGAGAATTATGGCAGTGACGATGAAGGGGCTTAAGTGGAGTAGTGAACGTGCGGTCATGAAGAACGTGAGTTCTACTTTGACTAGGGTTCGTACTTCAGGTTTTATCTCGTAGTGCAAGATCTGAATAAATGCAGGATGCTACTTCAATCTGTGTTTCTTCAGTGATTCTGAAGACACTCGGATAGTGCTAGTCCCAGGGTGTGGTGGTCTTGTTGGGATGAGTCGTGCTCTTGTTGAGGGAGTCCGGGTCTTCGTGTGTCTGTGTCGTGAGTCAGTTTTTTGAGTTTAAATCTCAGAACTGGGTTGGGGTCTTGTCATGAGTCAGTTTGTTGAGTTGAAAGAACTGGGGCGTGTCGTTTTCGTATCTATAAATAAATTATTGTGTTGGTCAAGAAGCATGGAGATGATTGTTCTGATATAAAATGCTGGGGAGACATCTTTGATCGTGAAACTCTTTATGTTTTTCTATGTTTTACATATGGGTATTAGGTTATTTTCCCTCCAATACTTACACTATATATATCATTGCCTATAAATGATCAAATGATCATATGACATTCTTCCACTATATCTATAATTTGCTTTACTTGTGATTCAAGATTTTGGCAACTATTTATTCTGATACTGCTAGATGTCTCAATTATTCTTTGGGTATTCAGTAAAAAGATTGATGGTACGATATTAATGACTATGTGGTCGAAAACACAACAAGGGTGTTAGAATTGGAGAGTTTAACATAGCCGAGACCAAAGAGGCATGTTTTTATCTACTTCAAAAATACATCACGGTGTGACATTATTCGAGTAAATAGGTTTATATGTTGCGCAAAATCTTTAGCATCATGTTGTTGTTTTCTTGATTATATATTTTAAATGGAAATTATACTATTGAGTTTTCACAATATGACATTGTAATCATCTTAATAGGGAGATTTCCACTACTTTTTGGAGGGTACATGATTGTCATCTTATAGTAGTGTTATCGGTATGGTCGTCATTATTATTATTTATGTTAACATTGATTTTTACTCGATAAATGTGTTAGATGCGGATAACACAATTCAATCGATTAAGTCTATGCTACATTTTGTTGTGAACTCCAATTGTGATGAGAATTGATACAAAGAACTTATAGTTTATTGGGATTTTGATAATGATTTCTGTAATTCAACAAGGGTTATTAACTTAAAATATTGTGTTTAATCTAAAGTTAAGTTCTAGTTAAAACATTTTCTTTAATGCATTAATGGGTGGAAAAAGGCAAATTACTAGTAGACAAAGGAACAACGATTCCGTACAGGTAAAAGAAGAAAGGAAAGACATTCTTTCTTCTCTCCCTCTCTCTCTCTAAAAGAAGAAAGGAAAAGCACACCCTCCCTCCCTCCCTTTCTCCCTCCCTCTCTCTCTCAATTGCGTCTTGTCTATGTGTTTCTTCTATTCTAATGGCCTTTTTAAATTCGTGCAATGATGTTCTACTAACAGTTTGCTTGACAATATTTGGAATTCTATAGTTGTACGTCAAATAGATTTCCAAATGAGAAAAAGAAACAAAAGACACGATCCTTATGTTTACTATATATATCTACTACAGAGTGCATACAACAAATTAGAAACTATAATCTAGAAGCATCATATAATCAGATGAAGAGACACAAGAGAGACGATGCTTTGTTTTAATATAAATATAAATAAAAAAATTCAATCCAAACAGACTTAGAAAAGCGAGACTTGAAGAAATGTGAGGCCAGGATTGACGAAAATCAACAGAAAGATGTAAGCAGGAACTCCCAAGCCAAGAACAAAATGGTCATCCCTCACATATAAAGATCCCGTGAAGCAGTGACCCATCGGCAAAAATATGATGCGCACAGTTGATTTGCTTTCGTTTATTGACGCACGCGAGGAAGTCTTATGACCAGCAGCTTCTCTGGAAACTGACCACTGCCATACCCCATGCCAAAGAAGGAAACTGCTCAGCCGAGTCTTACCCGAACTTCTTATGAGTATGTCTGGATCAGGCGCCGCCGCCATGTACACATTCTCCACCCTGTCATCACTATCGACTCTGCGATTGCAAGGGGAAGATAGGCACTTCTGGTTCAGACTCATTTTCCTCCGAAAGCATCAACTTCATCTAGCTCCTCTTCGCTGGAACTTTGGGCGGCATGCCCTGTCTCGTCACGGGAAGTGTAGGCCACGCATATCAAAATCACGGCCTTATTGTTACTTGCAGCAGCCTTCATGGCCTTCTCTCCGAACATTCTCATTTGAAAGATTCGAGTTCCCCATGAAGTACAGCCTGAACCCTAGCTTTCTTGAACAACTCCATTTTTTCCACCATGAAAATCATCAGCCATCGGACCCCACGTAAAAACTTTTATGTAATTAGTAATGAACCCCTTAAAATATCGAGGGTTTTCTGTTTGTAAAGACAGGAATAGTACAAATGATCATAAAACTTGCCGTAGATTCTTGATTTATTTTAACTGCATTATCATTTGTTCTCTTGACACTTTGCTGCACTCCTCTTTTTGAAGCACAATGTCAATGCCATCAAATCTTTATCATAAACGTGATAGGATTGAATTATTATCGTACACACTAATCGATTAAATCATTATAACTTTCTCGTGATTTGTGATTTACTTAATTCTCAAACTCTCTCTCTCTCTATTTCTTTAAAAGCACGACAATTTTGATTTTTCATTCGAATGTTTAATATAGTGATATGATGTGAGTATTTTATGATATGAACTTCTTATTTTCTTATCATAAAGTCATCACAAATTGATAATGTAAGTATCCTAAGTCTCGGAATTGGCGAAAAAGTTAGTGTTCTCTCATGTCTAAGAATTCAAAATGAAAATGACCTTTTTACGGTATGTTATCAATGAAGTGCATTAGGAACTCAGGTGACAAGAAAACTTTCATTTCGGAGATAGGATAGAACTAACTTTAACTTTGGTTACTACTGCAAAACCAATGACAGGACAGATTTGACAGACTTGGCCATGTTGTTCGGCTTTGTCCACGTTGCTTTGGATTGACATGACATCCTCGGATATCGAGAAACTCTAACGCGAAGGAACCCTGAAGGAGACCAGATTGCCCTTCCTATGAAAAATGCACGAAAACCTACGGTTCAAAACCATCATAAACCGGGCACACCGAATCTCTCTCTCTCTCTCTCTCTCTCTCCATTACGGCTACCACAGGATGTCGTCAGCTCCGGCCGACTGCAAAAAACGATCTTCCTCGAAACTCAGTCATTTGCGCTCGGCAATCAAAAGCACAACAATTTTCTGGAAACAAGAAATTGCCCACATGTGTATATACTTAACAACCGCGTTTTGCAAGTTCTCGAAGAGAGGTTGGGGTGTTGTTACGGAGAATAGAGTTCATTTTTATGCAGATACTGTCGCAAAATAGCAAAGCAGTTGATGATGAAGAGATTTTTAGAGGCCTGGGGATGATTAAAATGAGAGACAGTCAAGGATGTGAAGGAGCCAATCTTTCATATGCCAGGCTGGAAAAAGGGTCAGTAGGTTGAAGAGGCCAACTAGAGTTTCGGTAAAAAGAATGTGATGGAGGGATACGGGAGAGTTCCGACAGACCGGGCAACTTGGTTTGAGGACGGGAATTCTATAACAAGTTCGAGACTGTCCGGATGATTTTCCAGAGTTTCATTATGTTAGGAGGATGAGAAGGGAAACGGAGAGATTGATCAGTTGGATATCCAGATTTGATGGAACAAGAGCCTCATCTAGAGAGAGAGCCAGAGAGAGAGATACCTGTTAGAACAAAAGGCAAGGATGGTAATTGGGAAGGAAAAGGTCGTCCAGTGTCACGCCCCGAACCCCGAGCGCGCGCACATCCCACTGCGGTCGATCAAATATGCGACATCCCAGGATACGTCGCCGACCCAATCATTTTATTACGCATGCAGAAGCGAAACAAATCCCCTGACAACATTTAACTTGGGATAGAAAAGCAGGCAATCAATCACAACATAGCACTTTCATAATTCAACAGAATTACAAATAGAAGTCTATAGCCAAAAGTCTACAAAAGACCAGCTCTTAAAAAGGGACTGTCCTATGACCTACAAGTCGGACACGTTCTCCAATCTTATGACTTTCACCTCTGCGACTCCTCAAGGCCAACCAAAGCTATCTAGCCGCTCCGTCCACCAGGGACCTGAAATTTTAATCCCCAAACCGGGATGAGACAATGTCTCAGCAAGTTCAACCCCTAAACCCCTATTAGAAAAAATACGCCCAAGGGTGGCTAGCCACCACATCACACGAGAACTTACCTCGTCTCGGTTCCTTTTCAGTTAGCACAATTCAAATCACTCAATCGGAGATAGTAATAATAATTCAAACAATTGGAACGCCATCACTTTCATATAAATCACAATCGCACTTAGACGCATTCCAATTATTATTCACTGCCACACAGGCGTAGCCTACTCATTTGTTCGGCTATCTACTCGATACTAATGCCGGGGATCGCCTCCTCCCATGGAGCGCGGTTTCGTCAAGACGTCGACGGCATTCCCAAAGGAGCATGGGCCCCGACCCATCTCACGACCGCAACCACCGAGTGGGCATCCCATATAGGGCCAAGTCCGACTCAGCCCAGGACGGTTCCTCTTAATTATCACACAGCCAAATCATACTGGCTCGGACACTTTACATTTCACTCAATCTTCCATTTAAAATAGTGATCCTGATTTTTTCTTCATATTAAAAATATTCCGAAATTACTCACGTGTGTGGGGACACGCGAATTTCGAATCAAAAAGCCAATATCTCACTTTTTCAAACCCCACTATTTAATATAATCATTTAAATCCAATTTTGCATCAAAACCCGACACTTGGGTTTTTATGAATAAAATCCTTATTTACCACAATCAACACTCAATTTGCCACATCCATTCATCAAATTCAAATTCTAAACACACACAATGACGATCAAAATTAAATTCTGAGAATTTAAGGTCCCAAAATAATTTTTCGGAATTTATTAAATAATTAAATTTATTCCGAAAATTAATTAAATAATAATATCCATATATTTCACAATCCACGCTCAATTTATAATATCCAATCATCAATTTCAAAATTTGACTACACAAAGCAGCGACCAGCACGACATTCGAGCAATTAGGGTCAAAAATAATTTTTCGAGTTTTTTTTAAATAATATTTTAATGATTTTCGGAATATGATTTATTATTAAATAATCCAACAATTTCGAAACATTTATTTAAATCATAAATAAATTCCTTTAAGTCACATCAAGGTTTATTTTAAAAATAAACCTACTTAACCCTTAAACTAAACATGTTTAACTTTAATTAAACAACTTAATTTAATCCATATTTAAATAAACTAATCTACCAACCTAATCTCAATCAACCCAAACTAAACACACTTAAGGCATGATTAACCCACTAATCGGGGTTTAGTGAGCTAAACTCACCGGAATCGCTTTCCGACGGGTCTCCGGCGAAGAGCACGACGACGCCGACGACAAACCTACATGGATCAACACCAAATGAGGACTAACAGGGGGCCAAAATGAGCTTGGAAAGAGCTAGATCTTGCTGGTTTTTCCAGCAGCTAACCGAGCTTCGAAGGGCGGTGGACGGCGGCGAACGGACGGAGGAACAGCGGAGAAAGACTGGCGGTAGCTCGAGCAAGAACCGGCGGTGGCTTGGGCGGAGGAACGGCGGCGACGGAGGGCTTCGGCGGCGGCGAACAGCAGCTGGTTGGGACGACGACGGAGCGGGACTCGCGGCGGAGACGGAGGCGAGCGGTTCGGCGCGGGAGGGCGTGCGGTCGCGCGCGGGCGAGCGGCGACGCGAGCTCCGGCGAACGGCGGGCGAGGCGGCGGCGACGGTCGAGTGGCGAAGGAGCGGACAGGGGGCTTCGGCTTCCGCTGGTTTCTCCCTCTCTTTTTCCCTCCCAATCTCTCTCCTCTCAAGCTTGAAGATGATGGAGACAAGGGGGAAGTGACATCCCACCTTTCCAAGGCTTCATCTCCACCCTCCACTTGTCATCACCCTAGCCCATTTTACCTCATCCATGACATCACAGGTGATGTCATCATCCACTAACTTCAAACCTTCCACAACTTTAGTCCAATAGGTTCAATTTCATTTTCCGCCGGGGTCCAAATCCTTGCACATCCAATTGCTTCAATTTCTATCAATTCTCTTCCAATTGAGTTCAAATTAAAGTCCATAAAATTAATCCAATGTCACCACACTTCAATTAACATCTTCACTTGTCCATAGAATCAACTTAAGTCCTAATAGCAAGACCAAAGACAAGCCTACTAATTTCTCGAGCCAAATGAGCCGTTCTCTGATTATTTTGCTGAAAAACTCGGGTTGCATGAAAAATCTTTCAAAGATGAGTCAATAATCCTAAAATGATTTGTGACACACCCAGACTTCCAATTTTTGAATTCGATCTCAATTCCACGGTTAATTTCACTTTGGCACGATACTAGCGCGGCCCAACCTACCGGGTAGCCTTTAGAAATTTTCATGCATTTGACCTGTGGTTGATCATCTCAAGCCACAATGTACATCTTTGAAACATTGGCGACTTTCGGTTGTCGGCGTAATCTCAAGGTTTCAAATACGAACACAGGGTACCCAATCGATAGAAGAGTCGGTCCAGTGCTGATCAACAAGAATTGTGCGATTTGGTGGAATCACCCTCACTCGATCACATGCCTCTGTCAAGTCAACCTATCTCCGGTCTCTAATCGATTTTCATTTGTGCCGTAATGATCCTTGCAGATTAACTCGGTCGAAAGATTGCTTCCTAGTCAAATTCTCGAGTCTGATGCATTAGAATTTCTTAACGGTTTCACTTGATAAACTAGTTTTCACATGAGTGGCCGACTCAAGGAAAAGAACTATATGCGTGCCAACGAAATGCCCGTCTCAATTTATTGAAAATAGATTTGGAAAATCGGGATGTCACATCCAGTCTTTAATCAATCAAAAACATTGATTAGATAATTGAAACAATCGGTTGTAGGAGACTAAACCACCGAGAGTTAGGGCTAGGGTTAGGGTTAAAACTAGATTCTATCTTTCTTAGTGATTCCTAAGCGCAACCCAAGTTGCTAAAATTAATTTTCATCCAATTTTTCTCAGTAAGAAAAAGGTTGGTACGTAGAATAGACTAGAGCTTCTTTCTCGCCCAGATTGCTGAGCCAAGAATCTATCTATGAGATTGTCAGTGAGGTTGGTCTCGTGCATGAGATTGAATTTGTCACGCACCTGTTCCAGATTGGTTAAATGCAAAACCTGGAATTTGACAATGGGAATTTTTTTGAATCGCACCTCTATAGGGCAGTCAATTATAATGGCCCTCATCTTCGCATTAATGTCAGCTTGTTGTGCCATGTAGTTTGCAGTGACACAGCTACATTTCTACATAAAGTGATTATTAAATAGTCAGAAATAGAAATATTATGGTTGAAGTCAAGACCTTTCAGGAAATACCGGTACCCTATGCTCCCCTATGTCATGTTCCAGTTTTGGTAATGAATTAACTTCTTCAGCCCCAGCACGTCGTCAGACATGTTCGGCACACGAGCCTGATTTAGAGTTGGCCCAAATAAGAGAATCTGGTGAGGAGTAGGAGGAAGAGGGACGGAGAGAATGGCCCCGGCTATCTGGAGCTCAAACAGAGAATTGATTTTGCAATGTGACCCGTTACGAGTGATTGAATAAAGGAGGTCACTGACGAGGAACCAGGAGAAGTGGCGGAAGGAGCAACACAAATTCATCTCGAATCCTTATGTTGTGGCCATCGCTGATCTGAAGAACGAGCTCACTCCAGTTGTACTCTAATCACATTCTCAACTGCAGGAAAGAGAACTCGTAAAATTGACGCCTGCCCACATCCCATACAAACTCATTTGTTATGGCGGTGACTTGAATGTATGTTTGGTATACACATTTTAGAACTAGGCCTGACAACTTCCTGAAAATCGACGTAAGCTGCTGCAGTTTTGGTGGCGTTGAGATTGCACGGTATTTGCCAAACATCTTTTAAAAGTCGCAGTACCCGATTTCACAGTTAAAAAATACGGCAGAAAAATTATGCCAAACAGTCTTGACGTAGTCTAGCATTGGGTCATCTTTTTGTTTTCTTACAAGTTCACAATCTGGTTGTAGAGTCTAGAACTAGAAGACCACCTATGCAACAGAGACTGCTCCGGTCCACTTACATTGTCCACTCCCTTTTTGTGGTCCGAGCGCATTATGGTCCGGGCCATGTCATGACAGGCAATCGGGCCTTTATTTGATCTTTTTTTTTGGTTATCAGGGTTGTAGTAGATCTAGGTCCATCGAAATAGAAACATAAACAATGACCGCCAAGCAAAGAACAATTCGATTGTGACAAAGTGATGATCTCGTTAACTTAGTTAAGACTCAAGATCAAACTGTAGATTAAGAGATCGATAAATTCAAATCTTAGTAAAAGGAACTCCTTTAGACCACCCCAGAATCTAAGAAATTAGGACGGGCTGTGACCACTATAATTATTAGTTGGGTACTTCCAAAAGGTCTAAACACTCCATAGAGACCACCCAAAAAAAAAAAGTAGATGGCAACAATCTGATTGTTGTATGTTTGCAGCATTAAAGTTCTATTTATCAATTCCAGATTCATTTGCTAGCATGGCATTCGCATTGTTTATAGGCGTGGTGCGTGAAGTGTACAAGTGCGCCTGGTGTTTTGTTTGACTGTAGAGTAGGTGTCAGCCCCCAGGATAACATGAGAGAAGGTCGCTTGAGATAGTTTGATCAGGTTGAATGAAGACCTTGAGATTTTCCAAGGAGGAGGTTTGAGGGCGGATAAATACACGAGTTAAAAAGAGACAGAAAACCCAGAAAGTGGAACTAGGAAGGAGATAAAAACAAAGGTATCAGGTATTAGGAATCAGAAAGTTGCAAATCTAATCAAAAATTGAGCACAGTGACATAATATGATTCGTAGAGTCAACAATACTTAGCGGGATAAGGCTTGATCCATTATTATTGTCGTGGTCATTCACAATGGTATAAAAACCAATCAATTAGAGTACAAGTTAGCATATGATATGACCGCAACTGTAATTTGATGTGCAAGTATTCATTGACTACATTGAGCTCTGTTATTCTAAGTTATCTCCTTAAATTCCCAGCAAGAAAGAAAGGAAATTTATGCTGAAATTCAGCGGAATAATGTTAACACAGTGCTAGTTAAGCTGCTATTTTCAGCTTCAGAAAATTAGCCACACATCCAGTGAGCAGAGGAACATTGTGAAATAGTTTTTAAGTTTCTTGTTTTCCTTTATCACACAAAATGAGGAGAATCTCTAAGGACACGGAAAATTTCCTCACTAAAGTTGATATTCAACAGCATTATGCGATTTTATATTACATAGGACGATGACTACGAAATTCCCCAAACATTCTAACCACAAAATAAACAGCTTGAAGGATTTAAGAGCCCATCTAGAAGACATGAACGTAAGGATTTGCTACATCGTAGACAGTCACTGCCGTGCTGCAACCGACGATCAGCGGCTGTCTTCACGGGTGCATCTCGAATCTCTTGGTCCCTTTCGGTCACGCCGCTGTAGGAACAGGACACTTGTAAGCCTGATTCTGGCACTATCCTCTCAAAACCGGTGTCCTCGGAGATAGGCTCGAAGCCCTGAAACAGAGGTACTGACCCCTAAATTTCTTGCGGAAGGAGGAGCCTCGGTTATCCTTTGGGTTCGAAATTCCATCAGTAATGACTTCCTTGGAGCATGATGGCCCGGCAACCTCATGTTCAACATAGACATCCTTCTGCTTATAATTGTTCACTGAACTGGACGAGCTTCCGTTACAGAGCAGCAAGCAGGCGAAGGCGATGACGTCTCGAGCCAGGGCAGTCCTCGCATTCATCCGACTCACTAATTCGAATGCTGTCGTCTCCACGGCGCACCACTAGGGGTTACGGTACGATTTCTTAGTACCTTGACCATTTGTCTTTACAATATCCTATCATACCAAGCATTTAAGATGCACCTATGGGGTCCTTCGGTTGTGTCACATCTTTCGACAAAATAATAAACTATGTCACATCTTCCCTTATTTCTTGCAATATGGTTTCAATTGGAATGATACGTCGCTATCTCATCGGCTATTGACACATGCCCCTTAGGAACATATGGATCTAGAACTATTGACACATGGAGAAATTGGACCAATTCCCTATCGAGTTTTACTTGAATTTCCTTGGCTAATAGGCCTACTTCCTTGTTCGTCGCGTTTACACCATCGAAAATCGCAAGGCACCAAGGAAAGTAATGCTTCCAAATGAGGTGCGGCCTTTTTTCATTTAATCGCTATTTTTTAATACGTTTAATCAGTCATAATTCCTTTTTTCTTGCTTATTTTGTACGCGATAAGAATGTCAACTGAAAATGATTTTGGCCCTCTAGAGCATGAAACATATACTCAAAGAAGACAAAAAGCAAAAGAAGAAAAAGAAAAAGAACTCTCTATTCCTTTCAGAAAGTGAATTACTTATTTCTACGGAAAAAGAAAACATAAGAGTCACATTAATTGTCAACATATTTGTGCTCGTATTTTAGGTTATTGTTTACATGCTCAAGTGTTTCCCAATCCTACATTACATTCAAAAACCCATAGTATTTTGCCTCACTTAATTGCTCTCTAAAATAGATCACCGAGAATTACCTTACGGCTTTAAACACTCACATCTCCACGAAGAAAATACCTTCATTAGATGCAAACCAATCTACATCCTCCTAGAGATTCTATGATTTTTTTTTTCCTAACAGAATCGGTTTAACAAACCGATCTACATCTTCCCATCGTATTGGATTCATACATTGGCTTAAAGTCCAGAACATAATATTAACGGAAAATTTGTCGAATTGGACCTCTATAAGCCAGTCAATGAAAATGGTCCTCGGCTTCTCATCAATGTCAACTTGTTGTGCCATACACTTTGCGGAGACAGAGCTACAATTCTGCATAAAGTGACATACTAAATAGTCAGAAATAGAATTATTATGGTTGAAATCAAACTTTTAAGTTCATAACTGAACCTTATACTCCTATGTCATGTTCCTGTTTTGGTAATGGATTAAGTTCTTCAGCTCCGCACGTAGCAACTCAGTTTTGCTGATTTAATTAATATACTTTGCAATCTTAAGTTTTTATATAAGAGAAAGGATTGGATGAAAGTCTTTAATCTATTGTGAGAATAACAGTCTATTCTAAATCACAAAAAAAAAAAAAAATCAACTAACAAATAATTATAAATCATTATGAAGTCCACTCCAAAAATTTATGACTAGGGTAGCTCAAAGACTATTATACTAATAAAGCCCTTTATATAAGACCTTTTATATAAAAACAGTAATTGATTAACTCCATAGATGACCTCTTGAATCCCCCCTTTTTGGCTTCTTAGCTTCCTGTTAATTACTTTAGCAGTGTCTGATTAATGGACTCTGTGATATTTATTCCTCATGTCTTCCCAATCAAATTCTTTGAATTGTTGAATAGTTGAAACCTCCCCCCTCCCCCCAAAAAAATAAAAACAAAGTAATAAATTAAGATTGAGGACCTAATATCATGTGCATTTTAAGGTTAAAACCAGATGGTCTGTTGATGACCTCTTTGGATTCGGTAGTTTATTGTCTAACTACGGTCTAAAATTGGGGAGTCGTTGGTAAATATCCAAGAGAAACATATAATTAATGATTAGATACAAAGTGATGCGATAGACAAATAGTCCGAACCTTGGGGTCAATGTTGCTCCGTGCCCGCTTTTCACCCTTCACCCGTCAACCAGACAAATTAAAAAAAAGGGGGGGCCCAAAAAAATTTAAAGATTTTACTAGCATATTTTTGGGTCACTATATAAATAACAACGTATTATGAGCTACAAATTCTTCAAAATATAGATCATATAATAATTTTAAATTATGACTTAAAACATGCAATTATCCTTATAATAAATTAAAGACGGTCATATAAATATTTCTTATAGTCTTAAATAAGACCATCTTCTAATGCACTGTCACAATGTAAATGACAAGATAATTAATATTTATTAAAATCTAACTGCATAAGAACAAAACCCAAAAGAAGCTGTTTTCATTTACCTTTGGATCGTCCCGATTCACGACGACCACGTTTTTGGTTTATTGGTCCTTTCGACGGCCGCCTGTGCTATCGTGCAGCGTGGCGCACCCGATCGTTACCCGCCTTGTTTTTGGATTTTTGTTGTCGTTATAATTGCCATGGACTTTATAAGATTGTGCGGCGATGTTCGACATCCGTACGTCGTGTTGCATTGTGCCTTCTGCGTTCACACCTCGTGTGAAGTGCTACCACGATGGTAAATGAGGACCAACAAATTATGTTACAGGTCAACGTGATTCGACCTGTCATTTATAACTAGAGAAGCGGAATTATAATTACTGTTAAAGTGTTTTTCATATCTAAATTATAATCTAATGCAAATGTTTACAAATAAATAAATTGAGTTGAACGTAAAACTCACGATACAAAATTATCGCGTGTTTAAATCGCAAGCAAAACTCTTTGCACGAAAACATCCATACGTTCTTTGTTATGATCTTCGTGTGGCAATTCCCCTTACTGTGTGCTAGCTCTACGCTAAGCCAATACCAATGGAAACCAATTAAGGAAACTTTCCAAATAAGAAAATGAATTTCTTGAGATATCTCGTACGGTTTTAAATTCAAGATATAATTTAATAATTGTGATGACTATTATAATAGGTTTGAGTCTTTTCTTTTTTTCTTTCTTTCTTTAACTTTTCAATTAATTTTAAGGGATTTATGCAACACAAGTCCTAAAACTTACAAGAAAAGCGCAATTGAGTTATAAAACTTACAAAAAGTGCAATCAAATCCTAAAATTTGTCAAATTGGTTCAATTGAGTCCTAAATTTAACACCGTTAGATTTACTAACGGAAAATGCTAACGCTAACGTGGCGCTGATGTAAAATTTTTAATATATTTTTATTTTTCATGTGGCTTTTTTAAATAATTTTTTATTCAAAATTTTTAAAAATAGATTTAAAAACTAAAAATGAAAAACTAAAATTTATTTAAAAAAACTGTTTAAAAAAAAAAAAAGAAAATGGCACCGGCGGGCATTTTCGTTGCGGCCGCCCCCATCGCCGGAGGGGCTAGCGACGATTCGCGGGAGGAGCCGGCGACGGTCGCCGACCGACCCCGGCAAGGTTGGGCGAGGCCTCGCCGGCCCCAGGCGAGGCCCGACCACCCCCGCCAGGC
This sequence comes from Eucalyptus virginea, assembly GCA_014182375.1. Taxonomy (NCBI): domain Eukaryota; kingdom Viridiplantae; phylum Streptophyta; class Magnoliopsida; order Myrtales; family Myrtaceae; genus Eucalyptus; species Eucalyptus virginea. The sequence continues at coordinate 29,657,249 of CM024523.1, read as the reverse complement.
CGGGTGAGGACGCCCAGATCTGGGCATGCCGGCCCTCACGGGGGGCCGGTGACCCTCGCCCTCTCTGTGGGAGGCCTCGCCGACCCTTGCCTGGGGTTGGTGATGCTTGCTTAGATCTGGGCGTTTCGATTAAGCTCCATCGCACTCCCGACGCCGTGCCCTGACTCTGTCCAGATCTGAGTGAGTGGGTTCCGGAGGGCAGGGGTTCCGTCACTGTCGCTGCACCGAACTGCTGCCGAGTCATCCCGCCATAGCTCCGACGTTGTCCCCAGCAAACCAGCCGTGACCCTTTGCGGTCTTTGGGCTGCTATTGTTCCCCGAGGTCCTACCGCTGACCCCCCTGACGCCATCGCTACACCGGACTATCGTCGTCGCCCAGCCGCCACCGACGACTCCACCCGATCCAGCATCGGGGACGCCCAGATCTGGGCGAGCATCGGGGTCGACAATGCTCGCCCAGATCTGGGTGTCCTCGCTCAACCTGGTGGGGGTGTTGGCCCTCGCCTGGGGCTGGCGAGGCCTCACTCGGGCAAGGGCAGGCCACCCCACCCAGGGTCGGCAACCGTCGCCGGCCACTCCGGCGATGGGTGGTGGCGGAAGCACCACCGGTGCCTTTTTTTTTTGCACAGTTTTGTTTTTTGGAATAAATTTATCTTTATCTTTTCTGTTTTTAAATCTAATTTAAACAAGAATAAAAATAATGTTAAAAACCATGTGTATAATAAAAAATTATTTAAAATGCCATGGCAGCGCCACGTCAGCGTTTTCCGTTACTGAGTTTGACGGTGTTAACTTTAAGACTCAATTGAACCAATTTGACAAATTTTAGGATTCGATTGCACTTTTTGTAAGTTTTAGAACTCAATTGCACTTTCTTTATAAGTTTTAGAACTTGTGTTGCACATATCCATAATTTTAATTAAACCTTTTAAAAAGAAAAAAAAATTCAATCCTATTCTAGATGCATCAAAGACGTATGGGATTTCATACAATTCAATGATTTTTTTTATTATTATTATCTCAATTTATCGGATCTTATCCAAGTATGTGTCTTGACGATCAAACGGCAGAATGTTATGGATATTAGGGGTGTGCAACCGGACCGGGTCAACCTGGTTCCCGGATCGGCCCACTCGGAAAACAGGGTAGGGAACGGGTTCCGGTTGAAACCAGTCCGGGAACCGGTTCCCAAAATTCAGACCCTATTTGAACCGGTCCGGGAACCGGTTCCGAGGAATTACCCACCCGGGAACCGGATCGACCGGACCGGTTCGGGAACCGGTTTGAGAACCGGTTTTTAAGGCAGCCCAAAAGTCTAAAAGACCAAAACCCTAATTTGTTTCTACTCTCACGCTCTTACACCCGCAAACTTCCCCGAGCAGCAGACCCTCTCTCTCGAGCGGGCTCGGCGAGTCAGTCCTGCCCAATTCAGGTCCCGATCCAATCTGTGCACGCTCGTGTGTGTTCTTGGGTCCCGCCTCGCTTGTCCTGCTTGGATTTAGGTCCGCCGTTGCGTTGCGTTGCGTTGTGTTGTGTTTCGGTCGTTCGTATTTTGTTCCCTGTCCGATTGTCGTTGCTGACGAAATGGGCTCTCGATGCGTCGATGTTCCCGAGGTGGTGGGATGCCGTCGCTTGTCGTTTTGTGTCCCGGGTTGGTTCGGTATATATTGTGCGCGAGATCTCGCGTTTCTTGGCGTGGGATTCGTGGGTTTGGTTGATCTCGCTGGTTGGGCTTCTGGGTAGTCGTGTACTGTGTGTTTGAGTCGAGAGAGATCCGGTGTCGTTAAGTGTGAGTTCTGATGTGAAAGTTCTGATTTTTTAGAACGCTTGTGGGGTGATGATCTGGAGCGAGCTCGACCTTGTTTCGTTCGTTTCTGATGGATTTCGTCTTTGGTCAATGACAATCTGATGTGGGTGTGATGAGGAAGTTGCTAACATTGTTCGAGCTCCTGACTCCTGTCGACACGCTTTTTTTAGTTTAGCATTGCTTCTTTTGTCATGTCATGTTCAATCCATTCGGAGAAGTGTCTGCATATATATACAAGCATATACTGTTGAATTTGATCTCTTTCGAGCATGTCGGTGGATTAACATAAGGTCTTCGTTGGTTGCAGATATGGGATGAGGATTTCGTGGACGCCTTGCTCACTGGTAGCCCCTTTCTCTGAAAGAATGAAGAGCTCCAAGTTCAGATCTCCATACATATATGACTATGGACTTGCTTCTTTCTATTTTTGTTGTTTGAATTGGGACAATCCTGTTATTTCTGACATTAGAATGACCTGATTTTGTATTTGGAGATGAAATACTGACCTGATTTTGTATTTGGAGATGAAATACATGTTTGGTGTTGGACCTCTTTTCGTTTCTTGCAAGAAGATTGTTGAAAAAGCATATTTTGCAGCTCGGTGTGAGTTGGAAGAGTTCAATTTGATCTTGAGCGCCATTCTAATTTTACTTTGCCATTAGACACTGTTTAGTGCAGCTGGAGTAGTTACTCAGTTCCTACTTTTGGGCTAACATGGGAAGTCGAGAGGGAAAGGTTGGCTAAAATTGGAGACTGTTTATAAGTGTGGATGTGCTTATGCTGATCGAGATTGTAAACGCATTATCTTATATATGAGTAATGTACAGCAATTTTTATACAAAATAGGTTCCAATATAAACAGGATTAACCCTGTTCTTGGACTGGAAAAACGAGGTGGGTCGGGAATAGGGTCCAATGCAAACAGGGTCAGATATAAGGTCCAAAAAAAGAAAACCGGTTATAACAGGGTCAGGTACAGGATCCAGGTCTAAACCCTACCCACCTTGGATCTGATCACCCCTAATGGACATGGGCGTCAGAATATTACTCGCAAGCCGGAATGGAAGCACGGATAATCGTGACTATAGTTTTTGGCATGCCCCCATTAATTTTCATGTTTTTAAATCGTTACATTAAACATAAAACTAGAAAAATTCACATCAAACAGAAATTCCAAATTGATTTTTTGGGAAGAATAATAAAGATGAGGCAATTAAATTCGTAGAAGGGAGTGTACGTGTACGGTACGTGATATGGAGAAACTTCGGACCAACCGGGGTATAGCCTGCCAAACGAGCGTGATCCTCGACAGATGAGCAAGTCTTCGGCGCATCCGAACTTGAAGGTTGACCATCGTCAACTGTACGGAAAAGGTGGCGGCTATAAAAGCAGCTCCTCATGATCCATGTCTTTCCACCCACGTCGAAGTCGAAGTAACTCTCCCGCAAGAAATCCTTCGGCCCAAGGCAGGACGATATGACCGCAGGTGATGGAGATGCGTCTCCCCCGGCCCCACTGCATGCCAGAATGCCGACCAGCGGCTTTTCTGCTGCACCCAGCAGCGCCGGTGGCGGCGATCTTGGAAGGAGAATGAAACAGCGCAAAGAACTGGCCCCCGCCAAGCTCGATGCCTTGGCAGTGCACAGGTGCAGCCGGTGCAGGAAACCGTTCAAAAGTAAGTGTGCCGTCAATGGGCACAAGCGCGTCCATAAGAAGCAGCGGCTCCTGCCAAAGAAGCGGCAGTCACTGACGAAGCGACGGGCGCATGAGGAGCAGGATGAGGAACTTGCGTCGATCTTGCCGAAGTCAGGGCAGGGGACTTTGAACGAGATGGAGGACAGGGAGACGAAGGGCGGTGGCAGTGCCATGGCTGAGGGTGGCCCTTCTTCTTCATCGGAGGCAGCAAAGGCTAAGAGGAAGGAGATCCACATGAAGTTGGATCTGAACAAGGCTCCACAGGACGATAAGAATGGTGATGAAGAGGGTGCTTAAGGGGAGGACGTGAACCACCCAGACCATGAAGAAAGCAAGTTCCACTTTGTCTAGGGTTCGTGCTTCATTTTTAATTAATAAATGAGGGCTGCTACTTCAACCTGGGTCTTCTCGAGTGATTGCGAAGGCGCTCGGGTTTTGGTAGTATCAGTGTGCTGTAGTCATGAAGGAGGTCGTGGTCATGTCGGAAGTGAGTCGTGTCTTGTAGGTCGAGTCGGGGTCTTCTTGTGTGCATGTATGTGTTTGTGTCGTGAGTAAGTTTTGAGTTTAACGACTATGGTCCTCTCTCAATAAAACTATTATTGACACATGCTGGTTGAATATATCATCAAAACATTCGACGTGATTTATTTAACCATTGAACTTTTTCTCTATTGTCTTCTCTTATTGCAAGCACGAGAAATCTCATTTTTATTTATATAGTTAATGACATAAATAACATACTTGGCCGTATAACGTAGTTATGTGTCGCGCGCTTTCCATTATGTGAAGTTCTCTCGTTTTCTTTATTATAAAATTACCACGGTTGATTATAAGCATCCTATATCTTGGAAATATACATAGATAGGGTTCTCCCATGACTAAGAATCCAGAATAAAGATGATCTTATGCAATATGATACCAATGAAGTATATATTAGGAACTAAGATGACATGAAAACTTTCGTTTTGGTTAAATTTAGTGTATGTTTTCAAGGCAATAATTTCAAATAGATAGATAATTTTAATTAACTTTAAATAACGCCATGAAAAGGAGACTACCAACTTTTAAGTAACAATGCAAAATGAATGTAAGACAAAATTGGCATATGGCCTTTCCATTTGGTTTTGGGCTCATTTGATTTGGCTTTGAGAAATTATTTTTGGGAAAATGTAAATAACCTTAGGTTAAAGGAGTTTTTCGAAATACAAATAATATTTAGTAAATTATAATTTTAAAGTACATTGAAAAACAACTTTGGCTTGAATGCTGGGGTCGAGTGACCCCTCGAGTAGCGCTTTTCGGCCTCCGTTCAACTCCTCCATACAAACCGTGGAGAAGATGAACAGTAAACAATGCTAAGACTTGCATTCTAAGAATGATATTTTTCAAAAGACTTCCAGACTTGCTTTGGGCTAAAGACCTTTAAATCATTCTGGAAATGCAATTGCATTTCCCCAAAATTGAGCAAAAATGAACCAAACATTATTTGCATTTTCCTAAAAGTCTTTAGAGTCCAAAACCCATTTGAAATATTGAACCACACGGGGCCTTTATCCTCCTTATCTTGAAAAAGCGTTGAATTGACATGACATCCTCAGATAAAATGATCCCTAGTTTGGGAAGAAACCTTAGACGAGAAAGCTTTCATTCCATCGTAAATATCATGTTAAAAAGCATATGTGTACACGTTAAGCCCACAAATATGAACTGAAATAGGAGAATTTTCGCAAGCCCGTTATCTTAGATGAAAGTATCATTTATGAAGGTCCTTTTCCAACAGCGAGCATTAGCAAGAGCAAGTTAAAACTTTTGACTGGCTTTTAACTTGAAATTACAGTTAAAAACAGAAATGAGCAGTCAAAATTACCTCGTCACGCTGACGCCCCCCAAACGTCTGTCACGATTCTCACGTCACTTGGAATATCATTCATGCCTTCAATCCACAAAGTAGATACTACCTCTGGTTACCTTTTAGACATTGGGATTTGGCCCATGTGGATCGGTTCAGGTCCCTTTCGTGCCTGGTAAGCTTCTCGTGGCTTTCGTGCCTGGTAGTTTCTGCAAGTCCTATCACAGACTTTTGACTTTCTAATGATAACTTAAATTATCACTTTCTTTTTTAGTCAAAGTGATAACAATTTAATTTGATGTATCGGCGTTTGGAGGGTGCCCTAGCTACAATATCGCGATACATGTTGGTTTGACAAGTTGCTTGTCGTACTTTATCACTCTTTTTTGCCCGGATTTGTTATACTTTGACCTTAATGCACTATGAAGAAAATAGCAAAGCAATAAGGACTCCCTCAGATACTTAATTTGATGAAAGCAAGCACCGGTAATCAAGTATAGCTTGAGCCGGAACCTATTCCGATTTGCAACATACACCGAGATTTGCGTGTAATCGATGGACGGAATGTAATGATGTGCCTCACAATTCGACTATATAACGTAAATTTCTTTTTTAAGACTTTATTTTCTTCTTTATTTTTGCTTTTCCATAAAATTTAATATATATACATTGTGAAAATTTTACGTGCTTCAAATTAGAAGACGGTCAAGGTCTGTAGGTCGTAAAATTTACGCAGACACGTCTCCATTTTCTTTCAGGTATTTAAAGCGGCAAGTTTAGAATAGACGTACATGACTTTTCAGAAGACTTCCATTCCGGTCAGGTCGGCACTAGTTTTTTTTTTTTTTGGTCGAAAGGTCGGCACTAGTTTAAATAGAAAAGCAGGTGCCAATTCGCATAAAAGTGGCACACGCCTCCTCCGTCAATTCGAAGTTCCTTCCTCGCCCACTTTTACGTCAGATTGCCATGAACGATTCCTTTTTTCTTTTTTCTTTCTTTCTATTTGGGGTCCAAGCAATGCACAATTCCCCAGCTGCTAATTACGGTTTAGCTGGTACCTTGTGGGCCCGTGATGGAGAGAGAAAAGGTTCGGTAATGTATATATATATATATATATTTTTTTTTTATCATCTCTTTAGTCTACTTTATACTCACTCTTAGACTTTTGTCACGTGGGAGCTCCTGAAACTTACGCGTCCCCACCCCATCCCCCTGAGAAGGTGAGGATTTGAACCCCTCACCTCCCCCTTCCAAGTTGGAAGGGTGGCTACTGGGGCGAATCCCAGTGATCGGTAATGTACGGTTTGTCGTGCTATTTACTTGTCATACGCGCCTTGTGTTGTCAGTTTTTGCTATGGACAACCGACTAAACAGTATTTAATTTTATTTTTTCATTATCGAGAATAGATTTGAAAGAAATTTATTTGGTAAATATTTTATTCTCAAAAATAAATTTGGAGTAGAATCAAGGAATAAAAAAAAATCGATTCTTTATTTTTGAGAATAATTTTAAATCAAGTCAATCGAAATTTTTTCTTTTCTTTTCTCATCTTCTTTCCTTCTTGTTTTTCTTCCTTTTTTCTTCTTTTTCCATAGGCATCAGTCGCCGGCGACTGGTTGGGCAAGGTCTGGCGAGCCTCGCCAAGTTGCTAGTGTGGCCTTGCCTGCAAATGACGACCCTTCGGTGAGGTCAACGGTCATCCCAAGGCTGATGATCGGCTGAAGAAGAAGATAAAAGAAAAGAAATAAAGAAATAAAATTATTAAATAAATTAGAAGAAAATGGTTTGGATTAGAAATTTTAAGGATGATACCAAACGCAATTCTATCCCATAAGCAATTACCAAACGCCTTCAAATACTTAGAATTTGTTTCCGGGAACAAAATTAAAAAGAATAATTTCTGATCAGAAATTATTTTTGTAAATAAAATGGTTACCCAACGCGCCATTAGGCCCATGTCACCTTGTATTTTGCCAGCGCGCCAAGGACGAAAAAAAAAAAGAAAAGAAACAATTAATGCTTAACCCTTTAGGGTTTGCATTTGATTGTGATATCAAAGAATTTTCTGCTTGTTAAGAATTTGCATATTCAAATCTTACCAACTTTTTCAAATTGTTTTAGATAAGAGTCGCTTACATAGGTTAAAGGATTCAACTTAACTCGTGTTAGGGTTTGTAAGGTAATCCTTGAGTGTTCTGGTAACCGGATCTTCACACCGTACTCATAATTTATAAAATAATAATAATAATAATAATAATAATAATAAATAGAGGAATGCTCATACCAATATATAATTTTTCTTATTTAGATTTTGCAAATTTATTACTAAAATGTGAGTATCTAAGAACTTGTTTGCAGGTGCACCTAATAATTAGGATACATACAAGTCTAAAAAAAAATTGTGGGGAACTACTCATATGGTCTGTAGCACTAGAATCAACAATAAACCCATTTTTAGACTCAATAGAAAGTGCATTAATATTACCAAAAGTGCCAAAGGGACCCCGAACCATGTGTTTGAAGTAGTTGTTGAACCTGTAGCGCTAGGGACTCTAACTTGGATTGGAAGTCTATGGTATTCCTTGAATTTCTATCTTAGCGTCCGAACCCTTGTCCTCATTTGGATGCAGCGGATGATGTAGAATCCAACATCATTCCTTGCAATGCTCGTCTCGATTACAATGATCACAATGAAAATGAATGGGTTTCTTACCTTTCCCCTTAACAAACCAAGTACCAGCATCACTCTGCTTGGCATTGGAACTAACAGTGTTTGCCGAGTGCTCTAATGAGCCTACTGATGGTGCCACAATCAAGTCAAAATACACGACTCTCCTCCTTGTTTCTTCACTTTGTATTATGGAGTACATGGTATTAAAGGACGGCTATTGCGGCCTTATAAGGATGTCATGTTTGGTGTCTTCAAACTCAGGCCTTAGGCTTGTCAAGAGATAAAAAAATTCTATCTTGTTCTTCCCTTTGCACATAGTCACACGCATTCTGGATTGCAGGTTTGTACTAACGTAGTTCATCCCATTGTTTCTTCGTGCTCCCTAGATGTTCTATGAATGATTGATTTGCAACTATTTGTTGAAGCTCAAAAATTCGAGATGCATTATTGGCTTGGCCATACATCTCAAACAACAAATCCCACAATGTTTTGGCCGAATCTGAGTAAGCAAAAATCTCATAGATTTTAGGTTCCATTGAGTTGGAGATCCAAGTCATAACATTGTGATCACTTGCTTGTCATTCTTCATGTTGTGCAATATGGAGGGCCCAACGAATCAGATAAAACAATTGAAAGTAAGGAAAGGGAATTGAACATCAAATTTATGTGGTTCGGTATAAATATCGAAACATATAACTACGAAGAGAGTAACACGGAATTTCATTATAGAAACAAGTGATACAACAAAGATTATAATTTTTGACAAAAAAAAAAAAAACAATTACAATCACTTGAACACTCAAACACACTCTCGGTATTTCCTAGCCCTCAATTATACCCAATAACTCACACGGTGTTTAACCCCTTACAACTTCTAGTGAAACCTCACTCAATAAATTAAACAAATTCTACTCACAAGAATTTATCTAGCTAAATTACTTAGATGTAATTATAACGAAAAAAATCTCCTATGAGAAGAACTCTCTCTTCTCTCAGCCACCGAATAGAACTTGGCGCACTTCTTGTCGTCAGAAGTTCTCTCCTTTTATAGGAGAAACAAGATGGAAATATGATATCATTGAATGACAGCACAGGCGCCCACAATCAACACAACGTCCACCAAATTTACGTTCTTGCACATGGGCCCTTCCTTCCTATTTCTTCAATTATTAACAAAGACAAAAAAGAAGGGAAGGGGAGAAAGCAACCTCGATGGAGCAAAAAGTCAAGAAGATCAATGACCAAATGAAGAAAAGATATTTCTTCATTTCATGCTACACGTTCAGCCATGAGAAGAATTTCTAAAGTTGGATAATTCTTTCGTTTGCTGAGAATACGCGTTGTTTCTCGTTAAATGCTTCGCAACCATGCTCCCTCATTTTGGCTGATCAATTCACAACATGCTACCTCATTTCGGCTGATCAATTCACATAGGCCGCTTTTTGACTGGCATGTGATCAAGTTCACATATTCTAATCAATCCGGTTTCATTCGACGAGCTCAAATTCGAGACATATTTCAGCACTTCAAACTTTGGATGAGTTTTATTGGGGACTTTAGTTTACCCAGTAATATATCCAAGCCTTGATCGGCCTCCAAGCGCAATGGTTACTACTTGCGACCATGGGAGATAATTCCTTCCATTTAGCAAAATAGATGTCAGACATTTGCTGTTTCCCTTGTGCACTATAGCATTCGCTAATTCTGATATGAAGCTCGCGCCTTTGTCAGGAAGTTTTCTAGGTTCTAATATTGAATTTTTCATGGTGCCCAACCAATAGCCAACACCCAAAGAGGATGTGGATAAGATGAGTTCTTCAAATAAGCAGGGTCATAACCTGCTTTAATACCATGTAGATAATCAAACAATCACACAAAGATACAAAGGTTAACGAGGTTCGGCAATGTGCCTACGTTCTCAGACAAAAGCTCTCATTCTCTTTTGTTATTTTGTTGTATGGACCATCTGCCATTGCTCTATCATATGTACAGGAAAGGTTGCTACAACAAGAGAAACAGGCAACCAAAAGATAACTAGAAAAGGTGAGACACCCCAAAATTATAGGAATACAATATTAACAAATTTCCTTTCCTAAGATAGGAAACAAAATCACGCCAACACACTTCATCTGTCAACAGGCATTTGAGTATATGCTAGAATCGCTAACTCCCTCTCTACTACATCATGCTCAACGTATGCTGTGCATGCAACAATAAGCACCCTCTCGGAGCAAGGGATCACGTCCAAACCCAGGACGGGGTACACTTTAATAACTTTTTCTTGCATGTAATTTTCTCAAGGTAATGCCAAAAGATTTATTAGATTACGCATTACATTTATAGGTGCCTTCTCCAAATAAGACTTGCAAACTTCCAAATTTTTCCCTTTCTTGATAAGTTAATTTGCACTCTACAAGTCCAGAGCGTCTCTGGAGGGATTCGATCTCGGGTCCCATTCCAACCCTGTCCCGGAAATGGAGCTTACTTGCTTAATTTTGATCAAATGCCCCTGTATCACCTTTCAAAATTGGTTACCATAAATTGAACTGTTGGGTATCTACCGAAGAAACAAGTCTAAATTTTATTCCATTTCGTTTGAGAAGTTTGACTTGATTACTTCGTTATAGGACGACTCATATCTCTCACAAGAACACTGTGCATATGTTTCCAAATCCTTAAGTCGACATTGAGACCTAACAGTAGAGTCTATGTAAGGAAAGGGAGACACCAACATGAACATTCATTACTCCTGCCTAAGCAAACGTGTATGATTGAACTTCAACAGCCAAAGAGCATCGAAATAGCATAACAATGCTTATAATATTTTCTCACTGAGATTTATTTATGTATACTCTATTGGAAATTTTCTATAATATGGGCTTACATTAATTTATTAGTATTCTATTTTAAATAATCGAATTAATAGATATTTCAATATTTGTTGAACCCGATCTGATTGAATTGGGTATTGGCATCTATTGATAACGGGCCTAGTTGAGCAACAAAGTGTAGGCTTGTGTTTGACTGAAGCCCGTACTGGGAAGGGCCCAGTTGACACGCTGTTGATTAGGGTTTGGTAGGTCCCTCTCTAACTTATAAAATGGTAGGTTATACCTATCAGTTGCTTTAATCTCATTGAAAGCTGCTATATCGAAATAGGTCATAGAGAGAAAGATCTGACATTCTAATAGATCCCTAATTATCAGAGTGATCTACTTTTCTTCAAGTGAAACGATGACTCAAATAGGTACGCTTTAATTCTACTATATTTATTAATCTCGGTGTTTTACTATCATATATAGATCCGTTTTTCATGATTGATTAGTTGTTTATGTGAATAAATTTTCTACATACTTTACTTCAAAGGATGGCTCCAAGATATGGGAACATGACTGAAAACATTTGATGACATTCCAAGCATCATCATTTTGGCCAATACATATAAATGGAGGGCAATCATGATAATGCCCTCCTTGTCAGATTCCTGCTTGAAAAAAAAAAAGGCAATATAAAATAAATAAAAAATTGCTAACAACAATAATAATGGAGGAAGTGATAGATTTATAGGCTTCGGGGTCAATGGCATGAGGTGCTAGCTCCTTTACTTTTTTCAAAAGAAAAGCAAACAAAATTCTCTGTCAAATATTGAAATCTTCATGTACAGATGATAATGCTCGAAGAGAAGCTCCACCCATTTGCTCTCTCAAGGAAGGCCGAATCAATGGGGGTTCGAAGTTGACTAAATGGTCAGTCCAGTCATGGATAAGTCAAGAAATGGTAGGAATGAAAAGAGATTGCCGTACAAAAACGCAGCTTGGATATGCAATAACCTAGGAAGCTAATTGGGCCGATGGAGTGTTGTAAGAGCCACTTTTAAGGGAGGTCGCGACCTTAATGACTCAATCAAGGTACGGATAAGGAAGAACAATGGTCCTATGGAGACAACGAAAGGAGTAAGTTGCATTGGAAATGCCTGGTTAAATTTTATGTTACTTTTGGGACTGAAAAGAATGCACTAATTTATGTCTTAGACAACGAAAGGAGTAAGTTGCACATCGATTTCATTTGTTTGTGCCTCCTTTCGGTGTTTTTCTGTTCTGTAAACTTGATAATTGATAAGATGGTTCGACTATCACCTCATGGTGTCCAACTATGAAAGTTATTGCCTCCAATGCAACTGTGATTCTCAACTGTTACTTGAGCTAAGTACCGAATGGGAATCCCTCATGGTTTGCTATAGTTCGTTGGAGCATCGAGGGATCTTGTACTAAAAAATTGAAGGCGCTTGTTCCAATCCCACTAATTGTATGCAAATTGCTTTTGGGTTAAGATACCTATGTACTTAAGTCAAAGATTTAGACTTAACTGGTTCATGAGACTTATGGGGTGTTTCCTAGGTCTACGGGGGCTTGTGTCCTTAAATTATAAAAACAAAGAGAAAGCACCAATGATGTCCACCTCATTCGATGTTGGGATACACTAGGTATTCATGTATCATCTCATAATTTTTCGTCTCACTGTCTAATAATCTTTTATTCATGAAGCTATCTATGATAAATTCCTATCCCACGAAATTTGTTGAGCACAGTATGTGAATGACTCAACCCATTCCACATGTGCCAAACTCCCAAAAGTTATACTTAAATAACCACATGAGGTGATGATTAGGGTAAATTTTTATCTGTGAATCATATCACAAAGCCTTACCCAACCAATGTGGGACTTTGGGTATCACAAACTCCCCTCCCCTTCTCGCTAGTTTTCGCCAATATGGCCCAGCAATACTCCCCCTATTCAATGCAAGATCAAATCCATTCATACCATTTCGTTAGCCTATAAGCTTGTCAAGAGTTGTACTTTGTCTGAACCCTCTCGCTTTAGCAATAACTCCCCATCCCTCATTAGATTGTGTTGGGCCAAATCCTTCCTTAAATCATGCATCTACTCTGATACTATTAAATGACCCTATGTATTTCACGTGAGCCAAGTGCCTAAAATGAGTACTCTAAATAATTATACAAGGTTGTGATTATTTTGAGATGAATTTTAATTTATGAATCACATTCACATCGTCGATCTCACCCAACCATTTGAAGACTTTCGGCATCACAATATGTCCAAACATCGGCGCCAAAAAAGTGATACAGTATTTTCGCTCGTTGTGAGTGTTCGGGACAGTTTCTAGGTACAACTTGCTTATAATTTGAGCTTTCAAGATCAAACATTCATGATTATCTAATAAATGGTAAATATAAACAGTTAAGGCCGCTCCATATTTTTTTTTCTTTTTATAGAAAATTAGCAAATTTTTGTGGGAAAAAAATATGAAATAATCAAAGCACACCTTGACATGATAGGAGGTCCTACTTCAAATGCTCTCATAAATAAGTTTGTAATTCAATTTAAAAGTACTGTTGTTATTATAAGGAATCTTCGAGGAAAAAAAAGGGTTGTATAAAGGAAGCATTTCTTTTTTCGATAATTACATTGTCTCTTGGGGGTAAGTAATACTAAATTCCAGAATCCATATAGATTTTACCTAAAACTTAAAACTTACCCATTGAAACGAGTCATTCATTCTTTGGAATCCATAACTTTCTACCCTATCACAGGTTATGAGGTTGCTTTCAGGGTCTACCTAGATTTTATCTAAAGATGAGCATACTTTCAAAATAGAACCTAAAATCCAAGAGTCAAACTAGTAGGAACGATAGAGCGGCTCCTTCGTCGGGTTCGGAGGTCGGCTTCCAAGATATGTAATCGTGAAGTTAGGTTTGGGACGTGTTTCAAGAATTGGGGAATTTATTTTACTTTCAAAATAGAACCTAAAATCCAAGAGTCAAACTAGTTCCAAGTTCTAGATAAGTAAAATCTAATACCTTGGACAACTTTTTGTGTTTTCTTGGTTATATCTTCGCACGGTCCTACAATATTCCATGGCATCGATGATAAATATATAATTTGTAACTACTAATCTAAGCTACCGTTATATGACTGAAACTTTTACTTTATTAATGTTTCATATTTTTCATGTATCTAAATATAAATTATGGTAAGTAAATTGTTGTAACAAGTGAAGGTCATTAGAGGTGATAATTCATTGTAATCGTTCAATTAATAATATATGTGGAACTTGGATAAATACTGGAATTTCAAGATATGAAAGGTAGGTTTCATGTTCTAATAAATGAGGAACATGTTCCAACGAGTAGATTCAAGGTTTTACTTAGAATCTATTTGGAATTCGGAACTGCTCACCCTTAGTTCCACCTAATCAACTTTAATGAACACTTACTACTAATCCATTAATTACAACTTATATTTCGACATACAAAAAATATGAAATATTAACAAAGTAAAAATCTCAATCATAAAATAAAAACTCCGTAATAATTCCAGATTATACACTCATCATCGAACTCCATGGAATACCGCATGATTACATAAAGACATAGATCAATAAAAACACAAAAATTTGTTCAAGGTTTATGTTCTAAGTTCCAAGTTTCAATTACCTATTGAAACGGGTTCTCAAATTTTTAGAATCTAAAAATTGACCTACATATCTTGAAACTTGGAACCGGACAGGTTTCCACTAATTCGGTTTTTTGGTTCCAAGTTCTACCCTGAAACCATGCTCACCCCTATCTATTTCTATAACTTTGGTTGCTTAGTTGGAACACCCAACCTTAATCACCTGGTGCTGTTTAATTAAACCCTTGATTAACAGTAAAAATTCCTACGTGGTTAGAGCATTCTTTTGGAGCATATGTATGCTTAATCGAAACCATTTGGGGGTCAAAGAAAGGAAGAAACGAGAATCGGCTTATCGAGGATATTTCTCATTCAATACCTGTTTTCTGTTGAATTAATAATCCAACTCCGATACAACGATCTTCTTCAGAATTATTAGTCATTCGCTCTCGACAATCGCAAGCACAGGTGTCTTTTGGAAACTCATGCCTGCCTCACATTCTATACACAAACTCATTTGGTTTAGCCGTGACTTGAACGTATGCTCAGTAGTACCCATATTTTAAAACCAAGGTGAGGCAAAACTCCTGAAAATTGATGTAAGCTACTGCATCTTTGGAGGTGTTGCGACTGCGCAGAATTTGCCAAACACCATTCAAAAGTCGTAGCACTCGTTTTCGCCGTTGAAAATACGGCAGGAAAAATATGCCAAACAGTCTTGTCGCAACCTTAACCAATTGGGTCATCTATTGATTTTCTTACAAGTTCACATTCTGTTTCTAAAGACTAGAACTAGAAGTCCGCTTCTGCAACAGACATTGGTCTGGTCCACTTACATTCGCCAGTCTGGGCCATGTCGGGACAGGCAATTAGGCCTCTATTGATCTTTCTTTATCAGGATTATAGTAAGATCCAATTCCACCAAGATTGAAACAGAAACAATAACCACCAAGCAAGAACAATTCAACTGTAACAAAGCGCAATCTCCTCGACTTATTTAAGACTCGAGATCAAACTGCAGATCGAGAAATTGATGAATTTAAATCGTAGTGAAAGGAACTCCTTTAGACCACCCCAAGATTGGAGAAATTAGGACGGGTTGAAACCACTGAAATTATTAGTCCAGTACTTCAATAAGTCTGAATACTCTATAGACTTGAAAAAAAAAAAAAAAAAAAACAGAGGAGGTGACAACAATCTGATTGATGTTTGTTTGCAGCACTAAAGTTCTATTTATCAATTCAAGATTCATTTGTTAGCATGGCATCCACATTGGTCAGGTGCCGTGCATGAAGTGTACAAGTGCTCCTGGTATTTTGTGCGACCGTCAGCCAGTTGTTGGCCCCATCAAAAATAACATGAGAGAAGGTCATTTGAGATGGTTTTGATAAGGTTGAATGAAGACCTTGGGATTTTCTAAAGAGGTTTGAGGGCAAATAAATACACGAGTTAAAAAGAGATGGAAAACCCAAAAAGTGGAACTTGAAAGGAGATAAGGAACTTGAAAGGAGATAAAAACAAAGGTATCGGTAATTTAAAGCTTACAAATCAAATCAAGGATTAAGCGCAATGACATAATAGGATCCATATTGTCGACAACACTTAAGTCTGATAAGGCTTGATTTGTTGTTATTGTCACGGTCATTCACATTGCGGTAAAAACCAATCAATTAGAGTAAAAGTTAGCATATGATATGACCACGACCATAATTTGACGTGCAAGTGTTCATCGACTTCATTTTGCTCTCCGTGATATTTATCTCCTTCAATTCCCAGCAAGAAAGAAAAAAAAATATATATGCTGAAATTCAGTGGAATAATGTTAGCATAGCGCTAGTTAAGCTACTATTCTCAGCTTTGGAAAATCAGCTACACATCCAGAGAGCAGAGGAACATTGTGAAATAGTTTCAAGTTTCTTGTTTTCCTTTATCACACAAAAAGAGGAGAATCTCTAAGAACACAGAAAATTTTCCTCACTAAAGTTGATGTTCAACAGCATTATGCGATTTTATATTACACAGGACGATGACTACGAAATTACACAAACATTCTTACCACAAAATAAACAACTCAAGGGATTTAAAAGCCTATCAAGAAGACATGAACGTGAGGACCTGCTACATGATAGGCAGTCGCTTCCGTGCAGCGACCGATGATCAGTGCCTGTCTTCATGGGTACATCTCAAATCTCTTGGTCCCTTTCGGTCACGCCACTGAAGGGACAGGACACTTGTAAGCCTGATTCTGGCACTGTCTCCTTGTAACCGGTGTCCTCGGAGATAGGCTCGAAGTGCCGAAACAGAAGTACTGACCCCTAAATTTCTTGCGGAAGGAACCTCGTTTATCCTTTGTGTTCGGACTTCCATCTGTAGTGACTTCCTTGGAGCATGATGGCCCGGCAACCTCATGTTCAGCATAGACACCCTTCTGCTTATAATTGTTCACTGAATTGGGCGATGAAAGTGGTGACTTTGAAAACGAGCTCGAACGAGACCGATGGGGAAGATTCACGCTTGGTACAGCCTGCAAAACCCCTTCCCTTAAACCTGAAGCCAACTTCTTCCTATTGGATGGACTAGAAATATTGCTTCTTACTGACAGCGTCCTCTTGTTATTAGGAAGCGAAGTGGGCTTCGAGAATCTCTGCCGAAGCGGGACAGGGGTTTCATCTGAGCTGCAGTTACCTGATCCTCCATCACCCGATCTTTTACCTCTCTCGGTATTCTTTTCTTTATTACGAGGCCACATTAGAACCTTTCTGAGCCGCTGTGCAGCAGAATTAGCAGTGCCCGGTTTCTTACAAATGAACGAGCTGTCATTCTCATTGGTTGAATCGAATGAAGATGAAACAATTCCGGGAATAGCCAGATCATTGGCATCCAATGCATTCTCAATGCCGGTATGCAAGAATATCTCACTATCAACTATTCTAAAGGACGTCCCTGGACTGCTTCCATTAACTTGCATCTTCAAATGGGAAGCAATGGCTTTTCGGGCTGTGAAGTCCCGAGCTCCAAACATTCCCCCTGCTGAAATCAATTGTCTAATCAAGATATCTGATGATACAGAATGTGGCCGTTGTTTGAGTAGATCGAGTGCAGTCATGCCATCTTCATCACGCACATTCACGTCAATTGAGCGGACGGTCATCAGAAGTTCAATCAGTTCTGAATGAACATTCCCAATGATTGCCATGTGAAGAGCAGTTCGGCCATCATTATTCTTTGCATTTATGATGTCGTCCAAAGCATTTCCATGTACCAATTGCTTCATGAGCTCCATCTGCCTATCCAATCTTCGGAAACCAGGAGTTTGGAACCCTGAAATTGCCATGTGGAGGAAGGTTTCTCCAGCAGCATTTCTGATGGAGACAGATGAGGGTGAAGCAGCTATCAGGGCTTGGACTGTGGCTAATTGACCCTTAAGAGCAGCAATGTTTAGCGCTGTATTGCCTTGATGGTCTGTGGAGTTGCCGATATCAAAGGATTCTGTAAGGTACTTAACCACCTGCAGTAAAATTCGAGAGAATCGGTTAACAGATTGACAAATGATGAGGTCGTTCCAACCGAGTGAACATGGAGAACAATCAAAGCTATCGACATCTGAAAGGGATGTTTCATTTCATAAATTTTGATCTCCAACAAAGTAAAACATACGGTAAAATCCATTCTCGAATCTGCCAAGATATCGGTGTTGGACAAGGAAATGAGGGAAAATTCTTGCTGTTGAAGGATAAGAATATCAATAGCTTACAGAAAAAACTAGAATATTAGGGGCCTTGACCTAACGTCTGTCCTTCTGAAAGTGACATCTATGAGTCCATTGCCAATCTCAGAACTTAAAGATTTGCAGAGGCAAAGCAGAGTCAAGCAAGATTTATCACAGGCTACTAACGTCAAACTTATATTTGAACATCATAAACTCACATCTTCATCACGTTTCATGGAGGATTACAAGCTAAAACATCCAAAAGCCAGGGCACGAGATTTCAAAATATAATTTGACCAACTCACCTCAACCCGTCCTTTGCTCGCAGCTGCATGTAAGATGGTGGATCCTAGAGCATCTCTATAAGCCAAAACATCGGAGCAATTGCTCAGAAGCTCCTTCAGAATCCTCAAATTCCCTCCCCTGGCTGCAGCATGAGCAGCCCTGTTCATCATCTCCCACCTATAAAGTGAAGGAATCTCCCCGATATGCTCCTCCAATTCTCCACCTTTCCCCGTCGAAAGCCTAGGCGAGACCGCGAAATCGAAAACGACCTTGAACACTTCACAGCTCTTGCTCCTAGCAGCAGCGTAAAGCACATCAGTGACCCCGAATTCCCCTTCTCCAAAAACAAGCAAAGGGTCCCTCTCGAGCAGTTCTTTGATGAAACCCAGGTCTCCGGCCGACGCGGCGGTGTACATGAGCCACCCGCCGTAGCCGCCCCGGAGGAGGGAATTCTTCTTGCCCCTCTTGGACTCGCACTCCTGAAAGAGCCTCCGCGCGACCTGGGACCGGCACTTGGCGACGTCGTGGAACTTCTCGTCGTCGTCCCACACGGTCTCGAGCCGCCGGATCCGGCGGAGGGACGTGAGCTTGATGAGGTGGTTGTTGTCGATCTTCAGGAGCTCGCGGACCAGGTCGTAGTGCCCATTCGCAGCCGCCCAGTCTATGGGGGACGCGTACCACCACTGGTCCCTGGTGCTCTCCCAGCGAAGAGGAAAGTACGTAGGAGCCATCAAGAAGACGAATATCGCAACAAGGAAGGGTTTCTCAACGGCAGCTCGATCCAGAATCTCAGAACAAGACCACCCCTCGGCTCAGCAAGACGAGAAAACACGAACGGGTCGATGCGCTTTACTCAATTCCAAGCACTCCTCACGTGCATCCCCCCACGACCAACCAAACACCGCCGATCAAGAACGTCTCGACGGAAAAAGAGAGGTACCCACGAAGTATCTAGCTCTCAAAGAGGCGCTGGAGGTGAGTTAGGACGGGTTGACGAACGGCAGCGAGCGGCTGGCAGATGAAGCGGCTTCTTCAATGGCGGGTGTCGAGGAATAAAGCGGGAAGCGGAGAGAGAAAAAGGAGGATGGGGGGAAAGCGTGCGTCGACCAAGGAACGAACAAAGACGCGTGAGAGTTAAAGCGGGGAGGTAAAAGAGAGGGGAGAGACGACAGAGATGGCTGTGCTTAAATGATAATAAAGTTCGCGCATTTGCACGACATGGAAGAAAGAGAAAGGTCTGAGCAGCTCTGCGTCTGCGTCTGACCGACTACCTGAATCGATGTCCGTCGCTCGCAGTGCCGTGCGACACGAATCGACGTGTCGATGGGAGTGGAGATAAAAGAGTTTCTTTTTGCAATTTATGTTTCGAAAATTAATTCCCTGGAAATCCTGATATTAGATTTCCTTCCGATTCTGTCCGAACTTTCTTCTTTTTTCAAGAAACCCAACTTTCAATCTATCCTCAGATTTACTATGGTCCGGTCCCCACTTGACTTGAAAATACACGTCAATAATAAATTCACATTAATAAGATGACGTGAAATTTTTTCTTTAAGAAGAAACCATTCTAGAATATGAAATTAGCTTAAACCACTAAGGATTCGCCCCAGTGGCCACCCTTCCAACATGAAAGGGGGAGGTGAGGGGTTCAAATCCCCACATTCTCAGGGAGGGATGGGGGTAGGGACGCGTAAATTTCGAGAGTGGGTTGCGACTCCCACGCCTTGCAAGAAGAAACCATTCTAGAATATGAAATTAGCGACAAACTAATAGCAATGCTTAGATAAAGGGCTAATGGGTAGATTTGGGATTAGAATAAAAATTTATGATTTTCCTTTTAGACAAAAAAAAAAGTTTGAGATAAATTTAGGATTGGACCTCAAATTGATGGGTTCTATTAGACAAAGAAAAGTTTGGGAAGATTTTGATTGGACATATACTTTTGGCTTCTCGAGATAGAATTTGGATTAAATCTAAAGTTTGGGGTTTTTTAGGTAATTAAGTCGATGTGAATGTAATATACTAAATTTCATAATAAAATTATTCTAGTTTTCAATTATACCCCTGAGATGATCATAGAAATGTGATGTTATATCGTGTAAACTTGTGTTTTTGACAATCATTTTATATTTCATTGCTTTGTAACATTATATATATGGCATGATATTAAATTTCATTATATAAAAGACGCACCGTCGCAAATAAATGTAAGTGGGTCATGATATAATTTCACAACTTTACGACATATCGAGATAATTAGGTGCAAAACTACTGTAAAAATATGTGGTTCTATGGTATATTATTGTATATTAGAAGTACGGATATTTTTAGCAATGATTAGCGTTAATTTGGTGGAGTGAGAGAGGAAACATGAACAGCGATTGATTGAGGGAAAGGCCTAAACCTCCGGAAAAAGGAATGAGATAGAGGAATATTTCGCTTTTAGGCAGACCTGATCATGAAAGCTTGATGGAACATATTGACCACAAGATGGAAAGATCAAGGACAATTTGTCGTGTCTTCCGACCAAGAGAAGAGAAAGCTAAATTCCCTTTATTCCAATTTGCATGATGATGGTGATGATGTAATTATAAACTCTTGGAAGATCAGAACTTTAGGATTCATCAAGGAAATGTCGTGGTAATACCATAGATGATCAATTTAGCTTCTTCTTTTTTCTTTTTTTTTCCCTGAAGCTTCGGAAGAGTTAATGAATTGAGAGGTTATGCGTGTCATGATCAGGAATGTGATCCTTAGATTATTGGGTTTACATTATTCTAAACTTGTGGGCCATTAGGGGTTGATTGGTTCTTCTGCATTTTTTTTTCATTCAAGGAGGCATCTTTCATTCAATAGCAAAGAGTGTGAACCAAGATTTCTAGATAAATGTGATAAAGTATTAATACATCCGACACATGATCTAAATGTGAAAATTTACCCTCTAGAAAACGAAATATGGAATGAATTGATGTAAATAACGAGATTTTGCTATTTCTTTAAGATACTTATAGTAACAAAAATGGACTTTTCACGTTGACTACAAATCCCGGAATTATTGTTGATTTATTTGGTCAAAGATGGAACTAGCTAGGATAGAATTTCTCACGGGTCAAGAGAAAAAATTTATGGGGTTTTTGAGAAATATCATTTTCGTAAATACTAAAATCAATGTGAATAAGTTTTTAGCTTAGTGGTCATAATAAACTACTTACTCATAAGTCATATCACGATTTAAAGGAAAATATATCATGACATACATAATATGTTATTTCGTCATTTCCAATATGAATTATTATAACGTCCATTGCTGCCGAAATCCAAATTCCACCCTTGAGACACTTTATATGGCAATTTTACCGAGAGATACTTAGGATAGATATTTGGGAATTTCTCTAATATAATTTCTTATGTTAGGGATATTTTATAATTACATTGATTCTCTATATCTTTCTAAAATAATTTTTTATATTAGAGATATTTTATAATTCTGTTGATTTTATATATATCTTAATATTGCTCGTATACAGAAAAAATAGTATCTTATGGCAAATCTGGTCCCAATAATTCAGCGACTCTTCTTTTTCCATTCTTGTTTCTTGGTCAGTTGGAGGCACCTTCAACTAATCAGAATTGCCGGCGGTGGCAAAGAAAAAGTAATCAGAATAGTCGGTGCGGTCGGCAGACTTTCTTGTGAGGCAAAACCTTTCCCCTTTTTAATAAATCAAACTATATCTTGAATACCGACCAAAAAAAAACTATATCTTGAATCAGTTATCCTGCAGCTGACTAAATTCGCTTCTATTTGGCAGGCAATTAGGCACGGAATCATGCCAAGATTGCCTAATAATTTTGAGAATGTACAGTCCATATGATGTGTCGAGTAGGAATCAAATATAACACCTCACATCCGAGATATGAAATTTTCAAAACGGTTACTGGTTTATTGATATTTATAGCATCAATCTTTACTGAGGAAAAAACACGAACCAAACCATGAGTAAAGGATCAAGAAAGAAGGTGAAGTCAGACATGTCGGAAGGTTCAAACCAACAAGAACAGCCTAATTAAGCATATGGTCACATGCTTGTCTCAACACAATGTCCAAGAATAGTTGTTCAGAAGAGAAGCCAGCCAACTCCTAACCTCCATAACACACCACCATCTTTTTAAATTAATACTAATAATCAGATGGAACACCAACTATTAATTTATCCAAAAGTTTCAATATTCAGTCAGAGGCATACTTTAACAATCTTGACTCTATTAAGCTCTCCCTCATAGCCGGTCTTGGCAAAATGGGTCATGCCTAGATTGGGCTAATCTTCAAACCCCCAATTTTCCACTTGAGAGTGAAGTCAGATGATTCACTTCTTTGCCAAAGAAAGCATATAAAGCTGAGGGATTAAGGAGACAAATTATTTGGGAAAGAGGTCACTGATGAAAGTCTTTCCCCATTCCAAGCAAAGCAACAAGTTTTGCTTCCACCGTGCGATAAAGTGACTTCAAAGCGTCTCCTGCTTAATTGACTCTGGCTTCTTTTGAGGCAATGCAAAGCATTCCTGCTTCCAAGAGTTCCCTCTTGTCCGGAGGGCTGTTGAAGGGACATGCTCTTTAAAGTCATCTCTTCTCTACACTCCAACCACTAAGACTCACAGCACATAAAACATAGAGCCATGAAAGAAAAAGCAGAGTAGGCCATGTGAGCAGAAAAGTTGTCTACTTTTTCATCAATGAACCATAAAAAAGGTCCGCCTTTTTTCGTCGATGATCCATCAAAAGGGCAAGTATCTGTGGATGGTGCGTTTATCCTGATCCCTTGCTTTAGTTGTGACATTGCATGTGATAAGAAGTCAAATTTCACCTCCCCTTTCATGCTACCCTTCAATGCCTCGCTTCACTTTCACCTGCTGCTTTGGCTTTCCCTCGCAGCATCTTTCTCTCTTTAATGGAAGCTACTGAGGACTCAGGTTCCGGATGCTCACATGGGTGATTGATGACCTAAAGAAGAGCCATTATTATTAAAGTCTTCATAGGAACAGTCGGTCACAGGCCAATCAGTACTATCCCTATTGATGAGGCACTTGAGGGTTGGATGGTGAGCATGAAAGCTGGACTAATCAATTGAGCTAATATGATATTTAACATTTGGTTCTTGAATTGCTGATGATGATTGAAACATATCTCCTGTCACTTGAATATGAGGTTCATATGTTATTTATATACATGTGGTTTTCCGTAATGAAATATACCTAAATGTCATGCTTGAACTTTGTTTTTGTCATGACTTGAAGGCTTAGTTATTATCCAGTGAATTCTAACATGTGGTGCATGTTTTAATACCTTGTGGGAAGACCTTTGAGTATAGTATTTGACTTATATACCAATTAGGTTTTCTTTCTTCTTGCACCATGGAACGGTGACACGGCGGTAGAGGAACAGGCTTCCCGATCACAAGGAGGCTGGGAATTTGACCCTTGCGCTCAGGTGCCATTTTCCATTCCCCATTCATGGAAACGTTAGGCCCCATCAAAGTGTACGACACAGTAGAAGCAAGCATATTCTTAAAGACTATGATCATTGAATATCCAGAAAAAGAAGACGATCATGATCTGAAGGAACTCTACCATTTTCGTTGAATCTGGGGGATGAGGGAGACAAGTGGAAGTGGAATCCACCTATGGCTTTCAAATGGTAGATAGTCATCATCAAAAGTATGGCCCAGCTGAGTAGACTTACGTATGGAAAGTCTTAAACTTACAGATGGGTGGGCACAACTAGAAGTTTAGGCATATTTTATAAATCTGTAGAGAAAAGTTGTGCAAGAAAAAGATACTACATATGATAGCATCATTGTCTAAATCCACAGCTTTTACTCAGAAGAAAGTCGAAAACTTTTAATCATATACTGACCTAAACGATGCTTCCTATTTGTCTAGATGTCGTCTATCTCATGAGTCCAGTGTAGGGTATGATTTTCAAGGATCTTCAAGTCAAATTAAAATGAAATGAAGCCAGAATGGAGAATGGAGAACATCAATGGCAGCCAATCTTTGAGAAAGCGGTAGATGTTTACGTGCCTCATCTCATATTAATTTGTATATCGCATTATCTCGCATCCAAAATGGGTTAGTAGTGGCAACAAAAGGCATGAAAAAAATGCCGAAATACTTTCAGCAACTTTTGGTATATGTTGCATAACAAGTCCACAATAATGTCATCCTCTATCTTGAGGGGGAAAAACAACAAAAATAATCCTGCAGTTTAGGTGCTACCATGGCATCCACCATTGTTAAAAGCATTCTCCCAGCAATATATATTTCAGATTTGTCGACTGACATCATTATCCCCCAAAAGCAATAAACATGTCTCGTGAAGAACAGCAAATGATAATAGCCCCACTAGGGAGAAGTATATTCTTCAACAAGGCACATGAACTGTTTAGTGCTGATGCTGAAGTAAGACACAAAATGAGATTTCTGGCATTCCAAACCTAGGAAGACCACCATTCTCAGGAGAGAAGTAAAAGGAAAGGAATGCACCAAGATCAAAAGGAAATAAGCTAACTCTCATTCTTTATCTCATCTTGTGTTTATCTTCTTCTCCACACATGCCCACTGACCACAAGGTAAAATCTTGAATGTTGAGGTGCCTCATGAGTTCTGTAGCATGAAAAAGAAGGACAACTCAATAGATCTTTCACTAGTTCTTGGCTTTGATAGAATTGTTCTCCTTAATCCTTGCTCGGTTGTCTAGTTTAACAAAGCGTTTCAGGTCTCCATAGGGAAGAGTTTCGACGTTCTTTCTCCTTAGCTCACTCAAAGGTGGCTTTTTATCAATCAGGTGCCACAACCAGTCAGGATACTCAGAGTCCGGTAGGACCTTGGGATCTGCTCCATCCTTGAGGATATTCGCACCAACCACAGTCGTAGATTTGACTTCTTTGCTGAGTGTTGATGCTTTTGCTGCATCACCAGCTGCACCACCTTTAGAACCCTTCTTTGCTTTACCACCCCCGGCAGCAAATGTTCTTCGACCAACTATACCAATCGCTTCCTTCACATTGACAATGCCTTTCAATGACCTTAAATGATTCATCGCCATATTTTATCCCTGCAAGATCACTGTCTCTGATACTCAAAATATAATAAGACAGCTGTGAAATTTGAATGCCATACGAAACACATAACGCAAAACAATGTGCACACATGCACATACTTGCTTATAACATGCACACAAACTGATCCTATGTGCACCCAGTGTCACCAATGTTCTGCTTTAAAATTTATGATATGGTAAAAAATCAACTCAAAACTGACTGCAATCTGGTAATAGTCAAGAGAGATGCCCTTAACTGACAGACTTCCCAAATGTAGGGAGAATTTGCAATTTGTTGACGACAGAAAAGGAGAATGCTTCCTTGTTCTTCAAAATTGAAGTGATGCCCCGAAACAATGAATAAGATTTCCGATTTCAGATCCTTATGCACTTTCATCAAGATGCAGAGATACGGCAACTTCTCGATTTCTTATATACTCACTTTTAGTCATAGAAAGCAAATATAACTTCTTATAGATCCTAACCTCAAGTATCCAGTTATCCTAAATCAATTGCAAAGTGCAATTTAAGAGCACAAAATTGGTACCTCCACATCCATCTCCAAGCAACAAACTAATTCTTCATTGTGCATCAATTCCTTTCCATCGATCAAACTTATGCAACGCCATTTCTTAAGATGTGTTGGATAAGATAACCCCATTAGGCGCTACAAACTAAAGCTATCAAGTGCCTAATAATTTAGTGATATACAATTTTTTTTAATTTATGCCAAAAATCACTTAATCCCTAACTTAGCAGGGACCTACTCAACATCCTCAATGCATGATTAAAAGACTGCTTTTGATAAGCATAGAGAAGGCAGCAAGTGGTCTAGTGTGGACTAGTGTTGGATATGGTGATGACCATGGCAATCGTCGAGATAAGAAGATAGTGATGATATCGATGTTGAAGCGATGCTGGTGTTGCAAATGAAGTGATGGTAATGGCCATGGTGTAGTAGTGGTGGCCACCGTGTAGATGGCAATGGCATAGTGGTAGTCATGGATGGGCTAACTGGAGAAATATTTACCATGATGGTGGTAGTGTTTTGAAGGAGATGATGATGGAAGTGAAGGTTGCGATCATGGTTGTGGCATGCGATGGTGGCAGCAATGCCAGCAATCACCAATCTATATTAATCTCTCATGATGTTGATTTCGAAAACATAAAAATAGTAACTTAGTCTTCCATTTTCAAGATAATATATTGTCCCTTCTCATCTTAAGTCAATTCCTAAGCTCTTTACATCATCCTGATATCTCCATCTAAATAGGAGAATTTTCAAGATCATTTTTTCCTCATGTTTAAACAGAAGCATTTTTTCCCATCAAAGAGAACATTCAGTTCAGTATTGCTCTTTTCTGTAAAAGTTGAAACAATGCTCTTTTCCATCATTTAATGCTACATCGATTGTGCAATAAAAGTTTCAAGTTTCTTACTGATGTTAACTAGCTCTAATCATTATCAAACACTTGATTTAGTCCAGTCTTGAAAATCTAGCTAGATTTGAATTATGAATTTGACCATTCATAGTATTCTGCACTAAACGTCAACACTAAAGCAAGCGGCTAAGTACATAGGAAAGAGAAACCATCATATCAAAGGAAGCAGAAAGTGCCCTATCCTATTAGTTTTCACTTATGACACCACCATATCAAAGGAAGCAGAAAAACTGACTGTACTTCAATTTATCATATAAACATCATAGAACAAGAAACGCCACTAAAATTCATCACATCGAGAAACCACAACCACAGTTCTTGGAGAAGCTAAGCGGCAAATGCTCGAACAGACAAGTAGGGAAGACCAAGATAGCTATCACGACTGCGACAAGTGCATCACCCTTCTAGACAAAGTAGACCCTTAATATCTCCACCCATTTCACCGAGCTTCTTCCTTTCTTCCCGAATTCGTGCTCATGTGTACGGCCCAAAGCTCGTACTCAACCAAGTAGGCAAACACGGGAGGCACTCAAAAACTCAAGACGCCTAAGGATCCTCTCCCCTCGTAAAAAAAAAAAAAAAAATGCAATTTCCAAAACCAAATATTACCACATCACTGCAGCGTCTCCACTCAACTCAGTAATTTCATCGAACAGTTGGCGGGTCACGCAGAATCGACTCGTTCAAAATGACATCGTCGCGCATTCCGCGAACACCCGGGAAGACACGGCGATGCAACAGATTGGTTCAAAATTTCTTCGAGAGAGGAGAAAACTTAAAGAAAAAAAAAAAAAAAGCGAACTTGGAGCTGATCTGATCAAAGATCAGCTCGGCAAACAGAGGCAATTACACTACACAACCTATGCAGGTGCAGAAGGAGAAAGCAGAAAGCAGAAGCAGATTCGGAAAAGGTGATCGACAGAAGGACGGCCGGTACGTACCGGGAGTTTCCCAGCGAAGCCGGCGTCCGTCGCGGCGGCGTCGTCGTCGTCGTCGTCGTCGTCGTCGTCGCCTGTTTCCGGCAGCCCTGTCGCCGAGCCGAACGGCGGGGTTTATATATAAAGAGAAGAAAGCGAACTTGGGCCTGAGATTTTGGGCCTTCACGCCAAATGGGCCTGGGCCTTCGGCAGAAACGACCCGTCGTATCGCTCCGACCGCGCATGACCTCTTTCCCAAGTCATCCAATCTCGCTCCCGATAAACCCTAACTCCCTCCCCCAAAACCCCTGCAACTCCGTCCTTTCTCTCTCTAGACTTTCTCTCTCTATCTCCGCTCGTCGATCTGCGCTCCTAGGAGGAAGGGAGGCGGGAGAATGGGGAGCAGCCAGGCGGCGGTCTCGTTCCTGACGAACGTGGCGCGGGCGGCGTTCGGCCTCGGCGCCGCCGGGACGGCGCTGAACGCGTCGCTGTACACGGTCGACGGCGGCCAGCGGGCGGTGATCTTCGACCGGCTTCGCGGGGTCATGGATGAGACGGTCGGGGAGGGGACCCACTTCCTCGTCCCCTGGCTCCAGAAGCCCTTCATTTTCGACATCAGGACGAGGCCGCACACCTTCTCTTCCGTCTCCGGGACCAAGGATCTCCAGATGGTCAACCTCACTCTCCGAGTTCTCTCTCGGCCTCAGGTGTGAATGCATGCAATCGCAATTTCGTGTCTTGACTTTGGTTTAGCTGGCCGTGTATCAATTTCATTTTGTGAGCATTGAGTCGATGTCGATCTTCAGTTTGGAACTTTTCTTGCGATTGATCATAACAGTGCGTAGATATGGGTGATTTCCAGGCAGCATATGCTTCTAGTGATACATTTGCTTTAAGGAGTAGTTGGAAGCCTTTTGGATGTCATTTATCTTCAAACATTTAGAACTTCTTTTTTTTTAATCTCTCATTTGTTCCATGATTTTAATTCTCTGGATTACATTTAGGGTAAAATTTCTAATTTCGTTGTTTGAACGGCTTTTGGGAATTGTTGTTATTAAGTTCTTTGATAAGTTTGTTGGCGAGTATGCAAAAAGTGCAAACTTTATTGGAATAAAGGCAAGATCTTTGTAATCCGATATGTCATACTGCTCCAGGTAATGACGACTGAGAGTAATTTGTTTTGCAGGTCTCTCGTTTGCCATATATCTTCCGGCACCTGGGTCTCGAGTATGATGAGAAGGTCCTTCCGTCAATCGGGAATGAGGTTTTGAAAGCTGTCGTCGCCCAATTCAATGCGGATCAGCTTCTTACTGACCGACCTCACGTCTCTGCACTGGTTCGAGAGAGCCTTATTCAGCGTGCCAAAGAGTTCAACATCATCCTTGATGATGTGGCCATCACTCACCTGTCCTATGGTGCTGAGTTCTCGAGGGCCGTGGAGCAGAAGCAGGTAGCGCAGCAGGAGGCAGAACGATCAAAGTTCGTGGTGATGAAGGCAGACCAGGAGAGGAGAGCTGCAATTATCAGGGCAGAAGGAGAAAGTGAGGCTGCGAAGCTGATTTCTGAGGCAACTGCTGCAGTTGGCATGGGCCTGATTGAGCTTAGGAGGATTGAGGCATCAAGAGAGATTGCCGGTACATTGTCGAGGAACCCGAATGTTGCTTACTTACCTGGTGGACAGCAGGCACTACTGGCACTCAACCCGGCTATGCTTGGTGGGCGCTGAAAAGGTAATCCTGATAAACTCTGTTTCTTCAAAATTGATTGAATTTGGGTTTCAGTATTTGGTGAGTATACTTGCCAAGGTTTGATTCTTATGTTGCTGGGTTGTTCTTGTAGCTACTAGTTTGTATTATTTTTTGGGTGATACATGGTATTTTGAGATAACAAGTTTTCTACTTATAGCTTGGGCTGCTGCACATGCACTTTTGTGGGTTAAAGAGGTCACAAATCTGTGCCTTCTTCGCCAAAATAATTTATAGCTTTACTAGTTTAATGTTAAACACATCATATTAATGAGTGATCCTATAGAAATATGTGATAAGAAAATGTCAGCTTTCGAACATATTGATTATACCGATCAGAAAGAGGTCGGTGTTCTGAAAATCCAACTTTTCCTTATTAGGTTGCTCAGCAAATACCATAGAGGCCCCTCTTTACCAATGTCATCTTCAAAACAACAATGGAATTGACTTCAGTAGTGTATTTACTAATCAATGAAAATGTCCACTTTCCAACATATTGATTATGCCAATCAGAAAGAAGTCAGTGTTCTGAAAACTGCAACTTTTCCTTATTAGGTTGCTTAGCAAATGCCATGGAGGCTCTTCTTTACCAATATCATTTTCACAAGTGCAATGAAATTTACATTTATGTTTTTAAAGATAGACAAACTGAGAGTGAATGTTGTTTGTAATGCAGTATTGCCTTTGTTATTCCAATATATAAGACTAGTTAGTAAAATCCTCATGCTGGAGCTTGTTGATGCCTTCTATAATTTTTTGGGTGGGTGAAATTGCGGCATTGCTTGTGCTAACATAAAATGTATGATGACCCTAGATTAGCTGCCAGTCTATACCGAGCTGCTCATGGGAGAAACGTCATGTTGTGACTAAGCTTCATGTGCTTCATCTTTTAATGTGATGGCTGCTGGCTTCTCCTGCTTTGCAATAATTGTGAAAACTGTCGAATTCCTAGGTATGGTTTCACCTGAAGCTAAAAGACTGATATCCTACCTTCCTTTTGTTCGCAGGGCCTTGTGATATAGATTGATGGCATGAGTTCATGTTGCATATTTCCGGAGGTAGAGTTCACAGGGAGTTTTAAGCTTTTTTCTCTTTTGCACCCTTTTGGACAATAAGGGGAATGAAATCTGAAGTGGCAACAGAAATTTGGAACGTTAACTGTGTTGCTATCCTGGGGTGTTCTCACATTCTGAATTAATGATTTTTCAAGTGCTTAAAACTCTCGTGTCGATGCTATTCATGTTTCAGTTCTCATCGTCCAAGCCTGTTTTCTGTGTGTGGTCTGTCGTAACAGTTATACGGTTTTTATCTGGCTTATGTTTTAGTGGCTGCTATGTGAAAAGAACTGAATTTTGTCTAAAAAAGTACGTTATGAGTACGAATTGCGACAGTTTCATCAGATTTACGACGAAAAAGTTGTTAATTACGAGATTATATTGTAAATTTTTATAAATCCTTGATGTCGTGATTTAGTCATGAAAAATTTAAGACGAAGAATACGTTTGTTTTGCAGAAAATAAATTATTTTAAAAATATTTTCTTATAAAATAATCGCTTGAAATAATCAATTAATGAAAGATGTTTTAATTGTCAACAACAATTTATGTATAAATGTTATTGTGGATGATGAAGTATTTTTCGATTATTCATTTGTTAAGCCAAATAAGTGATATTTTTTTGAGAAAGTATTTTTTAAATCATTCATATTTGGCGAAACAAAAGCATCCTAAGTCGAACATATTGTCTTTATTCAATTTCATGACGTTTTGCTCGGGACGGTGCCTTTTATAATAATTGTAGACCTTGAGAAATAGTTGCAAATAAATGAATAATCCTATATCATTGTCTAAAGCATCTGTTTTGTAGTGCCTTATCAGGCGTCAGGCATTTTTCAGAGATGGATAACTGGTTAAGATCGGATAAGATAAATTTTGATGGTTGAGATTTTCTTGTTTCAATCCAAGGGCCCAACAAGTGGAGTTGTTCCAATGTCCCGTCAACAAAAACAAAATATAGGAAGGGAGACGTGGATAATTCGATTTTTCGCATTCTTAGAGAAGATTGAGGATGTGAATGCTTAGTTTCAAGCAAGAGATTTGACTCCCATTTTGTAAAGAGGCAGAAAAATTTAAACGTGAATTGAAAGTCAAAATAGGATAGACAAAAACTTAAAAATCAAAGGGCTCCCAACTTGTAAGGCCACAGTGCGATATTGTACCTATGAAGCCCCCGTCCAATAAAATCCTCTGCTGCAGCTACTCGGGATAACAGGCGGTGCGCTAAGCACTAAGGCTGCATTTAGCTTAAGGTTGGAAGGCAGCAGGCTCCGTGGCATAAGTCCTCTCTTTCAACTTTTACCATAAATGCGAATGCGTGTTTCTGTCTGTCAAATTTGAACCCTCAAGTTGTATCTTTTCTTCTTTTATCACTTCCCAGTTCTCTCCTCTTTTAATGACTTAACTTCATTGTCCTATACAACACTAGACTAGAATAGCCATTGTTGAATCAATGAAGTCTTTGTGCCAACCCATTACGGATCGATGTACTTCGCCTTTTTGGTTTGGTTACCTTTTGCGCTTTAATGTAGATTTGTAACTGACATTTTCTGCGAAGCTTGTTGAAAGATATGGTGACGCCGTGCAACCGTACGTGCTATAACTCAAATGATGATTGGATATGTATGTTGCTCTGTCTGAAAGCCACCAGGGGAGAAAGAAAAATACAGGGGAAAAATCCCCCAAAATTCAAAATTTTGGCTACATCTCATAAAAATCCTAGAATAAATGTGACACATTCATCGCACGGTGAAAAAATGGAGGATAAACAGATGGGCTGAACAGCCTATCGACATCATGCAAGCATTAATTTGTCGACCAAAAGAGAAGTGACAAAACGTGTTGACGCCAAAATTGCAATCAGCACGGTAACTTTATTCATATAGCTTGAAGAGTAAAGGAAGGGCACATAAGTTCCTCAAAAGACTGGTGACATTGCTGCCATAATGAGTAGAAACAACTCATATTATTCCCCAAAAAAAAAAAAAAAAAAAAAAAAAAACTCTCTGTAAACCTTAAAAATGCGTGAGCTCCATCAGGGAATGAAAGAGGGCCGGAAGAAGAAAACCCTCCGACGAGATCCGAGTCAGGCCAGAAATGCTCAGAGTGAAGGCCATGTGGCAGATCAAGTCAATAACACGGGAGCTGCAAGAGAAAAAAAGGAAAGAAACATCAGCATGTAAGCGGCGTAATATCAAAGATATTAGAGAGCACATGTAAAGCGAAAAAAAAAAGCATATATCCTCATACTGTCTTATGAGCTCAACAATCCAACAAACTGAAGAAGTTTAATGCAGATTAGAAAGAAAAACTATGGAAAGGTTGCTTACTTAGATTGCAGTCTGAATTTACCACAAGCTATGAAAATAACCTTCTTTTTCAAATAAAAGGCAGCATAGATGATTTCAGCAATTGCCAAGAGCACTTTGGAAAGAACAATTCCAAACTTTCTGAATAGAACAAAGGTGGACTGAGGGTGTAGACTTCGTGTTCAACCGATTTGTTTTAACGCAAACTACAATACAAAAGGACCAGGAAGGATTTTTACCTGTAACCCCATTAATTGTCATACCGAGAGACAAGCTTCTCAAAGTTATAGCTCAGAAAAATTCCAGTCTTGGTATCTAATCATACCGTTAAACTGAACCACGATGTACTATTAACTTCACCAGCATGCCAGATGCTTTATATTAAAAGAGGAGCGGACAACAAACCTTTAAGTGGGCAGCAGCTTTGTCCTTATCGGTGAAACTTCCAGTGGATTCAACAATGAATTCAGCCCCAGTCTCACCCGATGGGATCTCCTCAGAGTTTCTGGTGAAATGATGTCAACTGTCAGATATCTCACTTGCTCAAGAATCCGCGAAGGAATAAAGATCACAGCCAAAAAGCTTTGAAAAAAAAGGACTGAGGGTGTGAGCTTACCTAAAACCGAAGACAGGGACTGGCTTCTTATCGAGGAGAAGGGTTTTAGAGTCTTGGATCTTGATACCATGAACACTGGCGTACTTGGACATATAGATCTGGACAAATTCCATACAACACCACCGATAAGGAGATGCTTATTTCCAAAGCATGGTTATATGCTACAAGCATGTCACAGACAAGCGGCACTAGATCCCATCACATTCTAGTAGACTCTAATAACATAGTTTCCAACCAAACTTAATAATGATGGCACAAAAAATGATTTTTGAGTGCTAAACAACCAGACGTAATCTCACTAAACCGGAAGAAAGGATCCAAACTCCTTTACACGCCACTCCAGCCTCAGTTCAGCCCTCGATCACACGCAGTGCGAGAAGTCGTTCAAAACCGACCGATCTCAAAACTAATTTGACCACAAGCTCGTCAATTCAACGAGTTCACAGCGATCATCACGATGCAGCACACAAACACACGAGTTCATGGCAATCATCACGACACAGCACACAAGCACACACATATGCTCGCACGCACGAAGCAAAAGTACCACGGAGCGGGTGGGGATGAAGGGGGTGCCTTTTAAGCCGCTGGTTCCGGGAGGACCGCCGTCTGACACGCGCTTAAAGTGAGCGTGGCGGAAAACGAAAAGGGGTGAACGTGCGCCGGTCCTCCGGGTTAGGACTATGATCGTCAAATGATGACTCGTGCCAACCAACACCCTCGTCAAACGAGTCATCACTTGTTGGTTTTTATTGTTTTAGCGCTCTGATGTATTTTTTAAATGATTTGTCTGCTAAATTTGGTTATTGAATGTTGCTCTGCCTGGGAGCACCAGGGGCATAAACGTTAAATGACAAAATCCCTAAAAGTGAGAAACACTTTCCAATCTGTATGAATTTTGGTACGTAAGATTCATATAAAATGGCTCGCAATTTTTTTAGATTTTAGAAAATCTCTCTTTTATATGTTACCGGGGGACGGTAAAAATGGGAAGAAATATGTTGCGAAACCCCTTTCTAGCCAAGCCCCCCCCCGCCTGTCGGATACCCCGAATATTCCGACTCCTCGTTTCCCACGCTCACTTTAAGCGCGTGTGGCACACTTCTAACGAATTCCGCTCGCCTCCATTCCAAGTTCACGAGCGCTGCGCGTGTTCACGCACAAAGCAAAAGTACCACGGTGCGGGTGGGGATGAAGGGGTCGTCGTCGATCCAACAAGTTCATAGCGATCATCACAGCGCAGCGCGCAAACACGCACGTACGCATGAACGGGCGAAGCAAAAGTACCAAGTAGTCGGTGGTGATGAAGGGGTTGTTGATGGCGACGAGGTTGACGTCGTCTCTCTGGAGCACGGCGACGAGGTTGACGTCGTCTCTCTGGAGCACGGCGACGAGCTGGACGTCGTCTCGCTGGAGCGCGGCTCCGGGAACGAAGCACCCGATGCTGCCGAATCCTTAGCACCAAAGAAACGCGATCAATGACACCTGAGATCAGAGCAAACACAGAAAAGAGAAAATATCGACAAGACCCAGCAGAGATCACATCACATACCGTTGAATCCGATCTTGACCTTTCCCATTGCGAATCGAGATAAGCAAAGAACCGAAAACGAGAGAGAAGAGGACCCCGAGAGCGAACAGATAGACTCAGGTATAAGGATAGACGCATGTGGGCGAGAGCGAGATGGAGCATTGAACGCAAGCATAGGAAGGTTTATATTTATAAGAGGAAAAGCGGACAGATTGTCGAAAGTACCTTTTTTGTAAACTGAAAAAAGTTAGGATAGGTTATGTGAGAGAGGGAATTGAGGTTGAAAGTTTCAGCTTTGACTTCATGTTTTTTTTTTTTGTTCGAAAACTTCATGTTGGATCGTCCCAGTTTCTTCAAAAACGAGCCTTGTTGGAACGGCCCTTTTGCACACGTGTCAACCGTAAAAACCACTTTATCCTCCACTATTTTATCAACGACTACAAGAAAACGAAAACGGACTTTTATCGCATGAGCCCTATGATTCATTTACTATTTGGAACCTACGACGAAGAACCTACTGAGGTCAATCTTTCCCTTGAAGTTTGGCTTTCCACTCCTTTTGCCTTCTTTCCTTGCCCATCTCCTTCTTTCGCTAAGGCGAACTGCCCCCATCCCCTGATAGTTACCGCTCCGTCCCCCATCTCGCTTGAGAACGACGCCCTTCGCCGGCCGTTAGGTCCGACGCATAAACTCCTTACTATGTAAGAATAACCAGGGCATTCGCAGACTCATACTGAATCGGTTAGATGGTTCGATTCGCTTGCTTCATCGGCTACCGGCTTTTGTGGTTTGGTTTGTGGGTTCGAGTCAAGGAATGCCGCTTTGGTCTTTACATTAGAATCTAATCTAGCAGTTCCGCTCTTTCCTTTCATGTCATGAAGGCAATGTCCCTAGTGCTGGATAAGAGGCTTAAGAAGCTTAAGATGAGTTCCATTGATAAGAGTCTATCTTTCTTACCTTTCATCCGGGGGAGGAAAAAGAATAAAAGAAAAAAAAAGACTTATTTTTAGAAATTATTTCTAAGAACAAACAGCTACTTTTTCTATTTTTGTTTTAGTTCCAAATCTATTCTTCAGCTATTTTTCTATTTTGGAGTAAAAAAA
Source organism: Eucalyptus virginea (assembly GCA_014182375.1). NCBI lineage: Eukaryota > Viridiplantae > Streptophyta > Magnoliopsida > Myrtales > Myrtaceae > Eucalyptus > Eucalyptus virginea. The sequence goes on along the minus strand of CM024523.1, from coordinate 29,620,945 downwards.
TTAACTGACATTAACAAATGAATTTCTATTTTTTTCTATTCTGAGGAACAAAAGAACAAAAAAACAGGAACGTTGTCATGCAATGCCTCAAGTTCTATAATAGCTTTTGCTTCTCTCCGCCCATATTTCCCCATCTATTGCACTTTTAAAAAATCTTATCTTGATTCTTTTCTTTTTATGTGGAGCAATTGGAATATATTTATATGCACACATCACCATCTCTCTCTCGCTTTCTGTCTTCTCTCTCTCTCTTGAATTGCTCCGGGAGAATTTTAAGTAAGAGCTTAAGTTGAGATTATTTTTTAAAAAGAAGATCTTAAGTAAATTCTATTTCGAATAAGTGTTTAAGTAGCCAAGTCATTCTCAAATAAGGGCCCGAACTCATATGCTCATCGGTTGACATTTTTCAGTGACTTAAATAGGGGTACTTTTGTCCGAAACTTGTAATTGGGTAAAAATTTAAAGAAAATCTCCAAATTGAATTGAGATTGGGTTTTCCTGGTTCCTTCCGTCGCACTTATCGGAAACCCCTCCATTTCTTCCTCTTCCCATCTCGCGCCAAGGCGTTGCCGCCGCCCTCAACACCACCTCGCCTTGGGAAGTCTGATAACACCACCTCACCTTGGGAAGTCTGATCTCCGAAGTACCAAAGGATTAGAAGCCACCACGGCAAAAACACCGTAGTCCTTATGGTGGGCCGTTCCTCCTCTTTTCACCACCACCGCTCCTCCCCTTCTCCAATAAGTTTTTTTAGCTGCTTCAGAGGCAAAATTGAGCTCTTGGAATATGATGTTTTTCAATTCATTTTTGATTGATGCTAGATTCAATCCATTATGATATTGCAGCAAGATTGGGCAACAAGGCTGCCGCAAAACTGGAGTACAGATTTGGCGAGGGCAGCCCTCGCCGGTGGTGAGAGACAGCACCCTTGCCTAGGTGAGGCTAGCCCGCCCTACTATGGCTGATGGCTAGCCATCGCTAGTGCTGGTGGCGGGCTTCGGAAAAGAAAGAAGAAAGGAAAAGAAAATTGAAAGAAAAAAATCAAAAATCAAAAATCAAAAATATTATTAAAAATTGGTACCATGTAGATGTCAGCAATATTTGCTCAAAGTTAGTTGGGAGGATTGAATTAGTACTAAATCAAAAGATTTAGGACTAAATTGGCATCATTAAAAGGTTGGGAATTAAATTAACATAAATACAATAGGTTGAGGACTAAATTAGCATATTCAAAGGTAGTTTTCTCTGCGTTTCCAATCCTTGGAGCAAGTCTGTCATTTCTGAAAAGTGCTATCCTACCCACTGCTATCTTGCCAAACGCGACCTATCACGGAGGCTTGGTTACGTATAACTAATGGCTTTTCATATTTGAATTAACAAGATGTTGTTTACCCTTAATATTCTGCGAGGAAATTGTGGCTTCTTCAATTGGATTGATCCTCCCATCGATGATGAGAACTTTTGCAGAATCATTTCGGTCATGTGAAGAACAAAAAAGATTGAAGTCGACCTTCAACAAAGCAAGAGGAGAAAAGATTCCATTTGATTATTTCATGGGTAATTAATTACCCTTCGGAAGATGTGGGAGGGCTATAATTGGTTCTTGTAAGTGTCTTTTGAAACTTAACATTAGTTGTAGTACGATGGACTGTGGGCATGTGATCGAAATAATATTGTGTTAATTCTTATGAATTCCATATCGTATCATTGTATATTTCATGTGTAAATAGCAATCTTAGTTTTAAAAACTTGAAATTTTGTATGCGGTTGTGACTTTTTGTGTAATTTTTAAATCTCATGGAAGGAAAGTGTTTTCGGAAAACTATTATGCCTAAAACTTTATTAGTTGCGTGGGAGGACGATAACTTTAATTAACCGTAATTCTTATGTCTGAAAAAAAAGACGGAAAATAGTGGGAATGAAACTAGGAGACGATATGGGGGGAGGTTTCAAAATTCTTATGAGGAGATGAAGCGAAGACTTTGAATTTAGGCTATGTTGGGTAGTTATGATGAAATTCAAAATAGAATAAAATTTATTATTTTCTATGTTTGGTGCTTGCGTTTGGTGCTGCTCAATATGTGATAAAGTCAAATATAAGAAAGATGTAATCCAGATAAAATTATCCCATGAATGAGGTGGGATAAAGATAGATAAGATTTATAATATCTATAAAAGAATTTTTTTCTCAAATAACAAACTTCTCAAATTAATAAAACTAAAATTATATTTTAATATAAATAAAATTTAATTTCTAATATAAGAAAGTCAAAATAACAAGAAATAATAGCAATCATTTTTTAAATTAAATCTTATTTGTATTAATATATTCGAATTTAATTCTATCTTATAATATAAAGTAAGTATATAAATATAAATATATATTTATATTTATTACATATTTTAGGTATTTTAGTATACTTTATTATTTAATAAAAATTTATTAGAGAATGATAAAAAGAGGAAAAAAGGAATTAAAAAAAAAGAAGAATAAAAAGCAAATAAAAATGAAGTAGGCAAAAGTGTCATGAGAGATTTTTACTATCTCCATTTGTGCAATTTTTAGGTTTATTTACACAAATATGCCATTTATACAAAACAATGTAGGTGATATAATGTGAATATATTCGAATTTATTATTATGATTCACCAAACAATGAATACAATATATCAAAATTCCTAAATTAACATTATATCCTTATTAGAAATCCAGACGATCAAAAATAACCTTAGGGGATTTTCTCTTTGTACCTACTTTTCTTCCCCCTTCATGCTCCCAAACAGAGCAACATACAAATCCAATCATCATTTGAGTTAACAACTTGTACAGTTGCGCGGCTTCATTATAAATCTTAGCAACCTCAGCAGAAAAACAAGTTCAAAATCCCAAACTAAAACAATAAGATAAAGAATAGTTAATTAAAACCCAAGGCAGATCCCACTGACCTGGGTTTTCAACTTTGCCAGCGTTGGCATTTCTCTAAAGTGGTCCAAAAACGTTTATCACACGCCTAAATTTTTCTTAAGGAGCGTTAGGATTACATAATCCCTTAAAAAAGTTTAACCAAACGCATTCTAAACAGAGATTAGAAAGCAGCCAGCTCCGTGGGAGAAGTCTTCTCCTTCAACTTTTACAGTTACATATGGTGTAAATCGCGAATATGTGTTTGTTTCTGTCAAATTTGAACCCTCAAGCTGTTATCTTTTCTTCTTTTATCACTTTTGAGTTCTGAGCATGCCACTCCTTTTATTAACGACTGGATTCATTTACCTATACAAAACTGTTGAAGAGTAGATGTTGAACCATTGAAGCCTTCGTGCCAACGATGTTACGGATCGCTGTGCACCGTTTGTCGGCCCGGCTCGAAAAATCCTCACTTGGATCAGGCGTACCCGAGCCCACTCGATGCCGACAGTTCAGGAGATGCGGGTCCCATCCACATGACCCCGCATGGCTGACATCAAAAGCGGACTTGCAGTGCAACTGAACCTGTACTTCGCCTTTTTTACTGGTCATTTTCACGATTTAATGTAGATTTTTACTGATTTTTCTGCTAAGCTTGGTGAAATTTATGAGAACGCCGCGCAACCGTACGCGTCATAACTCAAATGATGATTGTATTTGTATGTTGCTCCGTCTGAAAGAAAAATACGAAATGGAAAAATCCCCTAAAATTCAAAATTTTCCCTACATCTCGTAAAAATCTTAAAACAAAGACGACCCATTCACTAGGAGTGTCAGGACCCGAATCGAAAACCGAACTGAACCGAACCGAACCAAACCAAAAAATTCGGTTCATTCGGTTCAGTTCTCATCAAAACCCGAATTTTTTTTTAATCGGTTTGGTTTTTATCAGTTAACCAAACCGAACCGAACCAAACCAAATAGAACCATTAACCAAACCGGCAAACCCTATTTCTAATTCCCTCCCGTCTCCTCTTGTCTTGGTCAGCTTGAAGGTGCGGCGGCGATTGTGACTGCGATGGCAGCAGGGACGGCGACAGCGATAGGGATGGCGACCGATTGAGGGACGTGCCCGAGCATTTGTGTTATTCCCCTCGACGCCCTCCTCCCCACCATCGACCGCGTCTGGTTCAACCCTCACCTCATCCTCAAGGTGGGTCGATTCGCCGTGTTATAGCTCCTGCTGTTGTTGTTCCACCTTGTGGTTATTAATTTGTGAGTCAGATACTTGTCAAGCTGTTTATAGCTAGATTTGCAGCTTTTCCTTCTGGAGCACGCTGTGATCTTTGTGAAGATCAGTAAGAGTCCTTTCTAGTGTATTTCGTGGAGCTCTATGTCCTTTCAAGTTGTGGAGCTCTGTATTTCGTGGTGCCACTCTGTTTAATCTAATTTAGAAAGTTATATCCTCTACTAGATAATTTCCTGGACTAAATGGGTATACTTGCTGAGTGAAATGTGATTTGAGGCATAAAGACTATAGTAGAACATTCAGATGAGAAGATAAGTTGTTAGCATACCTTATCATGATTTCATATGCTTATGCTTGTATTTGTTCTGCTGATTTCAAAGCCTAATATATGCTTGCATGTAATCTGATCTAGTTTATGACGTGACGCGGCGAGAGACTTTCACAAATTTGTCTGATACATGGGCGAAAGAAGTGGATCTTTACTCTACAAATCACGATTGTATCAGAATCTTAGTTGGGAATAAGGTTGATAAGGTCAGCTGATGCCTTCGGTTATGGTCTTTGGCTCTCACTGACGTAATATCTCTCTTCGATAGAAGAAAAGTCACCTCGCTTCTGATGATGTGATAATTTCAGGAGAGTGAAAGGGCTGTAACAAGGGAAGAAGGAAGAGATCTAGCTCAAAGACATAGATGTTCGTTTCTTGAATGTAGCGCAAAAACTAAAGAGAACGTCAATCAATGCTTCAAGGAGCTTATACAGAAGGTAAGCCGTCCCAAAATTGCACAAGTGAATTTCTTACATCCATATTGTGATATCGGGACTTCTTCAAGTGAAAGAAAATGCTTTGCTTGAAATGTCTATCAATAATGAACGAGTTTAGGTCGATCAATGTGTTCTGCTGGCGCATATATGCTGATATCATTAACATTAATCAACACAGATGATGGAGGTGCCTAGTAATACTAGAGAAGGGATCTGTGGCAGTGAAGAAGCAAATCCTGAAACAGAAAGAACTGGATCAACCGCCTCACCAAAGCGGCTGCTGTTCGTAGACAGAATTGTTTGGCATACAAAAACAAATAGGTGATATAGACATACAGAATCAATACACATGTTGAACAGAAGATTTACTGTTGCAGGTACATTGTAAATCTGGTGGTATAGGTATAGATATAGGTATATTTTATTATTTTCAGAGTCTGTTAATCTATTGCTGTGCTATATTTATGTTTGTAAATAAAAAAGGTTTTATTATTCATAATCATGTGCTCTTAATTTGTCTAATCAAGTCCTTCATAAACCAAATCGGGCCACATCTAATTCACAGAGCCATCGAAACTGCGTTGTAATGTAACATTAAAAAAAAAAAAAAAAAAAAAAAAAAACCGAAAGCTGAAAACCGAAAAATCGAACCAAAATTTTCGGTTGGGTTTGTAATCGGTTCGAGTCTCATTGGGTTCGGCTCAGAAATTTTTTTAACGATTCAATTCAGTTCGGGTCTCATTCAGTTCGGCTCAGAAATTTTTTCTAACAGTTCGATTTTTCAAAAAAGCCGAACCGAACCGTGAATGAAAAACCGAACCAAACCGTTGACGCCCCTACCATTCACCATGAAGCGAAAAACTGGATGATGAACAGCGAAAAACTGGATGATGAACAGATGGGTTAAACAGCCAGTGGACGTCCTGCAAGTACTAGATTGCCGACGAAAAGAGAAGTAACAAAAGGTGTCGTCGCCAAACTGACAACCGGCACAATAACTCCATTCATATTGCTTGGAGAATAAAGGACGGGAACATAAGTTTCTCATAAGACTGGTAACATTGCTGCCATAATTACTTAGTAGAAAGAAATCAAATTATTCCAAAAATCTCTCTCTAAACCTTAAAAATTGCATGAGCTCCATCAAGAAATGAAATAGGGCCGGAAGAAGAAAATCCTCTAACGAGATCCGAGTCAATCCAGAAATGCTCACAGAGTGGAGGCCATGTGGCAGATCAAGTCAATAACACGGGAGCTGCAAGAAGAAAAATAGGGAAGAAACAGCAGCATGAAAGCCGCATAATATACAAAGAGATTAGAGAGCGGAATATAAAGCCAGAAACAAAAGTATACATCTTCATACTATCTCGGGAGCTCAACAATCCAACAAACTGAAGAAGATCAATGCAGATTAGAAAGAAAAACTTTGCAAAGGTTGCTTACTTAGATTGCAGTCGAATTAAAAACGAGCTATGAAAATAACCTTCTTTTTCAAATAAAAGGTGTCAGATGACTACAGCAATTGTTAAGAGCACATCCGAGAGAACAATTTTAAACTTTCTGAATAGAACAAGGTTGGAATGAGGGCGTAGGCTTCATGTTCAACCAATTTCTTTTCACGTAAACTACAATACAAAAGGACAGGAAGGATTTTTACCTGTAACCCCATTCATTGTCATACCAAGAGACAAGCTTCACAAAGTTAGAGCTTAGAGCAATTCCAGCCTTGGCATCGAAGATACTTGACCTACACAAAATGCATACATTTAGAAACCAAGCTATGCACGACAACAACGTAGAAAAATTAGGCATCGATCGGACTCCACTACAAGGTATAAATCATCGGGAATTCGAAAATGAGTGAATTAGAGAGGACAAATAAAGAACTCGACATGAATGGACACGATGCAAGTCTCCTCACCTGTTGTCACCTACAAAGTCAGTCGATACAACATCCTCATCAGTGTAACCAAGAATTCCCTTCAAGTTGCCCTCAGATTCCTCCCTAGAGAGAGACAGAAACAGATAATAAGATGAAAATTAAATTCTAATGCGAGTCCTTATAGAGACAGAGAAAGGGAGATGGAAAAAGGATCATGGAACATTGTTGATCTCACTTGATTGCCTCCTTGATTTCGTCATAAGAAGCAGCCTTCTCAAGTCTCACAGTAAGGTCAACCACTGAGACATCAACAGTAGGCACACGGAAAGCCATTCCAGTCAACTTCCCGTTTAGCGCCGGAAGCACTTTCCCGACAGCCTGAAAACCAAAAATCAGTACATGGATGCAAACAAGTAACCTTACAAAAATATACATTGACCCCCACAAAACAGGATTGCACACTTGAGCAGAGCAACCAAGACATGGGCACAAGTATTCATTATTCAAAGATTATTAGTACCTTGGCAGCTCCAGTGCTACTTGGGATAATGTTAAAAGAAGCAGCTCTGCCACCTCTCCAGTCCTTCATCGATGGTCCATCAACAGTCTTCTGTGTGGCTGCATCACATGAGAGGTATATCAATTAACGTTCCACACAGTTCAACCAAAATTGATGGCTCAGCAACTTATGAATGCAATCGACTAGTAATCACCAGTGATGGAATGGACAGTGGTCATAAGACCCTCAACGATACCAAATCTGTCATTGATGACCTGACAGGTAAAGGTCAAAGATAACAGTGTGTCCAAAGAAAACCAACTTAAATGATTCGTACGATCCCCTTGACCAAATTAGACACCAAAATACCTTCGCCAGTGGAGCAAGGCAGTTGGTAGTGCAGCTAGCATTGGAGACAATGTTGAGGTCAGGTGTGTATTCCTTCTCATTGACACCCACAACAAACATGGGAGCATCCTTGCTAGGGGCAGAAATGACAACCTTCTTGGCACCACCCTATCGGTCATGTCATGTAGCAACTTGAGAATGTGCATAGTTTATCATGAAAGGAGGTAAAGAAGTTGTGTCCGCCTCAAAAACAAGCACTGTTTAAAATCTATTTTCAACGAGGTTTACGAAGTAGAGCTTAGAAAAGGTTGAAAACATGTCGTTCTCCCTAAACTAGCGTGTTGACAAGTTCATCTAAAGATTACTCAGGTTAAAAAAATTAAAAAAAGTAAAGAAGTGCACGGCTTAGAGAAAAAAGCTAAAGATTCTAAAATCTTCCTTTAAGCTATTTTGCAAATTCAACTTGAACAAATATGGGGAAGAGACAAAAAATCATGGCCAATATTCTTTCTTCAAAAGTTAACATGCAACTAAAAGCAAAATCTTTAAAATGAATTCAAGCAAAAAAATCAGTTACAATTTAGAGAAGATCATCTGAGAAGCACCTTACCAATCATACCATTAAGCTGAACTACGATGTACTATTAAATTCACCAACAGGCCATATGCTTTACACTAAAAGAGGAGCGGACAACAAACCTTCAAGTGGGCAGAAGCTTTGTCCTTATCGGTGAAAACTCCAGTGGATTCAACAATGAATTCGGCCCCAGTCTCACCCCATGGGATCTCCTCAGGGTTTCTGATGAAATGATATCAACTATTAGATATCCCACTCGCTTAAGAATCCAATAAGGAATAATGATCACGACCAAAAGCTAAAAAAAAAAAAAACAAAACTAAGGGTGCGAACATACCTAAAACCGAAGACAGCGACTGGCTTCTTGCCGAAGAGAAGGGTGTTGGAGTCCTGGACCTTGAGCTCGTGGTGCTTCCATTGACCATGAACACTGTCGTACTTGAACATATAGTTCTGGCCAAATTCCGTACAACAAGACCACCGGTAAGCAGATGCTGATTTCCAAAGCATAGTTACATGCTACAAGCATGTCACACACAAGCAGCACGGAAGGTAGGTCTCTTCTTCCAAAGTTCCGACACTAAAAGTTTCACCGGATGGTCGTTTACTCCCCAGCCGGCGATGTTCGTCATAATATCCCTCCCTTATGAAATAATAAGTTCCAAATTCTCTACCAGTTCCGTCTTAAGCGTAACTAGAAGATAAAAAATACTCTGCACAAGATCTTATCACGTTTTAGTGGAGTCTGCTACGATAGTTTCCGACCGAACTTAACACGACAGCACAAAAATCTAGCAGAGGCCCCGACTCGGACAGATTCAGTCCATCGCTCATCGGAGATAACACGTCGAAAAATGATTTCCGAGAGCTAAACAACCGGACGTAGTGATCTCACTAAACCGGACGATAGGAACACAACTCCTCTACAGTCCACTCCAGACTCACAGCAGACTTCGTCCCAAAACCGACCGATCTCAAAACTACGTTCGAGAGCGACTCGTCGTCAATGCAGCAGCACCGCAACGCACACGAACACGCAAGCACGCACGCAGACGCACGCGCGAGAGAAGCGAAAGAGCACCATGTAGTCGGTGGTGATGAAGGGGTCGTTGACGGCGACGAGCTCGACGTCGTCCCTCTGGAGCGCCACCCTGGCCACCAGGCGGCCGATCCTGCCGAAACCTTCGCAAAACCGAAAAACACCGAACGATCAGCAACCGCCGCCGGCGGAGACCAAAACCAAAAACACAGCGGTCAAAGAGAGAGAGAGAGGAAGGAGGAGGAAAAAACACCGCCGGCGCGCGGCGGAGCGACGCACCGTTGATCCCGATCTTGACCTTCCCCATTTGCGGATCGAGGCGAGCGCGAGACGGAAGTCGAGAAGACGAGAGAATCCGAGACGATGCGAACGTTCGAGCGAGAGAGTTCGAGCGAGAGAAGGGGGAGGCGCGGTTTATATATGGAGAAGAGAGCTCTGGGGAGGGAGTGGGGACGAGAGGGCGGGCGGATTTGTCGAGGCGAAGTGATAGTGGGGCCGGCCGCGTCCGTCACGATCTTTTCGAGGAGGGAGGGGGAGAGGGAGGGAAAAGGGGACGCCTGGTCAGATGGTCCGCGTGGGGGGTGACGTGGCGGCACGAGATGGCCGTGTTGGAACTGGTTTTAAGAAAAAGGGAAAAGTTGCCGAGATCACGTGCGCGGTGCGGGGGGCAAAGGGAAAACGGTTGCGGCCCGTTGCAGATTGAAACTGATTAAATGCATATGTATAATATATATATATATATGCCCTCTAATAATTTGAAAAATGATCGAATAAATCCCAAACTTACATTCTTTTTTTTTTCCGTGAATAATAATCCTATCTTAGGTACTTCGAATCTTAAAAATCGAATTTTTTTTCTCTATACCATAGCCACCTTCTTAAGAAAATCGAATTTAGAGAATTTTTTGTTTGGACTGTATATATAGTTTTTTTGGATGATTTTACTGGAAATTTCTTTCCATACAAATTATTCACGTAGTTACTAATAAAATGATTTTTTTTTTTTAAACTAGCGAATATCAATCTTTCTTTTGCTATTGTGGTTATTGTGGTTCTATTGCACTCATTCATGATTCCATCATATAACCATTAGCTTGTTTGTCCATGATAAAATTTAGGTTCTCATTTTAGTTGACATGTAAAAGCCATAGATTACATAGAATACTTACCCGTGAATCAAGACGAGATCCTAGGTGGACAGTTCATTGGAAGATAACTTTGAGAAGCTTCTTTGCTTTGTGTGTTGAAGAGTTGAACAATGAAAATAGATAGCGAATGCGAGTTGGGGCACTTGAATTGAGTTAGCCACGCGGTGCCCGATTGTGTCTCCCTTTTTCTCATTAGTCAATGGAATCACCTGCCTACCGTGTCTCCCTTTTTCTCATTAGTCAAATGGAATCACATGCCTCATGAGGAGCTGTAAATAAATCTATCGTTTAAGATGTATAGAATTCAAGCCTAGGAAGATTTTCAATAAGCTAGTTATCTCCGTAGAACAAGGAAAAAGTCACAATGGAATTTTTCGAAATCTACAAAAACACATCATAAACGGGTAGAGAGCCGGGGTCTCTCTTTCTTTTAGCTTGGCTAAGAGGATTTCCAAAAAGAAGTGCCACGAGAATGACTATTTCCGCATCATGTACTTGTCAGATGCAGGGTTGACCTTTCAAGAGCAAAATCCACCCTATTTTTATCTAGATTTTCTAAATTGACCCAGCACCTCATACTCATTAGAGAAAACAGTTTGATGTTAATGAGAAACAAAAGAAGAGTGAAATGTTCTGATAAATCAATCAATAGTTATACTCGCACCCATCGGTTGTGTATTAAAATTTGCCATTTCGTCTTTTGATCTCGATGAAGTGAGGTATCAAAAGAGGTGGTTTATATCTTTAATTGAAACGTGTACGAGGATTATCAAGTTGGATTAATCATGGCATGCGCCATTTAATTAATTATACATAAGATGTGAAATTAGATTAGGTAGTTTGATTGGGTGATTCTCTTGATGAGGGAACTAGGATTGGGCTTCATAGATAAGGAGGTTAGACAACAAGCAGAAGAAATTCTGGATATGCCCACATCAAAAGGATAACAAAACATGCCTCCCATTGAGTTTCTCAATGCCTTTTAGCTTTGTCCTTTTCCCCATTCTAATATATGTGCCCCCACAATCCAATTGATCCCCTGTGTCCCAATTTTGTTTGTCCTTTTGCTTTCAGGAAATATATATATTTGTGTTATCAAAATCTGAAATTTATATAGACGTAACAAAAATACACTTTACCTACCATAAAAAAAAAATCCTAAAGTTTATTCAATGTGACCCTTATACTTTAAAATTTTTTTCATATCATGAAAGCCACAAACTTGTATTGGTGTACAACAAATAACAAAAGGCGGTTATTGTGTTTCCTTGGCACTCATTCGTGATTCAATGATATGACCATTAGCTTTTTGTCCATGAGAACATTTAGGTTCTCATTTTAATTAATACGTAAGACCCATAGACTACATGGAACACTTAAGACTTGTCAACCCCTTGCCGAGACGAGATCTTGGGTGGACAATTGATCGGAAGAGAACTTTGAGAAGCTTGTTTGCTTTGGAGCATACTATTGCATGTCAAAGAGTTGAACAACAAAAATAGATGGCCAATGCGATTTGGGGGCACTTGAATTGAGTTAGCCACCAGCGCCTGAGTGCATCTCCCTTTTGTTCGTCAGTCATTGAAATCACGTGCCTCACAAGGAGCTATAAACAAATCTACCGTTTAAGACGTATAGAATTCAAACCTAGGAGGACTCCCATTAAGCTAGTTCATCTCAATAGAACAAGGAAAAAGCCACCATGGAATTTTCGAAATGTACCAAAACACATCATAAAAAGGGTAGAGAGCGGGGGAGGTATTTGTTCCTTTTAGCATGGCTAAGCTGGATTTCCAAGGAAAAAGTGCCGCAAGAATGGCTATTTCTGCATTGTGTACTTGTGAGATGCGGGATTGACCTTTCAAGAGCGAAATCCACCCTCTTTTTTATCCAAATTTTTTAGATCACCTGGCACCTTATACTCACTTTACTTGTTAGAAAAAACAATTCAATATTAATGTGAAACAAACAAGAGTGAAACGTTATGATAAATCAATCGATAGCTATGTTCGTACCAAATGGTTGTGTATTGCCCTTTGATCTCAATGAAGTTAGGTGTCAAAAGAGGTGGTTTATGTTTTTAATTGAATCACATATGAGGTGTATCTAAGTTGAATTAATCGTGATATGCACCATTAAATCATATATAAGATCTGAAATTAGATTAGGCAGTTTGATTGGGTGTGATGCTCTTGATGATGGGACTAGGAAGGTTAGACAACAAGCAGAAGAAATTCTGGATTTGCCCATGCCAAAAGGATAACAAATCATATATTCCCATTGAGTTTTTCAATGCTTTTTAATTGTCCTTTTCCCCATTCTAATATATGTGCCCCCACAATCCTATTGATCCCTTGTGACCAGATTTTCTTTGTCCTTTTGCTTCAAAGGAATACTGCTAAAATCTCCAAATTATGTGTGGTAACCTAATTTTTTGTGTATGATATCAAAACCCGAAACTTGTGCTGACATAACAAAAATATACTTTACTTACCATAAAAAACTTTAAACTTTGTTTATTGTGACCTTACTATCTTAAAAAAAATTTCGTATCCAACACCACGAACTTGTATCGGAACCAGTAAAAAGATTGGGTATGGGTGATATGGTTGGCATAATTTAGGGGTAAAATAACCTTTTTATTTTTTCCTTTTTTGCAACTTTAATCATGCTCATCATCCACTCCATGTAGTCATTTACCTCCTCATGTACTTGTTTTCTTACACTTATAATCTTACCTGATAATGATTCCTATTTTTCCCTGAGCACACAGGCGTGTTTTCCCCCACATTTTTTACGTATAAAGAATTTTAATAGTTCCATAATTATCAAAAGGTAAAGCAAGGTACTTTGCCCCAAGGAACTGTCTTTTCGATGCCCTTGTCAGCAAAAGGGAATTCTTCTTTAGATTGGTACACACGCCCCAATGAAAACAGAACGGTATAATGGCCGAAGAATGGCATCTCCACTTCCCAATATGAAGACAAAAACTACTGCCATGCGCAAGAGTGTAAAACGCATTAATTAGGTGTTGGATCCAACAATGTGAGGCCCTGCACACAAAGCTAACAAGAAAAGAGAAACGGAGTCACAAAACTAATGAGCATTTTGTGCAGAAAAGACAAGGTGCACAGACATAATGATGGCATGGCATTAACAACGCCAACTCCCAAAGAAGGATGACATAACTAAAGAAGTCATGCTTCGCATTGTCATCATTGCATTCTTTACGCCAGCAATGCTAAGCATTTGGAAGATCACCACCCCATCGTTCTTCATCACCCGTCAGCATTGTTTTTTTGAATACTAATGCTGAGAGTAAGTGACCTAATCAGAGTGATGCAGACATGAAGACATCTTTTCCTGTATATCATAACTGATCAACCATTGTCTAGCAGTACATCATTGCCACCCAGGAGTGCTATTGCAGATTTTGAACCAAAAACAGTAATAGCTGAAATGGTTATATACCCAACAATATGAGATAAATGAGAGACAGAAACAGCGGCCGCAGGAGACTTCCTCATACATATTTTCTGCTAACACTAACACAGACAGCGACAATCACGTAAAACTGAAGGATAGAAGGTTTCGTTGTGGAGTTATTTTAATTTGCATAAACTTTTCTCCCCCGAAAGAAGCAGGGCAAAGACAATCAGGAAAACATGAAAGTTCGGAAGCACACTCAATAATATTGCTGAGGGTAACAGATTTTCTATCCACAATTGTGACAGAGTCTACTTCAACTATACACTATTTAACATTCTGGAGAGCATACAATGACCTCGTAGATACTAGATACATAATCTCTCGCATTACTTGGCTCCTACAAAATTAGTGATGAAATTGGTGTATTGCCATTGCACAAAAATTGCAACAGCAGCAGCAGCATGAAGATCTACAAGTAAGGAAATTTACAAATTATTAATCCCCCAGAATTCTGACTCCCTCATACATCACACCAGAGTGCAGATCTTCGATACTGCTAATGCTCCTGTAGCCATTTACTTCTCTTAAACATATCCAACCACCACGTGTGAGAAAATCGCGGAAATCCTCTTCACTGTATAGTGTTTTTTCTTCTATCCGATCAGATCCATCAAACATGCAGACTTTTATGGTGATCCCTGCCAAAGTCATAACTTCTTCATCATATTGTGCAAATCACCATCAAGTCTCAAATAATCGGCTAAGAATCAAATGCCAGTGATCTGAGGTGTTGAAGCTATAAAATACCTTCATCAAGGTGGAGAGTGTAATTTCCTATAGGCATATCTCTATCGAGGCTCCGAATAACCTGGTTCTCATCCTCCAGCCAAAACGCCCGCTTAGTTCTTAATCTGAATGCTGACTTGATTGCCTCTTTGATTGCCTCTCCACTTCCATCTATTCCCACCCTTCTGACATAGTCGCCCAACTTGACCGTAATAACCCTCCCACCGCATGATGACTGGTCCCCTCCTGCCATAACTGACATAAATGTGCTAAATGATCAAACACAGAAGACAAATCAACACATACAATTATGGCTTACTTTTCAATCACCAAGTCAGGCCATTTTCCTTTTAACATTGCCAAGACACGAAATACAACAAACCAACTAGCTGTACTGTCAATTGTTTATAGTACAGAATGAATTACAGGAAGCTAACTTTGGCCATTAATATTTAAAAAATACCAAAACAACTATAGAACAAGTACATATGGTGTTTCTTCAATTTTAAACATGAAAAAGGTCATCAGAACTGAAAGAATACATGCAGTACCAGTGAACGGGTACTGTTAGCTAAGGTTTCGGGAAAAAAGAGCCCTAGTGAAAAAATATCCAATTTCCTTTGAGAAACAATCCTGGCTGTCATCTGCAGGCTACAACTACATCCTATTGAACAAAGTGCTACAAACTTCTAGTATCTTAATTTGCACTTTGATGCCTGATGCAAGCTGTCACAATCTTAAACTCAGATTGGAATTATCAAGAGATGTGCAAAAAAAGAACATCTGTACTCATGACAACATGATAACTCCTTTTCAGACAAATTGTTTCCCAACGTTAGTGGGAAATTGGAGTGTATAGGTTTAAACTGCATCAAACCAGCTCTGGAACAAAGCAAATTAGGACACTTGTGTTTCTACCCCATATAATTAGCATAACTCGTGACATTCAGAATTATAAACCATAACACAAGTAAATGATTAATCAAATGATGTGCATGACTCTGACAAATGATCGTGTCAAAGCACTACTTTATAATATAAACACATTGTAGAAAGCTGCATGCAGAATTGCAGCTACATGTTCGATCAAAGTATTCATCTATGAATGCCTTATTACTAGAAATTAGACCAACTACAATACTCGATAACTGCACATTCCAGGAAACCAATGGCATGTAGTAAATGAGAACTTCCTGTAAGAATATTAGACGCCTACCATTTCCAGGGGCATCTCTCCAGTTCCAAGGAGGAACTCCACTGGCTTCCACTGCATCAGCGGTAGTTATAGCAAGAGGATCGCCATCTTGATCAAACTGCCTATCCACGTTGATAGTTGTCTGTCCACTAGCTGTAAGCAATAAAGTCGTCGGAGAAATTTAGTTGAAGTGCAAGAAGTAATGCACTGCAAGCTTCACAAATACGACCTACCATACAACCAGCATAAAACGATAATGATCCAGGTTCTTCATAGCATCATAAAATTTTTTCCCCTTCATGGCTGAGTGATAGTGAAATATAAGGAACAAGAATGGGAGAGATACTTTTCCTGACCCAATTCAGTAACAGGCCAGAGAATCAATTTTGTGTCCGATAAGACAATTACCAAGAGGACACATATCTCGCAGACACTGTTTAAACCAGCTTCAAATTGAGAAACACAGGCTTCCATGGACATCCTATGCATTCCTCTAACCTATACAGTAGTCTGTTCTGAACAATGGCATACTCAGGGCAAGTCCAGTCAAGCCCACCTAGTGTCCGATGAAATCCTTTCATCAGGACTTGGCCTCATATTCCACTCTCAACAAGTTTCCACAAATGTTTGACTAATATATATCTATGACTCTGCACATCACCGGGCACTTCAATTTGCATGCCTATGAAGAAAACAAAAGAATAGGAATAAAACACTGCTTTGCATTCTCAGGATTGGCAGGAAGTACCTTCCACGGGTCCGAATTGGATGCCGGAATCATCAAAACCTGAAACGTCAACTGAAACAGTCATAATTTCCCATCCTTGCAATCACATTTGACCACCACAAACAAGAATAGAAGCTCAAAAGATAAATATCACAGGCTCTTGCAATTCAAACACTTCTCATTAATAAACCAAAACGCTGAAGTTGACAAAATAGGCTACGAAACACAAGATGCGGAGCATCGACGATGTTTGGCCTTTTGACAAACAGTTAAACTGCTATTTCCATGTGCCCCTTCCTCACACAGCCAAATACAATCCTATTCTAATTCCAAACAAAGAAATAAACGGAGCACGACAGAGAAAAACACTTGGCGTTTCTATATTCACACCTTTGTCGGAGAACTGGATGAAATGGTCGACTTTGGGCGGCGTCGCCGCAGACCCCCCAAAGATTCCTCCTCCGCCGCCGCCGCCGCAACAACCGCCCCCGCCCGCGCCCCCATTCCTATTCCTCTCTCTGAGCAGCTCCTCCAGCTCCTTGTAATACGTCATCTTCCCCGACCCGGCGCCGCCCTTGTCGCTCTGCTGCTGCTGCTCCTGCTGCTGGTGGTTGTGCCGCGCCTTCTTGAACTCCTTGAGCAGGTTGCGCCACTTGTCGGTACACATGGTGGGCGAGCGGTCGAAGCCCTTCTCCCTCATCTTGGCGGAGATCTGCTCCCACAGGTGCTTGTTCGACTTGGACGTGTTGAACAGCCCGTCGACCTCCCGGCGGAACCCGATCAGGCTCCGCGTCTCCTCGGTGACCCACGTCTCGGCCCGCTTCTTGGTGGCCCGGAGCTCCGGCCCGGGCTCCGGCTCGGGCTCGGGCTCCGGCTCCTCGCCGCCGCTGCTGTCGGCGGGGAAGATCATCAGCTGGTGCTGGTGGTGGAGGTGGAGGGGGGTTCGCTGGTGACGACGTCGAGCATCATTTCGCGGTCCGACAAATCCGCGGGACCGGGCCGGGGCTTGTCGGGCAGGTACATGGCTCCGAGAAGAGACGACGGCGATGGCCGATCTCCGTCGGGTCGCCGGCGGAGGAGAGAAAGGTCCGATCTTGATTCTCGTTTTCCGGCGGGAGAGAGCGGGGTTCTTGACTGAAGAGGGAAAAGGGAAGGAGAGAGAAAAGTTGACCGCGGGTGTGGCTTTCTCCTCCGGAGTAGTTTCTCCTTCTCCTTCTCCTTCTTCTTCCTTTTTTCCTCTTTTGAATTCTATTTTTCACTTCCCGTTTATTCACAGCTTTTTCTTTCTTGTTTCACTCAAATCTTTATAGCTTTAAATTGTCCTCTTTTTTTTTTCATTTTTCGTGAATTTTCCAATTCAAGTCTCTCCTATGCTAAATCCAACAAAGTCCAACCAAGTGACAGTCCAAGGATTAAATTTTTCTGACGTGTGGATGTCCATGTTGAAAAAACTTATCCGCGTTAGCATTTACATTTATAAATTTATCAATTATATATTTTAAAGTCCAGCCAAGTGACAGTTCGAGATTAAATTTTTCCAACGTGTTGATATTCACGTTGGAAAAACTTATCCGCATTAGCATCTATATTTATGGAATTTATCCATGATATACTTTGACTTCGTTTGTAATTGTTAAAATTTTCCATATACATTTTCGTATCCATCCTTAAGTACTAATATGTGTCAAATTCAAATGTGGTTTGATAGTTGTGTCAACTAAATTTAATAGGGTTTGTTGTTGAATGAACTCCGTTAGAAAATTTATGAAAGTAGAAGGGTTTTGTTGGATATCTTACCAATTATTTCTTAGAGATTCATGACCGTGATCCAAAGAATGTGAAATAGAAGGGAAAATAGAAATTCTCTTCTTTCTTATTTTCGGGAGATAAGGTGGTGTTTAACTATTATTCTCGTTGTAATGGTAACAAGATGAGGAGGGAAAGTGGATAAAGGGCGTACCACGGGCTTCCACGTGGCGGTGGACCCTACTACTTTTACAGTCGTCCCTGCGAGTCAGTCTGCGTGACTGCGGCATCACGAACATTTATAGGATGGCGCCGTGCTCGTGCGTCTTGGCATCAATCTCCATGCGCAGTTTCTCCGAAATTCAGGTCAGCAAGGGCGATCGAAGAGCCGCATCTTTCTTCCCGTGAAGATCGGATCGTTATCCGAATAAGACATGTCGCCAGATGCACGGCTTCTCCAGCTTTTCTAAGTGATCCCCAGGAGGTCGGTCGGGCTTGAAAAATCGACCGGGAAAAGCGAGACCGGCTCTCGACGCGCCGTCCTCCTCCGCCGTATGGTCATTCTCGAACGTACCCTCCGTGATGCTCCTTGGTGCCGGCGCACCAGCAGCGCGTCGCCCATGAAACACGATCTGTCTTCTTCTTCAGCTGCCCCCAAAAGTTCTGGGCAAAAGGTACGGCCGTCTGTGGGGACATTTTCTTGACACCACTTATTGCTACTGTCAAACACTTCCCCACAAGTAGGGATGTTAAATGAGTGAATGGATTGAAAATGATTCTAACCCAAATTAACTCTTTAATCACTTTTGACCCATTTATACTTAATATAAATTTAGTGATGCAACTCTATCTGACTCATATTACTAAATTATATAATATTTTATATAATTTAGGAAAATAATATACCATACCAGCTTAACTCGCACTTCTTAGACTCACCATGAGCATTTCTATTATTCAATCAAACACGACTTGTCCCTAATTTTATTTCTTAACAATTTTTTTTTTCCTTAACTATTACATCTGAAAGATGGACAACCCTGTGGATCTACTTGCTAAATAAGTGAAGGACCTCAGGTGCTCAGGTCGGGTCATGGATTAGGACTTCGCGTGGGACATGAGCAACGTCTAGACATTTGGGTCATGCCCGACAGGACCCATGTTCCCAACCCAACCTAGTTTGACCACATTATATTTCTTTTCCTCTCGGGTAAATTTCGGCCACTTTGACAAAACAGAAGAAAGCTCCCAAGTGGCTCTAGTTGGGGCTTAGAAACAGGCTGGGGACAAAATGGGCCTTCAGATGACGTGCTCCTTCTTTTGGGCTGAATAGTTCAACTTCAAAAGGAAGTGCAACGCCCTCTCTGGATGTCTAGAGAAGCGAAGTAAAATGGATTTAAAGTGTGTTTGGTTGAACTTTCGAAGAAAGCTCTTGAGAAAATACAAAAATTTTAAGTTAAAAGGAATTTTCTAAAATACAAATTGCATTTGTAAATTGTAATTTAAAAATCTCTTGTGAAGTATCTTTGAGCAAAATAATATATGGAGAAATTTACATTTACAAAGACTTTTGTAATAAAATAAAATAAAATAAAATAAAAATAATTGACCGGCGAAGGGTAGGTGGCCTCTGGCAATCAAAATCTATCACCAGAGATTGGCATCTCAGATTGCAAGACCTTAAGCAGCCACTGAAGACCACAAGTCATTCTCCCTCATTTGACATTCCTTCTAGACCATTGAGTCTTGCCACCACAAGTCCCTTGGCCTCCTCCATCTGAGCACCTCCCCACCACACCATTGAGTCCTTCCACCACAAATCCCTTAGCCTCCTCCATCTGGGCACCTCCCCACCACCCTCGTCTGCTACCCCAATGTTGCCGCCCTTGACCTCTCCCTTTGCCCAAGCGTCACCGACGCCTCCCTCACCGTCGACGCCATTGCCTGTGGGAATGGCCTCCATTCCCTTTACCTCTCCAAGCCTCGATTCTTAATGCCGCTAAGTTGTAGGCGATCCAAATCTAAGTCACCAGAGGTCGCGTGACCTCCAACAACTTAGATCTAGGTCAACAAAGGTTGCATGACCTCTAGGTCGTGGCAACACAACTTGTGGGGGGGTCGCCAAGGTCACGTGACTGGTTGGCGACAATCACCACAACCACATTGGCTTCACGTTGACTCTATCCAGCCCGTTGTTGGCCTCTTGTAGCTCCACGCACCCTCGTCGGTTAGCCTCAATGAAGAAGAAGGTGAATAGCCACGAGGGTAAAACCGGAAAAATAAAAATGTCAGTGAGGATATTTATGGAATAATTTTTTTTTTTTATCCTCCCTCGGCATTCTAAGAAGGCTGAATGCCAAGGCAACTTCATACCCGCCTTAGCCTTTCAGCCTTTCAAAGGCCTACTTTCCCCTGATCTTCTTTGCCAAAGAAGTTCACAATCACTATTTTTTTAGCCCAAAAGACTTTCAATGCCAAAGTGATTTGGAAAAGCCACTCCCAAAACGCACCCTTAGGAGTGCAGCCAAGCGAAATCGATTGCAGTGCCCACCATGGATCAGCCTTCGCACTCCATTACGGAAGAGGAGTCCTTGAACCATTTGTCGCATGTCCAACTCGGCCGCTGCCACAGTCTCACCTCCCTCGGAGCCCCCCACGATGCCGCCGTCGAGCCCCCTAATCTAGTCGCCATGCGCCCCTGCTCTCTCTCTCCGTCTCGCGACTTTGGATCTAAGGTCGCCCGCCTAGATAAAACGTCGCCCATCACTATGGTTGCGGCCTCACGATGACTTGGAGCCCCTCCGTCTTCGTTGATAGAGGGCGCGATGGCAGATTGTCCACATGGTCGAGGCTCGACTTTTCACAGGGTACGGATGACGGTGGGGCAGACTCGACAGTGGGCGAGACACGATGGCGGGCCAGATGCTGTGCCGGGCAAGAGGCAACGGCAACCAAAACATGTTAATCCTGACAATTAACACCCGCAAGAAAATGATTTATCTGTGTGCTAAATTTATATTAAAAAAAAAAAGGTCTTGGAATTTATTAGTGTGATTAAGCATTAAGACTTTCAAAAATTACAATTAAATTTTAAAACTCTTAATTGATTTCTAAAATTTTTAAAAAATATAATCAAGTCCTAAAATTATTTTCCATTTGTCAAGTTAAACAGATTAATGAAATGAGTTAATTGTAGGGAGAATTACCAAAAAAGTCCTAAACCTTTTTTTTTTGCCAATTTAGTCCTAAATCTTTTATAATTGTGCCAATTCAATCCATCCGGCCAAAATTGGCTGGCCGACACTGACGTGGATGTCGGTCGAAGACAGTTGGTCGGCAAACAATTTTTTCATAATTTTTTAAATTTTTTTTCGATTTTTTTTTATTTTTTTAATTTTTTACCTTCTTCTTCCTCCGGTCGGCCACTTTGGCGAGGCTCGCCTCGCCGGCCAGCGAGCCTCGCCCGGCCAGGCCACCGTCACCTAGCCAAGGCGAGGCTCGGCCTCGCCCAACCATAGCGAGGTCGAGCCTCACCAGATTTGGCGACGGCAGCCTCACCGTCACCGAGTGAGGCTCGCCTTCGCCGGTGGCCGGCGGGCGAGCCTCGCCCGGCAACGGCGAGGCCGCCGTCGCCTAGCCAAGGCAAGGCTCGACCTCGCCCAAGCCATGGCGAGGCTCGCCTTCGCCGGTGGCCGGCGGGGGCAAGCCTCGCTAGCCCTCGCCTCCGGCTAGCATCGGCCAGAGGAAGAAGAAGGTAAAAAAAAAAATTAAAAAAATTAAAAAAATTCGAAAAAAATAAAAAATATTAAAAAATTGTTTCGCCAGCCAACTCTGTCTCCGGCCGGCGTCCATGTCAGCTTCGGCCAGCCAATTTTGGCCGGATGGACTGAATTGACACAATTATAAAAGGTTTATGACTAAATTGGTAAAAAAAAAAAGGTTTAGGACTGAATTTGCATAATTGCAATAGGTTTATGACTTTTTGGTAATTCTCCCATTAATTGTATTAAGTCGACAAGTTTTAGATTTGCTTGCATTTTTTATAAGCTCTAAGACTTAATTGTATTTTCGTGACAAATTTTATGACTTAATTATACTTTTTAAAAATTTTAAAACTTAATTACATTTTCGTGACAATTTTTAGAATTTTTAATGCACTTATTATAAAAAAAAAATACAAGAAAGTAAAGAAAATGTGGTTTCCTTTATTTGAGGAAATATACTTAAATTATTGCGCAATAACAAAATATTACTCAAATTTAGTATCTACATTCGAGAGATCTTTTGGGATCGCCATATAATTTTTTTGTTTACATTTTACCAAATATTTTACCTGTTGTTTAGCAATGCATATTTATTTATTTAGCCATCATGGGTACTTTATGGAAAGGTTGGAAAAGATTATCTTATTCAAGTCCACCATAAGAATAGCGCTATCATCATGTTTTGAATTATTCGTTTGCATTCAACCTCTGGCCCCTTTTTGTTTAGTTCTTTTGAGACTTAATGCTAATTTCAGCGCGTATCTGTCGTAGGGCTTTGCTTATAAGGTTTTGTAAGGAAAAATAAAGTCGCATTTTATTTACATTTAAATGTACTTCGTCAAAATTCCGAATTATTTTCGAGCATTTTGATCATTGCACACGTTACAATCCAAGACCCCAAAACGAGTATACATCGAGGAGTGGAGCCTAACCTAATAATAACTCAATCAAATATATTGCGCCTATTAACATGTCACAACGTAAAAATCAATAATCTTTGTAAAACAAATTATTTTTTCCATTCCGAGGTATCATCCTATCCTTACGTTCTCTAAGAATTTGTTCGCTCTATTTCCTAATGGTCTCTCACATAAATTTGTGCGGAGCATTAGAAGTTAGGGAATCGATGTCGGGTAGGAACAAATCCTTGAATGTCTTGTTTCACTTAGTACAGTTGGGATGATTAGGATTCTAGAATTTATTAAGGCATGATGTAAACATGTCATTTGATTGGCCAACAAGCAGAAACACTCCAAAATCATCTGAATTGTTTAATCAAACTTTGGTCTTGATGCAGCTTTCATTGTACGCTTGCCTTGCTCTATGTTGCTAGGAGGAGGGACACCCCCTTTCACGTGTGTAATTTTACAAGGTGAGAGATTTCACGACATGTATATATACCCATCGTTGGGACTTGAAGCTTTGGCACTCTCAAGATGGAACCAGAACATAGGAAGAGGTTGAAGGAGAGATACAGGTGGAAATCTTGAAGGATTTCCATTGGGAATAGCCCTTTTTATAGGGCAAATTTCATGGTATGCGGAGGCCACAAGGATCTTGTTGCTTCTTGTGGGTGAGGCATGCCTCAAATATTGGAAGCAATTGAGGGAGCAAAGTTCATGAAATTGGACTGGTGGCACACTTCAAGAGATTGGCATTGCATGTGTACTTTTTACTTTTTCACTTTCAATTGGGTCCTCTTTGTTTGCCCCATTGTGTATCTACTTGCAAGTTAGTTCTTTGTTTCGTGATTTTGTTGTTCGATAGACGTGATGGATAAAGTCAATCATGTTAATTATAATAATATGAAACATGTTAATTATAATAATATGAGAGTTTTTGTACTCTTTTGTTGTTTTTTTTTTTTTTTTTTTTTTTGGGGCAGCATTTTTTATTTCTTGTGAGTATTGACAAGATATTTTATATTGCAAACGAGTTGGATTGTCGCATCAATAATCGGTTTGCTTCAATTTTTAAAGTGGAATCGAGTGATTTATGTGAATTTAGCGACCGTACTTCTCATTGAATATTGGAAATATCAGGAGGTAGACTCATAACATGCAATGAGCATATGCCTTGGCAAACTTGTCACATGAATGATGGGTTTCATGAACAAAACTGTCAATGTGGATCTGGTCATGTATCTTATGAAAGACAAAGTCAAGAATAACAAACGTATGATCAGAAAACAAACAACGTAACAAAAAGAGAGCAAGGCCTAGGTTCGAACTTTCCATTTGTTATTCAATATTGTGAGCTAGATAATCAATTTCCCATTGAAACCTTCAACTGAGCACATGAATCCATGCCAGTCACATATCTTAACAACATAATGTTTTGAGGAAGCCATCAACAATCAAAGGCAAATCACATGTCGCAATCGCATTGGATTTTACCTTACTATGGGGGATTAATCTCTCTAGATAGGATATTACAACCCTTTAAATAATTGAGTCTATTTGTCTAATTTTAATCGAAAATAATTAACATAAATAATTTTTTAATAATATTTTTGATTCGCTCTTTTGTTTTTCCTTTCCTTTTTTCCTCCTCTAATTAGTTGTTGAGCCTTAGCGATTGACCAGAGATAAAGGCTAATGAGGTCAACCTATCCGGCCTCTGGTGAAGATCACCCCCGTCGACTATTAGCAAGGGTGAGCCCACCCTTGATCAAGTCAATCTTGCTGTAGGACTGGGGAGGTCGACCTTGACTTAGCAACAACAAGGTCGTGCTTCGCCCGAAGTTGGCAACTAGTTAGAAGAGAAAAAAGGGAAGGCAACAAAAAAAATAAAATAAAATATTATTAAATATTGTTAACATTAGTGACAGCTGTACAACGTAAGGTGGTTGGTGTACATGTCAACAATTTTGCCAACATTGGTTGGAGAGACTCAATTGACAAAACGTAAATAGACTCAAGACTCAATTGGTAAAATTGAAAGCTTTAAAACTTAATTGATAAAAAGGCAATAAATTTAAGATTTTTTGGACAATATTTTCGTATCTATGATTTCGAGATCTTTTGTTTAAATTTTACTAAATATTTTGTCCGTTGTTTAATGATACATATTTATTTATTTAGCTATGATGAGTATTTTATGGAAATATTAGAAAAGATTATCTTATTCAAATCCGCCATAAGAATAGTATTATAAACATGTTTTGAATCATTTGTTCGTATTCAACCTCTCACACCATTTTTGTTTAGTTCTTTCGATACTCAATGCTAATTTCAGCACATACCTGTCTTAGGGATTTGCTTACAATGTTTCATAAGCAAATATAAAGTAGTATTTTCTATACATTTCACTGTACATTTTCAAAATTCTCAATTATTCTCAAGCACTCCGATCAATTCAGACTTTCCAATCCCAAGGCCCCAAAACGAATACATGTTGAGGAGTCGAGCCAATCTTTGCTTGACCTAATAACAAGAATAGTGTCATAAAATCCTAAATTTATTGCATTTATGCCAATTTAATTCTAAACATTTTTCTTGGTGCCAATTTAGTCCATAGCCTCTTAATGGTGCCAATTTAGTCCAAACCTTTTGACATAGTGCTAATTTAGCCATTCCAACTAATTTTGGTAGGACATTATTGACATGAACGCTAATCGGCTTACACGGTATTGCCAGTGCTAATGTTGACAATTTTTAATGATATTATAATATATTTTCTATTTTTTATGATTTTTTCCTTTTTTTTCTCTCATTCCTTTCTTCTTCCTTTTGCCGGTGATCGACCAATAGCCGCTGCCTAAAGGAAGAAGAAAGGAAGGAGAGAAAAAAAAATCTAACAAAAAATTAAAAAAATGTAAAATTTATGAAAATATTATTAAAATTGTCCACATTAGTGCTACGGTGCCACGTAAACCGACTATCTTCCATGTCAGTAATATCTAACCAAAATTAGGTGGAAGGAATGAATTGGCACCAAGTCAAAAGATTTATGACTAAATTGGCACTAATTCCAAAAGTTTAAGACTAAATTGACACCATTAAAAAGTTTAGTGCTAAATTGGCATAAAATCAAAAGGTTTAAGAATAATTTGGCATGGATACAATAAGTTTATGACTTTTTTAAATTTTTTCCCACCTAATAATAGCTTTATAAAATACATCGCCTCTAGTTATATGTCACGAGTAAAGATCAATAATCTTTATACAACCAAATTATTTATTCAATTCCGAGGTCTAATTTTTATCTTGACTATCGCTAAGAATTCGTTGGCTATATTTCCTAATGGATATACTCTCACATAAATTTGTCCAGAACATTGGAAGTTGGGGAATCGGCGTCGGGTAGGAACAAATCCTTGGATTTCTTGTTTCACTTAGTACAGTTGGATGGATTAGGTTCTAGAACTCATTAAGGCATGATGTAACCATGTCATTTGATTAGTTGACAAGCAAACACTTCAAAATCATCTATATTGTTTTTAATCAAACTTTTGTCTCGATGTAGCTTTTATTGTATGCTTGCCTTGCTCTATGTTGCTACGAGGAGGGACACCCACTTCCATGTGTAAGATGAGAGATCTCTTGATGTGTATATATACCCATCGGTGGGATTTCAAGTTTCATCACTCTCAAGATGGAACCAGAACATAGGAAGAGGTTGAAGGAGAGACACAGATGAAAATCTTGAAGGATTTCCACTGGGAATGGCCCTCTTTATAGGGCAAATTACACGGTATGCGAAGGCCACAAGGATCTTGTCAGTCCTTATGGCTGAGGCATGCCTCAATATCGGAAGCATTTGAGGGAGCAAAGTTCATGAAATTGGACTGGTGGCACAGTTCAAGAGATTGGCATTGCATGTGTATTTTTAACTTCACTTTCAATTGGGTGCTCTTTGTTTGCCCCAATCCATATATACCCACAAGTGAGTTCTTTGTTTCATGGGTTTGTTGTACTGTAGATATGATGGATAAAGTCAATCATGTTAATAATAATAATAATATGGGAGTTTTTGTACTCTCTTGTTGTGTGTGTGTGTGTGTGTTTTTTTTTTTTTTTGCAGCATTTTTTATTTCCCATGAGTATCAACAAGATCTTTTGTATTGCAAACGAATTGAATTGTCACGTCAATGATCAATTTGCCCCGATTCTTAAAGTAGAATCGAGTGATTTACATGAATTTAACGACCGTTCTTCTTATTGAATATTGGAAATATCGAGAGGTAGACTCACAACACATGTTGATCGTACACCTTGGCAAACTTGTCACGTGAATGATGCCGTAAATATGGATGTAATCATGTATCATATGAAAGACAAAGTCAAGAGGAACAAACGTATAATGAGAAAATAAACAACGTAACAAAAAGAGAACAATGTCCAAGTTCAAACTTTCCATTTGCTATTCAATAATGTGTGCTAGATAATTGATTTCCCATCAAAACCTTAAACTAGGCACATGAATTCATGCCAATCACATATCTTAATAGCATAATTGAGAAAATTTTAAGGAAGCCTTTGATAATCAAAGGCAAATAACACGTCGCAATCACATTGGATTTTGCCTTACTATGATGGATTAATCTCTCTAGATAGGGTATAACAACCTCTTAAATAATTGAGTCCATATGACTAATTTTGATCGAAAATATTTGAGGTGGATAATTTTTTATAATATTTTCGATTTTCATTTTTTATTTTTTATTTTTTATTTTTTTTCTTTAATTTTCCTTTCCCTTCTTCCTTCTCTAGCTAGTCACCGAGTCTTGGCAATCAGCCAGAGGTAAGGGCCTACGAGGTCAACCAAAGGCAAGGGTCAATGAGGTTGACCTTTTTGGCCTCTATTGAAGCTTGCCTCCGTCGATCATTGGCAATGGTAAGCCCACCTCTAATGAGTTCAACCTCCCCCTAGGATTGGTGAGGTCGACCTTGACTAGCAATGGCAAGGTCGAGCTTTGCCCGAAGCCGGCGACTAGTTAAAAGAGGAAGAAGGGAAAGAAAAAAAAAAGAAAAAAATTAATTCAAAAAAATTAAAAAAATTAAAAAATTATCAATGTTAGTACCAGGTAGTACCACATAAGATGATCAACATTTATATCAACAATTTTGAGCCAACATTGGTCAAATAAATTCAATTGGCAAAATATGAATAGATTCATAACTCAATTGGCAAAGTTGAAATGTTTAAGACTTAATTGACAAAAATGTAATAAGTTTATGATTTTTTTAAATTTTTTTCCGTATCCAAGATTACAAGATCTTTTAAGAATGATAGATTATTTTTTTTGTTTATATTTTACTAAATATTTTGTCCATTGTTTAATAACACATTTATTTAGCTATGATGGGTATTTTATGGAAAGATTAGAAAAGGTTATCTTATTCAAATCCGCCATAAGAATAGTTTTATAAACATGTTTTGAATCATTTGTTCGCGTTTAACCTCTCACACCCTTTTTGTTTAGTTCTTTCCATACTTAACGTTAATTTCAAAACGTATCTGTCTTAGGGATTTGCTTACAAGGTCTCATAAGCAAATATAAAGTTGTATTTTATATTCATTTCAATGTACTTTTTCAAAATTTCGAATCATTTTCAAGCACTCCGATTATCTTAGACTTTTTATTCCCAAAGCCCCAAAACGAGTACACGTTGAGGAGTCGAGCCAATCTTTGCCTAACCTAAAAATGGAAAAGGTGTCAGAAAAGTTCTAATCTTATTGCATTTGTATCAATTTAATTCTAAACATTTTTTGTCAATGCTAGTTTAGTCCATGGCCTTTTTAATGATGCCAATTTAGTCCAAACCTTTTGACCTAGTGCCAATTTAGTCATTTCGACTAATTTTGATAGGATATTATTGACGCGAATGCTAAGTGGCTTATGTGGCACCATTAGTGTTAACATGGACAATTTTTAATAATATTATAATAATTTTTTAATCTTTTCTTTTGTTTTTTTTCTTTCCTTCCTTTCTTCTTCCTTTTCCTTTAAGAAAGGAAGAAGAAAGGAAGGAGAGAAAAAAAAAAAAATCAAAAAACAAAAGAAATCAGAAAAAAAAAATTTGAAAATTTATTAAAATATTATTAAAATTGTCCATTTTAGCATGGCCATGCCATGTAAGTCAACCATCGTGCACGTTAGTAATATCCGATAAAAAATAACTGGAATGACTGAATTGGCATCAAGTCAAAAGATATGGAACTAAATTAGCATTAATTCAAAAGTTTAAGACTAAATTAACACCATTACAAGGTTTATGATTTTTTTTTACACTTTTCCCATCAAATAATAGCTCAATCAAATACATTGCGTCTATTTATATGTCACGATGTGAAGATCAATAATCTCTGCACAACCAAATTATTTATTCAATTCCGTGGTCTAATTCTTATCCTTACTATTGCTAAGAATTCATTGGCTATATTTCCTAATGGATATACTCTCACATAAATTTGTCCGGAACATTGGAAGTGGGGAATCGGCGTCGGGTAGGACCAAAGCTCGGATTTTTTGTTTCACTTAGTGTAGTTGGATGGATTAGTTTCTAGAACTCATTAAGGCATGATGTAATCAAGCCATTTGATTAGTTGACAGGCATAAACACTCCAAAATCATCTAAATTGTTTTAATCAAACTTTTGTCTTGATGTAGCTTTCATTGTACGCTTGCCTTGCTCTCTATGTTGCTCCGAGGAGGGACACCCACTTCCATGTGCGAGTAAACCGAAAGATCTCTTGAGGTGCATATATACCCATCGGTGGGATTTCAAGCTTCATCACTCTCAAGATGGAACCAGAACATAGGAAGAGGGTGAAGGAGAGATACAGGTGGAAATCTTGAAGGATTTCCATTGGGAATGGCCCTCTTTATAGGGCCAATTACATTTTATGCAAAGGCCGCGAGGATCTTTTCGGTCCTTGTGACTGCGGCATGCCTCAATATTGGAAGCTTTTGAGGGAGCAAAGTTCATGATATTGGACGGGTGGCAAAGTTCAAGAGATTGACATTGCATGTGTACTTTTAACTTTTCACCTTTAATTGGCTGTTCTTTGTTTGCCCCAATGTTTATCTACCTACAAGTTAGTTTTACGTTTTGTGGGCTTCTTTTATTACAGACATAGACATGATGGATAAAATCAATATTGGTAATAAGAATAACACGGGAGTTTTTGTACTCTCTTGTTATTTTTTTTACAGCATTCTCGATTTTCCATGAGTATGGACAAAATCTTTGATATTGCCAAATAAATTGGATTATCGCGTCAATAAATTGATTTAGTCCAATTTTAAAATAGATCGAGTTATCCATGTGAATTTAGCAACGTTCTTTTCAAATATTGGAAGGAACAAGAAGTAGACTCATGACATATGTTGAGCATGTGCCTTGGCATCCTTGTCAGGAGAATGAGGAGTTTCAGAAACAAGACCAAAAATATGGATGTAATCACGTATTCATGAAAAATAAAGTCAAAGGTAACAAACATATGTTGAGAAAGCACATAATGTAACAAAAAGTAAACAACATCTACATTTGAACTTTTCATTTGTGATCCAATACCACATTTTAAATAATCGATTTCCCATCAAAAGAATAAACTAGGCGCATTAATTCATGCCAACGACACATCTTAACAACATAATCGAGAAGATTGAGAAAGCCTTCGACAATTAACCATAAATCACATGTTGCAATCACATTGAATCTCGCCTTACCATGGTGGATTAATCTCTCAAGAGACTACAACAATCCCTCGAACGATGATTTGTGCTCCAACGAAAGTGTCTCCACATCATCATAGTACAATGATCCCTAGAGAGAGTAATTGTCGCATGTTGCAATCACATTGAATCTCACCTTACCATGGTGGATCAATCTCTCGAGAGACTACAATCCCTCGAACGATGATTTGTGCTCCAACGAAAGTGTCTCCACATCATCATAGTACAATGATCCGTAGAGAGAGTAATTGTCGCATGTTGCAATCACATTGAATCTCGCCTTACCATGGTGGATTAATCTCTCGAGAGACTACAACAATCCCTCGAACGATGATTTGTGCTCCAACGAAAGTGTCTCCACATCATCATAGTACAATGATCCGTAGAGAGAGTAATTGTCGCATGTTGCAATCACATTGAATCTCGCCTTACCATGGTGGATTAATCTCTCGAGAGACTACAACAATCCCTCGAACGATGATTTGTGCTCCAACGAAAGTGTCTCCACATCATCATAGTACAATGATCCGTAGAGAGAGTAATTGTCGCATGTTGCAATCACATTGAATCTCGCCTTACCATGGTGGATTAATCTCTCGAGAGACTACAACAATCCCTCGAATGATGATTTGTGCTCCAACGAAAGTGTCTGCACATCATCATAGTACAATGATCCGTAGAGAGAGTAATTGTCGCATGTTGCAATCACATTGAATCTCGCCTTACCATGGTGTATTAATCTCTCGAGAGACTACAACAATCCCTCAAACGATGATTTGTGCTCCAACGAAAGTGTCTCCACATCATCATAGTACAATGATCCGTAGAGAGAGAGAGAGAGAGAGAGCAGCTCAACCAAATTATTGCGCTCAATGGCATCTTTAGTTTCCAAAGCCAACCAACGACAAGACGTGCAAGCGACCATCATGGCAACCGCCGATCGACCCCAGGTACGAGATTCATCTATCCGCCCGTAGGTTTCGGTAGCCATACGGACAGCGATGGGCGAAAGCTGATGACGGAACCATTTCAACACCATACTCGATCGTGGTCGACAAAAAATCAAACCGAACCGAACCGTTAGAAAAATCTTCCGAACTGAAATTTCAGTTCGGTTCGGTATTTCGGTTTTCAACTTCTTTTTTTTTTTTCCTGTTAAACTCAAAATAATCTAAATTCAATATGTTACTGCACTTCAAGCTTAGAAGATTTTGTAATTTAGATCATATACTCCATTCCCTTTTTTAAGCATTGGCCAAATAATGATATCCAATTTAAACATTTGCTTAACATAATCTCTCTTGATAGATCTCTAAGAGACAATTCTATTGTTCAATTGAAAAAAAAGAAAGAATTTTTTCCGTACTGATAAATTACTTAAAAAGTTCATAAAGTGTCAAACAAACTATTGGCAAAAAGTATTTACTTTATCCCATTCCCAAATAACATATTGGTAAGTGCTAAAACAAATCTTAGAGTTTCCTGTTTATAGTCCATTCTAGACTTGAAAGTTTTGGTTTGGTCAACAGAAGACTTGTTTAAGAAGTCCCAACCAAATCTTGTGCTCACCACCAGTAAAATTGAAGCTGGAAATCCGACGTGGCTTCCATGTGGAATATTTGGCTACTTGCCACGTGCCATTTCCAATTGTGTAATTCCATCAAAGATGAGCTTGAGACTTGATTGAGGCTTTTTTGAAACCTCAAATTATCATTTGACAAAAATAAAAGCTTAAGCTCACAATCAACCAATAGCTGAAACATTTAGTCTTGTTTCTACATTATAAAATTGGGGAAATGCCATTTCTCTAAAAACATAACAAGCCCAGGTAACTTTTATCTCCCAATTTTCAGGAGCTCTATCAACAAGATGAAATTGTAAAATGGCCCTCCAAACTTTCAAAGAGAGAACATAAAAACCGGAAAATTGACCAAATTCTTGAGCCGAGTACAACTCTGCATTAAATTCAAATTCACAATGAATATGAGAATCGAAGTATCAATTGTAATATTGGAATATATAAATATGGATAATTCTTACATGTCAATCATCAAGAGAAATCACTATTGAATTCAGGTCCATGGTCGTAGATGACAACTCTGCATTAAATTCACAATGAAAATGAGAATTTATAAATATGGATAATTCTTCCACCGATAACAATTTCGCTGGTTGTATTGCCTCCTGAATAGTAGAACAAGCATGATAACAAACATGAGAAAAGTCATAAACATTCCACATATTTTAGAGATCGCATGGGGAATTACTTAACCACTAACTTTGCAGCTAGTTCTGCTGGTAAACCTCCATTGAATCATTTCAGCCCACATATGTCTTGCTTTCAGAAATCTAAAGAAAAATATGACATGAGTCTTGATGTGCAGAAGTTAAGAGCAAGATCAATCTGAAAAGATACAAACAACATACAGCGGGTCTCGCATAAGCAAGACTATATGCAGAGAGGTCTGTGAAGGAAACTCACTGGACTGGTTGAGCCGATTATACAATTCAGTGATGCGAGATTTGAACCTCACGAACTGCGATATTTGAATGCCAAGATGGAACGGGCTGTAGCCACCAGGCCAAATGGACGAGCCACCAGTCGCAAAGTTTGCACCGTGTCTAAAATTTGTTTCGATTGAGTCTAGATATGGACTCAAATATGGCAATTTAAGATCTTCATCTGCACAAAAAAAGTATTATCTGACAGAGTTTGAATGTAGAAGGTAAGAAATGCTTTTTGCTAGGAGTAATTCCAAATTATCAACTACAAGCTCAGAAGGTGAAATTGCGGCCGATATGGTGATCATTCTAAAGAAGCGGTAGATGAATGTAAGGCAGGGCCAATATGGCTGAGGCTTGTCACGTTAGTATTTCAACAACAGGCTTCAGAAACCATCAACAGTCACACTTGAGAGTAATTCAAAAGCCCACGGATTACACACGAAAGACAATGCATAAGCCAAGCTTTTCACACAGTAGAGGTGACCATTCATTTCAAAGATTTAGATGGCGAAAACACCTACGCCACCAAATTTCTCCAGGATAACATTCTTTCTGCTATAAGTGACATGCTAAGAGTAAATTACACAGAAGCCATGGCCAAGACGAACCAAACGCCATCTTTCCACACTACTACTCTGCTAAGTTCACTCCATAACACAACTGACCGAATTTTATACCTTTCTTGGCCTTTGGGCTAAAAGATCAATGACTGACAAAACACTATCAATCACCGGATTGCCCAGAGTCTGGTCTGGTGAGACTGCCAACTAAAAGACACAAGTTATCCTGGATGTCCGCCACAAAGAACATCAATTGCATCAAAAAACAGAGTATGAAAAGCATTGACCGGTCTCTATTCACCATATTTTCCCACCAAACAGCAAAGAAAGTAAGGCATTGCATATGTCAAAGCAGAACATTCATATTTATTCTTATTGGATAAAAGAGGAAAATAAGTAGCTATCATCAGAAATATGTATGAGGTTGTCATCTTTGAAGCAACCGTTGCTAACATCAGCCAACGTAAATGATGGTCTCTCAAAACATCCAAGGTTAATGGCAATTACGACAATAGGTTTGGTGAGACAAAGTTACTCAAGATTCATTTCCAAAACAAATTGAATTTATCAAATGAGCATCTCTCTCGGCCCCTAACAGCGATTCCAGTATAGCAACTACATCAAATCAGCTTGCCATCTCCACTAAGCACGTTAGCTTCAAAGATCTCCACGGGAAATTAATCTAACATGCCATTAAAGCTTCAATCACATTAAGCAAGCATTGGTTTCAAATGAGTGGAAAAGCAAGTGGGCTGACAGAAACATAGCCCACTGCCCATCACATAATCACTCGTCAACACCATGATAGTTCATAATCACGAAGCATTGACAGCCACACTCAAGAAGATAAAAGTAAAATCGAAAGAACCGCCCTCGAGACCTTCAAGAATCACATTTCCCATGTCCACTTGAACATTCATGATCAGTCCACACTCATTGTTAGTCCATTACAATATTCACATAAATAGACACAGGCCCTCCAAAGCTACTTGGTCCAAATCTGACCAGCTACAAAATGCGTGAAAACACAACACTCATGAACATCAAACCGCGAGTCTAGAAAGACATACTAGTCAACCCAGAACTGCATTTTCCTCAATTACTCAAGAAAGACAACGAAAATCACAGGCACGAACCACGCGATCGAAACCCAGACAGGAACTAAGCGCAAAAGCCATAACCCAGCACCCGCAATCGGAAACCGGTCGATACCCACCGACCCAAATCCCACCCCCAAGATTAGAGACTTGCCTGCGCAAGTGTGCAGGAGATGCTCGGACACGTCCCTCAATTGGTCGCCGTCCTTGTCGCCGTCGCCGTCGCCGTCCCTGTCGCCGTCGCAGTCACAGTCGCCGTTGCCGTCGTCTTGGTCAGGACGAGAGGAGACAGCAAAGAATTAGAAATAGGGTTTGCTGGTTTGGTTTTCTATTTTATTGGTTTTGTTGGTTCGGTTCGGGTTGGTTAACCAATAAAAACCGAACTAATAAAAAAATATTGGTTTTTAATGAGAACCAAACCGAAAATCGAACCGAACCGAAAAAACCAAATTTTTCGGTTCGGTTCGATTTTCTGGTTCGGTTCGGTTCCTAACACCCCTAGCTCTACCATCATTGAATAGACAGCACTAGATCGGCAAGGGCTACAAGAGAAGTGTAAAGAGCAAAAACTTCAACACGTACTGTGCGACAATCAAGCACCAGCACAAAAAAGAAAATCTCATCAACTACCGGTTCACAAATGCCCTCCCTAGGTATCTGCTCATCGTCGCCGCAGCCAGCAAATCTCTAGGAAAAAAAAGAAGAAGACCAAATCAAAGGCAAATAGCATCTACAACGGCTATAAATACAAACTTCTAGGAAATTAACTTAAAACTACAGAAATGAGAGACAGGCCAAAAATATATTCAGTCATATGCCTTCTCAACAAGTTTTCCATAAATAATGCATAATAGAAGGAAGAAGAAAGTAAGAAATTCTTGTGGGCCCCATGGCATTGAATATATCTCAAAGAACTCCCCAGAAGGGGAGACGGCTTAGTTTAATTCTATTCTTCTACTTGGGACTATTTGGAATGTCTCCATTTAAATGAGGGGAAAGAAAAGCCTAAAGCAAGATATTATACTTTCAGAACATTTGTCACTAACAATATCAATAAAGGCATAAAACACAAAGGTGACTGTTCAAGGCTTATGAAAAGATATCTTCACTATTACATGTAAGAAGGAAATTGATCACTAGTAGTATCGACTAACAATGCTTTGTTGCAGTAAAAACTCACCAAACTATGATCCGCAACACCTAAGCTACAAATTCACATTGTGTACGGCTTAGATCTGCATTTCGTTCAAATTTATTTATGGGATTGCATCCCATAACCAAAATACTACTATTACTAGACGGTCCAATAATTCATCATACCTAGGTAGCATCATCTTATTGCCAAATATAGTATTGACATTACAGTGTCATCATGACTATACTATCTAAAGACATAATGCACAATTAACCATAAATGACATCATTACATACTATCGGTTTTTCCTTTTTTATCTGTCATAATTATTTTTGGAGATCAGTTTTCTTGGATAGTAAGAGAAAGATACCACTAAGATGATACTCATATCCACAAGTCACAAACCTTAAAAGCAGAAGTAATCACACCTCTTCCCTTGAAAATATTTCCAAGACACTTCAAAGCTATGTCCTCGGATACAAATCCAATCCCATAAGTATGTTTTTGGTAGAATAGAAATGCAGTCTTTTACTGTGGGTTTTTGGTAGGCCCAAGAGATTCAAGAAAAAGCAACAGCAAAACATCTTAGAATCTCTTCCCTTTCTTGTTTCAACAGACTTGGAGCCTTTACCTATAACCGAACAATAACCACTTTTATCATAATGTATATATATGGAAGAGTAAGCATAAGGATAGCAAATGAGATAAGCACTGATATCATTTTAGGACTTAAATATCCATGCCTTGTCAATGTTGCAAATGTCAGTGAACTCTTTAAGTAATTGAGACTGGGAAGGTTAGTTTTCTTCAATTGCGATGTCCATCCCTAAGTGCGCCACCATGTGAGGGACAGCCTGAGAAACATCCACGGCAAATAAGGTTATGAGTTTTTTAGTGCAAATGGAAGCAAATAAAAGAAAATACATTAGAATATAGTAAAATCCAATATGCAATCCAAAACTATTGTCAAATTAGTACCAATAAAAAAGAGTGGCAGTTCTCTAGCTCAACTAATTATGACGAATGAGAGAACTCAGAACCCCAACATCTCATGTGGCTTTAAACAACTCTCATTGCAAAAATCAATGGATCCTACAACCGGTATTGACTTCATCCATTCATCATACTTCATGTTTAACTAACAATAAGCAAGTATCATTTCTTAGGTTACAATCAGACCATAGGACGCACAAGCCCGTCACCATAAGTTAAGATAGACATGGGATTCCTCACATAGCACAAAAAAATAGGAAAGAGGCTACAACTCAACTCAGCCAATCACCACAAATGAATCAACCAAGTCTCACTTAACCAACTTCCCAGTTGAGATTTTCCCAAAACTACTAAGTTATCTGATGTATAGTCTAGCAAAGTTTTAGCCAACAAATAGAACCAACATCAACCCCATTTGATAACTTCTCTTCCCACGCATACCGAAATCAAACTCACATCGACACGCAGCCACCCGCTAAACACAAAGTGAAGTGATCTTTCGCCTCATGCTTAAAGGGTACTTCTTTGCGCTCGCCCGAGCACAAAGTATATTCATGTCAAAGCAAAAAGATCGGTTCTTTTGACGGGGCAAGTTGCAAGGTTCCATTAAACCAAACCAAAAAAAAAAGAAACGAAAAGAAGCACGAGGCATGGCGGCAGATGATGATCGAATGAATCCACTTTCGTGCTCCCTCGCTACTCGCGCATTCGCTGGCAACTGAACAACCCAACAAGATGCAGAAATAACCCATTCGGGATTTTGACTGCGCATTTCGAAACCAGCCCATGAGAGGGGAGGAAGAAGGAAACTCATCGGTCAAGAAACGCACGGATGCGAGCAAAACGAGAGTGTCAAGTCAGAGAGAGAGTCAACGAAGTGCGACTGAAATTCAAAGAGAGAGACAGTGGGAATATGATTCTTGCTCTTCTTCAGCCCGCGCCTCTCCTTCTTCTCCGCGCCGTTGACCCCACCCAAGTCCTCCTAGATCTTGTAAGAGTTTTCCTAATGTGGACTACATTAATTGACGTTGTAATTTACCGTTTAACGATTACCATTTTACGGGGTTTGGTCTAAGATGAGATAAAATGTTTCTTAATTAGTCTAATATGTGGCTGGTTAGTGTGGGCCGAGTTAAGTCTGGCCCGTAATGAGGGGAACTGGCTGGAAACTCTATAAATAGTGCTCAAGTTTCTTCTCTAACCCTAATTCTCACGTATCCTCACATAAGGAGCGTTTACCTAATGCTAAATCGTAAGGGAGCTGCCTCATTGAGCCAGTGATACGGAGAGCAATAGAGGAGAAGGATTTGCGCAAGGAACATTGTGTTTCCGCTTCCGCTTCAAGAACAATGGATCCCAAAATAGGTACGTTAATCTTTCTACTCAATTATGCATGTTCTTATTCTGGTTATGAAGATCTTGGAATTGCGCAATTTGCGTCTTACATGTGATATTAGAGCCGCCATAACCCTAGAGCTTGAATGCAAAGAATTTTTGTCCTAATTTGTGATTTTCGTGATTTTTTGTTCAATAAAAATAAAATTAAATCATAAATTTGGATTGGGCTTGACGAGACAAGCAAGACGGTCGGCGGTGCGTCGCCGGGGGAGGCCGCACGCGCCGGCCACGCGCCATCACGCGCTCCCACAAGCAAGGTGCGGCTCGTGCGTGCCACGCACACGCGATGCTGATGTCATCATGACGTCAGCGACCTGCGGCCCACCCGACCCATGACCGTTGACCACGACTCGACCCGACCCGTGACCCGTTGACCGGGCCCGACCCGACCCGACCTGGTCAATGGTTGACCGGACCGGTCAACCGGTCGAACTGGGCGGTTGGACCGAGCGGTCGAGCCGAGAACCGGTCAGACCGGTTTTGACCGGTCTTGACATCCGCGGGTGAGCTCCACGCGCCGCACACTCAGGCGGTACGTGCGGGCACGTGGAGCATCGGATCGGCGCGTGGCTGGTGGCGTTGGATTCGTATGGTCCTCATCTATCTTGTGGTATATTTATTTTACATGTTTGATAATTTTATAGATGTGAAAATACATACAAAGCTTTAAATACGTGTATTCTTAGTGTATTTTTGCGTATTTTTCTTGTATTTTCTATGATTTTGAAAATACAAGTGTTGGGTTACAGATATATTATCACATAATCATTATAAATGTGTGATTCATTAATAAAAATCAAACTTTATTATAAATTGAAGCTGGCTTAATGAGATACAGCCGGTATAGGATAGTAATTGAGTTATGTATTGAAGTGATGACAAATAATAAAAGTTATGAAACTTTTGTTGCTCAAATATACTCCTTAACACGCTGGTAATCTTTGTATGATGGATGTCTTAAGAACTCGTAACCAAACTGATGTACTGATTAACACATCTGCTGATTGCATATTGTACCTAAACTCATATGGTCACTAGTTAATATCCATCAAGTTGATTTTTTTTATGATTAAGGAGTATGACAACATATATGCAGAGTAATAGTATCTACTATTATAATTTAGATATTTGGTTCTGTGATTTGACTCAATTAATAGGTCATTGGTTGATGCAATGATAATTTGTTATTTAAAATTGGCTAATAAATCAGCTATTGACCTTGGAGACATTGTTTATCTTATGAAACTCATAAGCAATAGTTGATCAGCTATTAGGCTTGTCGATCTGGTATACCCTGTATTGCTATTGATGTTAACTTGTGATAAATCCTCTAGATCAGCAGTTTTTTTATGTTGTTTTGGTAATTTGTAATCGAGATACATAAGAGATGCTTTCTTCTCTGTTATGAGAAGTTTAAGAGATGCTTTATTCTCTGTTATGAGAAGTTTCTTGTATTGCTGTGATTGGTGATCTCATTGGAATCTGTCTTTCAGGTTATATATATATGTATGATTAATTTTTATTAATGAATAAAGTAATGTAATTAGCATGATATGTGATTTCAGTGATATGTGCCCCTATCACTAAAGTTAAAATCACATGTATATGGTGTATGTGAGTTGTAGATTTTATATCCATGGTATGAGAGAGTTTCAAATATTCAATTGAGTAGTGACCGCCAAAGTGGCACGCTTGATTGGGTTTGAGAAATTCCGGTGTCGTATACTGATTGAGATGTCTCATGGTCTAATACGTGATCATACTCCTAAAGGAGGTGATTGTATATTAGTTCATTGAGGGATACATGATGGTGTGGTGGAGGAGTGACTGGTCCTAGTGGTTCATATGCCCAAAAATGATGAATTCACGAAAATTGGAATATATTCTCATAACCACTATCATATGAGGAGTGTACAACTGCATGTCATGTATTCTGTCCAAAAGTGATTATATGATTATGCGTGTAACTCTCTAGATGTGTACTTGTACGTCAAGTTACACGATGCTTATATTAGCATTGCTTGTTTTTTAGTCACATTTTCTGTAATTAATAACTCCACTTTTATTGAGGTTTTTTTACTACTTCAAATTTTAAGTTGTGGACATATGATTTGTTGCTAAGATAAGAGCAATAGAATTTGTTTACTGTCTATGAAGCGTTCTATTTTGGAACACTTGAAAAGTGGTTTGCCTACTGACTGCACTGCTAAAAGATGATGAAAGTCTTAGTGGCTTGTAATTATGTCTTATCTAATACCGAAATTAGGACACATTTGCAAAGATCGTGTTTAAGTTATACATCTGGTATATCGTTAAAAGATTGTTTCCAAAAGTTTTCTATTTAGGGGAAATGACCGAGATAAAGAATAGAACAGTTACAATTAGTCTTAAAATGTTGTCAGGCTTAATAGTGGCCGTGAGTATTTTGGCAAGTATGACAATGCGAAATAGCTTAAAGGGTCATTTGTCAAATACTTAGTAGATTCTGGGGTGGTAACTATTTACTATGCCTAAAAATCCTGACAAAAAGATTTGGCCGAAAGGCATAATCGCACCATAATTAACATGGTGATGAGTAAGACTAATTTATTCGGTCTTCTATGAGTTGATATTTTGAAAACAACATTTTCTCACACAAAACGTGTTTCTTATCAAAGTTGTTTCATAAACTTCTCTTGAGTTATGAACTGGACGTAAATTACTTGAATCTTATTAAATTTAGAGGTGATTATCTAATCCAATATTAAATGCGTTGCAATTCAGATCCACTCGAAATTATTTTGTATCTTACCTAGATTGTTCAAAAGGATTGATTTTAAAACCCTAAAGAAGGTACAAGAATTATGGAATCACATACTGTAAAGTATCTACAGTTCGACGTAATTGTAGAAGATAGCTGCTCTCAGACTATTAAGGATAATAGTACAATGGAAAATTACCGTGTCTTTGTCTTTGTCAATATAGATAATTGTGGTACAGACAATTATGGAATCTCCTATACCATAGACTAAACTTATTGAGGTTTAAGGTATTATTCTTGATATATTTTATAATAAAAAATTTTCAAACCTCTCAAGTATAGAATGAAGTGGTTGTAGCTTTACTCAGGAGATTTGTTAGTGAAAAATGATCGGTTATTCCATTAGACTATATAGTCTATTTGTGTGAGTATGATTGCAATATCCACTACATGGTTGATTTAGCGACATAAATAAATATTATTTTTTATCTTCAATCAAGTATGTGATTAGATGCCATAAAAGGCGATATGCAATCTATGAAACATGTTTGAAAACTTACTGACTTGTCTAAAGATCACAAGTTCATTAGTTGCAAATTGGCGTACAAAACTGAAAGGAACCTCATGAAGGAGTTGACCGTTTTGACTTTATGGATAGACTCATACGGTTATATTGAGACAATAAATTTATAGTATTATTAATAACAAATGTCTCAATGGGTCTAAATATATGGCAGTCAAATATTTTTGTCCATAAAGAAACGGTACAGAAAGGTGACGTTATAATATAGCATATTTTCACAGATGATATAGTTGCAGATCCACTAACTAAAGTCCTACGCCCATGTGTATTTGAGCGACATGTCATTAGCATTTTAGTAGGAGCTATTTTGGCTATACTCTGATAAAATTCACATCTGTGTTCGTTATATTTAGTAACGGTTTGATATATATCAACATTTGCATTCAATAAAATATCTTTGAATGTGTTGTTATTATGTTGAATACATATTGATAAAGTCTCA
Organism: Eucalyptus virginea; assembly: GCA_014182375.1. Lineage (NCBI taxonomy): Eukaryota > Viridiplantae > Streptophyta > Magnoliopsida > Myrtales > Myrtaceae > Eucalyptus > Eucalyptus virginea. The sequence goes on along the minus strand of CM024523.1, from coordinate 29,578,750 downwards.
AGGTATTGCTTAAACCTTGAGTGAAGGCTAGGGGCATCCGGTTATTAGCCTTGTGCATATGTCTTGTGATACATAAAGAAATGTTAACCATAATGACAAGACAGATATGGGTTCATTGGAACCATAAAGTCATTCTCTAGTGGCATAAGTTTTTGTAACGCTTAAGGTAAGAGAACGGGTGACTGACAAATGGGATATCTATATGAGAGATGTTATCCATTTACCACACTATCATATTGAATCCATATCAATAAAGTTAAAAACACTTGTGACCATGAAAGGCTCTGTGTGCATACATGCAATTACCGCCATGATTCGGTGTTTGAGACTTTATGGGATAAGATTAACTATTAATAATTATCTCTAGACCAATGTGCGCACATACAGTACAATTTCAATTAATATAGTCCCAGTGAGAGAATGTAAGAGTTTTCCTAAGGTGAACTACATTAATTGACGTTGTAATTTACTGTTTTACGAGGTTTGGTCTAAGGTGAGATAGAAGGTTTCTTAATTAGTCTAATATGGGGCTGGCTAGTGTGGGCCGAGTTGAGCCTAGCCCGTTATGAGGGGGACTGGCTGGAAACTCTATAAATAGTGCTCAAGTCTCTCCTCTAACCCTAATTCTCACGTATCCTCATATAAGGAGCATTTACCTAATGCTAAACCGTGAGGGGGCTGTCTCATTGAGCCAGTGATACGGAGGGCAATAGAGGAGAAGGATTTGCGCAAGGAACATTGTGTTTCCACTTCCGCTTCAAGAACGATGAATCCCAAAACAGGTGCGTTAATCTTTCTACTCAATTATGCATATTCTTGTTCTGGTTATGGAGATTTTATGATTGCATAATTTGCGTCTTACAGATCTCCCTCGCGACTGAGCAGCCCAGGGACAACGCCCAGTCAGCGGCGAGGAGCCTAGTGCTACTCGGGAACGAGACCGAGGCCGCCTCCGTCCTACCGAAGGCCGATGGCTTCGCGCCAGGAATCCTTCTCCAACCCACGCCTCTCCTTCTTCTCTGTGCCGTCCGAGATCTCCCTCGCGACCGAGCGAGCCAGCGTTAGGGACAGCGCCCGGTCAGCGGCGGGGAGCCTAGTGCCACTCGGGAACGAGACCGAGACCGCCTCCCTCCTGCCGAAGGCTGATGGCTTTGCGGCGGAGGCCGGCGGGACGGGGAGGACGAGCAAATGCCAGAGACAGAGGATGCCAGAGGCATATGAGACTTTTAGGGGAGGGAGCCAGAGCCGGAGGCAGACACAAACCTTCTGCTCGATCTCTGAGGGAACAGTCGAAGGTGGAAGGGGTCGGGACCCAACTGCAACTGGTGAGGCTCCGACGTGCTAGAGGCAAATGATCGGCGAGGCTTTTGAAGAGGTGGAGCCAGAGCCGAAGGCGGAAGCGGAAGCGGAGAAGGAAACGAAGGTCTCGGTCGTTCTGCTTGTTCTCCCGCAAGTTCCCAAGAAAGTGAGAGAGAAAAAATTGCAGTATGTGTTTGTTCTCCCGCGAATTCCCGAGAAAGTGAGTGAGAGAAAAAATTGTAGAAAATTCAATTGAGGAGAGAGACTGGTCTTTTAGGCGGGTGCATGCGTGACCTGTCTTTTCTTCCAGTGAGCCGAGCCGAGCCGAGCTGAGCGGGTCCTTTCATTTTCTAGCGGGCCCCCAGGACAAGTGTCGATAGCTGAGTGGTATGTGCACACCACGTTAGCTCTCCTGAAAAGAAGAGAAGCTAATGTTATTGTATTAATGGAAACGTCTTAATTTTAGGAGAAGTTCTCATTGTTGTTCTGATCAAACTAGAATTACACATTCATCTCAAGTTCTAAGAGGACAAAGAGGTGCTGTAAACATTGGAGTACGAGACACACTAATAAAGTAGGTTAAGATGCCAACCACATAAGACCCAATCCAAGTAGCCACAGAAAAGGCAGAATATAGAGATGAGATAGTGCTTTATACAGAAAAGATTGATTAAGCTCATCCTCAATTGACAGTGAAGATATAACAGGTACATCAATCAATTAAGCATCCAAAATTATTATTTAGAAGACATGATTGAAGCTAGAAAGCAGAAGCAGCCAAGTTCCACTCCAGAACCCATTTTCATAGTGGTCACTTGTTGGTAATCAATGTGTTTGTCAAGGAGCAATGCATTTAAAGAGAAACTGTTGATTGAAAATTGAAATATTTCAACACAGAAGTTCGTAGAAGTTCAAGAGCTCAACACTTTCAGTTGTCTTTTTGCAGTTACAATCTAATTTTATCTATCTAGTATTCCTGCTGAACACTTGCAGTTATCTATTTTGGCAGTACAAAAATAGCCCTTTTCTTAGAGAAAGTTTTATCGAATTGTAGAAGAACTATGTAGAGGGCACCTTTTTTCTACAAAAAAGTCACAAGTACGATTTTAATCCAAAGAACTTTGAAGAAGTGAATAAGATGAGATTGTCAATTTCAATGGATTTATCCATGTACAGTGAAATAGTGACAGAATAGTGAACACACTTTGGAAGAAAATCTCATTGCTAAACAAAAATCAATGACACTAACTTGACTCACCCCAGTTTTAGAGTTTAATATCCGGACAAGTTGCCCCGAGGTTGACGAAAATAGCATCTTTAGATCCCCTGGTCCAACTTCTATGGTATCATTCTGTGGATTGCTCAGTGTAGAGAGGACGGTACTTTTACTTTCCCCTGCATCATTTTGAAGCCCGGATAAGGAAAATAGATTTAAAGGAGTTAGCATGGCTTACTAACAACCATGAGGCTGTGTTGAATTAATTGTGCCGATCGGTTTTATGGCCTCGGACACATGCACTTCGAATGGACTCTGAATAGTTTTGGAGCATGTCTAGGCTCATCTGCATGCATTTTACATCATCCTGATTGTTATGGGTTTGAATTTTTGACTCGTTATTTGTTTTATTTCACGTTTGTGAAATCTACTCTGACAAGCCATGGCAGATGATATAAATATCATTCTCAGAGGCTTGAACACGAGAATCAAGTATGTAAATACCGACCTTCTGTAGCTGCTTTAGAAATGAAGTATGTGCTCCAACCCAAGGGCGGTAATGAAACTTGAAATCTAAGCCAGTACTTTGGGACCGACTGTGGTGATAATCCCAAGTAGGCTTTCACATAGAAGTTCCTCAAGTTGATTGTAACACTATCCAAATCGATAAATTGCGCTTCAATGGTATTTCCAGAAGCGTCACGGACGACAAAATTTGAATCAGTGACCTGGTGGACATTTTCTTTGCCAAATTATATCTAGGAGCAATTGTCAATGTCTTGATGCACAAACTTTTGGTGCAAAGAAGTATATACTCACTGGGATCCTTATGACATCCGTTCGATTCCATCCAAGGGAATTATATGCTATCACAACCTGATAAAGAAATTTCAATGAGAATATACACATTTCTTTAAAGAATTCATAGCATAAAACTCAAAAAGTTACCAGACTCTTTCCGTCCGGAATATCTTCCTCTGTTGCTGGGCAGAAACTTATGTTGAGTAATTGGCACTGTAAAAAATGTAAACAAAAGATGAATACAGGTCATCTTGAGCAATGGAACATTTGGTCTTTAGACAAAATTTAAGCCCCAATGAACTGACTTGCTTATATGATAGTTTGAAGAACATCACAAATCCTTATGGTGGGAAACTGTAGGAATTAGATTAAAACTTACCTGGCTAAAGTTCAAAGCAGATGATGAACATTGACCACCTGGTTTCTTACTAACTAGGCACGAGAGAGCATTATTGACGACAGCTTCTGCCTAATCGATTTTAGAACAAAGAGCATTTAGAGATCAAATTGAGAGTCGAGAGCAAAAAACCCTTAAAGGAAAATTCAACAGGATTTCAGTTTCCAACCTTAGAAGCTCCAACAGCTAGGCGCTTCTCATAATCATTTGTCTTGTGCTGTTTAGCTGTACCGCTGACAGCATCGTGATGTTGTGCTATTCCTAAGGCATCTCTAAGCCCGTTGTTGACACCTAAATTTTTGGGGTTAATTTTTTGCTAAATAAAAAAAAAAAAAAAATCATAACCACATGGCATATAGTTTAGGCAAATTTTATATTTGGTTAAGATTTTTTATAGATTTAGGTAATATACACTGAAAGATGTATTTTTTGCGCAAAAGGGGAATTTTTTTATCGAATATGCAAAAAATATTGCGCAAGGTGAAATGATTTATTCAATGAAATTTTACACGAGCAAAATTGGCAATGAAATATACCCTAAGATACAATTTTTGGGCTTATAAAAAGGGTCACGTACGGTAAATTGTGAGGAGGGCCACACACATTGGATATACGGCCGAAGGAGGCTTCTTCTCGGATTTTCTAGGGTTTTTCTTTGGATCATTTGGCAAAATAGGCTTCCTTTTGTTCTTTGAAAAAATGGTTAATACCTTGAAAACCCCAAATTGGTACACTTGTGACAAATTTACCTAAAACTATTTTTTTAACGATGAAAAACCCCAAACTGGTACACCCGTAACAAATTTATCCCGACTAACTATAAAAAAACCCTAAACCTGGTACATTTATGACAAATTTATCCTAAACTAATTTATTCGACCACAAAAAACCTCAAATTGATAAATTTATGACTAATATACAATCCGCTAAATTAAATTAATACCACAAAAAAAATCACAAAAATTGTAAACTGTGACAAATAGAGTGTAAAATCCCAAATTGGTATACCGGTCAATTATCACGTCATTTAACTTTATAATTTGACAAGAAAATTTAACTAAAACTAACAGAGGGTAAATTTGTCACAAATGTATCAGTTTATGGTAAATTTGTCAAATGTATATTAGTTTGGGGTTTTTGATGGTTAAAAAATAATTTGAGATAAATTTGTCACAGATGTACAGTTTGGAATTTTTTAAGTATTAATCCTCGAAAAAAACACACAAAATACAAAGGAAAAAGCTTTGGAGGAAAGGCTGGTTTTGCTGAAAAGGTTCTGCAAAAAGGTGAAAGAGCAGAGAAGAGTCAACAGAGAGAGGTAGGTGGGAAGCGACGTGCAGCAGAAGAAGAAAAAAAGAAAAAAAAACAAAACAGAGAAAGAAGAAGACCGGCGCTCCCTACTGCCCGATCCCCTCACCGGCGCACCAGCAGCCAGGCCACCGTTGCGCCGGCCACCTTGCCGCATCACCGCGCCCGCACTGCACCGCCGCTCCATTTCCGCCACGTCTCGCCTCGCTGTCGCTGTTCACGTGACCTCTGCCGGAGTCTCTACTCCTCCTCCGACTCGGCACCACCACCGCTTCGGTGCTTCCTCGAGCAAAGCCCTGCAGCAACTCATCCGAGCTGATCGCGCTCGAGCCGACCACCTGAGTCTCCCTCGCCGCGACACCAGTAGCCACCAGCCCAGTCGTCCGCGACCTCCCCTGCCGACGCCGCTCCTGCCCTGCTCTGCCACTCACCCGCGATTGCCCAGCAGATCTCGCCTTCGCTCGCCGTTCGTGAAGCCCGACGCCGACGGATCTGAGACCCTCACAGCAGCCGCGACGCCCCTCACAGCAGCCGCGACGCCCTGCCACTGTCTCCGAGCGCTGCTGCTCCGCACCCCCGAAGTCGCGAGGCTGCCTGCACTCGCGCGCCTCCAGCTCTGCTCCGCGCCTCCTCCTCTGTCGCTGCCCGATCTGCAGCTCCGAACTGCTGTCCCCTCTGTTAGCAGCCCGCGGCGCTAGCACCACTGTCGACTCGCCGCACCTCAGCCTCGCCGCGACGCCGCTCCGGCTGACTCTCCGAGCGAACCAGTCACAGCAGCTCGCTCCCTGCTGCCCTGCCCGTGTCGCTCCGACCAGCGACCCGACGCCCGCGGCACACCACCCGCGACCTGTTGCTGCCGTCGGTCCACCTGCTGCCACCGGTCCTCGCCGGAGTTCCGACGCCGGCGACCCATCACCTCCAGTGACCAGCCTCCCTTGTGACCTGCCACGAGCACAAGGCCGGGAAGGAAAAAGGAAAGAAAAACAAAAGGAAAATCACATTAGGTAGTTTTCTATTTATTTTATTTTATTTTACTTGTTCTTTTTAGGATAATTATTCCTTAATGTAAGATTGAGATTGCCCGACATGAAATTGCTTCTGAAATTTGAGATTGACAGTCCGATTTTCGCGCCCGAAATTCGACTCGCAATCTCAATCGCTTGAAAATCACCAATCCGATCTCCCACCCGAGATTCGATTCGCGATTTATTTAAAAATTGACCAACTCGATTTCATACGCGAGATATGGTTCGCCAATTTGTGGATATCGATCTTATCTCATTTGATTTGCTATCATGTTAGTTGAATCAATTTTATTTTGTTAAATAAAAAATTAAAAAAAAATGCATTCATTTAGGATGTTAGTTTTTGTTTAATTTAAGTTGCATGTTTAATTATTTGTCAATTTTAATTTCGAAATTAATAAAACAAAAACACATGTAGTGTTAGAGCATCTTTTGTACGTCATTGCATATTAGGGTACAATTACACTTAGTTTAATTCTAGGTAATATCTTCCTTAATTTTTTTATAAATTTAGATATTAGATAGATTGCATTTTAGGATTACATGGATTAAGATAATATTCTAGTTTAAAATTAGGATTTGGCTTAACCTAATTCCTAATACAAATTGAATAGAATCTTAATCTAGCTAGATAATCTTTGCATTTTCTAATTTCGAATTTTATGGAAAATACAAAAAAATTACTTTAGAATTAATTAATTTCATTCTTTATGATAGATTGCATCTTATTCATGTAATGTAGATTAGATCATATTGCCATGCTATATCATCTCATGTTAGATTAGTAGTACGCGTTTCATAAAGCATGATTCTCATTAAAAAAAAGTGAAAACAAAAAAAATTGAGTAATTGCGTGTTAATTAGAAATCATATCTAGGATTGCTGATGTGAATTCTGATATAATAATGCAGATGTTTTCGTTGCTATGAGGTAAGTTTACTTTGGTGTTAAATTGATAGTTTACACACGCATGATAACTTTACATGTTAGGGAAATAGATTTAAAATCAATTTAAGCTGCCTGCAAAAGCATTTTTGAAATTAAAAGAATGGTACTTTGAAAGGGCGTTAAATCTACAGTGTAACCAAGTCTCCGTACCCATAATCTCTCGGTTCGTAGGAGTAAAGTAAATCTCCCATTACTTTACTTGGTTTCTAATCGACCCACCAAAAATATATTAGTGACGACTCCTAATTAAAAAATTGCATGTTAAGAACTTGAACCGAAAGTCGCGAATTGATATGGGCTTGGGAGAGCCCGAATTAAGTCTAGACTTAACAATCCATTAACCAAACGCTAGGTGGTTCACACCCGAAAAATTTGGTCGCGACACCCGTAAGTGCTAGGACCGCTGGACCTTCGCCCCACAAGAAATTCAAGTTGGCGTGCTGCCTATATGGACAAAAGAGAGCACAGTCATGGCAATGTTTGACGGTACTATACATAGTATAATGTGGATTAGATGATATTAATCATCGAAGCAAGGGGGAAAAACACATTATCTCCTCAGATAATCATTTGAAGATTTAACCCTGCCCATCGCACCAAGAAAATTAAAATATATCGCAACTCATCCCTCCAGAAACTTAAGTCACAAAGATGTAAACACAATGAAGACAAAATCATTCAAGTCGCAGGTGTTCCCCTCGGCTTGAAATAGGCAACTACAGGAAGAGATATCCTGTGTTCTGATACAGTATGAACTCCAAGAAAGGGAAACAATACCAAATAATATCCACTTAGCATCCTAACATATCGTTTCAGGGCTGGCCGGCTGGTAAAGTAACCAGTCCAATAGGCATTTTTACTATCTGCGTACCTGTACACAGAAGCAAGTGCTGGTCATATATCTAGTCGATAGTGATTAAAAGAGATATATCACACAGAGGCAACTGAGATGGGTGAAAAAGCAGTACTCACGGAAAGTAATCATCGGTTTTTAAAGGCCATGATCCATTTTCTGCATTTTTGGCATTGACGTAAATAGATGGCGTAGAGTATAATGCATTCACCCGACCATCCTGAGGGAGAAGAAATACCAGGAATGGGAAAAGAAAATTATGGCAAATGCATTGAAAGAAAAGGAAAAACTTTCCTCTTTAGAGTAAGCTTAGAAAGTCTTCGTCTAAACTAATTATAAATTTGTGGGTTACATCTCAATAAAAAGATACTGGCGAAAGTATCATAATCTTGATGCTTAGGGAAATCTCCAAATTATGCATGACCAAAAATGAGTTTTTGCAAAACTTTAAGTGTTTTGAAGCATAAACACTCACATATTACAATCATAAAAGCAAATAGCGGAGCAGGTGGTTTTACCTTGTTAACATAATGAATGAATTTGTCCATCTCCTTGAACCAAGACTCAGCGTATTGGTACTGAAAATCATCACCCATGGTCCACATAATGTGATTTGTTCTTGTCACATTTGCCTGTTCATTGGGAAAAATGAGTTCCTAAATGTGTACCTCAATAACGTTCACACATATAGTTACTTGACAATAGTCAGTCTCAGTCGGAGACAAACCAAGACATAACAAAGCTGTTGCCTGCAAAAAGCTAAGAGTATACCTGTGTCATTGCAGCACTAATAAAATCATTCACTCTTTTTTCAACATTGTAGTCATAGAGGAGAATATTATCCTGCAGATTGAATATCTCAATTGTGAATACATCTGCCAGAAGAAAAAAAAAAGAAAATTGAAAGTGATTAGTTTGGTTGAATAACAGCACACACCTGAACAGGCTCAAAATCATTAGACATTTCAAAATCAAAACCGTCTGGCGGACTATAATGAACAGGAAATGCATTTGTGAAAATCTGCAAGGGTCAAGACAAGTGCATGATATTAATCTTGAGGCAAAGTAACCAAGAAAAATGAAAGTAATGAGTTCTCTTCTATTTCAAACCTGAGATGAGGAACCAAATGTTTTAGACCCACGCCATATGACCTCAAGAGATTTATCATTCTTGCGATTTGCTCTGCCTTGATAGTCGATCCTTGCAAAATGCAAGGAATCAAATCCAACCTGCAAAAATGGTGATGGTCCTTTCATAGGAAATACAACGCAAAGCATGGAAATTTACTGGTAAAAACAACCATGCTGGGCAAGTCCTTTTTCATTTGAGGACAGAGAAAGTTGGACAAAATGATACTTCTCAAAGTCTAATGGTTGCATCATAGTGTGCAGAGATCAAACCAAAAAATAACTCAGAGCTGCACTCAAGACTGATTGGAAGGTGAAAACAGAGAAGGTCGACATTGAGAAAACCTTAGATAGAATCTACTACCTCAGCTCCGAGCAGGTAAGCTTGCACAGCAGAATGTCCAAATGGATCAATTTGCCATCCAACTCGAGGAACTTTGTTGAACTGTGACTTTATCAGGCCATGACCCAGAGTTTTTTGGTCAATCATGTCGATGTAATGAGTTGTTGCCTCATCGTGCATACACCATCCGCCATTTCTGCAAATTTCCAACATTGCCGTCAGCACAGTAGTAGTGCAGAAATCGCCATAGACCAATTTAAATGCTTACCGACTGCATACATGAATTCCAATTGGCCAGCATTTACAAGTTTCCTCACTTGTTCTTTTGTTTCTGGACTTTGCTCTAACCACCATCTTTGGAAGAAAGCCTATCATTTTCATGAAATTCGTTAGTGACTTTATCAAGCCAAGCTCGTTTGTAAGTGAACAGTGGAGGGGATGGTGGAAGGCCTGATGTGAAGAAGCTATAGCCTAAGAACAAACTGTTTGTTCACAGAAACCATGATTGTTGAACAATCGCGAGCAAAGGTACACTTCAAAAGAAGCAGAAGTTGACTATGATCCGCATCTATCAAGATAAACCAATATTACAAAGTGCACCATCTTACAAGCATAACAAAGTAAACAATTTCCAGCATAAATGTTTGATAAGTTAAATTTATTTTGGTTAAATGTCTGTCTCTTCTATCTCTCTCCAGCATAGATGTTCGATAAGTTAAATTTATTTTGGTTAAATGTTTGTCTCTTCTATCTCTCCAGCATTTTGATATGTTAAATTTACTTTGGTTAAATGTTTGTCTCTTCTCTCTCTCTCTCTCTTGCCTTAATTTAGGGTAATAGAAAAGGGTTCTAAGAATAAGCAATTAAGTGGATTAAACCGACGCTGATAAGATTAAGAGAACCAGTATGCAAGTCCACGAGAATATAAATGCAAAAGGTCAGTAAAATTCCAAAGATTGTGTTGCCTGAGGCATCAAATCTTTCTTATGTGTTTAGATTATTAAATGCTAGACGTCTTTACTGCAGAGTAATAACCAATACTCGCAGGAAAAAAATGGTAACAGGTTGTCGCGATCTAATTTTCGGGTGCACCACCTAGAGTTTAGGTTAATGGACTACTAAGTTTTAAACTTAGCTCTGGCTCTTCCAGGCCCATACCAATTTGCGATTTAGGTTCAAGTTTTTTAACATGCAAATGGATTTTATCTAAGAGTCGCCACTAATCAATTTACGGTAGATCGATTAGACACCTAAGTAAAATAATGAGAGAATTATTTTACTCCTACGAACTAGAGATTAAGGTATGGGATTTTACTGGTTACACCGACTTCTCTAACGCCATTTCTGCATTCATTTCTTTTTATTTTTTTTAAAAATATTTTTGCAAGCAATTAAGATTTATTTTAACCTAAATTACTATCATGCAAATATGGTGACCACACGGATGTTCATCCACTATTAAACATTCAAGTAAAATGATAAATAAATAAATTGCACCAAAGAATTAAACACACCAGGCAAGCATTTTTTTTTTTTTTTTTTTTTTTTGGGTTGTCTTGAAATTAGAATTTTTTATAAAACATGCATTTTAACTATATGACCTAATTTTACAAATAAACAAATCCTATTTAAATGAACCTATTATGCAAATTAATTAACATGCACCTAATATTTTTGTATTTTTTATTGAAATTCGGAATTAATAAAAACCCTAATTAAACTATCTAAAATGAATAATTTTCTAATTTATTTTAAGGATTAATTTGACTTAAACCCTATCCTATTTTAGAAGATTATTTTTTAGAAAAAAAGAGCCAACATTATTTAAAAGTTTGTCTATAAAAAAAATCAATCCTAATTTATTACAAAAATTATCTATCCAAAAGTGCAATCCTAAAAATGTAATCCTAAAAGTACAGTCCTAATTTACTAACCTATATGCTTTGGTGCAAGATTTTGATTTTTTGATTTTTACATTTTTTAGTGTTTTTGCCAAGACAAGCAATTATCAAATAAACAATATATCAAAACTAATCAAGGTATTCAACCAATGAAGGATTAAAATAATCGGAAAAATGATCCGTTGTCTCACGCGCCAAATTAACGATTATTTTTAATCTTAAATATCACAACACAATATATAAGAGAGTTCAAAATAATTAAAAATCGATCCGAAATCTTACTTGATCAAATTAATAATTATAATGATTTAACAATTAAAATCTACTAAAATGCCCATAAAATTAATATAATTAAAAAAATGATCCGACGCCCGACGCCTTACTTGGATCAAATTAATAATTATAGTAATTTTGACCAGAATCCTGCGGATAATTTCTAGAATATAAAAATTACCTTCCTATACAATAATATCAAAAAAATTTAAAAAGCATAAAATAACCTAAAATAAATAAAATAAAAATAAAAATAAACACCTAAGGGGAATTGGAAAGGGCAGCGACGGGGTTGCCGGCGTCGGGCTCCGGCGAGGGTTGGACGGCGGCAGCAGCAGGGGCGACGTTCAGCAGCGACGGGGAGCTTGGAAAGGCAGCAGCAGGTTGGTCGGCGCGGCGTCGGACGGAGGCAGACCACCGGGTTGCTGGCGTCGGCACACGAATCGGCCAGGCGGAGGCACGGGCGCGGCGACGGAGCTCGGGGTTGCAGCGGAGGCGGCGCAGGACGTCAAGCGCTGCCGGTGGAGGGCAATCAGCGGCGACGAGCTCTGGTGACGCTTCAGGGAGTCGGGCGCTGGGTCAAGGGAGACGAGCGGGCGGGCGCGACCGGCGAAGGGCTTCGGCAGGCGGAGCAGTGGCGGCGCGGCTTCGCAGGTGGTGACCAGTTCGGGCTACTGCTGCAGCGTCGGTGGCACGGGCTCGCGGCTGAGGTGCAGGCGTTGGTTGGGCAGTGCTCGGCACTGGGTCGCGGGTTGCAGGGGTGTCGCGCGGTGGGTGCTGGTTTGCGGGCTGCTGGGCGGCGATGCGGCGGACGACGTCGGACAGAGGCGCTCGGGTGCTTGCGGCTGTGGAGACACGATTCTCGGAGATCGGGAGGAGTGCTGCAAGCGTCGGCGGGGATGCAGCGTCGTCGCAGGCAGATCGGAGACGGAGCAGCGTCGGGGGAGCAGCAGCGACGGACGCGGGGCGGCTCGGCGAGTGTTGCAGGCGAGATCGGCGCAGCTGCGGTGGAGCAGAGACGACTAGTGGGGTCGTCGGCGGAGCAGCGGTGGTCGGCGGCTCAGCTACCGGCGCGGGTGACGCCCGACGGAGGCGGTGCCGGCGCAATCGGGGGAAGCGGAGGGGCTAGGGAGACGAACAGTGCTGTCACCCTTCTTTTTTTCTTTTTTTTTCTCTCTCTCATTCCATGATGTAGGTTGATGAAATTTCATCTATTCAAGGACCATAACATCACTAAAAAAATCATTTTCTAAATCATTTAATGAAAGAACTTACTAAATAGTCATTTCCTGCAATAGGTTCAGTGACAGTGAGGGATCAATCTGGTCTATAATCTCGCACCTGCACGAATCATAGTAAGCCTTTTCGCATCAGCCTACGACAATCGAGCAAGATGGCCATTGGAAGAATTAACGCTATGACCGGAGGCGAATAATATGTTGCACGCCATTTCGTTTTTTCAGCAATATAAGGAAAATGCAGATTCCAGCTCATGTCTTTCAATGATAAGTGAACTAACTTTTCTTTTAAACAACATTTGGAATTGAAATGCTCAGAGAACATCATAATTAATAAATCTAAAACTAGGATAAATGCTTAATGGAGTGAGTTCGAATACAATAACGAGTCTAGCAAACATTGCATACCATCTGCCAGTACTGATACGCAGATTATCTGTTGAGAATGTCAATTATTTCAACAGGTAAGCAAAGGCGTCATCTACAGGAAATGTAGGTTTCAGAGTTTACCCGTTTTATGAAATCCCTTCCATTTAGAATCGGTGTAGAAAGTCTTCTCTGTTGCCATATTCGCTGTCATTTGTGTTATCACCTCCTTCCCAACTCCATCATCTGTTGGAATTGGTCCAATCTTCAAAGTTCAAAGCAAGAAATCTTTGGAGGATTTCGTGGAGACTGAAGAGGCTAAATCTTTAGTACGTAGACATCAGTGACAATAAATCCATTGACTTTGCATGCAAAGCATTGAAAGTTCAATCAACTGTTTTGTTGCATAACTCTCTGATATGTAGAAAATCATAGTTTACAAACAACAAAAATAGAAAAGGCAACTCACTGTAAATTCAACATCAGCATGCTCTTTGTCCTTGTGTAATCTCGTGACTTAATTAAGTGAAAAAAGGTAAAATCAGATGTCAGAGAATCAAGCCATTTGACTCGTGATGATATTATGCCTGTCCGAAACTTCACAAGAAGCACTTCATAGCAGCAATTCATACCCAAAGGGGCGAAAAGGGTTTTTCAAGAATGTCCTGATTTCTTGCTTCGAGTGTTCTGCAATGAATATTGTAACTTGACATAGTGGATCTGAATTAGCTATGACAAATGGGGCATAATAGAAGTAAATTAACTTCAACTTTTCTACCATCTAATCAAAATCCTTAAAATTGTTTGTTTGCTAAGGTAGCAAGGCTGTTCGAGTACAAAACAAACTTAATTACTGTTTGTGTTCACTGACATTTCTGATCAGTAGCTCAGCTATTCAAGCCAAATACTACTATGCTTTAGTTCAACTCTTTGCTGAGACATCTACATTCTGGACATTTTTTGGTCCTTCAGGTATCTTGAGATTTGTAAGCCCATGAAAACTAAAACCCATAGGTTCTTGAAAAGAAATTAGAGAGACAGCAAAGCAAATTATTGGGATAAGCAAGAACAATCTGGGCTTGGACATTATTTATCAAACAAATGACCCGGTAGATCCATGAACTGAACTGTTGATGCACTTCATCGACTAGTGGCCCACGAACAACCTTCATGGGCACCTGTGAGAGTTGAAATGGGTCATGAAACTTTATGTGTCCGATCTTTTTGTTAGGAAAGATTAAATAGAGAACATTGCTGCATGGGTAGTATTTTAATGTTCCAAGAATCAGTTGGCGCATGCACAGCTGAGTAATGGCAAGCTGCTTACTTTTCTTGAAACAATAGTTGGACGCGCCCCATCTGGACAGAAGATGTACGCACAGAAGCCTGCGACATAAGAACTCTGCTGAGCGCTTGCACTTATCTATCTTACCCTCCTTGATTTGTGTTGTGAATAGGTTTAGACTGCATCGTATCACAAACCAAGCATAGAAAGAGTTACCTGAGGATTATCTGTATCTCCAACACTTGAGGCATAGTAGAGATAGCTTTGCTGTACTGGTACATCAACCTGGTAAATTTGAGTCATTCAACTAATGATGCTATGCAGTGAATTTGGCATAGCCTCACAGTAGCATATACGAAACCCTTGTAAATCCACTGGAAGGTAATCCAATAGTAAAGGAAGGACAAGAAGTGTTATATTGCAGAGCATTGAATTCTTGTCAAACATGAATCAAAAAGTCTGATTTTACGAGTTCTCATCATTGTTTCGCTTTTGCTACTATGAATGGACGCTTCCTATTTACTGATAGATTGTCCCATGACCCTTCAAACTAGAATTTACACATTCGTCTCAAGTCCTAAGAGGACAAAGAGGTGCTGCAAAAGTTTAAATCCAAGACATATTAATGAAGTAGGTTAAGATGCTAACCACGAGACACAATCCAAGAAGCAAAAGAAAAAAGATGAGAAAGTGCTCTATAACAGAAAAGATTGACTCAACTGATCCTTAGTGGAAAACGAGGATAGAACAAGTATATCAATCAATAGGCATCCAAAATTATTATTTGGAACACGCGATCTAAGCTACAAAGCTGAAACAGCCACTTGCATTCCAGAACCCATTTTTGTTTGGATACCCGATTTGTCTGTCAGTGAGCAACATGACTAGTGTACATATGGTTTTTGGATTTCAACAGAAACTGGTGACTGAGATTTTCTTAAACATACTTTTGGCAGTATGCAAAATAAGCCCTTTTCTTAGAGCCCGGTATTTCGGCTTTTAAATTATCTTTGTAAGAGAGCAAGTTCTTTCTATAAAAAAGTTGCTAGTATGATTCTGGTCCAAAGAACTTGAAAGAAGTGAATGAGATTGATAATTTCAACGGAATTATTTATGCATAGTGAAATGGTAACAGAACAGTGAACACACTTTGGAAGAAAATCTCGCCACTATACAAAAATCAATAACGTTCACTAGACTCACCCCCGTTTTAGAGTAGTATATCCGGACAAGTTGCCCAGAGGTTGACGAAAATAGCATCTTCAGATCCCCTGGTCCAACTTCTATGGTATCATTCTGTGGATTGCCCAGTGTAGAAACGAAACTGGTTTTAGTTTTCCCTGCATCATTTTGAAGCCCAAAGAAGGGAAAATAAATTTAAACATCAACATGGCTCACTAACAACTATGCAGCTGTGTCAATATAATTGTGCTGATTGGGTTTACGGCCACATGCACTACAAATGGGTTCTGACCAGTTTTGGAGCATGCCTAGGATAATCTCCACTCCTACTCTAGTGAGCCATGGCAGATGACATAAATATCAATCTCAAAGGCTTGAAAACAAAAATCAAGTACGTAAATACCAACCTTCTTTAGCTGCTTTAGAAATGAAGTATGTGTTCCAACCCAATGGCGGTAATGAAACTTGAAATAGAAGCCAGTACTTTTTTTTTTTTCGAAAGAAGCCAGTACTTTGGGACCTGCTTTGGCGACAATCCCAAGTAGGCTTTAACATAGAAGTTCCTCAAGTTGATTGTAACATTATCCAACTCAACAAATTGTGCTTCAACGGTATATCCAGAAGAGTCACGGACGACAAAATTTGAATCAGTAACCTGGTAGACATTGTCATTGCCAAATTATATCGAGGAGCAATTATCAATATCTTGATGCATAAACTATT
This sequence comes from Eucalyptus virginea, assembly GCA_014182375.1. Lineage (NCBI taxonomy): Eukaryota > Viridiplantae > Streptophyta > Magnoliopsida > Myrtales > Myrtaceae > Eucalyptus > Eucalyptus virginea. Next base: position 29,562,464 of record CM024523.1, on the reverse strand, counting down.
GGCACGACAGAAAAGAAGCAAACACTCACAGGGATCCTTATAATATCAGTACTATTCCATCCAAGCGAATTATATGCTAGCACAACCTGATACAGAAAATTTCTATTAGAACATACGTATTTATTTAAAGAGATCACAGCATGAAACCCAAAAAGTTACCAGACTCTCTCCATCCGGAATATCTTCCTCCGTTGCTGGGCAGAAACTTATATTGAGCAATTGGCACTGCAAAGGAAGTGACGGAAACAAGAGATGAATACAGGTCATCATTTTTTTTGGTCATCTTGAGTAATTGAAACATCTAGTCTTCAGACAAAATTTAAGTCCCAATAAACCGACTTGCTTATGTTATAGTTTGAAGAACGTTTACAAATCCTTTTAGTCAGAAACTGAAGGGATTAAATTAAAACTTACCTGGCTAAAGTTTAAAGCAGGTGATGAGCATTGACCTCCTGGTTTCTTACTAACTAGGCACGAGAGAGCATTATCAACAACAGCTTCTGTCTAATCAATTTTAGAACAAAGGCATTTCGAAATGAATTAAGAGTTGAGAACAAAAAACCCCAAAAGGGCAAATTCAACAGGACTTTAGTATCCGACCTCAGAAGCTCCAATAGCTAGGCGCTTCTCATAATCATTGGTTGTGTGCTGTTTAGCAGTACCAGTGAGTGCATCATGATGTTGTGCTATTCCTAAGGCATCTCCGAGCCCATGAGTGCTAGGACCACTGGACCTTCGCCCCACAAGAAATTCAAGTTGGCGAGCTGCCTATATAGACAAAAGACACTGAAGTGTCATGGGCGTTCTACTCGGCAACAACAGGAAGGATATACAGTGTTGTGATATAGTATGAGCTCCAAAAGAGAGAAACAATACCAAATAATATCCACTTAGCATCCTGACATATCGTTTCAGGGCTGTCCGGCTAGTAAAGAAACCAGTCCAATAGGCATCATCACGATCTGCATAGCTGTACACAGAAGAAAGCACACGTCATATATCTAGGCAATGGTGATTAAAATAGAAATACCGCATCGAGGCAACTAGGAAAGGTCAAAAGGTGGTACTTATGGCAAGTAATCATCGGTTTTCAAAGGCCATGATACATTCTCTGCATTTTTGGCATCGACGTAAATAGATGGCATAGAGTATAATGCATTCACCCGACCATCCTGAGAGAGAAGAAATACCAGGAACAGGAAAAGAAAATTATGGCAAATGCATTGAAAGAAAAGGAAAGGGCAAAAGCATCTCTCCTCTCCAGAGTAAGCTAGGAAAGTCCTACTCTGAACTGATTATAGATCCTTTTGGGTTACATCCAAAGAAAAAGAAACAAGGGAAAGTACCATGCTAGGGAAGTCTCCAAATTATCTGGGACTGGAAATGAGTTTTTGCAAACCTTCAAGTGTTTTGAAGCATAACCACTCGCTTATTAACATTATAAAAGAAAATGATAGAGCATGTAGTTTGACCTTGTTAACATAATGAATGAGTTTGTCCATCTGCTTGAACCAAGACTCAGCATATTGGTAGGTAAAATCTTCACCCATGGTCCACATAATGTGATTTGTTTGTCACATTTGCCTGTTCACGGGAAAAATGAGCTCCTAAATGTGTACCTCAATGATGTTTAATCAACTAATTACTCGATAATTGTCTGTCTCAGTCAGAGACAAACCAAGATACAACAAAGCTCGTCTGCAAAAAGCTAAAGAGTATACCTGTGTCATTGCAGCACTAATAAAATCGTTCACTCTTATTTCAGCATTATAGTCATAGAGGAGAGTATTATCCTGCAGTCTGAATATCGCAATTGCGAATCTTTCCGCTAGAAAAATGAACAAAATGAAAAACTTGAAGATGACTGATTTGGTTGAATATCAGCACCTGAACAGGCTCAAAATCATCAAACACTTCAAAACTAAAACCTTCCGGTGGACCATAGTGATCAGGAAAGACATTTGTGAAAATTTGCGGGGTACAGACAAGTGCATGATATTAATCGTTGAAGCTAAGTAACCAAGAAAAATGAAGGTAATCAGGCTGCAAACAAATTCAAACCTGAGATGAAGAACCAAATGTTTTAGATCCACGCCATATAACCTCAAGAGAATTATCATCCTTGCGTTTGATAATCGATTCTCGCAAAATGCAGGGAATTAAATCCAACCTGCAAATTTTGTGACTGTCCTTTATAGGAAATACAACACAAAGCATGGACAATTTATGAGGAAAAACAACCATGCTAACCAACTCTCATTCCAATTTCTTTTTCTTTTTTTTTGGGTCATGCTCATTCCAATTGAGGACATAGAGAGTTAGACAACATGATACTTGTAAATGTGTAACAGTTGCATCATAGTGTGCAAACGTCAAACCACATATACTCTTAAGACTGATTGGAAAGTGAAAAAAGAAAAAGGACGACATTGAGGAAACCTTAGATAGAATCTTCTACCTCAGCGCAGAGTAGGTAAGCTTGCACGGCAGAATGTCCAAACGGATCAATTTGCCATCCAACTCGAGGAACCTTGTTGAATTCTGACTTTATCAGGCCGTGACCCAGAGTTGTTTGGTCAATCATGTCAATGTAATGAGTTGTTGCCTCGTCATGCATACACCATCCACCATTTCTGCAAATTGCCAACATTACTGTCAGGACAGTAATAGTGCAGAAATTGCCATAGCATTCACAAGTTTCCTCACTAGTTCTGGCGTTTCTGGACTTTGCTCTAACCACCATCTTTGGAAGAAAGCCTATAATTTTCATGAAATTCATTAGTGGCCATATCAAGCTAAGCTCGTTCGAAAGTGGACAGTGGAGTAAAAACAACTGTTAGTTCACAGAAACCACAAGTGTCTAAACAATTTGTGAGCAAACAATGTGTGAGGTACACTTCAAGATAAACAAATACTTCAAAGTGCAGTCTTACAGCAATAATAAAGTGTACACGTTGCAATACAAAAGTTTGATAATTAAAATCTATTTTGGTTAAATTACACTTTCTCTGCACATTGAATTTTTAGCCATGGATTGAGGGTAATAGAAGAGGGCTCTGAGAACAAGCAATTAAGTGGAATAATCTGAGGCTGATAAAACTAAGAGAACTAGTATGCAAGTCCACGAGAATATAGATGTATAGTTGAATGGAATTCTAAAGATAGAATTTTCTGAGGCATCAAATCTTTCTTCTGTGTTTAGAATAATAAATGGTAGACGTCCTTACTGCAGAGTAATAACCATCATTCATGGGGAAAAAATGGTAGCAGGTACTATCGAATTTAGTGCTCATGAAGCATGAAAGACAGAGAAAGCACACAGCCACATAATCCCAAAGGTTCATCTGGCCAAAGTACTCCTTTGTCATCGTCATGAAATTATAAAATGAGAATCGTGCAACTGCCATTTTGATTTTATTTGGGACTATCATGCTGGACTTCAATATCTTCTGTCTAGTGTGTCTTGGTGGCATGGCTGGAAGTTCAGTTACTCGTCTGACGCAATTGGATTGCAAAATTGCATAAAAGTTTTAACTTCTTAAAGGCCAAATCCATCGGTGTCTTCATGTCAACCATAATGGATATGCAGAAATTGGATTAAAGTTATACGACAATGCTTTAGACCAGCGGAGTCAAGCTGATCAACTAGATTCAAGCCTGAGATAGTAAAATTGACTGATTGCAGAGAGGCTAAAAGCAGGGTTTGGAGATGATCAAAACAAAAATGAGCCTTCAGAGATATGCTTTCTAATCAGGATAACGCTATGAAACACACATACTGAGAGAGGCTGAAATCAGGAGAATTTACCATCTCGGCAAACACAAACTTCCTATTGGGATCTCGTGCCAACGCTTCGATGACGGAATCAAGCACATTCTCGACGCAAGCGCCCTGCAAAACCATTAACGCACCAAAACATTTTTCCATTCACCTAAACCCATAATTATTCATCAACTGAACGATATAGCCAAACTACATTTCTCTGTTTAATCCCGAATATTTAAGGACCTGGATGGAGTTATACGATCCAACATAGTACTGGATGCGGGACCAAATGCACGTTCAACTTCCCTTCCACAACCCCAGCACCAGTGTTGTACTTCACGTAAGCACCAGCAACTCCTCCATACAAACCCACAATCACCAAAATCGCAACTACAAAACAACAAGCCACAGGCGTACCGATTTCAGCAACAACAGTGACACTCGCACTCTCTCTCTCTCTCTCTCCGTTCATTGTGCTCAGTAACTGTTGAATTTATAAGGTTGATGAATGATGAAATCACCAAAGAGATGGACCAGTGATGGAGTGATGACAGGTGGAGCTCGTCTGGTTATATTGGATTTTACTGTCCGGCCCTGTTGACTCTTGACTGTGATTTTGGCACAGATTCTGGAATGGTATATCATTAAAGGCCTACCTTTTTTGCTTCACTCTCTCTTTCTATAGTAGAAATTGCAAAGTCACTTTGTTTGGGCGTCATCATTCAATGCTTGGGCACATTGGTTAATTAAACTCCATCCAGTGGGCCAAAAGCAAGCATGCAAATTGCGGCAAGTACCATGCGGCAGATATACTTGTCTATGTGAAAACAAAAAACTCGATCTCTTTCGATAAAATGATCCCGTGCGGTTATAAAAGTCAGACAACCTTACCTTTACCAAAAAAAAAAGTCAGACAACCTTGACAATCTCTGCCTACGTTGTCAGTGCGAGCGGTATAATCGGGTGAATGGAATACGTACTCATCGAACTTCATCTCTATTTTCATGCAAGTCAGTCTGTTGGTTCCTTTATGTCAAAAGAGATCCTATCACCGGTTCCCTCGTCCCTTGTAGGAGAGAACCAACACGGGATCCTCGAGGAAAATGATTGATTCAGAGCAACCTATGCGACAGATCGGTAAATTCCACCAGAAGTCCCTCGACTCCAGTTCGATGTTTGTGGGAAGTTACATCTTATTTAGGCCATGTCATCCGACCACCTACCGTAATTCACACGACGGTTCTTGACAAGAACGTGAATGGAGTGACCTTAGATTGACCAAAAGCGAGGACAAACTTACTCACGAACCCCATGACAGACAGATGCAACGTGCCAAATTGAATCTCGTCAAAAGAGCAGGTACAAAAAGACCTGCACAAGACCAAGCAACGAATGAACTTCCATAGGGAAGAAGCTGTGGGGACTTTGTCCAGAGCCAAGAGACCGGACGAAGCTGGCCCGGAAAGAGAGGAGACGGGGGAGATGTTTTTGAACCGGACGAGGATAATGGTTGATACATCGTGCAAAAAGACAAGTGGAAGACTTGGTATAAAATGCGGAAGCTGGAAACGTCAAACCGAACACGACGTGCTGTCTTATGCATGCAGCGACCGGCTTAGTCGCTATCGCAGTGGGGCTGAAGTTGATTTATACAAGGAATATTTTGATAGCGTTATTCGGTGCAGGATTCAACTGGTGGGTGAAGTATTGCTTCCTTGTTAGAATGCTTCTTTTCCGTAATAATCCGTCTTATCTTTTTAAATATATCAAATTTTACACGCCGATCTTAGCATTCCTAATTTTGATAAGAAGAATGCTTAGAGGTGTAATCAATTCGGGTTATCAATAGATGAAACCCATCGTCCAATCTCATCCATATGCCAATTCGATCTCCTCGGGCCTGGGTGAGCTTGGGCAGAGCTCATCTCCAGCCAATGATCCCCTCTGATCATGAGATGATACCATAGCTAATCTCCCCAAGCTAAACTCGAAGATACCCAGATTTTGGAATGAAGCTCTTTCATTCCCATGATGGCAATTAACCTAGGAACATTAAAAAGCCTGTGGCAATTGTCGTCAGACCTTTTTGCCAGTGTGGATGAAGATCTCTTTCCGTCATGTATGGTGGTCGATCTAGAGCATTGACAGAAAAGTTTTGGACCACCACGACAGGACCTTTTTGACCTATTAACATTTCAGTTTCCTGTGAATTCATTGCTTGTTTGGGTGCTGGTACCATTGCAGAGACCTAAGAGGCGTGACATTAAGCAGCTTCACAGCACAGGAGAAACTGAGAGGTTTAGCACATTGACACCCAAAAAACAAGTACATGTTGACTTGATCGAACCCCAAATCCAGCCAAACTACTGAAGAAAAGCTTGAGTAAGCATTCGTCTATCCCCAACGAACTTCCAGCTCCTCTGCAAATCTCGATTCACGCTACCAGCAAGTTTGGAGGAAAAAATAAAGCTTAAGTCGAATGGCATTCTTGTGTACGCTCATCAATTTAAGCTTTTCGAAAGGGATGTTGACCAGGGGAGAGGATTCTTGAGGATCAACGTGAGATGACTGGACGGCCGATCTAGACAGGTTACAACACAGACAATACAAAGCTTAAAAAATCTCAAATATCGATGAAATGGCACTCAGACAAAGCATGATCATTGAAATATTGACATCCAATTTCCGTAATGAACTGCTTTTGTAAAGAGATTAAAAGAGGGGTCATATAGCACAACATAAAAGTTCCAGAAAGCTTTAAACCCCTAGCAAACTACAGAGCCAAGCTCAATGTTCAATAACCCCATAAAAGTTGTCAGCTCGACTTTGTAACTACTTTTCAGCTCACTCTTTGCCCTCTTGAATTCTTCCCATGTGAACATGCACTTCTATGGCTCCAGAGGAAGGATCGCTAACCTACCAAACACCCGCAGCAATGAGATTTTCATTAGAACCAATCATTCCATTTGTAAGTTCACATTTCACAGACGATCGCATGTTGCTACAACTATTTCACAAGAAAAATAACCTGAAAGAAAAATAATAACTACAGAAATCACTGCTTCTCCTCTTCATTTGGCCCCTTGTCTTCATCTTTTTTCTGCAGTGGAGAGAACATGGCAGTTTGTCGAAGAGCATATAATCATTCTACAGCCATAGGCTCATAGCGCATATGCTATAACATGCACTCCTTGCATAAGCTGAAGCTCTAACATAGGAACCAAAGCGTTGAGGAAAACATAGAGCATTCTCTACGATACTCATGCAGGAACATCCGTAAGTAATCATGTAGACAATACAAGTCGAACTTATGAATTCCAGCCAATTCACATCCTCACTTGCACACAAAACCCAAGAATGAAGCACCAGACTGATGGATCACTATGATGCACTATATCAGATACACAAAAGCAACAAAAGATCTTTACTTCCACCAGGGTTTCTATTACTGTCAAAATCGCACCTGAGATTGGTTTTGCATGGAAGCAAGCAAATCCTTGACGGAAGGATCGTTTGGATCCACTCCAGGAAGCTGCAGGAGCAACAAATCATCATCATATATGGAAGCTAGGCAACCAATTCTATTCCATGTTAAAAACCAAGAATTCAAGGTTTGAATGGAAGATGCATCATATGTACCGATGCAATAATGGATGACACGAAGGATTAGTCCGCCAACAACTTGCTCATATCTGTCTGGCCTGACGAATCTTTGTCACTGTCCTGGACCGACAATTGAAGAGCTGCAAGCACCACACAGTAATGTATTAAACCACCAACCGGCAAGAAGGAAAAACATTGTCTTTAATATGCTTCTGACAATCCTTGCGACAAAAGTTAGAGATAGCATGCCAATCCATATTTCTCTGCACAATAGATCCCACCAGGAAGGAAATCGATTCTAAGGGAATTCACAGAAGGCATAACTAGTGTTGAAAGATGTCAACATGCAGTGCAGTTTCTCTCTTTCCCATATGATACTGTGAGACAATGTGAGTTTCCAAAGGTATTCCTTCTATACAATAGCACACAAGACGACAGGTGAACACCATTCACCCATCTGTCGGGGGTGGACACAAGACTTAAGACTTAGTCACAAGATCTAACCTAGAGCCAAATCCGGATCATCTGTAGCTGCCTCTGACGTGTCAGTGTCTCGCAGATCATGGCCAGAGGTGGTATCATCCATCGACATAGCAAGGGCCTGCTGTAGCAAAGCATTTTCGTCATCCTGCCATGTAAACAGATATTAGTCCGAGTCCAACCAGTACAAGTGCAGAGCCAGGGCCAACAAACAAATAATCTTACAAGTAAAATTCAATATTTCCCCTGAAAGAAAAGTAGCAGCTGGCAAAATAACGTTAAGTGCAACCCCAGATTACAAAAAGAGGACAAAAGTATGAAAACACGTTTTTTGCAAATTGCATCCCCCACATAATTATGATAACTGTTCGGTACATTGCAACCCTTCAAAAAAGTAAGGTAAAACAGGCCAATCATGACCATAGAGGATGGGGTTAATTAGTTTCACCATCATGCAGTAAACATTGGTGACTTTGTGAGAATCCAAAAATAGGCAGCCCAAATTGGGCATCAAAACAAAATGCAGCAAATTTTTCGCAAGTAGACATTTAAAGCATTAAATCCTTTAGTCTGCTTCATTTGATTAACAACACAGAAGAACTAGATAATCTAAAAACCTCAGGGAATAACACCATATAATCAATATTTCCCTCAGCGCCTCAAAATCTGCTTCAACCTTGAAAAACCAATGAACCTCGTGCTATAATGTCGACAAAAGACAATAAATTTCGATGATTCAATAATAACAAAGCAAAATCCCCATAACGTATGCAGACAGTTGTGATATTCTTAAAACTCACATAAAGTCAAGGATGTAAACCAGATGGGAAAATAGAAGCACCCTTGCTTATGAAATCATCATCTAGATATCAATCACCTACAGAGACTCTTTCTCCTGTCAGATAATTGCATAAATTCTAAACAAGAATATACTTATCCTGGCATATGGGATAAAAAATCAGGGGATCTCTCTCTCTCTCTCTCTCTCTCTCTCTCTCTCTCTCTCTTCACACGAAAACTGGACATTTTCTTCAAAATTGATAGCTTGGGATCTTCCTAGGCTCTTAATTTAATTGACTGAGAAATGGGCTTGATAACACCAGGCAACTTGAAAGGCTTAACAACGATACTGACCATTAAATCATCTTTTTTGTTATCCACTTCAGAAGCTGAACCACTGGCACCTTCAGTCATGGTTGCATCTTGCAATGATGGCTGTTGTTCTCCTCCTTTATCCTTGCTTAGCAGCTTCCTCAGCAGCCTTCTTAGCTGCTGCTTCTTGCCTTGCTCTTTCCTCTTCCATGGAAACTCTAAGAGCAAGGGCCAGCTCAGGATCCAGACTGGGATCAACACCAAGATCAAAACCAGCGACAGCACCAGCAGCAGCTGGTGCAGCCGATGCCGCAAAAACACTTCCACCTTCCCCATCCCCAGTAAAGATAGGAGTGCTACAAAACAATCAAATGCATTACGAAAATCGCAACATGTTCTAGCGTTGACAACGAAATTTCTAGGATGAAATCAAAACGGCCTACCTTATCAGAACATCAGAAAGAGCATTTGGACCAGGAGGAAAATGAACAATGTGACTGGTGTTGTTATTATTCACAGCAGCAAGCAGAGCGTCCAATATCTCAGGTTTCCCTTCATCTTCTTCCCCAAAGTCGACAATATCAAGTGCTACACTGTTCTTCTTTAACTTCCTTCCAATCATCTCCAGTGACTTCTTGTCATGTTTGATGGGACTGAAAACACCCAATATCAATATCCAATTGAAGAAGCAAAGCATGATATTGAGGAATGGAGAACAGGAAGGGAAAAAAAAAAAAAAACAAAACTCCCAGCACCTTCCAGCAAAGACTATAATTCGTTGTTGCTGCTTTTTATTTTGGCGATGCTTACGTGCCAATTGAGCCACCTGGATTCCCGAGTCTCGTTTTTTTTTTCTTTTCTTTTTTTTTTTGGGTCATGCTCATTCCAATTGAGGACATAGAGAGTTGGACAACATGATACTTGTAAATGTGTAACAGTTGCATCAATGGTACTCCTTGAACCAGGTCTCTGTTCCGCAGAACTGGTGCACCACTTTGTACGACACCCAGAAGAGACTCGGGAATAGTTCATCTATGTAATTGCAGAAGGATTTCGCAATGCGCAATCTTTTGTTTCCTGCGGGAACAAGAAGAGCTGAGTCACGAGTTCATACAATCTGAGATATACAAAGTTACTAACGGAAGCCTTGCACACATTCCGCTGCAGAAATCATCACAATACCATAAAAAGAGTACCTGAAATTTGTCCGTATGGCGCCACCGATTTCGAACGAAGCGGATTAAACCTCTGACAGATCCATAATCGGACTCAAAAGGCCTATATTGAAGATCTATCTTATCGATCCACTCCTCAACTTTACTCTCGAACCAGTTCCCATCAAAAAGCAGTGGCCCAGCCTCTCCAACTCCCAAATCAAATTTTGCCATTCACCTGGTTGATTGGGCCTTACAGCTTGCAATCGAATGTCACTAAAGTCCGCTAAAAAATCCCCTCTCCTCTTTGAACTCAAAACAACAAAACCACAAAACACACTCAAATCCCCTGAGCTGTTGGTAATTAAAAGCAATTATTAACTGACCCTCCAGAATGCTCATAGAGATCAATTAGGAAAATGAAAATTAGTCCACTAACAATGGTTTCACACTATATTAGATGCGAGTTAAAGATAACAGGACTCCCACCTCAAGTTGAATCTTGTCATCGCCAGTTGTAATTCGGAGCGCACGTTTTCTGTAATTTGACTTAGTTGATAAATAATATTTATCAACTAATCTGGGCGCGAGAGCCTTACTGTAGGACAACTCTACTTTGGCCAGTTTTTGGTAGATATCCCGTATCCTTCTGACCATTCAGAGCAAGTGCCTGTGCCCTCCTCTGTGGACAGTGTTAACGATGGGAGGCCCAATCTCGTTCCTGATGGCGGTGGCATTGAAGAGCCAGAGCGTAGGGGTGCAGAAACCTCTCATGAGACTGATGGCCTTAAGGGATGCGCTGAGTCTGTTTTGGCGCAACATTTGAGGTAATTTAAAATTATTTATGTGTTTCGACCTGCGTCAAGGATCTATCTTGCTTATTGGGACACTCCTACCCATTCAACTTGGTTGCTGCTTAAGTGTACTTTTTTCTCAATTTCGAATAGAATATGGCCTAGTATTTACTTATGTGTCTTTTAAGTGGCCTAGCTTGGTTCCACACTATTTGGTTCCCGGTAATGTCTACTTTGGTTTATGATACAGGCAATGGTTGGCTACCCGGGCTAACATTCCGCAACAACAATGCTTCCCGGGCTATTGTTAGCCAACCATTGCTTGTATCATAAACCAAAGTAGACATTACCGGGAACCAAATAGTGTGGAACCAAGCTGGGCCACTTAAAAGACACATAAGTAAATACTAGGCCATATACTATTCGAAATTGAGAAAAAAGTACACTTACACAGCAACCAAGTTGAATGAGTAGGAGTGCCCCAATAAGCAAGATAGATCCGCAGGTCGAAACACATAAATAATTTTAAATTACCTCAAATGTTGCGCCAAAACAGACTCAGCGCATCCCTTAAGGCCATCAGTCCCATGAGAGGTTTCTGCACCCCTACGCTCTGGCTCTTCAATGCCACCGCCATCAGGAACGAGATTGGGCCTCCCATCGTTAACACTGTCCACAGAGGAGGGCACAGGCACGTGCTCTGAATGGTCAGAAGGATACGGGATATCTACCAAAAACTGGCCAAAGTAGAGTTGTCCTACAGTAAGGCTCTCGCGCCCAGAGACATCGATAGAAGACGATTCCAATGATGGAATTTCCTCAGCCATATGATGTCAACGGAAGTATGCGAGAGAGCAAAGCAGGCGTTGTTCTTTTCGCCGTCTTTGTTTTCTCACTGCACCGCAGCACACTTGTTCCTCAAGTCAGCCAACGTAAATGATGGTCTCTCAAAACATCCAAGGTTAATGGCAATTACGACAATAGGTTTGGCGAGACAAAGTTACTCAAGATTCATTTCCAAAACAAATTGAATTTATCAAATGAGCATCTCTCTCGGCCCCCTAACAGCGATTCCAGTATAGCAACTACATCAAATCAGCTTGCCATCTCCACTAAGCACGTTAGCTTCAAAGATCTCCACGGGATATTAATCTAACATGCCATTAAAGCTTCAATCACATTAAGCAAGCATTGGTTTCAAATGAGTGGAAAAGCAAGTGGGCTGACAGAAACATAGCCCACTGCCCATCACATAATCACTCGTCAACACCAGATAGTTCATAATCACGAAGCATTGACAGCCACACTCAAGAAGATAAAAGTAAAATCGAAAGAACCACCCTCGAGACCTTCAAGAATCACATTTCCCATGTCCACTTGAACATTCATGATCAGTCCACACTCATTGTTAGTCCATTACAATATTCACATAAATAGACACAGGCCCTCCAAAGCTACTTGGTCCAAATCTGACCAGCTACAAAATGCGTGAAAACACAACACTCATGAACATCAAACCGCGAGTCTAGAAAGACATACTAGTCAACCCAGAACCGCATTTTCCTCAATTACTCAAGAAAGACGACGAAAATCACAGGCACGAACCACGCGATCGAAACCCAGACAGGAACTAAGCGCAAAAGCCGTAACCCAGCCCCCGCAATCGGAAACCGGTCGATACCCACCGACCCAAATCCCACCCCCAAGATTAGAGACTTGCCTGCGCAAGTGTGCAGGAGATGCTCGGGCACGTCCCTCAATTGGTCGCCGTCCTTGTCGCCGTCGCCGTCGCCGTCCCTGCCACCGTCGCAGTCACAGTCGCCGTTGCCGTCGTCTTGGTCAGGACGAGAGGAGACAGCAAAGAATTAGAAATAGGGTTTGCCGGTTTGGTTTTCTATTTTATTGGTTTTATTGGTTCGGTTCTGGTTGGTTAACCAATAAAAACCGAACCAATAAAAAAATATTGGTTTTTAATGAGAACCAAACCAAAAACCGAACTGAACCGAAAAAACCAAATTTTTCGGTTCGGTTCGGTTCAGTTCCTAACACCCTTAGCTCTACCATCATTGAATAGATAGCACTGGATCGGCAAGGGCTACAAGAGAAGTGTAAAGAGCAAAAACTTCAACACATATTGTGAGACAATCAAGCACCAGCACAAAAAAGAAAATCCCATCAACTACCAGTTCATAGATGCCCTCCTTAGGTATCTGCTCATCCTCGCCGCAGCCAGCAAATCTCTAGGAAAAAAAAAGAAGACCAAATCAGAGGCAAATAGCATCTACAACGGCTATAAATACAAACTTCTAGGAAATTAACTTAAAACTATAGAAATGAGAGACAAGCCGAAAATGTATTCAGTCATATGCCTTCTCAACAAGTTTTCCATAAATAATGCACAATAGAAGGGAGAAGAAAGTAACAAACTCTTGTGGGCCCCATGGCATTGAATATATCTCAAAGAACTCCCCAGAAGGGGAGACGGCTTAGTTTAATTCTATTCTTCTACTTGGGACTATTTGGAACGTCTCCATTTAAATGAGGGGAAAGAAAAGCCTAAAGCAAGATATTATACTTTCAGAACATTTGTCACTAACAATATCAACAAAGGCATAAAACACAAAGGTGACTGTTCAAGGCTTATGAAAAGATATATTCACTATTACATGTAAGAAGGAAATTGATCACTAGTAGTATTGACTAACAATGCTTTATTGCAGTAAAAACTCACCAAACTATGATCCACAACACCTAAGCTACAAATTCACATTGTGTACGGCTTAGATCTGCATTTCGTTCAAATTTATTTATGAGATTGCATCCCATAACCAAAATACTACTATTACTAGACGGTCCAGTAATTCATCATACCTAGGCAGCATCATCTTATTGCCAAATATAGTATTGACATTATAGTGTCATCATGACTATACTATCTAAAGACATAATGCACAATTAACCATAAATGACATCATTACATACTATCAGTTTTCCTTTTTTATCTGTCATAATTATTTTTTGGAGATCAGTTTTTCTTGGATAGCAAGAGAAAGATACCACTAAGATGATACTCATATCCACAAGTCACAAACCTTAAAAGCAGAAGTAATCACACCTCTTCCCTTGAAAATATTTCCAAGACACTTCAAAGCTATGTCCTCGGATACAAATCCAATCCCATCAGTATGTTTTTGGTAGAATAGAAATGCAATCTTTCACTGTGGGTTTTTGGTAGGCCCAAGAGATTCAAGAAAAAGCAATAGCAAAACATCTTAGAATCTCTTCCCTTTCTTGTTTCAACAAACTTGGAGCCTTTACCTATAACCGAGCAATAACCACTTTTATCATAGTGTATATCTATGGAAGAGTAAGCATAAGGATAGCAGATGAGATAAGCACTGATATCATTTTAGGACTTAAATATCCATGCCTTGTCGATGTTGCAAATGTCAGTGAACTCTTTAAGTAATTGAGACTGGGAAGGTTAGTTTTCTTCAATTGCAATGTCCATCCCTAAGTGCGCCACCATGTGAGGGACAGCCTGAGAAACATCCACGGCAAACAAGGTAATGAATTTTTTAGTGCAAATGGAAGCAAATAAAAGAAAATACATTAGAATATAGTAAAATCCAATATGCAATCCAAAACTATTGTCAAATTAGTACCAATAAAAAAGAGTGGCAGTTCTCAAGCTCAACTAATAGTGACGAATGAGAGAACTCAGAACCCCAACATCTCCTGTGGCTTTAAACAACTCTCATTGCAAAAATCAATGGATCCTACAACCGGTATTGACTTCATCCATTCATCATACTTCATGTTTAACTAACAATAAGCAAGTATCATTTCTTAGGTTACAATCAGACCACAGGACGCACAAGCCCGTCACCATAAGTTGAGATAGACATGAGATTCCTCTCATAGCACAAAAAAATAGGAAAGAGGCTACAACTCAACTCAGCCAATCACCACAAATGAATCAACCAAGTCTCACTTAACCAACTTCCCAGTTGAGATTTTCCCAAAACTACTAAGTTATCTGATGCATAGTCTAGCAGAGTTTTAGCCAACAAATAGAACCAACATCAACCCCATTTGATAACTTCTCTTCCCACGCATACCGAAATCAAACTCACATCGACACACAGCCACCCGCCAAGCACAAAGTGAAGTGATCTTTCGCCTCATGCTTAAAGGGTACTTCTTTGCGCTCGCTCGAGCACAAAGTATATTCATGTCAAAGCAAAAAGATCGGTTCTTTCGACGGGGCAAGTTGCAAGGTTCCATTAAACCAAACCAAAAAAAAAAAAAAAAGAAACAAAAAGAAACACGAGGCGTGGCGGCAAATGATGATCGAATGAATCCACTTTCATGCTCCCTCGCTACTCGCGCATTCGCTGGCAACTGAACAACCCAACAAGATGCAGAAACAACCCATTTGGGATTTTGACTGCGCATTTCAAAACCAGCCCATGAGAGGGGAGGAAGAAGGAAACTCACCGGTCGAGAAACACACGGATGCGAGCAAAACGAGAGTGTCAAGTCAAAGAGAGAGTCAACGAAGTGCGACTGAAATTCAAAGATAGAGACAGTGGGAATATGATTCTTGCTCTTCTTCAGCCCGCGCCTCTCCTTCTTCTCCGCGCCGTCGAACCCGCCCAGGTCCTCCGAGATCTTGTAAGAGTTTTCTTAATGTGGACTACATTAATTGACGTTGTAATTTACCGTTTAACGGTTACCGTTTTACGGGATTTGGTCTAAGATGAGATAAAATGTTTCTTAATTAGTCTAATATGTGGCTGGTTAGTGTGGGCCGAGTTAAGTCTGGCCCGTAATGAGGGAAACTGGCTGGAAACTCTATAAATAATGCTCAAGTCTCTTCTCTAACCCTAATTCTCACGTATCCTCACATAAGGAGCGTTTACCTAACGCTAAACCGTGAGGGAGCTGCCTCATTGAGCCAGTGATACGGAGAGCAATAGAGGAGAAGGATTTGCGCAAAGAACATTGTGTTTCCGCTTTCGCTTCAAGAACGATGGATTTCAAAATAGGTGCGTTAATCTTTCTACTCAATTATGCATGTTCTTATTCTGGTTATGGAAATCTTGGAATTGCGCAATTTGCGTCTTACATGTAGTATCAGAGCCGCCATAACCCTAGAACTTGAATGCAAAGAATTTTTGTCCTAATTTGTGATTTTCGTGATTTTTTGTTCAATAAAAATAAAATTAAATCACAAATTCGGAATGGGCTTGACGAGACAAGCAAGACGGTCGGCGGTGCGTCGCCGGGGGAGGCCGCACGCGCCGGCCACGCACCATCACGCGCTCCCACGAGCAAGGCGCGGCTCGTACGTGCCACGCACGCGTGATGCTTATGTCATCATGACGTCAGCGACCTGCGGCCCACTCGACCCATGACCGTTGACCACGACTCGACCCGACCCGTGACCCGTTGACCAGGCCCGACCCGACCCGACCCTGTCAATGGTTGACCGAACCAGTCAACCGGTCGGACTGGGCGGTTGGACCGGACGGTCGAGCCGGGAACCGGTCAGACCGGTTTTGACCGGTCTTGACATCCGCGGGTGAGCTCCACGCGCCGCACACTCAGGCGGTGCGTGCGGGCACGTGAAGCATCGGATCGGCGCGTGGCTGGTGGCGTTGGATTCGTATGGTCCTCATCTATCTTGTGGTATATTTATTTTACATGTTTGATGATTTTATAGATGTGAAAATACATACAAAGCTTTAAATACGTGTATTTTTAGTGTATTTTTAGTGTATTTTTGCGTATTTTTCGTGTATTTTCTGTGATTTTGAAAATACAAGTGTTAGGTTACAGATATATTATCACATAATCATTATAAATGTGTGATTCATTAATAAAAATCAAACTTTATTATAAATTGAAGCTGGCTTAATGAGATACAACCGGTATAGGATAGTAATTGAGTTATGTATTGAAGTGATGACAAATAATAAAAGTTATGAAACTTTTGTTGCTCAAACATACTCCTTAACACGCTGGTAATCTTTGTATGATGGACGTCTTAAGAACTCGTGACCAAACTGATTACTGATTAACACATCTGCTGATTGCATATTGTACATAAACTCATATGGTCACTAGTTAATATCCATCAAGTTGAATTTTTTTATGGTTAAGGAGTATGACAACATTTATGCAGAGTAATAGTATCTACTATTATAATTTAGATATTTGGTTCTGTGATTTGACTCAATTAATAGGTCATTGGTTGATGCAATGACAATTTGTTATTTAAAATTGGCTAATAAATCAGCTATGGACCTTGGAGACATTGTTTATCTTATGAAACTCATAAGCAATAGTTGATCAGCTATTAGGCTTGTCGA
This sequence comes from Eucalyptus virginea, assembly GCA_014182375.1. Classification (NCBI taxonomy): domain Eukaryota; kingdom Viridiplantae; phylum Streptophyta; class Magnoliopsida; order Myrtales; family Myrtaceae; genus Eucalyptus; species Eucalyptus virginea. The sequence continues at coordinate 29,545,198 of CM024523.1, read as the reverse complement.
TCTGGTGTATCCTGTATTGCTATTGATGTTAACTTGTGATAGATCCTCTAGATCAGCAGTTTTTTTATGTTGTTTTGGTAATTTGTAATCAAGATACATAAGAGATGATTTATTCTCTATTATGAGAAGTTTCTTGTGTTGCTATGATTGGTGATCTCATTGGAATCTGTCTTTCAGGTTATATCTATATATATATAAATTTTTATTAATGAATAAAGTAATGTAATTAGCATGATATGTGATTTCAGTGATATGTGCCACTATTACTAAAGTTAAAATCACATGTATATGGTGTATGTGAGATGTAGATTTTATATCCCTGGTATGAGAGAGTTTCAAATATTCAATTGAGTAGTGACCGCCAAAATGGCACGCTTGATTGGGTTTGAGAAATTCCAGTCTCATATGCTAATTGAGATGTCTCATGGTCTAATACGTGGTCATACTCCCAAAGGAGGTGATTGTATATTAGTTCATGGAGGGATACATGATGGTGTGGTGGAGGAGTGACTGGTCCTAGTGGTTCATATGCCCAAAAGTGATGAATTCACGAAAATTGGAATATATTCTCATAACCACTATCATATGGGGAGTGTACAACTACATGTCATGTATTCTGTCCAAAGGTGATTATATGATTATGCGTGTAACTCTCTAGATGTGTACTTGTACGTCAAGTTACACGGTGCTCACATGATGCTAATTATATACATTGCTTGTTTTTCAATCACATTTTCTGTAATTAATAACTCCACATTTATTGAGGTTCTTTTAGTACTTCAAATTTTAAGTTGTGGACATATCATTTGTTGCTTGAGATAAGAGCAATAGAATTTGTTTACTGTCTATGAAGCGTTCCATTCCGGAACACTTGAAAAGTGGTTTGCCTACTGACTGCACTGCTAAAAGATGATGGAAGCCTTAGTGGCTTGTAATTATGTCTTGTCTAATACCGAAATTAGGACACATCTGCAAAGATCGTGTTTAAGTTATACATCTGGTATATGGTTAAAAGATTGTTTCCAAAAGTTTTCTATTTAGGGAAAATGACCGAGATAAATAATAAAACAGTTACAATTAGTCTTAAAATGTTGTCAGGCTTAATAGTGGCCGTGAGTATTTTGGCAAGTATGACAATGCGAAATAGCTTAAAGGGTTGTTCGTCCATGGAACAAACACCAGAATATAGCCGAAGTGATTCGTGACTCGCCGGGGACAATAACCCTTGATGGATTCGCCAAATCCATAAGAGCAACCTCCGCCTTCAACGTCGAAACCCTAGCCCCCATTGAAGCACTCTCTCTCTCTCTCTCTCTCTCTCTCTCCTCACGAGCAGAAGAAGTGCCACCGCCATTAGAAGTGGTGGGTCTCCGTGGGAAGGATAATCTTTAACATTTGAGGTTCCGTGGGCTCATTCAAACACTTGAAGTTAGCCCATTGCAAGGCCCAAAGATTAAATTATCTGCCCTGTGATTGATTAGCTTGTCCCCCTCAGTTACTTTGTTTTTTTTTTTTTTTTTTTGTCAGTCCTATTCTATTCTTACCCTAACACTCGCTCTCAAATTTTCGCCATGTCTCGTGCAGGGCGTGAGAGTCAAAACTCACTCGTGAAACTTACTCGTCCCCACCCCCAACCCCCTTGAGAATGTGGGGATTTGAACCCCTCATCTCTCCCTTCCACGTTGGAAGGGTGGCCACTGGGGCATGCTCCCTTGGCGAGTACTCATGTGGCAACCCTTTGTATTCCGACCCCCCAAAAAGAAAAACAGGATTGCTCATGCTGCTAGCAGAAATGGATTTCTTAAGTGTACTGACAAAGATGAAGCATTAGCAGGATTTGAGGAAAATAAAAAACAGAGGATGATCTCTTCACCTACATTCCTCTGGAAATTCTTATTTTAGACCTGCAACTCCGCGAAATCTCTACCTAATGTTATCAAATTTAAGCTACGCCGGTCCCTCGTCTGGGTTTTTGGAGGTGACAAAAACGATTTGGTCCGTTAGTGAACCGAGAAACATGGTTGGTCAGGATTTGCACCTTTCGAGGGGACCGATATTTTAGTCGGGCAAAGGTGAGAAAGAGGCGCTAGCTTCGCCAATCTTTGCTCAAGTTTGAACAGGGCGAAACCTCTCGCCTAGAGCAACTCACTCGATCAGCTGTGAGATGTAGTTCACCTGGTAATGACTCAAGAATAGTTGCAATTGTAATGATCGTATGTTTTGATTAATAGGTCTCTTTGTTGGAAGATATGATTCTGTAATTTTGTATCGATAAGGAATCAAATTTATTTTAGGATTAGAAAGATAGGAAAAGATAAGAGAATATTTTTTTTCTTTATTGATTCTTTCTTTGTAATTAAATACATGATATTGTACAGAAATTGCATTATGGAATGAAGAAACAATTTCTTCTTCTATGTCTTTGGTTCCTTACGAATCCAAAAGACACATTGTTTTTCTTCATCTCTTTTTGTGACATGGTATCAGAGCCATCCGTGGTTCTGAACTGACTTTTGCTTCCGCTCCGATTACCTCGCAAAGGAACTCCAAATTCCAAAGAAGTGTTGCCGTAAGAATCACGTCTTTTTGATTGCCTAAGTGAGGAACCACATCTGCAGAAGGAATTACCGGAGGAATCAATTTTTTATCCAACATGACAAAGCCGCAAGACCCTACCTCAACTCCAGTCGACCAATCTGCAGCAGGAGCATCGCTACAAGCCGAGGGAGACCAAGACTCATCCACTGTAATTCCTGCATCAGAACAACAGGAAAAACATATCCAAACCCAAGCACAACACACGCAATGGCAACAACAGGCTCAAGCTAATCCGGGGCAACATTTCACGGGCTACCCTTACCAATGGATGCCGTATCCATGGTTCCATGGGCCAATTCCCAATGCATCATCGCCTGGCTACCAAAGCGGTGCACGAGCCAATGGAGGTCTATCAATCGGTGAAGGGGCAAATCCAACCACCGACCCGAAGCAGACAGGCGGAGCGACTGGACTGGGTATGGGAACGAATCCCTACCCGGGTTTTCACAATGAGGGTCATGGATTTGGGTTGAGCGGTCCGGGTCAGGGAACAAATCCCTACCCGAACCCTATGCCCAATTTTTTTCCATATCAGATCCTTGCTGCTAGTGGCCGGCCGAAACCCGGCGACCCTCTTTACACAACAAATGGCGACGGACCAGAGTTAAAGATCATCAGTCAGCAGCTAACGGGTGCTGACAACTATTCGAGTTGGTCGCGCGAATTCCAGCGAGCACTAGTAACAAAGGATAAAAAAGTTTTCATCGATGGAACGTTCCTGACTCCATCCGACGAGCGAATGGCACAGCTTTGGAGGCAATGCAACCAATTGGTCAGAACCTGGATTGGCAACTGCATCACACCCGAAGTCGCGGCCATGCTTCCCCCAACGGAGGATTTGAAGAAAATGTGGGAAAATATACAAGAGATGTTTGGAAAACTCGATCAGGTTAAAAAAATTTTGCTTACACAACAGATTTCAGATCTGAAATAGGGAAATATGACCGTTGTGACGATATTCAACAAGCTTTCAGCTCTATGGAACGAATTGGAAGCAGCCGAAGAAAATTTCGACTAGCCCAATTACATCCAGCAACAGTATAAGAAAATGCGAGAAAGAGAGAAGATGACGAGGTTTCTCCTCATCCTCAATGAAACGTACCTGGCGTTCCGATCTCAAATACTCACCATGGAGCCCATGCCGAGTCTCGGCCGAATCTATCAACTCGCCATACAGGAGGAGAGCCAACAAAGATCGACGGACCATGGCAAGGGAGGAGACGGAATAGCTCTGGTGGCAAGGAGCCAGATTCACCACTCGAAGAACACGGGGAGAGGAAAAGAGGCAAATCTAGGGTTTGGCGAAAACCCAGATCGTTTATAAGGAAGACGGCGGACGGTGGAGATTGTTTCCAACAATCGGACGGCAATCATCTCTTCCTGGGAGCGACAAGATCCGATGGTCCGCGTGGCTTCAACCTTGCTGGATTGGATGGCCCACGATTAGCGCATTTCCATGGGCCAGATGGGCCTATTTCGCGCAAAAATCCCTTCACCGGATCAGATGGTCTATATGGGCCTATTTCGGCCCAAGCTCTTCAGCCCACAACCAGGCCTTCATTTGGTGCGAAAATTAATGGGCCAAAAGAGAAACGTAAAATGTATTGTAATTATCGTAAACGCCCACACCATACAATTGAAAACTACTGGAAATTGCATGGAAAACCAGGAGAAAAAGAAAAAATGAAATTTTCCTCGGTCTTTCAAGTGTTGGGCCAACCCATGGGAAAATCAATTACCCATGAGCAATATCACGAGCTGATGGAAGCATTGAAGAAATTGGATGCTACAGATAAGGGTGGAAGTTTCATAGGTGCATCCTATTGTTTAATGAATTCAATATCGAAGAATAAATGGATTATTTATTCGGGTGCTAGTGACCACATAGTCTGTGATAAAACTTTTCTTTCCAACATTACTAAATTATCTTTCCCCACATCAATACAACTTCCGAATGGACACACCACTAAGGTCACCACGACTGGCACTGTGAACCTTAGTTCCCTCATCACCCTTCGAAATGTGCTTTATGTTCCTGATTTCCAATTCAATCTAATCTTAGTTGCTCGAGCTTGTGAAGAAAATTCATGTCAAATCATTTTCCATTCTGATAAATGTTTCTTTCAAGCCCCTTCGACTGGCAAACTGATGGGCTTGGGTAAAGTCAATCAAGGGTTGTATTTTTGGATGGAATTTCCACATTTCTTTAAATTATCTCCTGTGGAATCATTATGTAATGCTACTACCAGTGATATGAATTTTCTTAATCATAAAAGATTGGGTCACAGTGCATCATTTCCTTGTCCTGAATGTCCCATTTGTCCATTGGCAAAACAAACACATACTCCTTTCCAAAATAGCACTTCCCGAGCTGATGACATTTTTTCTTTAATTCATGCTGATGTTTGGGGGCCTTATCACACCTTGAATCATGATGGGTCTCGATTCTTTCTTACAATCATAGATGATTACTCTCGTGCAACATGGATATTTCTCATGCAATCCAAAAATCAGGTCTTTTCCCACCTAAAGACTTTCCTTTCCTTATCCAAGACTCAATTTCAAAAAACAATCCGTCAAATACGCACTGATAATGGGAGAGAATTTTTCAATGCTGAGTGTGCATCCTTATTTTCTCTACATGGAATCTTGCATGAGAGTTCCTGCACATATACATCACAGCAAAATGGAGTTGTTGAAAGAAAGCATCGTCATCTCTTAGAAATAGCACGAGCACTTAAATTCCAAGCTTCCATTCCTGAAAATTTTTGGGGAAATTGTGTGGTCACAACAGCATATCTAATCAATCGCATGCCATCACTCATTCTAAAAGGGAAGGCACCTTTCGAGTTATTATATGGGAAGAAATCGATTCTAAGTCATCTCAGAGTCTTTGGTGTCTATGTTATGTGACTACAATGGGACATAGAGATAAGATGGCACCCCGTGCTAGACAATGCATATTCATGGGTTATCCAACCTTGCAAAAGGGACATGGGCTTTATGCACCATCTACAGGAGATTTCTTTGTAAGCAAGGTTGTTGTCTTTCGTGAAGATGTTTTTCCTTTTTCGAAATTCACTTCCTTATCTGAAGATGAGAAGACAACGAATAGGCAATTCTTATTGGAAGAGGATTTATCTTTCGGAGGAACGTTGATTATTACTTCTCCTCCAAGACCAGCTAACATCTTGTCTCCAATGCCTCCTGAGAATGCTGTTGAGGATTCCATTGAGCAGCCTCCTGTAGAAGAGCCAACACTAGAAGAACCAGCACAATTAGGGGATATTTCAGAAGCAAGAATCACTGATGAATCATCCTCGACACAACATGAGCCATAGCGATGCTCTAGTCGAGCTACTCATCCACCTACTTGGATGAAAAATTATGTATGTGGTTCTTCACGATCATCAGGTACTCATTACCCTATCTCGTCTTATATTTTTTTGATCGGTTATCGCCAAAACATCTATGTTGCATAAGCCGTATTTCTGAAGATCAAGAACCTTCTAGTTATAATGAGGCCAAAAGTGATCCTCGTTGGCAGAAGGCCATGGAATCTGAACTACATGCTTTGATGGAGAATCGTACTTGGGATGTTGTGTCATTACCTGCTACTCGCAAACCAATTGGCTACAAGTGGGTATATAAGATTAAATACAGAGTGGATGGCTCTATAGAAAGATACAAAGCCCGGTTGGTAGCCAAAGGCTTCACACAGTGAGAAGGTTTTGACTATCATGAAACCTTCTTGCCCGTAGCAAAGGATGTCACGGTTTGTGCTTTTCTATCTGTTGCTGCTTTTCGTGACTAGCCACTACATCGAATGGACATCCATAATGCCTTCATGCATGGTGACCTCGACGAAGAAATATACATGGAGCTTCCACCAGGATTACGGAGACAGGGGGAGTTGAAGGTATGTCGTCTCCACAAATCTCTTTGTGGATTAAAGCAAGCTTCTCGACAATGGTACGCCAAGTTCACCAATGCACTCATGGCCGCTGGGTTCAAACAATCCAAGTACGACTATGCCTTATTCACCTGGACAAAAGGTATGTCATCCATTTATTTGATGATCTATGTTGATGACATACTTATCATGGGAAATGATGATTCCGCTATAAAGAAACTCAAAGAGTATCTGCATTCCACTTTTCATATCAAATACTAAGGGCCACCTAAGTATTTTCTTGGAATTGAGATAGCTCATTCAGATTAGGGAATCTCATTAAGCCAGCGGAAATTTGTAATGGAGATCATATTAGAGGCAGGACTGTCAGGCTATAGACCATCAGTTATTCCTATCGAGCAAAATGCCAAACTGACATCTATCGACTATGATAATGGCATATCTTCTCCTTCTGATGATCCATTATTAAAAGATCCCTCAGGATATCAGAGGCTTGTAGGGAAACTGATATACCTCACCATGACTAGGCCAGACATCTGTTATGCAGTACAAACTCTTAGTCAATTTATGCACAATCCGAAGCAATCTCACATGAATGCAGCTTTGAAGATTGTGAGATACTTAAAGACATGTCCAGGCTTAGGAATACTTCTTTCTCGAAAGTGCAACATGGAAATGACGACCTATTGCGATGCAGATTATGCCACATGTCCTATGAGCAGGAGGTCTATCACTAGTTTTTGCATCAAATTTGGGGAATCATTACTTTCTTGGAAGACAAAGAAGCAATCTACTGTGTCCTTATCTTCAGCTGAAGCCGAATACCGATCTATGGCCAAGACTATTTGTGAAGTAGTCTGGTTAAGGGGTCTCCTACTAGATCTCAAAGCACAAGTTAAAGGACCAACTTTACTCTTCTATGACAACAATTCAGCACTCAAACTTACAGCAAATCCTATACTGCATGAGAGGACAAAGCATATATAAGTCGATTGTCATTTTACTCGAGAAAAGATTCAGGAATGAGTTGTCGAGACAAGGAAATCAGAACCTCGGAGCAGCCCGCAGATATATTTACTAAGCCTTTTTGTCAAAGACAACATATATATCTTCTAAACAAGCTAGGCGTCTTGGACATATACAAGCCACCAGCTTCAGGGGGAGTATTGGAAGATATGATTCAGTAATTTGTATCGATAAGGAATCAAGTTTATTTTAGGATTAGAAAGATAGGAAAAGATAAGAGAATATTTGTTTTCCTTTATTGATTCTTTCTTTGTAATTAAATACATTATACTGTACAAAAATTACATCATTGAATGAAGAAACAATTTCTTCCTCTACGTCTTTGGTTCCTCACGAATCCAGAAGACACATTACTTTTCTTTATCTCTTTTTGTGACACTCTTGGTCTGCATGAAGATCTTATGGCCGGTGGAGAAGATAATGGGAACTCATCACTTGAAACTGCTTTGGAATTAGTTTCACCTCTGATTTATCCACAGATTGATGAAGTCCTGTGAAGTTGGGTGACGAACTGAAGACAATCTCAAGACTCTCATTTGGAGTTAGAATCAACAGCTACTGTCAATCAGACTCGTCTTTCTCCGTAGATGAACGGTTCAAGAGTCCATTATTTTGATTCGAAGCACCCATGTTTGACCGAGATTTTCTCCAAATCAGACTCGTAGGGTTTCGTGTGCATTATCAATCGGGCAAAAGTGCGAAAGAAGCACTAGCTTATGCCAATCATCGCCCGAGTTCAAACGGGGCATAACCTCTCACTTCGAGCAACTCGCTCGATCAAGCTATGCGATGGAGTTTTTCGCAGTTGGGAGCCGTTGCAACTGCAATGATCTTATGCTTTGATTAATTGGTCTCTTGATCTGGAAAAAGGTATGATTGCCGATGGAGAAGATTATGGGAACTCATTACTTGAAAGCTGCTTTTGAATCAGTTTCACCTTGGGTCTGTGCGCTGATTGATGAAGTCCTGTCAAAATTGGGTGATGAACTATAGACAATCACAACCTTCATCTGGAAATAGAATCAATAGCTAATATCGATCAGACTCATCTTTCGCCATAGATGAACCGTTGCGAGAGTCCGATGGTTTGATCCAAAGCACCAGTGTTTGTTGAGATTTGCTCCAAATCAGCGTTGAGGTGACCATAGAGTATAGAAGTTTGGGGTAATCTGGATGATGCAGCTGCGGTAAGCAGTTGGCGAGTACCTGTGATTAGCAAAGTCACTTAAGGCCTATGGATCATTCCAATCACCAATTCTTTGTTGTTCGGTTTAAGGCCGGTGGTGATGCACCATGTCGAATTCCTCGAAACGCAACGCAAGAGGAGAGAGACCCAAGAAGCAATATGAGCTCCCCAAACTCTTTACATGCATCGACATTCCCATTTTCCAAATCCGTCCTAAATAATCAAGATTTAGGGTGTGTTTAGTAATAGCTCTTTTGGGCTCTAAAGTCCTTTAACCCAAAGCAAATGTTATCCGGCAATTTTTTTGAAGAGTTTTGGGAAAATGCAACAAAAGAACTTCAAGGTCAATGGAGGTTTGGAGGTGTCTTGAGAAATAGCATTTTCGAAATATTCTATCTTTATGAAAACACCAAAGTTTTCCATCCCATCCTCATTTATCAAACATAATTTTTTTTTTTGGCCCCTTTTTAAACAAAATTCTATGGTGACTTCTCACTTCGCTCTGGACATAGGCAATCTTCATCCACGACTTCGCAACGTCACTTTGATTTGTGGTTTTCACAATTTCTAGCCGACTTGTTATGCTGGTTCGTGCTTTGCCGAGCTCTGGTCGTCTTTATTTGTGGTCACTTTAAGCTGAGAATACGGAGCAAGAGGATCGTATTCAATTGCTTGAGGTCGCAGGTTTGAGAAGTGATGATGTATTGCCTTTTCTGCATCTGAGTTGATGAAATTATGGTGACTGGGTTTGTTTGATTCTAGTTCCTTTATTTATTATTATTTTTTCTTTTAAAGCAAGAGGATCGTATTCAATTCTCCTTCTTTTGCAGGCCAGAATTTGGACAATGCAATGACACGGGGTAGAGGAATGAAAAAACTCCGAGAGAAATTGTTTGATATATATGATGAACCGAATGCCTTCGCTTTCTTTTGAAGTGATGCATTGCCTTTTCTGCAAGTTTTTTCACTTAGAAATCTGTGATGGCAACAATTTGATCGGATTTAGATGAACACTTGGCACCGGCTGATAAAGTGGCCATCTAGTGACATCAGTGTACATATAGCAGGCAACACTGGATAACTTGAAACTTCAGAAATTGTATCCTTAACTTATGGGGGGACGAATGCATATGGACTAGCTCTTGATGATTGAGGGGAAAATGAGAATCTACCCAAGAATGTATAGTTTTGCTCCTGAAGATTTCAGTCAAGATGATGAAATTGGTGATTTACAGTTTGCAGAAGGTGGAAAGCCATGGCCTCAGCCAACAACCTTCGGAGTAATTTGTTCAGGGAGTGATGGGGATAAGATCGCGCTGCATTCTATGATCCTGCCAACTCAAAAGTCCTGGATAGCCGTCGTGACCATGTCGGACTATAAGTCTGATCTTTCTATTTCGAATGGCGATCTTTTTGCATCATTTTCTTCATATGGTGGCATTGGTCACCCGGCTCCGTTCATGATTTCAAGGGACTGAAGATATGACTACTTTCATCATTCACCAAGGTGAAATTCAACATCGTCTAGGTTCAAGGACATTTTGCCTGCCAGGCTTTAAAAGACATCAAAATGGGAAGAATTGACGCATGAGGAGGCATCCTATCGATGCCAAGGTATTCTTGACAGGATCCTGTTCTTCATTGCTGACTTAGAAGTGGCTTCCATTTATGCAAAATGTCGTGCTAGCATAGCATCCATGTTCATATATGTTTATAATTGTTGTATGTAAGTCTTGATGTATAATCCTCTTATTTTGATTTATAAAAGGGGAGCACCTCGTGTATTCATTGCCTGACGTAGAAAGGCCTATGCGGATATGTGTTTACCTTGCAGCTCATTTCAAACTTATGGAATTTATCAATTCTAGCTGATTCTAGTTCTTTCAGAAACTTTAACCACCAACCCAAAAAAACACGGAACTTCACCTTTTTCGACCCTGTTTCCATCCATTAAACCTTCCTGATTTATAAGCTAATTGTGATAGAAGGTACTTAAGGATGAATGACGCTGTGATTCAAGGACTACAGCGAAAAAAAACTTCGTAGCAGAAGTTTGTACAATTCACACTTGACAACGTAACATATATGATAATATTTATTATAATGAAATTATTAATTGAGAAAGATCCATTTTGATGTGATTATTTTATTTATAAATTTATTAATACATCTCTTTCAAATTACTTTTAGCACGAAAATGAATCTCATCAATCTACCTCTTTCCCGAGCGAACAACTTTGTACCTAGATAAGGTTGGACTACCTGTGTGCAGGCAAAAACTCAATCAATCCAACAAAACCTTTTTCTTTTTCTTTTTTTCATGAAATTTTGTAGGGAAAAGTGTTAAAAAGTCATAAACCTTATGCATTTGTGCCAATTTAGTCCTAAACCTTTTTTTGGTGCCAATTAAATCCTAAACATTTTTACGTTGTACCAATTTAATCATTTCCGTTCAATTTTGGCGATTTTGTCAACTTGACGCCGGCCGGTGACATGGCCTAATTGGTGTTGACATGGATAACTTTTAATAATATTTTAATATTTTTTCTTTTTCTTTTTCTTTTTTTCCTTTTTTTCTTTATTTTTTTATTTTTTTCTTGTTCTTTTTTCCTTCTCATCCTTCTTCCTTCACTGTCGCCGAACCTCGGCGACCGACTAGAGGCGACGGTCGGCGAGGTCGAGGTCGACCTCACCGGCCACCTCGCTAGTGGCCGCAAGGGCGGCCTCGCACCGGGCGCGAGGCTCACCCTCGCCAATGGTCGGCGAGGCTCGACCTCGCCCGCCCGGTGCAACACCACCCTCAAGGCCCGGGCGGCAAGGCTCACCCTCGCCGATCGGTGTGGGTTGAGCCTCACCCATGACCGGCGAGGGCAAGCCCCGCCCGGCGCGAGGCCAGCTCAAGGCTGCCTAGGCCGCCTTGCGGCATCGCACCGGGCAGGCGGGGCTCGCCCTCACCGGCCATGGGCAAGGCCGTCCTCGTGGCCACTAGCGAGGTCGATCTTGACCTCGCCGACCGTCACCTTTGGCCGATCCCCGAGGTCCGAGACGGCCAAAGGAAGAAGGAGGAGAAGAAAAAAATAAAAAGAAAATAAAAATATTAAAAGTTGTCCGTTAAGATCGATCGTTACGTCGGCGAGTTTCGACATCCGGTCAACAAAATCTGGCCAAAATTGACCGGAAAGGACTGAATTGGCACAACGTAAAAATGTTTATGACTTAATTAGCACAAAAAAAATAAGGATTAAATTGGCACAAATGCAAAATGTTTACGACTTTTTTTAACACTTTTCCCGAATTTTGTACATTGTTGAAGACTCTCAAAGAGAATCTTCCGAATCAGCTAACATATCTACTTACTTCATGAAATTTCCCATTCTAGTCTTTTGAGTGATGAAAAATCCCATATGGATTCCTGTCCATTAATGACATTTCATCGCTCGTGCCATCTTCGCATAGCAAAGTTCCTATGTTCAGTTCTGAGAGAAGCCGTGGATGTCGAGTTTCCATTTTGATTTTGTCCTGGGTTATTGGATTCCATACTTGATCTTGAGGATATAGCGACGGTTGTTGCATACTTACCTCTTGCTTTGGTTATAAAGATCAATTTATAGAAAGATTCTTTCCACTAGGGTAAATTAAAATTCGAAAACTTAAATTGATCATGCTAAAAAAACATCAAGTATATATTTTCAAATGTACGTTAACAGGTACTTGAATTTAAAGGTCTGACTTTTTTAATCCTTCCAGGACCGTACTCAAAAGTCGAATCATACGCCTTGGACAATCCCTTGCTTTGTGGCCGTTCTCGCCGCAATTAAAACACCCCTTAGGACTGCTGCTATTCCCACGGTTCCGGCGGTCACAATCCCTCCCTAAGTGTCCTACCTCGCCGCAAACATAGCATGTGACGCCATGCCGCTTGAACCTGGCGCCACCCTTCCGGCCACCACTGCCATAGCTGTCCTCAGGGCCCCATCGGGCCGGTGACGTCGACTGCTGCCGAAGACTTGCCCGCGGACTCGGTGACGGTTGAGAACTCGACCTCCTTGCCCTTGGCGAGGCTACCGAAGCCTTCAGACTTGATGGAGGACTGGCGGACGAAGAGAACCTCGCCGCCGTCCTTGGGCTTGATGAAGCCGAAGCCTTTGACGTCGTTGAACCACAGGACGGTGCCGCTGCATATCTCTTGATTCGCCATGCATTTGATGGATGGATCAGCAGAGAGAGAGAGAGATCCCGTTGGGGTTCTAAAGGGAGAAGTGACGAGGCGAGCTTGAGTCAGGTTTATACAAAGATCTGTTCTTCCTTTTCATCTTATCTTGAAGTGTTAATACCAAAAAATTTTAAACTGATACATCTTTTATAGATTTACCTAAACTTATTTTTTTGGCTAACAAAAATTCAAAATTGATACACTTTGATAAATTCACCCCAAACTAGTACACTTTTGATAAATTAATCTTTTGTTAGTTTCTATTAAATTTATTGTCAAATTATCGAGTGGGATATAACACTTGGCAATTGACTAATGTATCAATTTAGGATTTTAATCTTCATTTGTCACATGGTTGTGCCAGTTTTGAGGGTTTTTTATAGTATTAATCCAATTTGACGAATGATATATTTATTATAAATGTACAAATTTATGATTTTTGGCAATCAAAAAATTAATTTGGACTAAATTTGTCACAAGTTTACGAGTTTACGAGTTTTTTGTGGTCATTTTGGGTAAATTTATCACATGTGTATTAGTTTGAAATTTTTTATGGTAAAAAAATTAGTTTGGAATAAATTTGTCACATACATACTACTTGAGATTTTTATGGTCAAAAAATTAATTTTGGATAAATTTATCATATTTTTACCATTTTTTGGTTTTTCGTGGTATTAATCATGCTTTGTATATTTACTAACCAATTAAATAAAAAATAAATTTCTTGAAACAAAATATTTCACACGGAAACACATTTCATCTAATTATACATAAACACATCTCATCTGTTCTTCTTTTTCGTCTAATTTTGGCTAAGTAGTTTTTCTTAATTGCTCATGCTGATGCCAAATATGGATTTCTTGGATGAGCTGACAAAGTCCTTTCCATTAGCAGCATTTGAGGAAAAGAAAAAACAGAGGGCGATTAAAATTAGGATTCACGTGGTACTAACTCATTTTTTATTAGTTAAATTAAATTATGTCTCGAGTTTAAATTTTTATATGAGACCCGATCAGAACTGGAAAAGGTGGATCGGAATTCTTGATCGAATTCTTGCTGATCAAGGATTTAACCTTTATATTTTGGCTAGAGTGAACGGATGTCATTTAACCACACGAGAAAGAAAACAACAAGACAAAGAAGGGGACCCACGTCTCCAATAATACACATGCTTTATGTGGGATCAGCAAGGGTTTTAAAAAGAAAAGAAAGTAAAAGAAAGAGGCTTTTACTTTCATGTTTCTAGCTTGCGCCGCACAGTGAACTCGAATGAGCTGCACAAAGAAAACAGGGCATAAAGATATTGTTTCATTTCATGCCGTGGAATAGAGAACATGAAGGATACCACCGCCCGCGCGCGCCGGCTGGGCTGGAGCCTGCACCGCTTTCGCAAGAGGAGGGTTCGAAACTTGCAGGCCGCGTTCTTCAGTCTGCAAAACGCGTCTTAACTGTGGATGGACTAGCGGTGGAGGCCTCACCCACCCAGGGGTTTCTTCGCCGCGAAGCGGCGACCGGAGGTCCCTGGTTACCCAAAAAAAAAAAAAAAAAAAAAAAAAAAAAAAAAAATAGAGAACATGAAGGATTATTTTTGCTGTGAGTTCTACGTCCAATTAAGCTGTTCATTTATAAATATTTTGAGCTTGGATATAATCCAAGTAGTCAAAAACATGCAAGCATACGATGGATTATAACTCTGATTTTTCGATTATGATAAATTATTTGCTATTGATTATTTTCGTGGATGTGGTTATCGACACTTGAACTGAATTGCGTAAATCTTTAGTGTCATTTACTATTCCATATATTTTTCGGTTGATTTCACAATGACTTGTTAAACTATAAAATCCTATCAGCTTTCATGTTACATAGGAGATGATCTCTTCGTCTATATGTCTCTAAACTCTTTTTCTTGATGTGGGACTCTGCAAAAATCACTACCCAACCTTGTTGATTTTAAGGTGCATCGGTCCCTTGTTCGGTTTTCGGAGGTGAAAAAAACAATTTGATTTGTGAGCGTCTCAAGAAACATGGCCGTTCGGGCTTCATATCTTTTGGGCTAATATCTTAATCAGGCAAAGGTGTGAAAGAGGTGCTTTGCCAATCATCACCGGAGTTCAGACGGGCGAAAACTCTTTCCTCAAGCAACTTGCTCAATTAGCAATGTGATCTGGTTTTTCACCCTATAATGACTCGGGAATCGTTGCAATTGCGATGATCGTGTGCTTTGATTAATATGTCTCTTGATCTGCATAAAGGTTATGATTGAAGAAATGGAATCACTCCGTGGAAACCACCAGACATAAGAGCTAGAAGATTGTCATAAGTAAATGGGTCTATAAATGGATGGAGAGGACTAAATGCAAGATTTGTTTTGAAAGGGCATACACAATTGAAAAGCATTGGCTATAGCAAGGTGTTCTCTCATACGGTAAGATATACTTTTATTCGTATATTACTTCCTTTAATTGTTACATAGGATCTTGAGTTGGAGGGGTTAATGTGAAAATGACATCTCTTAACAATGAGTTGGAGGAGCAAATTTACATAAGATAGCCAAATGGATTTGCTTTTCCTCGTAAGAAAGACCATGTTTGCTTACTAAAGAAATTCTTATATGAGCTGAAACAGTTTTATAGTTAGTTTAATAGCCTTGTTTACTTTATGAAATTGACAAATAGGTCTTTGATTTATAAGATATTATATGTTGATGATAAGATGATAGTAGCTAAGAATAAATTTGATATTTATGTGCTAAAGAGGCATCTAAGTGCTGAATTTGCAATAAAAATTTAGGTAATGCAAAGAAAATATTGGATATATAGATTTTGCATGATATAACTACACAAGTTTTACTTCTGTCTCAAAAGAAGTATATTGAGAAGATTGTATGCTTTGAAATGCACTAAGCCTATCATTTCACAAACTATGAGCATAATTAGCTGTTATATGAAGCACTCATTAGAAAGTTATGAAATGAATTTTTTAGATATTTGAAGGAGACGATAAATGTTGGTATAGTATACTAGAGGGACGATAATGGCAGCGAAACCACAAGGTATGTGTATTTGGACTAGTGACTTAGATGGGTGTAGGTCTTTAACGGGGCACATGTTTACATTAACAGGTAATGCAATGAGTTGGAAGGCATATTATAGGATCACATAGTCTTGTTTTGGACTAAAGCAAGGTACATGGCACTAACCTTCATAGCAAAGGAGGTAGATGGCATAGAAGTTTTCCCTCAAACTTTAGATTAAATTAGAAAAGTGTCAATATACATTGTGATATCCAATGTCAGATACACTTGGCATATAATTCGGTTTATCCTAAGCAAATGATCATATCAACATCAAGTATTACTTCATCTAGGATGTCATAGCAAGGGTAAGGTTGGAGTGAAGAAGATTGTTACGGCGGAAAACCCAATAAACATGATGACTAAGTATGTTAGTTTAGTAAAGTTCAAGCTCATTTATAAATAGTGAATGCTTATCGGGATATTAGGAGAGTAGCAAAGATAATGAGCACTTTGATTTACTTCAAATGTCAAATTAAGGTAAAGAATTATTAAATTTTGTTTCGAGTTTAAGGCTGTATGCAAGACCCGACCCAAATTTCGGAACTTTTGACCGAATTCTTATTGGCAAAAGAGAACGGACTCCTTTTAACCGCGCAAGAAAAATATTTTTAAAAAAAAAGAAGAAGAAGAAGAAGATGATGATGATGATGATGATGATGATGAAGAAGAAGAAGGGGAAGTCCTCCGCCACTACAAGACAAAGAATGGGTCCCACGTCTCCAATAATGTATATTCTTTATGTGGGATCACCTAGGATTCCAAAAAGATAAAAAGGTAAAAGAGAGGTTTTTACTTCAATGTTTCTAACCTGCGCCGCACAGTGAACTCGAAGGAGCCGCTAAAAGAAGACAGGACGTAAAGAGACGGTTGCTTTTCAAGCCGCGGAAGAGACCTAAACATGGGCGATCATTTGTGCTGTGAGTTCTATGCCAGTTCGTGTTGTTTACTTGTAATTTCTTTAGGCTTGGATATAATATAGCTATAAAAAACACGAGAGCTTATAAGTGATTATAATTCTGATTTTCTCATTATAATGAATTATTTATTGTTGATTCTCTCAATAGATGTAGATACCAACACTCATATCAAACTAAGTAAATATTTAGTATCTTATATTATTTCTTATTTATTTTTTCAGCAAATCTCGCATGTACTTAAATTGCAAGATTCTATTAGTTTTTACTCTAATTTTAAAACGCATAGGAAGATCTCTTCTTTACATGTATGTGGACTTTTTTTTCGCTTGATTTGGGACTCTGCGAAACCACTACCAAACATTGTCAATTTTAAGGTATATAGGTCCCTCGTTTGGGTTTTGGAGGTAACAAAAATGATCTAAAACGTGAGCATATTGAGAAACATGGTCAATTGGGATTCGTGTCTTTCAGGCTATCATCTCAATTGGGCAGAGGTGAGAAAGAGGTGCTTTGCTTGCCTCGAACAACTCGCTCGATTAGCTATGATGTGGTTTTTCACCTGGTAATGACTCGAGAATCCCTGCAATTGCAATGATCGTATGCTTTGATTAATAAGTCTCTTGATCTGCATAAAGGTTTAATGTCTAGTGTAGAAGATTATGGGAACTCATCACTTGATATTGCTTTTGAATCGATTTCACCTTGGATCTATCCGCTAATTGATGAAGTCCTGTCAAATTGGGTGATGAACTAAAGACAATTTGAGGACATTCATCCGGAATTAGAATCAACAGCTAATATCAATTAGACTTGTCTTTTGCGTTAGAAAAACCATTCCGAGAGTCCAATGGTTTGATCCGAAGCACTTGTGTTTGACGAGATTTTATCCAAATCAGTGATGAGGCGATTATGCTATATAGAAGTTCTTGGTTATCTACTGGTATTGCCCTTTTGCCTAGGAACAGCAAAATCAATTCCCTAGGAACCGGGTATTTGCAATCGCAGTTCGGAATTGCAAAGCACGCAACGTAATAGATAAGAGATTGATTATGTAGAATAATTTCCAAGGTCTACATTGAACTTTCATTCCACTACCCTAAATGGTATGGCGAAGTGCCCTTACACTTGAAGAACATGTATTCCTCAACATTTTTGTCAATGTAAATTATTTGGCTAATTATCCAAATGATAGGTTTATGACTAAATCGATAAATTTTTAAAAGGTTTAGGACCAAATCAACATGATTGAAAAGTTTATGACTAAATTGACTACCGAAAAATGGATTTGGAACTTTTTGCACAATTATCCCAAAATAGAAACACATTTAATTATCTTAACAAATTAAATTTAGCTATAATCTTCATATTGTATAGTAAATAATCTTTTAAAGTAAATGTCTCATAGAAAATATACAAGTAAAGATTCGCATTCCAAATTGTTAATAAAAAAAAAAAGTGTAATTTGCAAGAATGCGGTCACCTTATTTAAAAGTATCGTCTTTTTTTTTTTTTTTTTTTTCGGGTCTTGAATGAAATATTAGAATATTTTAAAATACTTGAGACATCACTTAAATTAATAACTTACATATGAATAAAACCAATGACTTGCTTTTCAATTAGAAAATCATTGTGAAGCTTCTTCATCAGCGGTCGGCATGAGATGTAAAGGACTAAATCAATATGCGCTGAGCATTCATCCCCTTTAGAATTAAACTTGTTGACAATGTAATGATTATCTCATAGGTAAACTACTTGCTAGCTAGTAGATTTAACATTATATTTCATAACCGAGAAAGTTACCTCCTCCATTGAGATCTACTGAAACCTAAACATATATATTTAGATATTGAGATTTCCATATGAAAAATTAACTTAAATCGGCTAAAAAGTTGCTAAACTACCACGAATTGAAAAATACTTTAATTGAAGAAAGCCGCTACTGGAGCTGACCACTGGGGCCTTTTTAGTTTTGAGGTCTAAGAGTTACATTTTTGAAATAAAACACCACAAAAATTATATTCATGAATTGCGATTTAAGAAAAGAAATTGCACTGAATTGAAGTATAGAAACATTTTTTTTATGCAACATCAAGAAGAACACACTATATATACATTTAAAACAATTCAGTACCGCAACCATGTTATACATATTTTTTTTTGGTCGAAAAAGTAACTAATATATTAAGCTGAAGAAATTACATCATGCATACAGTCAGCATACAAAAGATCTCGCATAAATGAAGGTGGGAAAAAAACCCAGTTGGTAGATAGCAAGTTAGCTCCATGGGCTTTCGCGGCCCGGTCCGCTACTACGTTTGCCTCCCGATTGCAATGGGAAACCCTAAGATTAGGGCATCGAAGGAGAAGGTCTGCATTTTCGTCGAAGAGGCAACGGAGCTCCCATGGCGTCAGAGTCGGATTACGGATGGCATTCACCATTGTTAAGCAGTCCGATTCCAGGTCTATTCGATCCATCTCCAGTCCTTTATGTATCACAAATTTCAGTGTGAGATTCAATGCTATCACCTCCGTTTGCAGGGCCGAAGATGTAGAGACAGATTTCGCAAATCCATCGATTAATATGCCTGAAGAATTTCTGCACACACAAGCAACGGAAGCTTCGCTGTCAAGAGGTTGGTAAGCCGCGTCGATATTTATCTTGATTACTCCTTGATCTGGTGGAATCCATCGTAGATCTGTTGCTGATTGTGGTGAACCCCTTTTCTTCCGAGTGTCATTGAAAGATCTGTTGGATCTGGCAGATGCGAGGGCCGCTTGCACCACAAGTTCGGCATTTGGTAGCTGCTGGCGAAAGATGAAAGTATTCCTAGCTTTCCAGATGTGCCAAAGGAGAGAGGAAATTAATTCTAGATCCGGTAAGGCATCCGCTCTTTCCATTATAGCAATTAACCAACGTTCTATCCGCTGCACTCCTGTTAATGAATATGTGATATTGATTGCTGAGTGATTCCACACCCCTTTTGTCCACGGACAGAACAAGAACAAATGTTCTGTCATCTCTGGAGTCTGTTGATTGCATAAACAACATAGCGGATCTGACAATATATGCCTATTAAAAAGATTGGCTCTAGTTGCCATTGCATTGTTGCAAACTGACCAAAGAAAGGATCGTAACTTAGGCATTGAATTCATACTCCATATTGCATTCCATAAAGTGCGAGGTACCTGAAAGGAAGTAGAAGCATGGCTGTTATTGTTGCTGGTTTGTTGTGCTCTGAGAATATTGTAGCAGCTTTTCACTGTAAAATTCCCGTTCTGTTTTCTTTGCCATATTACCCTGTCTTTCGTAACCGAGTTCTTAAAGGAATAGAAACTATTTCTTCCACCGTTTGTTTGTCAAAACTCTGGCAAAGTAAGGAACCATTCCAAGTATTCTGTTCTGGAATTATAAAATCAGCAACTAGTTCAGGTTCATCTTGAGGGGCAGGCCCTCCAATAACTCCCTTCCGCAGCCATCTGTCCTTGCGTATTTTAATACTAGTACCATCACCAACAGACCATAAGATGTTATCACTAATAGAGTCCCGACCCAATAGCATACTCTGCCAACCCCAAGAGGGTCGTGCCCCTTTTGTTGCATGCCAGAAATCAGGAGAATGAAAGTATAAGCCTTTTAGAACTCTGCTGTAAAGAGAAGATGGTTGCTGAAACATTCCCCAAGCTTGTTTTCCAAGTAAAGCCCTATTAAACGCAATAAGATCTCTAAAGCCCATTCCTCCAGCATCTTTCCTTCTCTTAAGATCTTCCCATTTCTGCCAATGTATGCCAGCTTTACTGTGATTAGTTTGCCACCGAACCTTGCTATCCTTTGCTCTATTTTTTTACATATAGCAACCGGGAGTTTAAATATAGACATCACATATTGAGGAATTGCTTGCACTACGTTTTTAATCAGAATTTCCTTTCCCCCTTTAGAAATTAGTTTCTCTTTCCAACCCTCCAGCTTTGAATGAACACGCCCCAAGATCCATGCAAACATTTCCCTCTTAGATTTACCCCAGTCAGAAGGAATTCCAAGATACTTGCCAGTTTTCTGTAATACCGGTACTCGAAGTTCCCGAGCTAGGTTCTCTTGTAAGCTAATAGGACAGTCTCGGCTAAAAAATAAGCCCGATTTATTTCTATTCACAAACTTGTCCCGTAGCTAAGCAATATTCATTCAGAACCATAGATAAATTATGACATTCAGTGAGCGTTGCATCTAAGAAAAAAATGGCGTCATCTGCGAAGAATAAATGGGAAAGGGTGGGACACCATCGATTTAATTGTATACCTGATAGATGGCCCATGTGCACTGCATTGTTGATAAGACAGGTTAAAGCATTGGCCATTAGGATGAACAGGTACGGGGATAGAGGGTCGCCTTGTCGCAGTCCTCTGGTTGGCTGAAAATAGGGTAATGCTTCTCCATTGAACTTAATACCGAAAGAAACTGTAGTCACACACTGCAAAATCCATTTAACCCATTGAGTATGAAACCCTATCTTTAGGAGATAGTCCCTTAGGAAATCCCATTCCACCCTATCATAGGCCTTTTGCATATCTAGTTTGAGTACAGCTTGAAAATGCTTCTTTCTTTTTCTAGTTCTGATTTGATGAAGAACTTCTTGTACTACAATGATGTTGTCTTGAATTTGCCTGCCACCGACAAAAGCGCTTTGTTCCGGCGCGATCAGTTCTGGGAGCCATGGCTTGAGACGGTTAGCGAGAATCTTAGATATAATTTTATAGTTGAAGTTGCAAAGGCTAATAGGGCGAAATTGATCCAATCTTTCAGGGTGTGAGATCTTTGGGATCAAAGAGATATAGGTCCGGTTATATTCAGGTAACAATACCCCTGTTTGAAAGAATTGATGAACATCATTATAGATATCTTCATGCAAAATATCCCAGTAGGTTTGATAAAACTGACCATTCAACCCGTCAGGGCCGGGTGCTTTTGTTGCCCCTAACTGGAAAACTGCTATTTTGATTTCCTCAAGACTGACTTCTGTGATTAAACTTGCATTCATCTCTGCTGTCACAATATGCTCGCATAGGCTAAGTGTTGGCCTATAATCTTTATTTCCTGCAGATGTATATAAACTCCTGAAGAAAGTAAAAGTCATCTCTTTTAATCGATTAGGGTCACGTACCCAATTCTGTTCAGCATTATACAGCATACTAATCCTATTGTGTTGTCGTCGTTGAATGGTAGTTGCATGGAAAAACTTCGTATTTCTATCCCCCCATCGAAGCCAATTAATTCTAGATCTCATTGCCTAGAAACTTTCCTCCTGCTGCCATAATCGATGAATTTTCTCTTTCGGGTCATTCAAGTCTTGCCTTATCGAGTGGCTTGTAGGCCGATTTGTCGATTTGAAGCGATTCTTGAGAGTCTTAATCAAGTCTGGCATTGGTGAATTTAGATCGGTTCCACTGACAGAGAGCGTCGGAGACAGCACGTAGCTTTTGGGGAAAAGTCACTACTCCAAGCTGATGAGTATTCCAAGAAGCTTCAATAGTTGATCGACACTCTACATCTTGTAACCAATAGGCTTCAAAATAGAAGGATCGGTGCCGTTTAGGTCGATGTGCTACTACTGTGTTCAAAAGGAGAGGGCTATGATCAGAGCCAAGAGCTGGAAGAGCGAACACTTCAGCAAGAGTCAAACAGACATAACAAAAAGCACAGGGTGAGGGACAGCTGAGGGGGTGCATGATAACCAAAATTTCTGTTCCAGAAATGATTTTTCTATTCCAGACCTGTTTCTAGAATAGAAACCTGTTTGATAAACCTACTCAGTTTTTCTATTTTTTGAATAGATTTCTATTCCAGAAATTGATTTTGAAGAGAAATCAGAAATAGAAATTTTCTACTTCTGATTTCTGGAAGAGAAATTAGAAATAATTTCTCCCACTAAACCCTAATTTCGGTGAGTCCTCCCTCATTTCCTCTACGGCTCTGCCTCCTCCTCCCCATCTGCCTCTCCTCACTTTATTAAAAATAAAAATAAATATATTCATTTTATTCATTTAAAAATTAAAATAAATTTATTTAAAATAAATAAATTATTTTTATTTTTAGTTTATTAAAAATAAATTTATTAAATTTATTTAAAATAATTTATTTATGATAAATAAAAATAAATTATTTTTATTAAAAATAAATTTAATAAATTTATTTGTTTTTGCCTTGAGTGTTTTGCCAAATAAATTTTTTTTTTTATTTTTTATTTTTATTCATTTTAAAATAAATTTATTCGTAAAATAAAATAAAATAGAATAAATAAAATAAATTTATTTTTAAGGATATTTTTATTTTAAAATAAAATGATATTTTTATTTTATTTTTTTATGATTTATTTTATTTTATTTTATTCTTTATTTTTTTTGTTACTAAATCATTTTTATTTTTATTTTTTTATATTAAAGGTCGTCGTTATCGCGCCGCCGTCCGAAAGGAAGAAATTTTGTGTTGTTATCAAACGAATTTCTATTTTTAGAGTAGAAATTTTGTGTCGTTATCAAACGGTTATTTTTGTTTAAACTCTTTTAGAAATAGAAATAGAAAAATTTATTTCGTTAAACTATTTCCTAAGAATGATTGTCATGAAAGCCGCCTGACCGAATTAGAGAAGGAATCATGGAAAGTGGCCGAAGGGATTTTCACTTTAATGGCACTCCTCGAACCATTTCTCTTCTCTGCGGAATCGGGACGCTGCTCCGTACGACACCACCAAGAGTTTCGAGAATCGTGCATTGAAGTAATTGTAGAAGCGCTCGGCACTGCCCATTCAAGGAACTCCTGCGGGAACGAGAAAAGCTGAGTCACGAGTTCATACAATCCAAGATATACAAAGTTATTAAAGAAGCCTCGTATGCATTCCGCTACAGAAATCATCACAATTCCATCGAAAGAGTACCTCGAATTCGTCTGGGAGGTGGCGCCACTGATTTCGCACAAATCGCAATAACGCTCCTATAGATTCATTATCGTACTAACCGCGAGGCCTAAATTTATGATCTATTTTGTCAATCCACCCCCCATCATAAACCAGTGGCTTTTGGCTCTCCAGTTCTTCCGAAAGCAATACTTTCAGTTCATCTTGTTGATTGGGCGCCTTAGCTTTCAGTAATAGTTTGTCACTAAGGCAACAAAGAAATTCCAGTCTCTTCGTTGAATTCCAACAAATAGGATGGTAATACTCCTTCAATTCCTCTGAGCTGCCGGTAATTAAAAGCAATTAATAATTGACCCTCCAAAATGCTCAGAGAAATTAATTAAGCGAACAATGCTGAGATGGACTGATTTCCCAAATTCATAAGCATTGCAAATATGGCATTGGGGCGATCTCTATTAAATTAAAATTGCATTAGCTCATTGAGAGACTAGATTGGACAGCGAGGATAATATTCTCCAAGGTTCATAGCTAGCGTCACATGTGAAAACCTCGCTATCTTCATTACGAAATCCTATTTGGTGGATACATAGCAAGAATTGTGCTAGGAGTTATTGATATTTATATGTTCTTAGGTTCCGTCCTCCATTGCAATATCACAATTGTCGAAGGTATTTATGCTATCACATGGTCAACCTTTTTCTCCAGCTTCTAATGTCGATTGCAAAAATATCTACACATTTTTTGTTCTTTAGGTTGGGTCTCACCAATAGCACAGATATTCAAGCCAAGTTCATTGGCTTTCGGGCTAACTCTCATACTCGTGAGATTTGAGTGATGCAGAAAAACGAATATCAGACAGTGGAATGAAAATGGCAACTCTTACCTCAATTTGGGATTCATATCTAGCAAATGCCGAAGATCAATGCCGACATCATTCTTTTTTTGGTTTAGTAGAGTAATGTATGATGAATCGATCATCAAGATATTTTGAATATCAAAGTTCTCAAAGATTGTTTCCTAGTTATCCAAATTGACATCTTGCTTCCTGTATCATAAAATAAGGTAGACATTATGACCTAAATCATTAATGTCTCTGGAACCAAAACTATATGGGCCGCTCAAGGCACCTAAGTAAATACTAGCCATATCCTATTGGAAATTGAGAAAAGGAGAAACAAAACTATTACAGGTTCTTAGTGGTATGAAAAAATGGTACAAAATCGATGATATGTAGAAGTCAAGAATCGAAAAAAGAAATAAGGTATTCGATTTTAGCAACATGGGAAAAAAATCAATGTTTTTATTATTACGTAAATAAAAATAACAAGCAAAATTAAAAGTTTTACCCTTGACAATGATATTGAACTTAACCAATGACTCAAGAAAGCCTATAAACCACCTGATACCGATCTCTACATAAGTAAAGCAAGTTCAGTTGCTTATCCCTTTGTGCAGGTCGAAACATAAAAATTTGTAATTACCTCAGCCATTGCTCTATAAAAGATTCAACGAAGCTCTCAACGCCATTGCTCCCATCAGCGATTCCCGTACTTGGCTCGGGGGTTTCACCATCACCAGTCCTACGCTCTGGCTCTTCAATGCCACCATCAGGAGGGACATTGAGCCTCACATCATTGCTCCTACTATCATCGTCAAGCCTGCCCTCATTATTTCCTGAAGAGACGTGATTGTCCTCCTCTCTGTCAGGACTTACGCTGTCGTTGCTCCTCCAATTGTTAACCCGGTCTTCATATAAGTAGTGCAAAGACCGGAGGTCTTGAGCCCTGGCGACCACGAGAACTCTCCAATCCTTTCCAGGCTATTGTTAGGGGCCACTGCTTTTTGATGGGAACTAGATCGACAGAATAGTTGGGGAGTGGATCGACAAAATAGATCCTCAACATAGGCCTCTTGAATCCGATTATGGATCTGTCAGAAGTTTAATCCGCTTTGTTCGAAATCGGTGGCGCCATACGGACAAATTTCAAGTATTTTTTTTTATGGTATTGTGATGATTTTTGCAGCGGAATGCGTGCATGAACTCGTGACTCAGCTCTTCTTGTTCTCGCAGGAACCAGCAGATTGCGCAGTACGAAATCCTTCTACGATTATAGGAGCAAATGCAATCCCAAATAGAATTATATGATACAAAATCACGTAAATTTATCTCCTAATCTCTCGTGATTTTATCTCATAATTTGATTTCTTTCCCAATCTCCCTTGATTTTCTGGATGGGGAATATGATTTATCTTTCGATCTCTTTTGATATTTTCATTTTCTTTTTTTTTTCTCCTTTTTTTTTTTTTTTTACTTTTACACACTCACTATCATACTACTACAAATATAAATAATTGTGTTGGCCGGGAGTGACCTACTCAACAGATCTCTATGAACATTCTGGAGGGTTAGTTAATAATTGCTTTTAATTACCAAGAGCTCAGAGGATTTGAGTGTGTTTTGCGGTTTTGTTTGTTTTTTGCGGTTTTGTTTGTTGGAGTTCAAAGGAGAGGGGATTTTTTTAGCGGACTTTAGTGACATGCGATTGAAAGCTATAAGGCGCAATCGACGTAAATGGAAAATTTTGATTTCGGAGTTGGAGAGTCAGGGGCCACTGCTTTTTGATGGGAACTGGATCGACAGAATAGTTGGGGAGTGGATCAACAAAATAGATCCTCAACATAGGCCTCTTGAGTCCGATTATGGATCTATCAGAAGTTTAATCCGCTTTGTTCGAAATTTGTGGCGCCATACGGACAAATTTCAGGTACTCTTTTTAAGGTATTGTGATGATTTCTACAGCGGAATGCATGCAAGAATTGGTGACTCAGCTCTTCTTGTTCCCGCAGGAAACCAGTAGATTGCGTAGTGCGAAATCTTTCTGCAATTATAGGAACAAATGCAATCCCAAATAGAATTATACGATACAAAATCACGTAGATTTATCTCATAATCTCTCGTGATTTTGTATATATAAGAATATCATTTTGATTTCTTTCCCAATCTCCATTGATTTTCTGGACGTGGAATATCACGTTGATTTATCTTTCGATCTCTTTTGATATTTTCGTTTTCTTTTTCTTTTTCTCCTTTTTTTTCTTTTTTACTTTTACACACTCACTACCATACTACTACAAATATAAATAATTGTCATCTCTATGAGCATTCTGGAGGGTTAGTTAATAATTGCTTTTAAGTTAAAAAAGAGTGGGATTTTTTTGTTGGAGTTCAAAGAAGAGGGGATTTTTTTAGCGGACTTTAGTGACATGCGATTGAAAGCTATATAAGGCACAATCGACCAGGTAAATGGAAAATTTTGATTTTGGAGTTGGAGAGTTATGGACCACTGCTTTTTGATGGGAACTGGATCGACAGAATAGTTGGGGAGTGGATCGACAAAATAGATCCTCAACATAGGCCTCTTGAGTCCGATTATGGATCTGTCAGAAGTTTAATCCGCTTTGTTCGAAATCGGTGGCGCCATACGGACAAATTTCAGGTACTCTTTTTATGGTATTGTGATGATTTATGCAGCGGAATGCGTGCATGAACTCGTGACTCAGCTCTTCTTGTTCCCGCAGGAACCAGCAGATTGCGCAGTGCGAAATCCTTCTGCAATTATAGGAGCAAATGCAATCCCAAATAGAATTATACGATACAAAATCACGTAAATTTATCTCCTAATTTCTCGTGATTTTGTATATATAAGAATATCATTTTGATTTCTTTCCCAATCTCCCTTGATTTTCTGGACGTCGAAGATCACGTTGATTTATCTTTCGATCTCTTTTGATATTTTCTTTTCTTTTTTTTTTCTCCTTTTTTTTTTCTTTTTTACTTTTACACACTCACTATTATACTACTACAAATATAAATAATTGCGTTGGCCTCTCCAATTGGGAGTGACCTACTCAACAGATCTCTATGAGCATTCTGGGGTTAGTTAATAATTGCTTTTAATTACCAATAGCTTAGAGGATTTGAGTGTGTTTTGCGGTTTTGTTTGTTGGAGTTCAAAGAAGAGGGGATTTTTTTAGCGGACTTTAGTGACATGCGATTGAAAGCTATAAGGCAAATGGAAAAATGAAAAAAATTTGATTTCGAAGTTGGAGAGTCGGGGCTACTACTTTTTGATGGGAACTGGATCGACAGAATAGTTGGGGAGTGGATCGACAAAATAGATCCTCAACATAGGCCTCTTGAGTTCGATTATGGATCTGTCAGAAGTTTAATCCGCTTTGTTCGAAATCGGTGGCGCCATACGGACAAATTTTAGGTACTCTTTTTATGGTATTGTGATGATTTCTGCAGCGGAATGCGTGCATGAACTCGTGACTCAGCTCTTCTTGTTCCCGCAGGAGCAGGAACCAGCAGATTGCACATGGCAAAATCCTTCTGCAATTATAGGAGCAAATACAATCCCAAATAGAATTAAATACAAAATCACGTAAATTTATCTTCTAATCTCTCGTGATTTTGTATATATAAGAATATCATTTTGATTTCTTTCCCAATCTCCCTTGCTTTTTTGGACATCGAAGATTACGTTGATTTATCTTTCGATCTCTTTAGATATTTTTGTTTTCTTTTTCTTTTTCTTTTTTTTTTTTTTTTTTTTTCACTTTTACGCTACTCACAAATATAAATAATTGCATTGGTCTCTCCAATTGAGAGTGACCTACTCAACAGATCTCTATGAGCATTCTAGAGGGTTTGTTAATAATTGCTTTTAATTACCAAGAGCTCAAAGGATTTGAGTGTGTTTTGCGGTTTTGTTTGTTGGAGTTCAAAGAAGAGGGATTTTTTAGCGGACTTTAGTGACATGCGATTGAAATGGAATTGAAGGAAAAATTTGATTTCGGAGTTGGAGAGTCAGGGGCCACTGTTTTTTGATGGGAACTGGATCAAAAGAATAGTTGGGAAGTGGATCGACAAAATAGATCCTCAACATAGGCCTCTTGAGTCGATTATGGATCTCGTCGAGTTTAATCCGCTTTGTTCGAAATCGGTGGCGACCATACGGACAAATTTCAGGTACTCTTTTTATGGTATTGTGATGATTTTGAATGCGTGCATGAACTCGTGACTCTTCTTGTTCCCAGCTCTTCTTGTTCCTTTTTAGCAATTACTCCTTAGATGTACTATTTTGGAGTTGGAGAGTCCCTCTTGAGTCTCTTGTGGGTGTCGAGAATAGTTGGGGAGTGGATCGACAAAATAGATCCTCAACATAGGCCTCTTTAGTCCAATTATGGATCCGTCAAGTTTAATCCGCTTTGTTCGAAATCGGTGGCGCCATACGGACAAATTTCAAGTATTTTTTTTTTATGGTATTGTAATGATTGGCGCGTGCAAATTTTGCGGAAGAGAGCCTTGGTTCGAGGAGTACCATTGAAGTGGAGAACTTTGGAAGTGATGCGCTTTGACCCTTCAGCCGGCCACTTTCCATGATTCCTTCTTCAATCCAGTCAGTTGGACATTCCACCGCATTTTTGGTTAGTGGTGTGTAAAAGAATCGAGAACTGTTCGGATCACTAGTTCTAAGGCTGAGTGTAACTATGCTGTTTCTTTGTCGTGAGGCACTTTCTAGTTTTCCTTTATATTTACACTAAACCCTTGTTGAATCATAACAGTGACTATAGGCAAATTTTTGTCTACAAGATAAAATTTTATCCTCTTTTGTGTCAATTAGATGTCTTGAGGATTCGTATTCATCTCTTAGATGATCAGTTGCAAAACTTTTGAGTACACGTGTTGCTCTTGATTATTTATGTTGTTTATACTAGGCATATGGTCCTTAACCTGGCCAATCGCACTGTACTTGTTCAGTTGCTTCTCTGATTTGATTTGATTGTGTATATTTACATGGTTGCAGCGTGATGAAGAGGACATGAGTGAACTTGTTTTGATTTGATTGTCTTCCTTCACAAGTAGATGGAGCTTGCTTTTTGTAAGGATTCATTATGATGATATTACAGGTCAAATGTTAGATTTGTTGGAATTTTTTGTAAATTGGTGCTAGTGCTATAGCTTGTTCAAACCTTGACTGGATTTCTTCCAGAAAGTAGATTGTTGGGTAGAAGTGCACTTGGTGTCTTCTGATGTGACTTTCACGTTTAGTTCTTTACCTTTATACTAATAATATCCTGGTTGATCATCTTCATTTTTGCATTACAACCGTAATGATTATGGAAACCGGTCAAAGGAAAACATTTTCTGCAATGATTGACTGAAATCAAAGTTTGGTATGAGAATATAAAATTTCATGCATATCGTTGCATTGCAAAAGCAGTACTTGTGGTAAGCAAAAAGCATCTATGACATAATACTTGTTTATGATTGCACCAGATTTAACCAGAGAAATCTAAGGGTTTGCAGTCACATTAAAGCAATAAAATCAAAAGAGTTGAGAAAAAGTACTTCTGCATCTATATAACCACTAGCCACCTTGCTTTCAGCATCAACAATAGGTTCAGATGATACAATTGACTTTTCCTCATTTGCCGGTGTTAAAAACTCATCTTTCTCTTCCACAACATGCTATACAGAACAACAAATGTCCAGATTGTTGGAATCATGTTGACTATAGAGAATCAATTGCGTGTACTGCATGATTAAACTTTTGATGACTTGCCATAATTCCCTTATCTTGGACTCCAGTCGATAGATGATCATGTTCTGCTGCCAAATCTTCTTCCAAATCCTATCGAAAGTGGGCACATGTAAAGAACTGGGAGGAAGTTTATTGCATAGAAAGTTAAGATACTAATATTTAATAAATTGAAAGCAGAAATACATGAAATACATGACAACACTCCAATATTCACATACATAAAACAGCACAACATTGCAAAATCTTTTACTAGCTTATCAAAGGAGAAGAGTTCCCTTTCACCGTAGCTTCCAATCCAGGATCAGCGCAAGGTCCTGCGGAAGACTTTCAATGATGGGGATCTCGCAGCCGCCCGGGCCGGGTCGGCCTGGTTTTAAAACTGAGCATTTATGGACCGGTAATTTCCTCTCAGGCCTGCCTTAATCCGGTCTGATTTACTTACCCTTTCTTTTGACGTGAAGTGAGTCGGGTATAAAATTTTTAAGCACGACATCCTCGGCCAGTCGGAACCGGTTTATTGACCAAGTCAGTTGCGGATTTAGGAAGGACCGGTGATAATCCGGCTCCCTAAGGTTAGGAAATTTCTCTTATAATACCGGGAAGACTCTTTGAAGAGAATTTATATACAATATTTTATTAAAAAAATTATTATCTCTATCTCTATCTCGGATTTTAGGACTACGGTCGGCTCAAGTCTCTTGGAAAATAGCTGGGAAAATTTCATTTGATTTAACAGGAATCGACCCGTCAACTGTACTTTTTTCTTTTATCTGACCAAAAAAACCTTTTATTTGTTTGTTTATTTATTTATAAATCTTGTTCTAATTTTTCTCCCGATTTTCCATATTTTCCCGGAGAAGAGTATATTTCGATTTTTTCCACCAGCCAATCTCCTCAGTTCAGTCCGTAGTCCTCACTGCAGCGGATCCGTCGTCTCTCCCCCCCTCGCAGCACGCGTTTCCGGCCGCCGCCGTCCTCCACGGAGGAGGTTCTTCCGGCGCATCGCCGCATCAGGTGCGCCTCCGCCCCGCATTCTCCGAGCTCCGCCGTCTTCCTCCGCTTCTCGCCGCTCGGTCGCGTCGATTCGGCCTCAGTTCCGGCTCGAAACTCTTGAGACATGTTTGCCGTTCAGATCTCGTCGTTCCTCCGGAACTTCGGATCTCGAACGCCGCCCTGCTTTTTGAGCTCTCGTGCTTCGGCCGCGAGCTTGCTTACCTGCGCATTCGTGCTCATGCATGTAGATTTCGCGCTGCGCTTTGGCGGCTTCGTTCTTTTGTAGATTCTTGTGATGGCTTGCTTGCTGTTTCGATCGCTATCGTACTCTAACTCGATTTCTAACTCGATTGCCGATGGTAGAGTATTGAGCTATTCTGTGGCGTTTTTCGGTCCGATGTTTCCGATTTTGCGAAAATCAGAAGTGATCTGCTTGTGTTTTAGGTGGATTGCGGCTTTTAAAATTGCCGGTTTCGTCAGTGATGTAACTTCGTTTCGGTGATTATTGTTTTGTGAAGGGTTGGTTTTTATGGTGGAGCTGGAAGGATAATGCCAGGAGAGAAGCGATGAAGAACCTGAGAGATAGGTGCAGGGTGGTGACTCTGGTCATTTTGGCCATACTGGTCGGGCTTCTCGGTTTCTACGGTTTGGTGAAGCCCGTTTCTAATGGATGCGATATGACGTATATGTACCCGACGTATATCCCAATATCGGCGCCGCAAAATGTCTCGTCGGGGAAGTACGGGCTGTATCTGTATCACGAAGGGTGGAAGAAGATCGATTTTGCAGATCACCTCAAGAAGCTTAATGGCATGCCGGTTCTTTTCATTCCAGGCAATGGCGGTAGCTACAAACAGGCAAGCCGTTTCTGAGTATTGTTCAGCTTGAGTTTACTAGTATCTTGCTCCCCTCCCCAAATGCTGCCACTACCACATGCATTCATTATTTACAGTTATCTTTTTGATAAATGTTTGAGGTAGCGATAAGGTAATGTGGGCCTAGTGTATGCTTCTAGCAGCTATAGCTGAGAGTGAAGCTATGAGTTGCTGGGCTAAAGAATTCATTAGCTAGTTGATTGGCAAGATCAAATTCTCGACAGAGGGAAGAATAGGCAATTCAGGCTCTTACATGTGATTCAGTTGTTCCTTCCTGTGAACATGATATAGCATTGATTTAGGGTTTGCCAGTTTATAATTAGCAAATGATCCAACGACATCCTCCCTCCCATAGCAAGTGCACATACTACGACCGTTCTAATGCTTTCAGTGAGTTGTCACAATATACAGTTCTATGTTGCAGAGTCTTTTTTATGCAGGATCCCTTGTGTGCATGACTCCCTCCTTGACTTCATATGTCGGGCATGTTTGTCAGTTTGCTTCTGATTATTCTTTGGTGATATTATGCCTAGACTTGAGTATATTGTTCATTTCCTATAAATTAGGTCTGGATATGCCTTCGCATTTTGACAGTAGTATCTGGAAGGTGATTTATTAATTCTAACTACTTTTTACATTGTAGTTTTTGCCCTGGTTTCAAGCCATTCCAAATTAATAACCCCCTCATAGTACAGGATTGTTGGCGATATTTGCCCTGTTTTCTTAGAAGTCCCTGCACATACCATCTAGAAGGAAAATGTTGCACTTTCCATATCTAACAAGAGGCACACATTCAATTTTTCTGAAGTGGAAGTATTTTGAGATGTTACAGTTTTCTGAAATTGTAACTTTCTGAGTTGTTTAGGTTTGGGACCAGGATTAAAAAACAAATTGTGGAGCCAATTTTTATGCAATTCAATTGGAGTTAATTTGCTTGAAACAGTTAAGTTAGGAAGCTAATTTAAAATTTTTTCTCTTCTCTGATTATTTTGCCAATGTAGGAATATGGATACCTGTCCATATCTGCTGGGTGAGTGTGTATTGGCTCTTGAGCACTCTCAATTAATGTTGCATGCTATTTTAAGGTTGTTATCCGCTACAAAGAGTTCCCCAGCATTGGGGGGAAAATGAGACTTGGCTTTTACCAGTTAACATAGATTTGATTTTCTTATTTGCTCAAATTGATTGTGATTCAGTAATCACCGGTGACTCAATCTTTTGGAAACTAGAGTTTGAATCTAATTTCTATTTACCCTCCTTTGCAGGTGCGATCCCTGGGAGCAGAATCTGATAGGGCATATCAAGGAGGCCCTCTTGAGCGTACCTTTTACCAGGAAGCTTCCCTAACTCCTGAAGAAGGAGGACTGGACATGGATGTAGCAGACCTGCAGTTACCCAGTCAATATTCGCGTCGGTTGGATTGGTTTGCTGTGGATCTCGAAGGTGAACATTCCGCAATGGATGGTCAAATACTTGAAGAACACACTGAATATGTTGTGTATGCCATTCACAGGGTATCTAGTTTGCTACTTTTCCATCTCTTTTTGTAATATGAAAGGGTTGAGTACACAGGAATGATGGCATTTAAGTTGCTATTTACGGTGCAGAAGAATAGGGTGTCTTGAAATTGCACGAGAAATGTTGTCATGTGCTTGTGTTAAAGTGTAGATTTGTCAGTTAGGTCTTTTACTTTTCTTTTGACACCAATCCTCTATGCATATCACGAAGTTCATCAGTACCTCAACTAGCTTTGAAACTATATCATGCTACTTTTAGTAATGCAAACATTTAAACTTAAAATGTTTTTATTGCCTTGTCATCCTGGTACAATGTCAACACCAAAATAGAAATTTGCTTAAACACATAGCAGGAATTGTGATTCTGTTCAGAAGCTTTTATTGGCTGCTCTCCCTCTGCTTGACTTGATTCTGACTTGATGCATTTGCTGAAGAATTTCTTGTTCTAAGTCAATTGTGTTCTGGCACTATTGCTCATATTAAAATATTGGGCTACTGTGTCGTCTTTGCTGGCCTTATAGTTGACCTTTGGATGCTCTCTTATCCTAGCAAGATGCATGTCGACATTGATGACACTGCTGCCATAGGAGTAAAAATAGAAGCTAGAGCATAATAAGTGGGAGGAGAAGGAGGAGGAGGAGCAGCAAGCAACAACGGGATCATAGGAGGATGAGTAGTAGTAGTTGGAGCCACTGGAGGATGTCTAACAATTAGTTAGGTTATTAGATGTTATTGTTTGGGAATAGTGGTCACACGGAGAGGAGGATGTCGGATAGCTTTTTAAGTTAAGATCACGATTAATTGATTGTTACGTTAACTATTGTTGCAAATAGTAGAATGGTATAAATAGTCTCGAGATGGCAAATTTGGTTCGTAGTTTTATGTTAGTGCCAATCTTTACATGCCTTATGAAGCTGGATCGCTATCTTGTCTAGCTTCGAAACATTTGTGCTATGTGATCTTCTGTTGGTGTTTAGGGCTGCTACTTTATATAGTTGATAAGCATTGCTTTGGATGGAAGCAGTTGATTCAATTCTAGAACTTCATAGGAGAATATACATTTCGCACAGATTCCATTTTATATCTGTCTCTCCATCTTTCTCTGCCTCTCACTAAATATGATTAACCCAACATCACACCTTCAAAGTTTGCAAAGCCAATTTTTGGTACCTTGCTCGAATTGGAGGTTTTAACTTCAAGATAAGCTTCTGAGAAAGCAATCATGATGAAGTCTCAACACTAAAGAGAGTGCTCCAAAAGGAAAGCTTAAATACACGTGTCGTCATTATTCCAGAGCCATATTAGCTGCTCAATATCTCTACTCTACTTAAGCCAACTTAATGAGCTTGCTGTAGAATCTCCTGTTTAAAAGTGTTCATTTTCTGAATTCAATGCTATTTGTCATATTAGTCTATGGGGCCGACATCGGATTTTAATAGCCTCACAGTCCTCAGATGGCTCTCTTGTACTACTGACATGCATTTTTTTTCCACTCCCTACCGACTTTAGAACCCCAGAGATGGGTTTTGAGAGAGTGCTCACAAGGCTATCAGACCATAGGGAAATTGAGTAATGGTGTGCATGTTGATTGTACAAGAGTTTTCTAATAGTTGTATTAGTTGTTGGGGTGGCAATTAAAGTGAAAATAATAGTAGCAGTGGCTGGAGGATGAGGAGGAGGAAGTCATACATAATGATTTTATGGCTTAAAAATGGTGATGCATCATTGTTAATTTTTCAACCTTTAATGTTGCAGATATTGGATCTATACAAAGAGTCTTGGGATGCTCGTGCAAGGGAACATGCTGCAATCTCTGGGATTTTGCCAAAAAGTGTCATATTGGTTGGCCATTCCATGGGTGGTTTTGTAGCTAGAGCAGCCATTGTTCACCCACATCTTTGGAAATCAGCTGTTGAAACTATTTTAACGCTTTCCAGTCCGCATCAGTGAGCTCTGTTGCCTTTAACATGCTAGCTAAGTTGTACATTCCTTTGTATCTATTGTCCTTGATGAAATGCATTGTGTAGGTCTCCTCCATTAGCACTGCAACCATCACTGGGGCACTATTTTGCACGAGTAAATGAAGAGTGGAGAAAAGGTTATGAGGTGCAAACCAATCGAGCCGGGCATCAGGTGTCTGATCCTGCACTATCTAAAGTTGTCATAGTCTCTATTACTGGTGGAATTAATGATTATCAGGTATTTCTTCATCACAGATCTGCTGTTGCATGCTTAGGTTTCAGTTGCATTCTTTGGTCGATATTTTAATTACATGGGGATCTTAAGAACTATAAGATTGGTCTTGTATTCAGTAGAAATACGCTGTAAGTATAGAATAAGTATGTATTGTTCATGCATGTTATTTCCTTGTAAACAATGTTGACTACTTGCTTGGGAGAACTAGGGCATCCCTTCTTCAATGCATGCTAGGATATATATTGGATGCAATATGAATATAATTTACAATTTATATGGATGTGATGTCTGGGAAGCAAAATATAATCTTCATAGGAATAGAAACTTCTTGCCTGGACTGTGGTGTGGCACTTTTTTCAGGGCTGTTTGTAACTTCGACACGAGACAGTTAAACCATCTTCAGGCATTTTATAATAGTAGGTTTCCAAGGGGAGGGGAAGATATAAGGGTTTTAATATTTTCCCGAAATGTCAAAGATATGGGGAAAGATTAAAAATTTCATTGATATATTGCTTAGGACATCATTATAAGAATACAAAGAGGGGCTTAAGAGGTATCCTTGCCTTCATCTTGCTTGGTTGCAGACAATAAGAGCCTGTTTGATAACATTTCTATTTCTCAAAATTTCTGTTCTTTCTGTTAAATTTCTGTTCTTTTGTTCCCCAGAACAGAAAGAACAGAAATCCGTTTGTTAATGTCAGCTAATTTTTCTATTCCCCGGAATAGATCAATGGCTAGAGAATAGATTTGGAACAGAAACAAGAAGTAAAAAAAATTTACTTATTT
The DNA here is from genome assembly GCA_014182375.1 of Eucalyptus virginea. NCBI lineage: Eukaryota > Viridiplantae > Streptophyta > Magnoliopsida > Myrtales > Myrtaceae > Eucalyptus > Eucalyptus virginea. Next base: position 29,508,386 of record CM024523.1, on the reverse strand, counting down.
GTTCCTGGAATAGTGTTTCAAACAAGTCATTTTCTTTTCTTTATCTCTTTTCTTTTCATCCTCTAGCCAGTCACCGGACCTCAGCGATGGCTGGTCACTGAGATCCGGCTACCAGCCAGAGATGAGGTCGGCCTCACTTTGCTAGTTGAGGCTTGACTGTTGAGGTTAAGATCGTGCCTTGCCATGGCCCGGTGAAGCCAACTTTGCGGTGGCTGGGCAATGTCAGCCTCACTGGTGGCTACATGAGGCTTGGTGAGCCTTGCCAGATCTTGCATGTGTGACCTTGTGCTCCATGACCATGTGCACAAATATGTACATCACAACAAAACACACTTTTTACGAACAGAAATATAGAAAAACACATAGTAGACCATCAGACGACCAAAGACCAGAAGAATTCTAGAAGTACATCAGCATTCATCAATTTTTACTGATCATCACCCCTAAGCCATGCAACCACTGACTATGAAAGCCAAAACAAGGAGAGAACCAGAGAATTAACATGTGTAAACTGATAGCCTGTCTGGGGGCCTTTTCGTCCACTAGCTCTCAAGCCAAGTTGCTGTTTTGTATTAAAAGCCAGTGGCCCAGAAGCAGAAGCTGATCCTCCCAGCATTTTAGCTGAGCTTCTGTCCTATGAGCGGACTTAACATGAAAGATTGTAAATTGCTCTTTAAAGTGGGAAATATAAAACAATAATGCAATTTTGTCTAAGTTTTTACTTTTTTGGAGTGAACTCATAAATATGATAGCTTTACGCCTTACAACTTCTCAACCATTAGCTTATACTCATTTTTGCTTTTCCAGGTTCGCTCAAAGTTAGAATCACTTGAAGGTATTGTTCCAAGCGCTCATGGCTTTATGATCACTAGTACAAGCATGAAAAATGTGTGGCTGTCAATGGAACATCAAGTTATTCTGTGGTGCAATCAATTAGTTGTACAAGTGAGTGCAATTTTTCTAAGCAAAATTGGAAATCCATTTTGGTCTGTGACATACACTTCTGAGGACATCTGCTGCTATTTAGGTATCACACACCCTCCTCAGCTTGATAGACTCAAAAACGGGTCAGCCTTATGATGATACTCGTAAACGACTAGCAATATTCTCGAAAATGCTGCGGAGTGGTGTAGCGCAGAGTTTTAATCAGATGAAGCAATCACAAACATCTATGCAGTCAAGTCTGTTTCCCACTATGGGTGAAAGAGGTCAGGCTGCTAAAGTCCCCTATCTTAAGTTACTCCTCTTTCTTAATTTTTGTATAAATTTTCTGTATGTTTCAGGTTTAATTGTCTAGAGAAACTGGGGAGATGATTAGACTATAAAAGCAAAGTCCTAAGAAGAATTGATTCTGTTTGTAATCCAATAATTGTTTTAAAGAGATACATTACTCTTGAGCTTGATTTAATCTCGTAAAGGACATGTTATTAGAATCTATTCAAATATCCAGAAGTGTAACACCCTGTGCACATTTACCTTTGCTTTTGTTTCTTCTTATATAGAAGAACCGAAAATAGAACATTTAAAGAGAAATCTGGTTTTGACTGTGCATCCTTGGCTATTCTTAATTTGTTTGTGTATGTTCGATTAGTATTTGGCACGTTGCAATTAATCGGAGATTTGTTAGAGCCATCTATTTTTGACTCTGTATACTTGAATAATTTTGATTTTTTTTTTTTTTGGGTATGTAAAGTATGTTTGATTACTATTTGGCACATTGGCATTAATTATGGGATCTATTATACTTTAGCTGTGAAATGTTCTCAAAGAAACTGGTGAGTTTATGCATTCTCTTATTTCTGTATTATCTCACCACAGTTAGTAAGTTAAGAAGTCTATATAGCCCATTTTTTTGGAGTGCCACGTCTTCATCTCCTTGTGTTAGTTTTATTTTGGATTTGTATGAACACGTTGTCTTGATACAGCTTTATTGTATTATATGTCTTCATTGCAGGATCTCAAGTTCACATGTTACCTGAATGTCCAGCCAATGTTCAATGGAGTAATGATGGCCTTGAAAGGGATCTGTACATTCAAACAAAGACAGTTACAGTTTTGGCAATGGATGGGAGAAGACGATGGTTAGACATTCAAAAACTGGTTAGCTTAACCCTTGTTTACCTACAGTTTGCATTGTCATCTTTGAATTTTAACATGAATAAAAATCTGGGAAGATAACAATGATAGCCATTTAGCTTTGAGGTCACTGTCAGTTCTACTGGATTGATGCTTATTTCAGTAGTGTGTGTCACTTCCCAGAATCAGTAACTTGTTTACATTGGACCCATGGTATGTCAAAGTTTTGACAAAAAGTTATGTCTGTCCAGGTGGATGGTTTATAATGACATGACACGCACGTAGCAGTGCCATGACATCTGGTGCTGAGCTCTTTTTATTTTTTGGCTCCTTTCGTACATGGGTTGGCAACCCTTAGTGCCTCGTAGTGACTTTTTCTTTACTAATAAATAAATAAATAAAAAAAGATGGAAGAACAGTGTGGCATGCCAAAGTGACCTTCCGCATTGGCTCTTGCCACTTCTTGAACTTTACTGAGTTGGATTACTGTTAGATTTATCACATGTCAGATGACTGTAATAGGGCTGCAGTCTAATGATTTGTTGGTTTAGCATGGTGTTATGGATTGTGATAAGTTAGCTTTTTTTGAAAGCTATCTCCAAAGAAAAGATTCCACCTTGGGTATCTTTGGTTGGGAAGCTTATCGGAATGTATTCTTACTTTGGGCAATTTGATAAGATCAAAGTGTTGGTCAGTAGGTGCTTCCTATGCAAAAAGAAGTAAAGGATGAAGAAGCCGCCATACATCTTCTTTCACACTATCCAGGGATGAGAACTTTGAGGTTCCTCTTATGCTTCTCTAGGGCTATGCTGGGTCTAATAATTCAAGACTTGTGGGCATGACAGCGTTTTCAAATCTCTGGTATTAAATAAGTTTCCTCGGTCTGGAAAAAAAATGGAATGAGAAAGCTTTTGAATGACAAGACTGCAATACCCAAGAACTTACTGAAAATTAATTTGAATTTTCTTTTGGTGCAGTGGGAGTTTGCTCTTGGATTTAGATGCTTTATTTCAGACTGTCCATCTCTTGTTTTGTAGATATGCTCTCTTTGGTTTTGAGCTCCTTTCTTAAATGCTTTGGCATTCCCTTTTTGCTTCGAAGTGAATATCTCCAATTAAAAATTATGACATGTGGATACGATATGTCACTTTTCCATCAGGACATTGGAAAGAATGTCAATATAATGTGGACAATCGAATGATCTAGTCCAGTGCAATGCTAAATAGAAATTGAACTTGAGTGGTAAGAAAAACAAATGTCCAACTTGACTGACCTATGAGATTAATCCAATATAGTTTGAGGCTCCTACTTCTAAGCGCTTCATGGTGTCTCAAGTTTGCAGTTCATTGCTGGATGACGATCTGTCTTCTGCATCTTCCATTGTATGATATAGATCCTGCATCGTGATGGTTACACCTTGCTTTCAGAAAGAAAGGGAACATGATTATGACACCTTGTCCAGTGAGTTGCCATTCAGTGTGTTGAAGTCTTCCACACTGCTTGTCCATGGGATTCCAATGGACCTTATATTCATCCAGTTTCCCTTCACCTATAGGCTTAAGCTTTTAGGTTGGACATTTTGACATGGTAATGAAACCAAGTTTTGCCCATGATTTATTTCACGTGTGAGGCTCCTGTTTGTCAATTTCATGTGCCACTTTCAATCCCATTTGTCCAAATGTTCTTGTCCCTGTTCTTAGGTTGTATCTTCTTCTATTGAGAGTTTTTAAATGTCAAGTATCACTATTCTTAGATTATGTGCAATTTTGGAATTGTTCTATGTGACATTCTTCAGCATGACTCTGAAATAGGTCTATCTTGTCCCTTTGACTTCCAATTTCATTTTATTTTTCAAAATCTTGGCTGCAATGATGTGGTGAGCCTATATATTAAATTTTCTGAAGTTCATCAAAGCCAACTTAAATATTCTATAAGATGAAGGTGAATTTTATTTGACAGATCCTCTATCTTTGTTGGTTTTGCTATTCAGAGAGTGTTTCAATTTGATGTTATAATTTATGACACTGTGTGGTGCACTAGCTCTTGACATCCTCATTGCAAATTTCATGACTAGATTAGCACTTTTCAGATAAAGCAGCTTAAAGTTTTTTCATCTGTAGGGATCTGATGGGAGAAACCATTTCGTACTAGTCACAAACCTTGCTCCCTGTTCCGGCGTTAGACTTCATCTTTGGCCTGAAAGGGGAAAGTTACCATTGGACTTCCCAGTGGATAAACGAGTACAAGAGGTGACTTCAAAAATGGTGCATATTCCATCAGGGCCTGCACCAAGGCAGGTAATCATCTGCATCTATTCATGTCAGATTATGCGTTGGAATATACACTGTTATATTGTTCTTCTCCCTCCCAGTCAAAACTGAGCCTTATGTTATAAATAGGAAGAATGGGATCCTTAGATGATAAATCAAGAGGTAAAGTTAGAAATTGATCTACATAGAGGTCAAAGATGCCAGATGTTTCGAGCTTTAACTCTGGTATGAATTGTTTCTTCTATCAGATTGAACCAGGTAGTCAGACTGAGCAACCGCCTCCATCTGCTGTCTTTATGTTGGGTCCCGAGGATATGCGTGGTTTCAGATTTCTAACTATTTCTGTTGCACCCCGTCCGGTATTGCTTCTCTTCTATTTTTCCTATAGAATCTTCCTTCAAATGCATCAATGCCTAAGTAGATTAATGGCTTAACGTTATTCCTTATCATCTCTGTCTTCTCAAGTTTTCTTCATATGGATAGTGGTTGGACTGCAAACTATGCTGCCTTATTGTTTTATCACATGGAATATGTCTTAGAATACAAAGCATCGTAGTTTTGTCACCATTTTTTTTTTTAAATATATATTTAGAACTTGTAGGGAAGATATTCTAATATAAGTTTGGACAAAAGGAGCTAGAAATCGTTACTTATAAGCTGTCATGGAAGAATTTTTTTTCATTTTAAAGTAAATTCTTGCTCAATTATTCATCTCAGTAATAAGCTTCTCGGGAACTGTAATTCCAATTAGAGTATTTCCAGATACTGTGTTGCTTTTGTGGACCAGTAACTACCTTTATCAATGACATTATTAAAAATAAGGTTTGCACTCTCTTTTTCATTAAACTTCATCCAAAAAACTCATTAAATGAAGGGAAAGACACATTCAAGTGCAAGCTTCCTCCAAGGAAAAAAAAAAATTGTTGTTTCTTTTATTCTTATTGGAATTATAACCTGCACTAGGGTAGAAATGTAGAACTTTGGAGGATTTTATCATCTGTAAGCGAGTGCATGCTTGTCTGCAGGGACTGAGTATTTCTCACCATATGAATGCTTTTTCGCTTTATGCTGTAATAGTTTTTCAAAAAATTGAGATTCATGCATGACTTCCTCTATTCAGAGCATCTCAGGAAGACCTCCACCAGCAGCTTCCATGGCAGTTGGGCAGTTCTTTGATCCAGAGGAAGGGCAAAAGGAGTTCTCTCCTCTCACGTTGTTGTCCTCTAGCTATTCTCAAAAGGTTGCTTCTTTAAGTGATAGAAAATGCTAAGAATTTTTTAAATGGGTTTGATTTGTTCATTCTGATGACTGACCTTTGACTGGTGGACTTGTTAAGCAGGAAATATTTTTGAAGGAGGATCATCCTATTGCTTTTAATCTGTCCTTTGGAATTAGCTTAGGCCTTTTGCCTGTTACATTGTCTTTGAAAACTGCGGGTTGTGGCATAAAAGATTCTGGGCTGCCAGTTGAAGAGGCTGGCGATACTGAAAATAGCAGTATGTTTCCTTTGCTTTTAATTCCTAATACCATTTTACTATGTTACCATCTGCATGGTAGTGAACTAAATTACTTCAGCAACCTCATGACCACCTATTCTTGTGGCCATGCAGTGCCAGAAATCTTGAGCTGAGCCACTTTATTTAATAAGTGAAGGTTTCCAAACAATATTCTACTTTACTATGTCAATAAACGTGATGTTCAAATATCTTTCAGTTACTGTACCGATTGATTTTACTGGCAAAATACGAGTCAAGTTTGGATTGCCTCTTTGATTTTTTTTAACAAACGAATAAACAAAGAACCAATTTTTTGTCTTAATATAGAATGATAGACTAAAGCCAGCTCAAATACTGACTTTTGTCTTTTTGGGAGGGGGTTGTCTTGATGTTGCGTCAGTTGATGTTACTGTCATGACATCCTAATGATGTCTACTCTGGTTTGGAGCCTTAGTTCTCTCTTTCATCAACTTAGAGCTTTGTAAGTTTTAGGTTTCTGAAGTAGATCTCATTGTGTCTCTGTTTTGGAATTTTCAGCCTTCAATAACGAACACACATTAGGACAATTAGAAAATGGTATAGTATTAACATTGAGATACTGCCATAAAAATCATATTTCCCTTTCATGAATCTCTGCGGACTTTTAAATGCTCCATAGATTTTTTGGGAAGATTACTTGAGATTGCATTCATCAGTCTAAATTTATCCAATTGTACCCATATGTTCTTAGCAATTCCTTACGGCACAACTGATATTTTACTTTCAAACTATGAATCAGCAAGAGGGCAGATTTCTATAATAAGGTCCAGCAATTTGTTGTCGAGCATTTGTGTTTACAAGGGAGTCATACTATATATTAGCTGTAGAGTATATACTCTTCCAATGCATCTTGAAATTCTCCAAAGTATCTGGTCTTTTCTAGTACAGAAATATCACTAGATTCCCAGATATTCATGGGAGTCAGGCCATCATGATTCTGCCTGCTTCCTTGGTGAAATATGGTTGGTACGAGTCATGAAACTGTTGATGTCATCCAAGGACTATTATCCGCAGCCTCCAGATGCTTCTTTTTGGGCTTAGATGGTAACATTGTAAAACTGCATATAACCTTTTTGGTGTGAATGATGGTAGCTGTTGAGTACATGGTGCTTTAATTCCGTCAATGTTGAGTTAGCACTTAGAGTTTTTCCTTTTGCAGCTGGGTTATTTGTTTCCTGCTAGTGCAGGACTTTGCAAATTGCGCTGCTTTCCACCTGTGGCGCTTGCTTGGGATGTTACGGCAGGACTTCATGTCATTCCAAATTTTTGCGCCGAGACAATTGCTGTGGATTCCGCACCAGCACTTTGGAGTTCAACTCAAGAGTCTGATAAAAGCACTATTCTGCTACTGGTATGTTGGAAGTCTTGTACTAATGTGCTGCAATTGCTTGAGAGTTACTTCAAAAATGTAACTAGCTACACTACAGAAAATACTTTTCTTTGTTTTTTGTGCACTGAAGGTTTTCTGGGGATTCATTACTCATATTTGTTGCAGGTGGATCCTCATTGTTCATACAAAAGCAGCATTACCATCTCATTTACTGCAGCTGCCAGCAGATTTTTACTTCTGAATAGTTCACAGGTGATGGTTCTAGAAGGTTCCTTGTTGTAGTCAATTTATATAAGCGTCAATTAGATCAATGTTTCTGAAAACCTTTTGGATTTTCTAGGGTATATGTAGGGCAACGATGTTACTTTCTGCCTTTTGTCCTTGCTTGAGTCGCCCTAAAAATGCTCTTCTGATTTTAATTTTATAAGGAATATGGGAAAACATTTTGCTTTTGATGGACTTGTTCTTTAGCTGCAGTCAGGTCCTCTCCGTTTGTTGGTTGATAAATGGTGACTACTTCATGAGAATATGCATTGATGTATATGTGCTTTTTTATGTGGACTGGCAGTCTGGCCACTTGTATTTTGAGATGAAATGTTGTTTCTGAGTGTGTTTTTAATTTTATTCTGATTTTTATTTTTATTTTTATTTTTATTTTTATTTTTATTTTTATTTTTATTTTTTTGTTTCCGTGAAATTTCTATTATAACAGTCAAATGAGCCCCCAAGATGAATCACCTTGCCCTTAATGTGAAGTCGGTGAATTTTCATGCTAAGATTACCTAACTGTGAATGCAATAACCAGTATATACTTGTAAAGTAGGTTTTCCAGGTTGTAGCACGATTCATATTAGACATGAATTATCCTGTCCCAGTTTCTATTTGAACTCTCTTTTTCCCTCAACTGCTGACTTAAAGATCTATAGTTTCCTGTCAATTATATAAGCCTGTGATAAATTTTGATTTAAGTGGGTTCTTTTAATGCAGATAATTGCTTTATGTTTTGCTGTCATCTTTTTTGCCTTAATGTGTCAAGCACGTGCTTGGGATCTCGGTTCACCTATACCTTCAATGCTGAGAGCAGTTCAATCAAATTTGAGGATGCCCTTTCCGGCTTTGCTCCTGATTGTTGTGCCAATCTCGGTTGCCTTGCTACTCTCCCTGCTAATTGACCAATCAGTTCCTCCACTCAGCTTTATCGTCATCTCAACTCTTTGCTATTTACTTGCAAATGGTTTCATGATAATCTTTGTATCAATCTCCCAATTGGTCTTCTATGTGGCTGCTGTCATGCAGATTTTCGTCAAGACAAGGTTCGTAATCATCTAGTTCATTTGATGGGATGGAATTTATTTCGGAATCTTTGAGAGTGAGTACCTATACATATCATGTTAAATGAAGAAGGAATAGCCATCAAGTGCTCCAGCTCATCCTATTGAGTTGTGGCTCGCAAGTTGGGATGCCTTATCTGAACCATGATGATAGAGCCCCTGAAATAGCAATTAGCTGTGATTTGTTCTCAGGTCTCCAGACTTTCTTATGAATTTAGAATGAACATAATGTATGTGACGTTCAGCGTTGCATGTGTCATTAGAGGCTCTTGTTAATTTGGAGATTTTGTAGATGTTGAATGAAGGTAAAACTGCAGGTGGCAATTGGGGGAGCGGGTCGAGCTGTTCCGTCAATTTGCTAGTCTTTCTTCTGGTTTCTTCTCATTAAAGGTAATAGTAGCTTTCCTTAAATGAAATACCGCTTTGTGTATTAAATGTCAAACAATTCTTATAAAGAGTTCTGCAGATTGTAATTTGCTTTCATTCCATAATTTTGTACCTTCAGCATTCCTTCACTTGTCTGGTTCCTACTTTTCCTTGAACTCCTTGTGGGTATTTTGTCACTCCACTGGTTCACTTACTTCCATGTACTTGTTAAACAGGTGGTTCGGTTTGTTGCAGCAAATTCATCCCTGGTTATAGCAATGGTTGCAAGCACCTTGGTGTGCCTCGTCCATCCGGCGTTGGGCTTGTTCATACTTGTTTTGCGTCATGCTTTCTGCTGTCATAGTGCTCTATGCAGGTGTGTAAATCATTCAGACACATTCTTCACATGTTGGGTTTAATAATTAATTATAATGAAATATTTGTTGCATATGTTGCAATGTATCATTTTCACTTAGTTATGAACACAAATGAGCATGTCCAAAGCAAAAGCAAAGAGACTGACTGTTAAGATATTCATGGAAATTGTGGAATGTTCTCCATTGGTATTACTGCACTTGAGAGCAATTATCATTGCAAAAATTCCCTTCTCTGTACACATGGTAGAACTTACCGTGGGTCCTTGTATATTGACATTTCATGAACAGCTAGTGTGTAGAGCTATGTATGAAACATTTACCAATGTCATCTGTAATTTTTCGGCGTTGTCTTTGTTGAACATCAGTGTGCAGAGTGATATAATTACACTGCATTTAGGTCTCCTCTGAAAGACCTGTCACTGTTCAATTCATGAAGTAATATAATGTGTAGTGTGTGAGTAGATAATATTTACTAAGTGTAATGAACAAGGGTCTTGTGTACCTTGTGTACTTTAATATGGGGCTAGCTTGAGAACAATTCCATGGAATTTATGTAATCCAAAAAATAAGAAGCAACATTTTTTTGATGAAGACAGCCCATTGTCGCATGATTGCATGATACTTTTGTCCTTGAACATGCCTGTTTTCTTTTCAATTATTTAAAGGGGTCAAAAGTAGTTGTTCTGCTTGCTATTCCATGTATAGAAGTGCAGCAGTGCCTGTTGAGTTGTCACCAAGGAAAGTAAGTATGGTCCCATAATTGGCTTTTTGGTCGCCTACATCTCTGAGGAGTGCATAATGCCGATTATGATTATGATTGCTTCCAGTTCACGTACATGGTCTACAAGGAAATGTAGCATTATATTCATTTTCTTTGTCTCATTGTGGCAAGTCTAAGAGTTGCTCCATTGTTTCTGTAACAGTTCTTTTACGGCTTCATTTCGCAGTCATTCACCAAGGATGGATATTTCAGAATATGAAAAGGATGTCAGTGACAGGCCTACCCATTTTTCTGTTGATTCTGATCATGAGTCCAGGGATTCCTTTTTGGGAGACAACTACTCTAGTAGTCCGGAATCAGCCGGAAGTTTTGCAGACACGCAGTTAGACTTCTTCCATCACCGGCATGGCTTGCTGACGTTACATCTTTTGGCAGCACTCATGTTTGTCCCATCACTTGCAGCTTGGTGGCAGGTATATACCCTATGCCTTTGAAGATTTTAAAAACACCATAATGCTCCCGCATCTTGTTTCATGCTTTAACCTTCAAATGCAGAGGGTTGGGACAGGTCAGAGCTTCCCATGGTTGCTTGATTCAGTTCTTTGCATCTGCGTCATCCTTCATGGTACTTGCAATCCAAAGCCTGACTCGACTTTCTTCTCTTTTCCCTCATCAAGCATCCTTGGCGGGGAATTGAGAATGTATTACATCTACCAGTTCGCTGGGTGCTATTCTTTTCTCTCTGGTCTGGCCTTGGCTCCTTACAGAGTTTTCTACGCTATGGCCATGGTCGGATTTTTTTCATCGGTGTTGAATGTCTTACAGAAGAGAAGCAGGGAAAAAGGAGAAGTGCATGTAAAAAGGAGGAAGCATTCTCACAGACACTAAGATAATGTCAACTAAAACTGTAAGCTTCCCGATTTCTCGCGGTATGTGAATTACATTGATTTTTGCAAGGCAAGGCTTAATTTGCCGGATTCTTGTTGAGTGTAATATCTTTGTGTGAGGAAGAGGTAGGAGATGGAATACAGATTGTAGGAAAAATTTTGTAGTCTTGGGGCTTCAGCCCCATTCAACTGTGAAAGCGCCTTTGTGAGGGATATTGGCGAACTCTGTTGGTGTCAATAGAAAGAAGTCAATCTGCAGCCTTTGCCCAGTGGCAATCTTCTAAATGTTGGGTGTATGTATTGCCTATATAACACTACTGAAGAGGTCAACAAAGATGGGATCTCTGCTAGCTTTTTGTTGACAAAATTGTTGAAATACTGTCTCCTGGGAATCTTCAACATAGAAAGAGACTTCAAGGCTTATAGCACGTGGTGCGTGGGTTAGGTGATACAAATCTGAGTCCTGATTTCAAGAACACAAAACCCTCCACCAGGAATGCCTCAATCTGTTGATTTTCTTGTTCCCGCGTCAGAAACTGAAGACACCTGTCTGATGAGTGTCTGGTATCAGCCTCCACCAGCTTCTCTCGAGTGCCTATTTACTCTATCTGTGTGCTATCTCTCTCTCTCTTTCTCTCTCTCTTTCCATATATATGTATATATAGATATATATATGTAGAGTAACATGGCTCTCTTGGTAATAGCGAGAGATGGTTATCGGTTGGTTGAATAGTCAAAACGAAGCTCCTCCCCAGGATGAAGACCATCCCTGATGATGACAAACCGATAAACATCTCTCGCTATTACCAAGAGAGCCATGATATATATATATATATGGAGAGAGAGAGAGAGAGAGAGAGAGAGAGAGCTTCCTCGATGGGCTCGTGTCTACCCGACAAGCTTCTGGCTTCCACTTCAAGAAATCTTTTTTCAAGACTAATTGAATTGGAGATGACAGGAGGCATTCAAACTTTAGTTAATACCCTTGACGGGCAAAAATTTACTCAGCCTCGAGATCGAAGTCCAGAAAAGAAATCTATCAAAGAGAAACTATAAGTACAAAGAGAACATAGCATTGAATCGTCCACAAAGTTTGCCCGTAAATTCTTCGAATTCAGCTCCTTTCCGGTCCCCTATTATAAACCTCAACTGAAATCCATCCCTTTTGGCACGTTTCGTCAATCATCCGAAACAAGTGCCAAATCACTCCATCCTTTCCACTCTGACAAAACCTCTCAGCCCATGCACACATTGGTCTCTAATACTGGCAAAATCATCGACTATCTTGTCTTCTATCTTACAAGAAACCATACATGTTAAATGGCCTCAGAAGCAATGATCTACAGCAAATTTCAGTATTAGTTCACGACTTCACATTGTCGTTTAACTTATTTTGCCTTGGTCGGATATAAAATTGGTACTCACTTCCTCCTATAGGAGCCGCGAGTCAATTTTCATTAAAGAAAGAAAAGTTGCAGCAAATCGTCTGTTCCCCCTTTTTTTTTTCTGTACTAGAAGACTGTTTCATTTGGACAACAGCTCCAATGTGCAAATTGTATGATCATTGTGTAGTGTCAAAACCCAACACTATTCACGCTTCTTGAAACCCTTTTTTTTAATTACAATCTCTTTGAATCAAATAGTCGTAGCTCATTACATTTAATGCAGTACATTGCGCTGATTCGAGAATACTTAGTTCATTTGTGAGCTTAACATCCCAGGTTTTCGTTGGTTCATTTTCCCTCTCAACTGGTGTAGCATAACCAACAGCGAAAAAGCCTCAGCATATTCAACAAAAACCAATAAAAACCTTGCAAAAAGATCTCTTCATCATGAAATACCATGACCAAAGTAAACAGAAAATGGGACTATATATATATGAGATATTAGAATAGGATGCAAGAAGCACCAGAAACAAATCCACCATATGTAGTGGACACAGAGGAAGCAACGAACACCATCGTCAATTCCCTGATTCCACACGTAATAATGGACCACAACAACGATGCCAAATCTGAAGAAACGTACATGCCGAGGAAAAATTTAGTAGCGGTAAGAAGAGAGCAGGATCGGTAGGAGTGCAGCCAAGCAGGTGAATGTCGCGGTGCCAAAGAGGGAAGGAGCGAATGCAGCAGCAGAACTGCCCCCTGGAGCTAGTGCAGGCACATGGGGTGCTGGCGCTGGCGAGTGGATGACGGGTGAGGGCGCTGGCGACCTCTCATGGCCGTGCTTGTGAGGGGACGGTGCAGAGCCCTCATGGGAATCTGCTCGAGCACTGCTCACCAATGCCATCGCCAAGAGGATCATGCAAAGTGAAGCAGACCTTAGAGCCATTGGTGAGAGAGAGAGCAGACAAACTTGCACACAAACTTCCTCTCGTCTGGTCTTGTGGAACTCGATAGCTTTTTAAAGGCTTGCGAGTGCTAGTTGAGGCCTTAACTTGGGTAGTTCTATTTGTAGCTGGTCCAGCTGTCCAGGTTGTGGTCTCAATAGGCGACCCAGGAAGTCTGCTACGATAAAGAAAAAAGCTCTCTGATAAATAGTCACATGAAGGATATTGGAAAATCCCCCTTGTTTTTACCACGGGCTTCATCTAGGCTTAGTTTGATGGACCAACTCAATCATATGTTCTAAATCAACTAGTGCTTACATCGCAGCACATCAAGAGTACTTGACACATCACATGAGCCTGGTAATTTTTGTCATTTCGATTGACTTGGTTCACTACATTAACTGTAAACTATTTCTATACTGAAAGTCTCTGTTTACCCCCATTAATACTCATTCTAAATGGCACATGTAGACACGTTGAATTGAACAAGCCATAATGGGTAGTTGAGCTCAAACTGTCCAGTATATTACTCGAGTTCGAAAGGGTGCAGTTCTAAACCAAGGAAGGAGTCATTAGTCTGTCACAGGTGTCTCTGTCAAGAAAAATTCAATGAACAAAAGTTGCAGCATGGAGAAATGATATCTCAGGCTGTATCTTGTACCGGGACATATAGAACCTGAAAGAGGAGTTGGTACTTTGACAAAACACAAGTTGGATCAGAACAATGGCTTGAACAACTGTACTCATGCCAGATCTCTCGAAAAATTAGTTCGGTAATGGCTTGAATATTAGGCAAAGGCGATAAACTATACGATTTATATTATAAGAGTTAAGGCAAGCTCATTGACATTGCAAAAAGTCTACTTAGTGTATCATGACTTTGGTACTCTGCACATAATGTAATGAGACTTTGTTTGGTACTGAGAGATTGCTCGGAAGCTTCCATTTCAACCAATTTTCCACTGATGTAATGTGACTATCAAGGAAGCCAATGTGACAGAGTTATAAAAAGAAGAAAGAAAAATTAATAAGACTGTTCGATTAATGTGATCTGCGCCTTTTGATCTATAAGATCATCCTGAAACTAACTCACAGATTGTGTACTTGTCTGATTAATTTCACTTCCCCAAAGTTGAGTTCAACTAAAAAAACTTAGAAGCATGGTCAGGTTACTCAGGAAGCATGGCAGATTGCATTATGGTTGAAGTGTTCAAATATGCCTGTGTCTATGTGAACTCGGACGACACATTGTCAGTAAAAAGGAAGTAATCTCAAGTCTAAACGTAGTAGTTCTATAAGATGGAAGCACGGTTCATATTAACAGTCTTCTGAAGTATGTTTCGTTTGGGGAATTTTGAAGGACTAATGAGCGCAGATGAGACTGAAGACCAGCAGATGAATGAGAGTTGTTCAGAATATGCTGTAACAGTGTCTCACTTGATACATCCTATATGATTCCGGTTTTTTCTATGCCTTTCGAGCCGAGAACATATAGCACCGTACTAATTTTATTGGGTCGTGAAATTGCTGACATCCTTTTCCGACTGGTTCATTTATATTGAGATTGTGAACAACCTTGGCCAACATGTTGGGCTGTTTAAATTTGCCAATTGAGATGGCTTGGAGTGCACTCTAGTGACAGACTTCTGTTTTCTCATGGAGCTGATGGAGATAGAATGGAAGACAAATTTCCCAAGATGGACTGGGCTTGCACTCTTGGGCTTACGTTGTGTCTTGAATCAACAACATCTCATTATGTGCTTATCGGGTTGTCTCTCAATCAGCTTCAGTTCGATACCGAGGTTCATTAAACTTCATACAAATTTAGACGACACCGTACGACGATAATGCTATTCACATATATACCGATTTACAAACTTGATTTGAAAAATATTACCTTCTTTCGCGTAAATCTCGTCACCATGCTTGTACTCCTTGATAATCTGTCTTTGACCTATGGATTGATATCTCTTCTGCGCTTTGTGTTAATGATCATGTTCATTGTTCTCTAATTGCGAGCTTAAATTGTTAGGACAAACGGCTTGTGATCTATTTCAACCTGATATCCCAGAGCTTGGCATCTCTACGTGTCCACGTTAAAATGTTAACCATTCTTTCATCCGTAAAAATCGCAGTATAAATTTGAAGCTCTGGTATAAGATATGGTCCATCTGGTCCTCTAATGCCTAATATCTTTACAACAAACAGATGTTCCTGCGACTTTAACGATTCGACGATTTGAATTCGACAACTAAGAAGATGCTCTTCCAACATATTCCAAGGATCGGTTAACTTATGCGGGACTTAGCTCTATGTTTTCATGCAGTCAAACGAATGATTCTTATTCCATCATGTCTCTTACACTTTTTTTGGTTTTAATTGCAGACTAGTTATGTTAGAATGAACTTGTTCTTTCCTATTTTCTCGGTTGTCTTTGTGCAGTCTTTAGACAAAACCGTCCCTCCAAAATTGATGTTTTATCCTTTTGTCCAACACGCAATACAATATGCCAAGTTGCTGTCAAAAGACATTGAAGGTATGATCAATATACAGGAACTTGATTGGATTCTAATCGTGGAGAAGACGTGGATTCTTGATCAAAACATTGCTGTCCCCACGAGTTCGAAAAATGTCCTTTATGTTCCCAAGTATTCGAGTTAGTTCTTGCAAGTGGAGAGAGTGCAGATGACAATGATGTTTTTGTTTCCAAGCATGTCACGACTTCCTGTGCATCACTTTCAGCATCTTCAAAAAGTTTCCCAGATTTTATGCTTGGTTTAGTGGACTGGCCAAATTTTGTACGGCTTCAGGTGTTCAGTCCTATGTCCTAGCTCCAAGATCTCACCCGCTGTTACTGGGTAAACACTAAAGATTTCAGTAATATCACAACTTGTTCAGCAAATCCAATCAGCATTTGATAAAGGGCTCCGCTGGATTGTACATCTAGCTCTCCAGGGAGAGAATCTATGCAGCTACGTAACAAACTGAATGCAGCATTTGAATCTTAGTGAGACTTCGAGGCTTAAGATCTCACGTGCTGTTATGGGATGAATGCTAACAATTTCAATAATATTACAACTTGTTTGGCAAATCCAACCAGCATTATATAAAGGGCTTTGCCGGATTGTACATCTATCTCTCCAGGAAGCCAATATTTACAGCTACGTAATAAACTGAATGTAGCATTTAATCTTAGTGAGACTTGGATGCTTAAGGTCAGGGGCGACCAATAATTTCGTACCTTGGATCTTGATTTGTCTATTTCTTTTTGATCTTGCAACACATGCATGCAATGAGTATAGCAAAAGTACAAGGCTCGGGATAGATGCCACGGCTTCTTGAGTAGATATTATTAGGACAATGAATCCAAATTAACTATGCTGAGACCTTAGGAAAATAGCACATATCTCTCGGCGGCTTCTTCGAAGGTTCACTAACTAACTTCTATACAAGTAGTCGACGTCACTGTCATTTGATTGTGATTGGTCCAATGCTCGAGGAGTAAGAAACAAGAAACACATGACTTATATAAAAGGGATACCAATGATTGTCCAACGCTGGCATACAATGGTCTACCGGATATGATCGTGCAAGGTTTATCTCTATGAAACTGAAAGAAGTCATTTATATAATGATTTGTGATAGGAAATGATACCTCAGACTTCTCAAACTGTAGAGGTGTTAACCGAGGGAGGTTTGGCTTCCCACAGATTTGGTCCGGCTGAGTTGAATTTTTAATCAGAGGGTTGCGTGAAGTGGCCAACTTGAAACACTAGCAATACTAAAATAGATTAAAGATCTTCATTTTCCTTGATCATTAGGAGGAAAGAGAATTCAACCTTTGTGTGCTGATACAGAGTTTTCCAAGGAAGAAATTAAAAAGGAACATCAGACATGGAAGATCTTATCGTAAGTTCCGTCTGTGCAGTTACCCGATATTACCACACACATCGGTGAGGACAACTTGATGCTTGGAGAGAACCGGACACTTCATCATATTAGCTTAAAAAAATAAAAAATAAAAACCCTCGAGAGTACAATTAGGTTTCTACAAATATTTTCTAATCAAAACAGAGGAAGAGAGTGTGAAAACAGTACCTCAGAACACGGAAGAATCTCAGGCAGGTTCTTTGACTTTTTTTTTTTTTTTTTTTTTTTGGGAGGGGGGCGAATCAGGTTCATTCACTTGGTGATACTCATTTTTGTCGGCGGTTGTGTCATCTAATTAATTAATAATCAAAAAGTGCATACACAGGGAAGTCCCTTGAATGTAAGGTAGTTATCTTTGTTTCTTTGCATGTTCTCATCTATTTTGATTCCCAGAACATTCACTATGATTTTTACAATCTTATATATTGACAAATGAAAATGAGCCAAATAGGCTAAAGAGATTAGGATGAGGTTTGTCTGTGGGTATATACCTCATAATCAGCCTGGATTTTAGCTGACATATGTTTCTCGATATTGGCTAAGCGGTACAAATTAGATTCTAGCATTCTCCTCACTTCCTGACTTATGAGTTAAGCATGTGATTTCTTTATAAAGTCAACCTCTTTCCGCGAATTAAGGCAGAGAAAGAGGGTGGATCAGCAATAATAGGGTGTCAAGCATTACATAGGAGTGGTAGATACCGTATCCATTGCGAATCATTCGAGGTCAGAACACAAGGGGTTAGCCGAGCCAATATGATGTCCAAAATCTCAACTTGATTCCTGCTTGATGCGTCGAGAGTCAGCTGATTGAGCAGAACCAGTTCATGGCCAATCCTTAAGTCGTGGCATGGATAACGACAGCAATTGCTTTCTAATCGGATGTCATGAAAGGGGACCCTTAACGCAAACAAATATCATCAAAGCATGATGAAAAGAACAATTATTAGGCGACCGTTGATTGACACGGCACTTTGATAATGAGGTGATGATCCACAGGTTTCTCCTAATTCACTCCTGTACTCTCTGTGTCGATTTAAGCGAAGTTGTTCCAGTTAGAAAACAAAGCTAGCTTTCGTGGAATAGATATCGTTTAGCAGTTGTGCCAATTCTGTCAATTTTCTCATCAAGTTGATTCCAAGGTGGACCAACGCCGAGTTGATTCCATGGCTGGAACTTGCAGAAAGTCCATGAATTTGGTGAGGGCAGCTCTCCTCATTATATTGAAGATAATAAGAAGCTGATGAGAATTTGCCTCCAAAGACAAAAGCTGGGCAGCCTTTCGGGGGCCAAAATCGCATCAATCTAAAAGATATTCAAATTCCTAGTACGCCTCTCTAAACTAAACATAAACCCAATAAGAGCGAAAGACTTTGGCTAACAAAAGAAAATAAAAATAAGACTTTGTCAACGAGAGTGACCCACGTTCAGTTCTTCTAACAATAAGGACATCCTACCTTGTCTCAATTAAGAGCACTCGGCATTTGTCTAACATCTTCTCATTATTATAACTTCTCTCCGACAAAACGAATTCAAAAATGCATTCCCATTATTGAATCATGCCTTCCTCTTTAAAAAACAAGGCCAATTTGCTTTGTTTTCTACCATATGGTCCGGCCTAACTGGCAGAATCTTTGCTGGTTTATAAGCTTCGATACGAGCACCCTCTAGGCTTTATTGCATCAGCATTTCAGTCTCGGATTCGGGTCGGAGAAAGGGAAAGAAATTTTCCTGCACTTTCTTGGGAAGATTGAACTGGAAAATGGGAAGGCAACCTTGTTGTGATAAGGTGGGATTGAAGCGTGGTCCATGGACTATAGAGGAAGATCACAAGCTCGTGAACTTCATCCTCAATAATGGCATTCATTGTTGGAGGACAGTGCCTAAACTTGCAGGTAATTTATTTTATTTTTCGTTCTCAGGCATTGCTATTTTGTTTTCCTTTCTTTTGGCAATTTAAATGGATCAAACTGCTGAGTGGTTTTGGCGATGAATCAGGCCTGCTGAGATGTGGGAAGAGTTGCAGATTAAGGTGGATTAATTACCTGAGGCCAGATCTCAAGAGGGGCGCTTTCACTGAGATGGAAGAGAACCAAATAATTCAGCTTCATTCGCGTCTCGGCAACAGGTACGTGTGACATTTCGACTTAGCATGCCTCAGTTTTGCACAAGCAAATTACTGTTTAGGGGGGCGGCCAAACAACTAGAGAAACCTTGTAACTCAGGCAATTGTCAAGTGCCATGATCATTTGGGCATTCAATGTCAGGAAATATGATTTAAAAGCATGAAACTTAACCACCAATCCAGAGAGATATGTGATGATAACTCGAGACACGGAAAGAGATGCGATGTATGAATTGTCGATAATAGTTGCGTAGCTAAGTTGTCAGGCTGCAGCATTGATATATAACGAGTGTCTCTCAATGGTTGTGATGCAGGTGGTCTAAGATCGCTTCGCATTTCCCCGGTCGCACAGACAACGAGATCAAGAACCATTGGAACACGAGGATCAAGAAGAAGCTGAAGCAACCTGGACTAGACCCCATCAGTCACCAGCCAATTACAGAGGAAGATCACAGCAAAAATGGTGATGAAGAGGCCCAAACCAATTCATCTAAAGAAGAAGAGGGAGTGCTCTCAAAAGTACAGTCCATGGACACCCAAGAACAGCAAGAGCAACCCCACTTGAAATTGGATGAAGCAACTGACTTTCTGTTGAACAACTATGAATTGCTGCTGTGTGGCAGTCTTGATGACGGAGTTCAGGGGCTAAATCAAGAATCGAACAGGTCAATCTCACAGAGCTCCAATTCAATTTGCAGGGAGGATTCTTCACAGAACCAGTCTAATTCCAATGGAGAGTCTAATTGCTCATCATCATCACTCCAAGAACACCACAATGGTGGTGGTGTCCAACAATGGGTTGATAGTGTGGACTCTATGCTCTCCTGGGATGGCTTTGATTTCTTAGAACAAGAGCTCTTCTACTTTGAAGACAGATTTTGAAATTTAATTTGCAAGTTTTTTTTTTGTCGTTTCCCTCCTTTTCTTTCTTTCATGATAAGTGTTGTTAGTTAGCCAAGCAATAAAGTATGGGTTCCTTTTTTCTTTCTTTTAACGAAGAAAGATTATGGAGATCAAGATCTTGACCTACCATTCATGAATGTAAAAAACTTGTTTGCTCCGGTTGCCATCTTAATCAATAATAGATGCTCCATTTATCACAAGTTTTTTGTACTTCGTAACACCAGTTAAAGCATATTAAATTTGCTATTTATATACATGTCATCTCCCTTTACCTATAAGTTTTGGTTCTATAACACTTACATGTCTCATCGCAAAGACAAGTGCTTCTGTAATTGTCAATGTCCATTTCTTTGTGGAATAGCGACATGAGGGCACTACGTAATTTGCAAGATGCCCTCAACTTGCTACAACAAATAAGGATATCGCTAAAATATCGGTCGTTGTGAAACCCTAGTAACACACGGTATTACCCATCTTACCTTGCTTTAAAATGTCAAATTTTTCTGCAACTTTCTTGCGCAACGAGTCATCAAACGTAGTAGATCTATCTCAAAAACCTATCCAGCAAAAGCAACGCAATCCCAATTTGATTTCCCGTATCTCATGTATCGATTTCTGGGTTGTCCTTCAATGGTTTTGTTTACTTCAAAAATGCTTTATGAGGCTTGCCTCTTCAATTTCCACTTTATATTACGCGTTATTGTCGGGAGGCCAAACCTACAATTTCTCGAACTCTACGACTACGTGCCGAGCACTAAAGTAGGAGTGCGTCCTCGGATCTCAGCTCCTTCTACGGACGTGCATGAAACACAAACGCCGAAATCAGAACGTATCTCTCACCAGATCAAAAAAAGAAACATTGAAAACAGAAGTTCTGACTTCGTCTATACAATTAGTCTTATTCTCGGTTGACTCCATGATCATCTCAATGCATACAACTTGAGCTAGATGCGTGCTTCGATATGATTGGCGACCATCTAAACCATGGTTTTTCACTAAATAATCAAGACTTTGGACTTACATAAAAAAATCAGGATTTGGTGAGTCTTCTTAGACCCGTGAGCTCGGGTAGTTGCTTGGAAAGAGGGCTTTGTTCAAATCCAGGGGACTCCTTCAAAGTGAACCTTCCGCGAAACAGCTGAATTAGTACGGATGGAAGCCGCCCACGAACAGCTCAAGGTCGCCCTATATGAGCACATCGGTTAATTGAATATTTAGAATAATCAATTATTTAGCAGAGCGAAGTTAACTTCAAGATAATGGGATAAATATACGTCAACAATATTCTTCAATGAATATTCTAATTGTTCCACGTTAGAAAATATGGATTTGCCGATGCTGATCAGTTTCAATAAGCATTGGTAACCGTAAAAATGGATGCCGGTAAAAGAAATCGATTGGGTACAAGTTGTCAGTGATTTATTAACACTTTTACGAGAGAAAGCTGGTAAGTCATAGAAAGGAAGGGTGGCAAATTGATATGAAAGTTGAATAAATATGTGTATGTGACCTAAATGAGAGTTGGTAATTTCCGATCATAAAAAGTTGACATATTACTCAAATATAGACTGGTAAATTTATAAGAGAGTTGGTAAGAAAGATAAACATAAATTGGTTAAAATTGAAAAAGAAAACTGATAATTTGCAAATTGTAAAAGAAAATACCGGTAATTTTATGAATATGTTAATAAATTAACTAGAAGTTATCGAAACATTAGGTGACCGAAAATTTCTTTTACCAATGTGTTTTATGAATATGTTAATACTTACGGGCGCTTCTTGAAATCTATTGGCATGGAGAAAAACACATATTTTTAGAGGAAATAAATCGCCTTATTTTGACTCGCAAATCCCCACTATTGAGAAAATTAAAAGTATCCGTTGATTTATTTTCAGGTTAAACCCAAAGGAAAAAGTGAAAAACAATAAAATATAAAGCTTGGGTATAATGTCCTACCTATCGTTGACATCCGAATTCTAAACTGAACTGTACCTTATTTTTAGCGAAAATAATACAAATAATCTCTGAATTTTAACCTTATGTGTAATATCATTCATTAGCTTTTAGTTTATTTAATTTGGTTCCCAAAGTTTTGATAAATGTTTAATGTTGTCTTTCTATTTGCTCGAATGACAAATTGGACGTTATTTGATGGCATGAATTATTATATGCTAAGTTTAGTATTAAAAGTGGTGAGTCAATATGTGCATCTTTTTATCTATTTACTTTGGAAAAGGAAAAAAAAAAATAGGGCGTTAATGTGTTGATTATAATTTGATAGCGTGAATTATTATATTTTTATTCGAGATGAATATGATGCTTGAATAATCCAAGTATGACTTTTTTTTGTCGCCCATCATTCAAACACAACGTGTTGGAAACCACATCAACAAACTCCATTAACTTGTATTATGATATTGAATTATTTTCATATGATTTAGGTATTAGATTGAATATGTATTAATAATTTAGGAATTATATTGAGCAAATTAAAAGTCTACGGATGATAATGGACGTTGAGTCAAAGTTCAAGAATCATTTGAATAATTGATTAATCAACTCTTCTAGTTAGTACTTACTCGAATTTCAACCTCCAAATGAAACAATCATGTGTACACAAATATTTTTTTGGCTGTAGTGGCCCCTAAGGAGCTCGAGAGGACACCACAGGCAGCACCAACCCCATATATATTCAAAGCCACCTCTCATGAACAAGAGAGAGAAGGAGAGAGGGAAGAATATTGCTTCCTTTTATTAACTACATTCCTCCAAAGTCTGCTCCAATTATGAAAATGTGCGGAAAATTGACAAAAATATAGAAATAATATAACAACTCTTTGCTCTGTGTAATGCCATGGTTAAGTTGGGCTTTTCCAGGAGGATTCCAGCGACACAATCACGTACCACGTCAACATCAAGTTGGAGAGTTTTTTGTTTATTTACCTAATTATCAGATTAATTAAGATAAAATGAGGGGAATAAGATGGTGCAAAGCATGTGGTTGCCGTCATCAATGTAATTATAAAGGGCGTCATCATTTGTACGGGAATATAGAATTGGGGAAGGATAATTTTTCGAGAGGATTTGAGAAGGACCATGTTTTTAAAGAAGACAGGAATATGGGGGCCTAATTTATGTCCCTATCATGGTTGCTCTAGTCAGAAAGTTCAACTTTTGAGAGCAATGATATGGGTGTCTCCCTTCTTTTCTGTTCTTTTCTTTCTTTTCCCTTTTTTCCTTTCTTTGGGGTTGAGGATAGGTTCATTGAAGAAGCATCATGAAGTCATTAAAGAAGATTATGGATAGAATGGTTTTTAAGTGTCCATCTTTTGAAGGAGCTAAAGATTTGTATGTTTTTGTTATCTTCGTTGTATTGTTATCGTTGTTCCATTCATGCATCTCTTATTTTAACTATAGCAAATTGATGATGGGCTCGAGCTTGATACATCGAAAGTATTGTCAATGTAAGCGAGGTCGTAGCAAGTTGGTGGTAAGACTCATGCCTTTTGGTGGTGGTAGGTCTTCACGATCCCTTGTCCTTCTTGAGGTGTGCACAACCATGATTAGTGTTTTGCTAATGGTGGGGGAGTTCATGAATCTTCGGACTTATATTAAGGGGACCGCAATAGGCTGGCTTAAATTAGATTCCCAATCCGACCAAATCATGTAAGATTATAATCAGATTGTCCGTTTCGAGTAACTACATCGAATCATCCAAAATAATGTTACACACCGATTGAATTTCACGGGAGTTTGACCCCATTGAATAACCCGACTCAAGTTTGGGTCTTATTCGGGACCTAATTGAATCAAGTCAAGTTTGAGACAGGGTAAATCATCCCAATATGGCTATGCCGCCATCCCTACCCAAGCTTAGGATCACTAATTGTGACAGGCCATCCATCTCACACACCTAGAATAATACGGGAGCATACAAGTCCGTCCTCTTCGAGGTGACCTCGAGAAAATGTATAAATATAGTTAATCGTACTCAGCCTTGAACACCGTAGACGAACGCACTTACCACTTCAACGACTTCTAAAATATTGTTGTCAATTGCAACTATGCTTCTATGGACCACATTTCTTTTTTTCTTTTTCATTTTTTTTGGGTCACTTCTATGGACCACATTAACCAATATAATATCAGATAGATTAAGTCAACTTGATATTTCAAAGTAGTGAGAGGTGACACGAGAGGCAGTTTGTTCTTCACTTAAGAAGCTGTCACGTACCGTATTAGTTTTCCAATCAACTTTTCCAAGTTCAGGGCTTCGATTATTCTGCTGCTCTTGATTTAGGTGATAAACTTCTTGGCTGCTCAGACATGTTATATGAGATAAGCACACTAGAAGTACCAAAAATTACGTATAGCACTCATTTTGATACCAAAAATTTATTTTAGATTACTTAAGTGTCAAAAAATTTGAAAAATGATCATTTCAATGCCAAAGTCGATCTGATTAGTTGGAAATCCAACGTGGCTTGCCGGGCATTCAAACAACAAAACAATGTCGTCGCTCACCCAGCACGAGGGGGACGCAGTACATGGCCAAGCCCAAAAACGGCTCCTCCAAGCATCAATTCACATGGTAGGGGATGGGCACCCAGTACGAGAGGGGCACTCGCACCATGAACGACCTTGTCGTCGCTCACCAGGTCGAGCAACTATGACAATGGGCGAGCGAACTACGATCAACATCGGGTGAAGATTGCAAACAAAGAACCCTAATTTCAATTCACATATAACGGCACAACGACGTCATTTCTTGAGAAAGGAAAACAACATCGTTCACGCCTTTTTTTATATAAAAGCCACATAATTTTGCTGAAATCTCTCGTCGATGGCGCCAAAGTGCCAAAGTGATCATTTTTTTTTTCCATTTGGCACTTAAAGTCATCCGGCGAAAACTTTTGGCATACAACTTTTGGCAATGTTATATATTAGACAAAATTTCTTGGCTGCTCAGACATGTTATATTAGACAATGAGACGACCGATTAGTCATTCCCCGAATCAAACAAAATTACCGGTTGGGAATGCAATGTCATGAAAGTAATGTGAAGAAAAAGAAAAAAAATACATAGGTCTTTCCTGCTCTCTGAGCTTTTCGTTTTTTTATCACGATCTACTGACGGACAAATGGGAGTCTAAACACACCTAATGTGGGCGTTGATTAATCCCAAAACTATGTTGGTTCTAATGCTAAATTTAACGATACAGAAAAAAAAAGGGAAGAAAAGGACACAAGCAAGCTTAAGAGTTTGTGAACCCACAAACTCAAGACGGTTTTTTCTTCCGTGTGCTCTCTGTGACGCGCCTCAAATCTTGTGTACCTCTTCTTATTCCCCTATGTATAGAACGACAGGATATTGTAAAAACTACACAAATATTCAGTAAGCTCTAAAACAGGAGAATATCAGGTACGGACGAGACATACCTTTGATACAAGTAAACAAAGAGATAGAACAGTGGCAACAGCAAGAGAACCAGAATAGACATGGCGATGAAGAATATGCTTCTTCTCTTCTGCATATTGTAGTAAAGGAGAACAGGGGGAGGAAGGAAAAAATGAGCAACGCTACATATGAGCTTACAGTATGTAATGCTGACACCAACAATTTGCAGTTACGTAATTACATTAAATAGCTTGACCTGGATGCTACAGGTAATGGACACTAGAAAAACCCACTTTAAGTGTCCCTCACACCTGTCTGTCAGAGCTTCTACATTACCATGAGAAAATCAATTCTACGAAAACAAGCCAGCCTATAGATCCTTATGAACTATTAACGCTCTAGTCAACCTGATACTAGTCAGGTGAAGTGAATGTCCAAGAACATTGAGCAATAAAGACTATAGCAAAGTCAAATACTGGAACTTACTCTGCGACCCTTGGAGAAGGGCTTTTGACGTCCATTGCAAGTATGGGCATCACAAAATTGGCGCAAGAAGAATTCTGTTGAGAAAGTGGCAAATACAGGGAATTCTAGTTAAATAAAGCAGCCAAGTAGTACGACACACGGCAAGAGATGCCCCAGAATTGTAAAAGTACCATGTAATCGGCTTGATGAAGGACCTTCTTTGACTGGAAAGCAGCTATCTGCTAAGCTCTGCAACAATCGCCAATATGCAAATTTAAAGGATTCCCATTTGAAGACTATATGTAACCGCAAGTAAGCAAGCGAAACCATAATTCACTTCATTACACATAATTCTTGATCACCTCGCACAAATGTTTATTTCTCACTGCAGCGGCAGGATTACACTTAGTCTTCTTCTGCACGGAATCCATCACAAGGTCACAATGCAGTGCTCCACATAAATCTGCCAAGCATTTTCCTTGACTCTGTCAGTAGGACAAGTTTGTCATGTTTCACAAAACTTAGGCTCTAAAAAATATCGATAGACAAATGCCTATATCAGCTTAAAGCTCATAGAGTATGGTATATAACTTTAAGATGAGGGCCATTAGCTGGAATGGTGTAGCATCACCATTCCTCAAAACTATAATCAAGCAAAAACATCCAGTAGTACCTGAAGGCAAATTTCACTTGAAAGTTGATAAGAATTAGGCAACAAATTATGCAAGTAAATGAATAGAAGGACTAGCCAAAGTACAGATAGTGATAAACTATCTTTCTTATTTGCCTAATAAAAGCGAAACCAAGGGCCTTTCATCATCCCTTCCAGAAACCTCTAACGTTGTCAACTCAGGTCTTGATTAATGCTACACCTAGTACAGCTGCAACCTTAGAATCAAATAAACCATATGATGCATAAGGAGGCTTTCAAACTGGTAGAAACTTTATGATAGCAATGGCATGGAACAAATTCTTATCATCTTTATAGAATGGAACAGAATTAATCTGGCTCTGGAAAACTCTGGAATTCCTTACGAATGTAAATCTCTTGAGTATTGAGAAAATACCATCATATTTCTTTAGTTTCAACTCAAATGAACAATGGATTATGATAAGCAGGGTCACCAATTTCATTCTAGATTCAGAGATGACTAGATCACTAAATCCACCCACATTCACAATGTCGCTTCCACAAAGTTATTCAAAGTCTAAACTGCCTTTGGAAATCCCATTTGATGTCAAATGAATTGACCACAAGCAATCAAAAGAAGTTGCCCAAGAGAATAGATGCAGTTTCCAGCTTATAATTTGTACACAACTGTAAATATATCTGCAATAGCAAGTCACACCACATCGGGTTACATAGGTATATACACATATATATACATAAACAACACCAATACCTATTGTACAATGGCCCAACAGTTCAATACAAGCAAAAATGGAAAAATGCACTAACTTCAAAAGGTTATTCAGCAAGGTTGAGCCCTAGCATTTTCATGTTTTAATTCTGGATAAATCCCTGACATGTATAATAAGATAAATATGGTCTTTATTAAATTTTGCTTAGGTCTTACTCAGCTGGAATAGACTTATCCGAAGCTTGAAAGGAACTGATTTTTCGTATTAGAGTAATATAAATGTCAGGGTGAGGCAAATAGATAATGCTATTGATTGATTGAAAGATATCACAAACATGGGGCCACTTACCACATTTAGTAAATCATAGTGCCTGTTATCAAAATGCCGATCAAGATATTTTTCTTCATAGAAGCTCTTCCGACAATACCCACATCGCCATTCATTTATATCCACGTGGATCTTATGTTGCTCCTGATCTCCGTACAAGTTATAATCGGGGTGAAGTCTACACTTATTTGGAAGCTGGTACCTCTCTTTTTCTATAAAGGGCATGAGATACTACAAGAACCATGGAAAGGGTATGTATTTTGGTCAAAATAAAATCAAAGGAACGTCCATAGAGTGAAATGTTGTTATTAATGATTACCTCCTCAATTATTTTTGAAGCAGCTCTGCTCCTCTCTCTCGAACAGTGTACTTCATGCTCATGGATATTCCCCTGATCTTGCTTTAAGCCTCTGAATAGACATCCAAAGTCTAGATCATCAGACAGATGAACAGGTAAAGCAGAAGCAAAGATGGTATATGCACGTTTCAAGTGGACCGAACGATAAGATGTCGGGTGCTGAAGCGTCAACTTTTGAGTTGCTTAATCTTTTTTCACCGAACATGTATCCAACGTCTCAAGTTCCAGATGGGCAAGCAACATTACCTTGCAGCTGCAGACCCTTGAAAACCCTGGAGCATCACAATGAATTTTCACGTTCCACGCGGTATAAAGTTGATCAATCAATAGAACACATGCAAATGCCACCAAACAAACAAAATCGAGGACCAGAACACATCGCCAGCAAAAACTCCAGAGAAAACCACAACAAAAACACTCGAGGAATTACCCAATGCAGTAGCCAGACCGAAAGCAATACTAAGATTGACGAAACAAAAAATAATCACTCGACGCCAAAAATGATCCAGGAGGTAGACATAAACAACCAATTCAGCGAACACCGACTTTTTTACCATCGTTCTTTTTACCAAAAAAAACAACCAATTCAGCGAACACCAACTCAACTCTCATCGACCTCGTCACGCTTAGCACTAACCGAAAAACTGCTCCCGGGACCTCGAATCAACAATCGACGAAAACCCAGTCGATATAAGTCGAATCAGAATTTCGCCACTAATCGCTAGATCCCTCGCTCACTAAGCTCGAATTTCGCGTTTCGACGCAACCCCACTCCATCGATCCCCCACCAGAGCGATCCCTCAAAAACACCCTCGACCCCATGAACCGCCGGGGCCCGCTCGGCCCACGACGTTCCGGCTAAAGCAGAGCAGCGGAAGTACAGTAAAAGAAAGAAACGCGCCCCGTCGCCGAGGACGATCGACGAGCGGCGATTCACCTGCGGAGAAGAAGAGGCTGGGCTGAATCGGAGGCAGAGCGAGAGAGAGACGACGAAGAGCGCCGCGAGAGGGCTGGGCTTCCGGCATCGCTCCGTGTTCGCCATCGCCGATCTCCCTCCATGCGCGACGAGGTCGTCGATGCGCACGCCGCGAAATGGAGAAAGCGCTCGAAAGAAAAAAAAAGGAAGGAAAAAGAAAATTGAGCTTCTGGCTGCTTACGTCCTGGGCGACCCGCTTGCCCAATCAGGGCTTGCCACGTCGCTCGCCGCCCGGTTCCCTTGACCGTTGCTCGACGGCGTGGTGAGAGGGCCTACGCTGAATGATCCATGGGCCCCCCCCTAACGGGCCGGATGAGGCCCGGGTTGATGCTGGCCCAAATTTTCTAATTTATATATAGAGACTGATTTATAGAAAATTCCAAATAAAAACTTGAAGTACTATCATATTCTCAAATAAGAATATCAAATAAAGGCTTAAAGTATCATCATTTCTTCAAATAAGGGCCTAAACTCATTTGATATTAATATAGCAATTTCAAGCCTTTATTTGAAAAAATAAAATGACTTTAGACAATTATTTGAAATTTTTCCTAAAATTGGATATGCTAAGTGAAAGGCTAATAGGGGTGACTTTTCATGTCAGTTGTTATTATTTCACATTTTGTGTGGAAAGTGGGATTAAAGAAATAAAGATACTTTTTTTTGCCCTATGCTTGTGAATTTGAGTAAACTCAGAAGCATAGGTTATTCCAAAAAATGGCAAAATTGCACACAACTTCCATTTATGTAAGAAGTCCACATTTAGAAGATTTTTTAAATCGTCTTATTGCATATTCTTTGAATTATTAAATAGTAGAAAGAGATTGACACAAAATGAAGAAATTGTGTACACATATGTGGAAGAAGAATTGTATTTCAAGACTTGAAACTTTTTCTAATAAATCTAATAAAGTCATTTTTAAAATATAACGATTATTCCTTTACACGTTTGTGGAGTGATAGAATATTTATAGAATAATGGATTCAGAAAATTTGGAAGAATGAGGAAAAAAATTACAGTCCCTTAAAAGTAAGAAATCATCTTTACTTAATATCATAAAATTGATAATTCCTTCGCAACTTACGATTGTCCAATGAAATCTGCACTTTAGTAAATTTTCACATGAAATCTTTCAAGAGAAAATTGGCCAAAGCTTGTTTATGTTGATAATATTCTTTTAATTTGGACATAGGAGTGAGTATTTATAATGGGTAAATTTTACGAAAAACCAAATTCCATGGGGTTTATTTTAGTTAGCTTTCTCCACTCTTATTCATATGGGTATCCTTGCATTTATACGTATCATACTTTTTTTTTTTTTTTGGGATCATACTTCAATTCAATTGAGTTTGGTCGGATTAGAAAATTGAGTAGAAAATGTGCGAAAAAATCGATTGAATTTGATCGGATTTAGAAAAAAAAAAATTGTGAAAATATAACCAATTAAAAATAAAATACTCGACTAGGAAGGGGCGTCCGGAGAAAGAGATTCAGCGAGCGCTAGGTCGAACTTAGAAGCGGAGAGCCGCGGAGAGCCGAAACGGCGAAACCCCCCGGTAGATCAACGATTTCTCGAGGGCGACCAGTCACCAGGGTCCGCCGACAGCCGCCGCCGACAGCCGCCGCCGACGGCGCTGTTTGACAGCACCTTCAGCACCGTCCGCATCCGGTAGCCACGGCTGAGGCGAGGTTCGTGGAGAAAGGTGAAGCCTTTTTCGGCTTCGTGCGGAAGCGGGCCTGATTCGTCGACTGCCGACTTCGCTGCTTCCCAGAGGTAGTCGGCTTCAGATTCTTGTTACTTCTTCTTCCCGTCACGTCCCTCTCGCTCTCTCTCTCTCAAAGCTTGAGCTTTTACTTTCAGGTAGAGCTTGCCGGCGCGGGGCTGCAAAGGAAAATGGCGAAGAAGAAACAACCGAACGGCGGGAAGGGGGAGACGGGTCCTGAATTGGACATCAGGACGATCAGGAGGGATGTCGAGTTCCTAGGTATTTCGCGCGCCGCCCTCTTCTCTTTCGTGTCCTTGTCCTTTTTTTCCGGGTTTGAATCGAAAGATGCGGGCTTAGGGTTTCCGAAGGTGTGTTCGCAACGACTATACGTCCGGTTATAATAGAGTTTCAATCTGTTTCGGCATGAGCTGCGTTTGTGACACTTTGAAAGCTATTAGGCTATCGGTTAGTTGAATGCCTACGGATGTTTATGAGGATTGTGGTTTGGTGGTGGGTCTGTTGGAATTTCTGATGCTTCCAATGGGAAGTAGAGACGAAATATAGATAAGCTAATCGAGGCAAGCTTCAACTGGATGAGCTTATTGATACCCGCGGCAGCAAATGGACGGGACATTGGGTAACACTGTAGTTGTAATTTGATGGTTTTGTGAAGATTGCCTGTGCTGAAGTTTCCTGATGTGTAATGGGCCATCTTTGGGTTTGGTGTCGCTACGATCATGGAGGAGGTAGAGATTCTTTAGAAAATCCTCAGGCGTGACTTGGCTCGTTTATTTCAGCTCGAGGTTGGCTGAGTTTATATAGGGGAATTTTGCTGCTTTTGTATATATCTGTGGTCTGCAGTGAGGACCTTAATCAAAGCCAGCACAGTGGAAGATTAGTGTTGTTATTTCTGGGTTGCGGGGTATGTCTAAGGTGAATGTCTGGTTTAAGTTTTGGTGTCTTTTGTGCCCATGTGCTTTGAGGTAGCAAGGCTTCATCATGTTTCTCTGCCCTTATGAATGCCCTATTTTCGAGAGACAGACTTCCTTTGCATCAATTTTTCTTTTTCAAAAATCTCTGCTCATGCTTTAAATTGCTGGAATATTCCTTCAGGATCATCTCATATGACATGGAAAGAGAGGAAGGAGCTAGAGAATAAAAAGGTGGTTTCCTTAGGTGGTAAGGTGAGCACATTAGCCTGTGTTACTATCAAGTAAAAGGAGCTTGTATTTCATTCATCTCATCTGGGCTTATCTTGAACACAGGCACCAAAGAAGCAGCGACTGCCTCTGAGTGTGGCGCGACCCATGATGAAGAACCAGAAGAAAAGAGAAGAGAAAATGTGGCAAGAGGTGATTTCAAAACACTGCAATTCTGATAATCTGTACGTAACGGTTCATGCCTAACAATATGTTTGCGTGCTATAGAATATGATCCTTCAACGATTTGGGGGGAAGTCTAGTAGTTGGAGCAGCGCAGGGAGGCCGGAGGATAGGCGCAAGCCCGAGGACAGAGTATTGAAGTCGATTGATGGTCATTTCAAGAAAGGGGTCCTCAATGTGAAGCATTTACTACAACCGACCCCATCAGGAGATGGTGAGAACAATAAGAGGAAGAGTTTTGGCGGGAAAGGCAAGAAGAAAGGTGGGAAGAAGTCCGGAGGAAAGAAGCGCGGCGGTAAGAAGCGCCACTAATCGGCAGCCTGCTGAATTTTCCGTTCCTTGTGCAACAGAACACATGGAGAATGCTGACCAATTTTGCTCTGGATGTTATACCGATGTATCAAGTTTTTATATATATATATTTTGTAGTTGTGTTCCTTGGAACTTCTTTCCCTTCGGGTTAGGTCCTATCTTGTAGTTGCTCGATCCAAATAGTTCTTGACAGCTTGCTTCCTCAAACCAGGAAAAGAATTGAGTCGACTTAGGCTTGTTTGTTAATTGGCTAGATAGTAACCGATTCTATTTTTATGTTTTCCAGAACAAAAAAAATAATAAAAATCCATTTGATAATTTTTTCGTTATTAGGAATAGATTTGGACCAGAATTAAGAAGTAGAAAAAAATTGATTTTTTATTTTCAAAAACAATTCGAGAATCAAGTCAAATTTTCTTTTTTTCTCTTCTTTTTTCTCATTGTCGGTAACCGATCATGACAATGGTCCAATGGCCGCATGAGCTCACCCAACTCGCCGTCGGTCATTGCCAAAGAAGAAGCATGAGCTCACCCAACTCGCCGTCAGTCATTGCCAAAGAAGAAGGGAATGAAAAAAAAAAAGTGCCAAAGAAGAAGGGAATGAAAAAAAAGAAAAAGAAAAAAAGGAGAAAAATATAATGAAAGTATTAAAAATTAAAAAAAAATTTAATTCACAAAAGAATTTAAGATTTTATTAGACGCATTATTATCTAAGGAATAGAAATTTTAGATAGTTATCAAATACATTCAAATGCACATGTATAGAAACTTGTTTAGAGAACAAAATAAAAAAGAATTATTTTTAAGTATAAATTATTCTTGAAAATAGAATAATTATGGAATGCAAACTTCTAAAGGTGTACGTGCTAATTAATGTCGAGGGGCACATCATGTTTAGCCTATTGGAAATGAAGTTTTCCCACCGGCGACTGCAATATCAATGCCCCACTTTACACGTGGCCCTGCAAATAATTACCTAAAGCAAAGTAGGTTATTAATAATTTAATCCGTTTGCTTAGAAATTAATGATTTCAAAAATATTTTTTTGAAAAATATTTCTTATATTACCTAAAAAAAGAAATTGATGAAAAATATTTTCTTTCTCCAAAAAAATATTATAAATCACCATTAATAATGAAAATATTAATATTAATTATTTCACATGATATAAATAATTATTTTTAAAAAATATTTTTAAATCATTCATTTTTCACAAAATAAAAAGACTTAAAATTATTTGTACAAAATATTATCAACCTTGAGATGTTCTTTTAACATAGGGAGAAAGGGCAAGGGAAAAGAAAATAAAAGAAGATGCTTCATTAGGCTATGATTTGTGCAAGAGACTCCTCGGCGGCTTTTGCGATTCTTCTGCCGACTAAGGGTGCGTTTGGGAAGACTTTTTTGGGGAAAGTCTTTAGGAAAATCGCAAAGACCTTTGAGTTAAATGTGTTTTCCAAAATGCAAACCGCTGTGTTTGGTAAATTGTAATTTAAAAGCGCTGTGAAAAGACTTTGAAGAAATGGTGTTTGGAGGACAAAGGATTTTTGTGAAAAAAAAAATTATTAAAAGAAAAATAAAAAAATGAAAAATGAAAACCAGCAAGGGCAGTGGCATCCGGCGGCCGGCGGCGACTCCCGGCGACCTCCGGCGACCCCGGATCTGGGCCGGCGAGGTCGCGCGACGCCGTCGCGACCTCCGGCGACCCCGGATCTGGGCCGGCGAGGTCGCGCGACGCCGTCGGGACCTCCGGCGACCCCAGATCTGGGTCGCGGGAGGCAGGTCTGGTCGCGCGACCTCTGCGCGTCGCCGGAGGTCGCGCGACCAGATCTGGTCGCACAGAGGTCGCGCGACCTCCGGCGACCAGATCTGGTTGCGCAGAGGTCGCGCGACCAGATCTGTTCGCCGGAGGTCGCGCGACCTCGCGGCGACCAGTCCGGCGACCAGATCTGGTCGCCGCGAGGTCGCTCGACCTCCGGCGACCAGATCTGGTTGCACAGAGGTCGCGCAGCGAGGTCGCCGCGAGGTCGCGCGACCTCCGGCGACCCAGATTTGGGTCGCCGCGAGGACCTGCGACCTCCGGCTGACCTGCGACCTCCGGCGGCTGGCGGCAACTCCCGGCGTCCTGGAGAAGATGAACAGTGCTCATACGAGGGCACGCACCGGAAAAATAAAAAATTCTTGAGGACAAATTTGGAAAAAAAAAAAAATGAACAGTGATCCTCAGCATGCCGAGAATGCTGAAAGCCCAGGGCTGCCTTGGGCTTTCAGCCTTCCCAAGTATTTGCTTTCCCATAAGGGACTTCGAAAGCTGGTTCCCAAACACCCATTTTTTGGCCTAAAGGCCTTTAGACCCCTAAAGATCCTTGGCAAAGTGGTTGCCAAACGCAGCCTAATTCACGTCTAAATTGTTGTGCTCGAACGCATTTTGTCGTGATTCCCATATGACATGCCACAATGCACAAACGTTACCCAAAAAAAGGTTCAATCGATGATCAAGAGCCAGTCAATTTGGAACGCGATTAGTCGCACCTTCTCGCCAAACCTTTTGCCCCTTCGCAGGACCACCGCATCCGACCACCTGCGTACCTCCTCGGAGGAAGACTTTCCGACAGCATCGAAGAGGCGATCGGCAAAGCTATCCAATGCTCTTTATTATAAGCATTCCAATCTCATCGTCAACTGCTCCGCACGTGTCTGATTCCGTCTTCCATTAACGCCGGCGAATTTTTTATTGGGTCCCGCTCGCGTCCCTCCCTCCTCTCCTCGTCACGTTGCTGCTGATGATGAGAACGAGGGAAAAATAAAAATCCCACTTTGACTTCCGCCCGCTGCTTCTTCTTCGGCTGATCTCTCGACCCAGATGAGGCCTTCGGATCGCTGAAGGAATACCCTTTTGGAAAAGGGTCTTGAACTGAGCTCTGGATGGCGAAAGTCTTGATCTTGGCGATCGTGGTGGCGGCGGCGGAGGCGGCGGCGGAGGCGGCGCTGCCGGGGCGGGGGGTCCTCGGATCGCGCCAGGAGGCGCCGTACAGGATCCACACGCTGTTCTCGGTGGAGTGCCAGAATTACTTCGACTGGCAGACGGTGGGCCTCGTCCACAGCTTCAAGAAGGCCCGGCAGCCCGGCCCGATTACCCGGCTGCTCAGCTGTACCGACGACGAGCTCAGGAGCTACCGAGGGATGGACTTGGCTCCGACCATGGTGGTGCCTTCCATGAGCCGACATCCCAAGACTGGTGATTGGTAAGATTCTTACGGTGCCTTGGTCTTTCTCCAATGTTACTAAGTTGGTCTTGGTTGCGTTTCTTTCCTTTCCATGCTTTGATCAGTTTTGTGTCCTTGTTCAGTTGACTATTACTCCTGGATGGATAAATGCTAATGGAATGGTCTGAGTGAGTTTGTCTATGTTTATAAGCTTGGCCAGTCAGTGTTACTATCTGTTTTCCAGGATTTCCTTTTGTTCGTTCTTTATTTTTCCCCCTTAAAAGAACGTCCTAGAATTCGCATCAGTTAAAGGCTATATCTAGCACAGACTTGCATTTGGCAACATCTTTTGACATCTTTCCAGTTGCTACTGGTCCTGCTGATATGCGGCATCAGAGTTCATTGTCTGGTCAATGCTAGACCACATGAACCTTCGCTCTGATGTAGTTTTGCGCGTTTGTCTTGCTTCTGCTCATTTCTCCTCTTCTTCATGCCGAAAAGAATGGTGCTGGAGTGTGGAACAAAAGATTAATGTTTCATGCTGAGAAAGCAAAAATAAAGAGAAGCATACATGTGAAGAGAAATGAAGATTAATAGTATACATCGACCCAGAGATTGCAGAGTCTCTTTATTTTAACTAATTAATGAAAAATCCCACCTAGTGGTGACATACTTGAGATGATGATCTCTCTAATGGTTTGTTGTCCCACTTTTGAGTCAAATAGAATCTATGTGAAAGGAGTGAATGCCTGAACAGGCTGTGCAACAGTGAGATGTTCAGAACAATTGAACATCTCCTTTCTAAGACAAGGGCCACAGTATTTGACCATTTTTCCCTTTACCAATTTCATCGACGACTGTTCTCAGCTATCCTGTAAACAAGGTCTGGTCTGACCGCGCATGTTCTCTATCTTTCCTTTCAATTACTTATAAATTATATGACAACTGCCCGCCCATTGCCTTTCGACTATTACTATGGTCTTTTCTTTCTTTCTAGAAAATCTGCTAAGTCTTTTCTGAGAATTTGTAGGTACCCTGCAATCAATAAGCCTGCTGGCATTGTCCACTGGCTTAAGCATAGCAAAGATGCAGAAAAGGTGGATTGGGTTGTGATTCTAGATGCTGACATGATCATCAGAGGTCCAATTATACCCTGGGAACTTGGTGCAGAGAAAGGCAGACCAGTGTCTGCGTATTATGGGTACTCTTCCTTTTCTTTTCCATGATGGACTCATATGGTTCTTGCCAGTAATGTTCTTCTGCGTCAACTTTTAGATACTGTTTCCAACTAGCGTAATCTAAGAGAGGAGTGAAAAGCAAAATACTGAAGGCAATAGAAATAGAGACCTTGGGCCGGAAGGAATTAGACGAAAATGTGAAGGCGGTGATGTAAATGTGATATTGTCTTTCTTTGCAATTTAAGGTGAGAGAGCTAACTAGCAAGACACTGACCTTGGCAAAGTGTCTAGCGAATGGTAGTCTCTACAGCTTTGCCAACAAGAAGGAAGATGTGTCCTAACGATAGGGTCATAAAGCCAAGAAGGGTGATAGGGGCCTAAGAAGACATGGACAAAGCTTTACCAAAGAGAATATATATTCGAAGCTCGAGGGGAAGGGAGGGAGGGAGCGAGATGGCTCTTATTTTAGTTCATCCAGATTCTATTTGTGGGACCATTTTATTGCTGTGTTCTGAAAATTAGGTGGAGCAATTAAAATAGGGATAACTTCCTGCTGATGATTTCATACATCATGTATTGCATTTAACTCCGCTCCTGCTTTTTTGGAGCTATATTTATCAATGATAATTTGTTCTTTCAGTTACTTGGTAGGATGTGACAACATTCTATCTAAATTACACACGAAGCACCCAGAACTTTGTGATAAGGTTGGAGGGCTTTTGGCCATGCATATGGATGATCTTCGGAAATTGGCACCCATGTGGCTTTCTAAAACAGAAGAAGTGAGGGAAGATAAAGCTCATTGGGCCACCAATATAACTGGGGACATCTATGGAAAAGGGTGGATCAGTGAGATGTATGGATACTCATTCGGTGCAGCAGAGGTGACTTTTCTTTCACAAGATCAAGATTCTTATGACTGGATAATTCGGATTGATGAGTTTGAGTCTATTTCACCTTTTCAGGTTGGTCTCAAGCACAAAATCGACGACAATCTAATGATTTATCCTGGATATACTCCACGACAAGGATTTGAACCCATTCTTATGCATTATGGTTTACCATTTAAAGTTGGGAATTGGTCATTTAGTAAGTTGGATAACCATGAAGATGATATTGTCTATGACTGTGGCCGGCTTTTCCCAGAACCTCCTTATCCCAGAGAGGTAATGTTGAAGTAAAACATTTCAGATAGGAGATGATTATTTCACTGTATGGAAACTGTGGTTGGACTTCATGGCGTGCTGTTATCAATGTTGCATTTTTGTTCTCCTGCCTCACAAGTATAGATTCAGTCTAAGCAAATGGTGTAGAATGTGGACAGTTCATGTCTGACTAGCCAATGTAGTTCTATTCCATGCACCGGGACAACATTTGATGTCAAAAGTCTTATATTTTACCTTTTGCATACTTGACAGTAGATTATGAGTGAGAATATGCAGTTGACATCTTTGGTCCTTTCTTTCGACCATCAGCATCTTTTTCGTTGAAAATGTAAAAGAAAAACTGTTTGACATGTAGGTAAAAATGATGGAGCCCGATCCCAATAAAAGGCGAGCCCTCTTTTTGAGTATTGAATGTATCAATACTTTAAATGAGGGTCTTTTAATGCATCATGCAGCTAGGGGGTGTGCAAAAGAAAAATGGTCAAAGTACCTTAGCTTCCTCAAAAGCAAAACCTTTGCAGAACTCACTAAACCAAAACTCTTGAAGCCAAAAAGCCTACAAACTGAGGAAACGGTCAAGGAGAAACTGACCGATGAAGCTGCAAGGACGTATCCAAAAATCCATACCATCTTTTCAACGGAATGTACTCCTTACTTTGATTGGCAAACTGTAGGACTCATTCATAGTTTTCACTTGAGTGGCCAGCCAGGAAATATTACGAGGCTCCTTAGTTGTACAGATGAAGACTTGAAGAAGTATACAGGCCATGACCTGGCTCCCACACATTACGTCCCTTCCATGAGTCGCCATCCTTTGACTGGAGATTGGTAATTCTCTTTTCCCATGCTCTGCCTCTTCTAGATAGGTGCCTATATGATCCTTAAATATTCTGGGCCGGCATAGCTGGACTCACATTCTTTTTCGGTATCGCTACATACACCAATTGGAAATTATTGTGACCACCCATTTTACTTATATTTCAACTTTGTTGAAGCCTCATTTATTTGTTTCTGTTTTATCTACCCCCCGATTTTTCTTCCTCAATAATTTCAAGTGGATATGAGACTCGATTCCATGTGCTGTTGAATTGACCCTGTCTTGTCTGGTGTGCATTTCAGGGAATTTCATTGGACTATTGATGCATCTGTGATGTGTAATGTGTCGATCCACTTTCTGTGTTAAAAAACAAATGCTGACATCTGAAGTATGTGTAGATATATAAAGAATATCCAAGTGGATATGAATGCTACTAGAAGTTATTGAACATTGCTACAGAACCAAAATGATCAAATTGGCTGCCAAGCCACATAAGCAACATAAATAAATAAATTAATTAATTAATTAAAAAAAAAATGGGCTTTCCTGTCAGTTTGCCTGTGGTGAGCTATTTTTTGATGACTTTACATTCCCTGAAGGAAGATACATTAGATTCTGACATAGTTCAACAACTGCACCAGATTTAGGAAGTATTTCTTGTCAATAATCTATGATAGATGTCCCGTGGAATGCATATAATCTTAGTGCTAACCACCCACTTGCCCCTCCATGTTTTTAATTAGTATCTAATGAGCTAGAATTGCTTGTGTAATGCTTCAGACTTCCACATCTCAAATTGTTTACGCCATGGAACTTGACAAACCACTTAAAGACTCCTAAGAGTGTAATGATGCTTATGTCTTGGCAGGTATCCAGCAATTAATAAACCTGCTGCCGTCCTCCATTGGCTTAATCACGTAAATATCGATGCTGAGTTTATTGTAATTCTGGATGCTGATATGATCTTGAGAGGGCCAATTACTCCATGGGAATTTAATGCCGCACGTGGCAGACCAGTTTCAACACCTTACGAGTAAGATAACCAAATTGCTTTGTTTCTACATGGTTATTTTTTAAAACCTAATTGTCTATTGAAACTACGGTGGAATGACTCTTGTCTCGAATGCCAGCTACCTCATTGGCTGTGACAATGTGCTTGCGAAACTCCACACTAGCCATCCTGACGCTTGTGACAAGGTTGGTGGTGTAATAGTCATGCACATAGATGATCTCCGGCAATTTGCAATGCTATGGTTGCATAAAACAGAGGAGGTTAGGGCTGATAAAGCTCATTATGCCACAAACATCACGGGAGATATATTTGAATCTGGATGGATCAGTGAGATGTATGGTTACTCTTTCGGCGCAGCAGAGGTATTTTTCTGACCTTTTATTTTGTTTTATCTACACCAAGCTCTCCACCTCTATAAGCAACTTCTTGATGACGTGCTACCAAAAATTTAGATTGTTTTTTTTTGCTCTCTGCTCTCTGCACAAGTCATTAATATAGCAAATGCTGAAGAGGAAGTTCCATAGTACTGTTTTTTTTTTTTTTTTTTTTTTTGGCTCCTTTTTTTCCTGATATCTACATTTCACTAATTTTGCGTGCAGTTGCAATTGCGGCATCTCATAAGTAGCGAGATTCTAATTTACCCAGGATATATTCCTGAACCTGGGGTCAAGTATAGAGTTTTTCACTATGGCTTAGAATTCAAGGTAGGGAACTGGAGCTTCGACAAGGCTAACTATAGAGACTCGGATGTGGTCAATAAATGCTGGGCCAAGTTTCCAGACCCACCTGATCCTTCAACGCTTGATCAGACTGATGAAAACCTGCTCCAGCGGGACCTTCTTAGCATAGAATGTGCAAGGACACTGAACGAAGCATTGCGCTTGCATCATGTGAGGAGGAATTGCCCTGACCCAAATTCTATGGAGGAAGCTGCAATTTCACGAAAGCTGGGGAGGTACGATCGGAGCTATGCTGCAAAAAGCAATCCCATACCAACGAGTGTCTCTAAAGAATCCTCTAAAGAGGCCACGGGGGATGCCAAATTTAGTACCTTTGGACTTTGGATGGTTGCTTTGTGGATATTCTTAGGTCTAGGTTTCTTAACCGTTGCATCGGTGCTGCTATCTGGTCGTAAAGCAAAGAAGACAAAGGGGAAAAGCTATAGAAGTAAGAGGAGATTGTCGCACTCGGGGCTTATGGATGAGAAGTATTGAAGCATTATTGAATCCTCAAATCATTGGAATATCGTGTTTGCTAATGCAAAACCTATCCGAACCAATTGAAAGTCTTGACGATGCGAGAGTGAGATATTGGCGGGCGGCGAAGCATCGACATTTCCTGGCGAAGTAGGCATTTTTTCAATTAGCCTGTCTCGAAAACTTCCAGACTCATTGCTGTTCGAAGAGGCACTACGTTGGCCCCCCCCATTTTTGGTGACTGCAATTGCTTACCGGAATACGTCAGCAGAATTTGGACACATTGACAGTGTCGTGACGATCATGAGAAGGCTTTTCTCCCTGTACCCTTTCTTTTGCTAAATGATCGTAACGATGTAACAGATTGAATGATGAAATCTCAATATATACTGTACTGTATATTCTGCCATGTTTGAATCATTATGATGAGGATGAATCTTACATTATTGCTTCCTACCAAGACGGGTCTTTTTCTGCTCCTCCCGAGCTTGAGGTTCTTTGATGGGAGATGCCATCGCACCCGCGAGTTGCAGACCACCACTTCTGTCGAGCTAAAGTGCGAGGTCCGGAGTCGCCGTCTACAACCATCATGAGACGGACCTCCGAGGTATGATTGTAACTCAAAAGGCATGTTAAAACTTACAAAAAGGCCACGACACCTGCTTTGTTAAGAGCGATACAGCAGCAACTGCTGGTGGTTCAACCAGTGGCATCATCTCCATCTAGGAAAAGCCACAACGTTATGCAAGACTCGATCTTGCTTGATAAGTCTGCTCTGTTTACCCTTTTAGCTGCAGCTGGTCATTAGATGCGGTTTGAAATAGTGAATCACACAGGCAATAAGTGAATGAATCGATGTATATCAATCTCGAAGGGTCAGTTTGAGTCATGAACAGTGTTAAGTTTTTCACTCGACTCTAATCTCTTGGGTCCATGTTCAAAAATCATGACCAGAAGCCAACTCTGAACTTTAAGTTAACGAACATATAAAATAGAAAGAAAGGAGCTTTCCCTAATTATCTTGTTCTAAAGAAAGGAAATTTCAGGTCCAAGAACGTTGAGAAGCCATACGAGAAAATATTCAGTGGTTAGCAACTGCCACGTCATCGGCTGACCTGGCGTATATGCTCCATTGAAAAAGCGACATCTGTCCGGTGACTTGGAATATTAGGAATTGAAAAATTAAAAGCGAAGGGGCTCAGACGCTCTTTTCTCTCTCCTCTGGTGAGCCACTGACACAAGAATAATAAATGCATTGTCTCCGCTCAAAACCTTCTCTCTCATCTTTTCAATTTACGCGGGCGCTTTATCTCCCCCCATTCCTCTTTCTCTCTCTCATCTTTCCAATTTTTCAAGCTATGGCTTCGTCACCAGCTCTCTCTCTCTTTTTCAGTGCTGGTTTCTCCCAGATCAACAAGAAGATGACATTT
This sequence comes from Eucalyptus virginea, assembly GCA_014182375.1. Taxonomy (NCBI): domain Eukaryota; kingdom Viridiplantae; phylum Streptophyta; class Magnoliopsida; order Myrtales; family Myrtaceae; genus Eucalyptus; species Eucalyptus virginea. The sequence continues at coordinate 29,465,911 of CM024523.1, read as the reverse complement.
TTCTTCGTCCATCTTCTCCAAAAAGGCGAACCTTGTGGCGATTTCCGTTAACGCAGATCAAGCACTTGAGCTGTCAAAGCCGGCATTCTTGGGATCGCGGACGCAGCACGCGGAGAAGAAGCAGGCCTCTTCGGGCTCCCCTCAACGTCGGAGAGCGTCGCCCGCCGAGCGAGACCCTCGGACATGGAAGGCTCGGAGGCGAGTTTCCTGGAGAACTGGTGCTGTACGCGGCCAGCGCGGGGCTCAGCTGCGTCGTCATATTCGCCGGGCTCCGTCACCTCGACCCGAACCAGGGGCCTCCAAGATGGCCCTCGAGCACAAGAAGGAAATCGCCAAGCGCCTTTTCTTAACAGGTATTAGCTACATACATGAATATAAAGAAGACAAACCCAGGCTAGTCCACCAGTCAATATCGGCGGAGAAAGTTCTCATCGATCAGTAAAACAACCCACAGCTTTCGGACTCGGGTCTGCACAACCTCCTCGTAGACGATGTGGTCCTCACCATGCTCAAGGCTAGCACTGCCATGGGCTACCTCGCCCCGGAGTACACAAGCACCGAGAAGAGTGACGTGTATGCAGCGTGTGATCACTCCAGCAATCCGACACAGAGTGGAAGCATGTTATTTCGAGGAATTCGTCGATGAGGACCTTGAGGGGAACTTCTCCGAGACCAAGGCGACCAAGCTTTGCTTTCCTTTGTTTAATTTAAGGAGACCGTGTTGTAAATGATTATGCTGTTCAGCGATGGATGAATCGACTATTTCTGACTTAATACTATGAATCCGAAACTTCTTTCGACAATGTGTTTGGTGAACCGCTATTTGCTTTAGCGAAATTGAATGTTTTAAGTCCCTGGTCTCGAATGTGCAGAAATGTCATGTTTCTCAATAATTTCTTTCCCTTCTCACGCTTTGAGGGCCAAAGAGAGGCAAAACTATGCAGAAAACACAGCTTGTGTATAGAAAAGAAATAACAAAAAATGTAGATTTACATTACACAATTTAGTGAATCTCTGTTTACATTTGCAAAATTTTTTGGGAGTTCGTTTGGATGGCCAAATCGAGATCCAGCAAAAATTCTTGGTCCTCTGTTTCTCTGGCAAATCCAAAAAAGCAAACGCATCCCGTCCTCAAGCTTCAATCTGTCTCCTCAGCGGCGAGATGATCTTAAAAACACTCTTCGCGATGCAGTCGTCTACTGTGCAGCACCTGCCGCCACCGCCACCGCCGGCTTTAGCACCTTTTGCAATCCTAATCACCATAAGACCCTTCCCCTATCGGCAAAAAGTGAGCTCTCAATCCACTCCACAACGTGCCCTCGTGAAGGGCATCTCTCTCTCTAGAACAGTTCAGGCCCGCAGCCGAATCCCAGTACAGGTCTCCGGTCGAAAAATGGCCGAACCGTGCGGCCGGAAGCTCGTCGTGGAGGTCTGCCACGCCAAGAACCTGATGCCCAAGGACGGCCAGGGCACCGCGAGCGCCTACGCCACCGTCGAGTTCGACGGCCAGAAGCAGCGGACGAAGACCAAGTTCTGGGACCTGAACCCGCAGTGGGACGAGTGGATGGAGTTCCCCGTCCACGACGCCGAGTCCATGCCCTCGCAGATGCTGGAGATCAACCTCTACAACGACAAGAAGAACGGCAAGCGCGGCACCTACCTGGGCAAGGTGAAGATCGCCGGGAGCGCCTTCGCCAAGTCCGGGTCGGAGGGGCTCCTCTACCACCCGCTGGAGAAGAGGAGCGTCTTTTCCCAGATCAGGGGCGAGCTCGGGCTCAAGGTTTTCTACCCGTCGCCTTCTCGCGCTGCCTCGAACGCCCCGCGCGGGTGGTCGCCTCCGCAGTCTAAGACACGAATTCCGCGACCGAACCACTTGGCGATTTCTTTCTTGTGCTCGAGGGCCATCTTGGAGGCCCCTGGTTTGGGTCGAGGTGACGGAGCCTAGCGAATATGACGACGCAGCTGAGCGCCACGCTGGCCGCGTACAGCACCAGTTCTCCAGGAAACTCGCCTCCGAGCCTTCCATGTCTGAGGGTCTCGCTCAGCGGGCGACGCTCTCCGACGTTGAGGGGAGCCCGAAGAGGCCTGCTTCTTCTCCGCGTGCTGCGTCCGCGATCCCAGGAATGCCGGCTTTGACAGCTCAAGTGCTTGATCTGCGTTAACGGAAATCGCCACAAGGTTCGCCTTTATGGAGAAGATGGACGAAGAAAAATGTCGTCTTCTTGTTGATCTGGGAGAAACCAGCACTGAAAAAAAGGAGAGAGAGCTGGTGACGAAGCCATAGCTTGAAAAATTGGAAAGATGAGAGAGAGAAAGAGGAATGGGGGGAGATAAAGCGCCCGCGTAAATTGAAAAGATGAGAGAGAAGGTTTTGAGCGGAGACAATGCATTTATTATTCCTGTGTCAGTGGCTCGCCAGAGGAGAGAGAAAAGAGTGTCCGAGCCCCTTCGCTTTTAATTTTTCAATTCCTAATATTCCAAGTCACCGGACAGATGTCGCTTTTTCAATGGAGCATATACGCCAGGTCAGCCGATGACGTGGCAGTTGCTAACCACTGAATATTTTCTCCATCGGTGGGCCTCTGCCGCTGGAAATCTCCCAGGATATGACCGTTAAACGGACGACACCCGATTTTCAAAACGTGGGACCCGCGACAAGCTGAAAAGGAAAGAAGATCGAGGCCCCACCTCTCTCTCTCTCTCTCTCTCTCTCTCTCTGCCCCCCGACAATTCTTTATTCTAAGTTTTTTTTTTTTTTTTTTAAAGGAAAAAAAAAAAGGTCGCAATGCAAAATGCGCTTCCCTTTCTCTCATCTCCATGGATGTTTATATAATGCAGCACGGCCGTTTTCCGCACTATTGAGGAAGTCAGCAGCAGCAGCCTTTTCGCTTTTTCATTTCAAATTTCAAATTTTAAATCTTTTCTTCTTCGCAGTTGACGACGAGACGACCGCATAATCCCAGCGAGAGAGAGGAACCGGACGAGGAGAGATTCCTAGGATTTCGCGTGGTTTCCGCTGGTCTGCAAGAGATCGCGAGGCCATGGGGGAGTCGACCTGTTTCATGCAACCCTTCTCGTACGCTTCGGGCCTTCCCAGCGAGCAAAGCGAGGTCAGCTCAAAGAAACTCTCCTTTCTTTCTTCGGTTCTTGTCAGTGAGTCGCTTCCGCTGAGTGTTTGACCCGTGAAAGTGATGTGGTTCGTTGAAGTTCTTGATGGGTTTGTGTCATTTCTCTTAAATTTCCGTTCTTGAAAGTCGCCGCTTCTGTTCTTCGCTGTTTGGTTGCTGAGAAGATGGAAATGAGAATGAAAAAAACAGAGCGACCAGGCGCGGAAGTTCTTATCTTTCCAGCGGCATTCTTGATTCTTGAGTCTTCACCTTGATTGCGCATGCCTTCACTGGCTTACAGCCAAAAACCCATCTTTTTTCTTGGCCAAAGATTCTGTCTTTTTTGGGTTATTAGGGAGTGACTTGAGGGGCCAATCTACTTTGCAGGGGAACCCCATTCATGCCCTCGGGCAATCGATTTCGTTCGGGAGATTTTTGACAGATTCAGTCTCGTGGGACAAGTGGTCGGTTTCCTCTCACAACCGCTATGTCGAAGAGGCAGAGAAATTCTCTCGGCCCGGATCAGTCGCGCAGAAGAAGGCCTTCTTCGAAGCTCACTACAAGTCGATTGCCGCCAGAAAAGCAGCGGCCTTGCTTGAGCAGCAAGCAAATGCTGCCTCGGCCAACACTGCAAAGCCGAGCTGCGAAGTCGAATTGCGTAATCCCACTTGCTATAAGTTCCCTGCAGATGTTTCCAGTTCTCAGACTACTCTAGGTGAATCGCAAGAGGCCCGAAAGCTAATAATGAGGTTGGATCGGCTATTGAGGGAAATGAAAATTTCTGGAATGTCGAAGTCAAAGAAACTGTAGAGGAAATTAAAGAAGTTAATAGCCGCAAGGAGGATGATGGGCTTGATCTGGTGACTGAAGTACGGGTTCATGCTAATGATTGTGTAGCGGAGGAACCGTTGGGGCAGTTAGAGGATGTTGATAACCGCGACGAAATTGAGCGAAGTGGGACACCTGAAATGGAGAAACCTTTCTTGAAGGATAATGGGGCTGATCTAGTAAATGAACCACGGGTTCATACTAATGATTATGTAGCGGAGGATGTTGATAATGACGAGGAAGTCATTGAAGTTGAGCAAAGTGGGACACCTGAAATGGAGAAACCTCTTTTGAAGGTAATGGCTGAGTGTAATTTGCATCTAGAACCTTTTTTCCTAGAATGCTATTGTCGTTTTCTTTGTTTTGGTAAATTCTTAAGTGCCATTTCAGCAGAATTCGGCTGATCAAGATGTTCGAGTGTCCACAAGCAAGAAGAAATCAGCATGCTTCTCATTAAAGTCGGTGGCGTGCCTGCAAGCATCTAGTGTTCCGTCATCACCTGTTAAATCCACAACAGCAGTAGTTAGCTGGCAAGAGAGGTGTGCTACCCCAACCAGCAGTAAGTCTAAACAAGATCTTATGAACAGAACAAGACCAACCCCGAAGCAGCTTCTTCCTGTCAATTTGACACCAGTTCGAGAGCTGAGAAGGACAACTCCTATGTTCACTGGGAAGACTGGAAGTTCGAAAATAGGCATTAATTCCTGTAAACCAAGCAAAGAATGCCATACTCCCCTGAAGACTCCTACCATGGTGCAGCTTTATTTTTGCCCCATCATCTTGGGAACAAAAGTAGTTTTTTATAATGGATACGTGAATAATTTTATCTCCATTCATAGGTACGCGCGAATAGGACACCGAAGCATTCCTTGGTCACCCCTCAGTCAGCCAACAGAAGGTATCACAGTCTGGTCCAATTAGCAGATGGAAACCAATTTGGGCTTTAGTGAATTTGCTATGACTAAACTATTCTCACTTGAGTGTCCTGCAGAACGCCATGTGATGGCTCAGCTGTTGAAAGCTTGAATACTGGCCCTAAGAGGCGTTCTCTTGCCAGAGAGTATGACATCTTATCTCATAGATCATAAAAAGCACTGTCATAAATAAGCTAAATTACAGTTATCCTCTGATTAATGCTGTGAAAAAGAAATGTCATTTGCAACTGCAGTTGAGGTCTTGGTACTTAATGAATGAGGATATCATGCCAACCTCAAGCTGGCTGGTTTCTGCAGTGACATACTACTACTATACTAGTTGGCTAATGAATGATCATAACATAAAGTCCGGATGAATATCCATTTGCAACTTTCTGTAACCTGATAAAATGCTCTTTATTTGTTGACAATTCCCGAGGAAATTAAGTGTCCTCTGATTTTTTGCATTCCCAAATCTTATGATTTTTAAACCATGGTTTTTCCAAATTATATCTAGTACCTTAACAAATCATTGTCCTGCAAGTCCTGTTCAGATCAGGCAACAGCGACTTAAAAGAGAATCCCGAGTTCTACTGATTTTTTTTACTCATGGCAGTTGTTCAAAGTTTTTGAGCGCCTGCAAGAACAAATTACAGTCACCCAGCTTATCTACCCCCTTTAGATTGAGGACTGAGGAAAGGGCCACAAGGAGAAAAGAGGCAAGACAGCGTTACTCTGTTGTATACTTGTTTCGTTTCCTATTTAATGTTGCAGTCTCTCAGAGTCTGACTTTGCATGTGTCTCTCAAAACATTTTGCAGAAGCTAGAGGAGAAATTCAATGCTGATGAAAAGGAGAAAGTCCAGCTACAAAAAAAAGTAAAGGTGTACTAATTTGCACAGCTTGAGAGTTTCTCTTGAATTACATGCATCAGATTCAGCTATAAATAGGATTGAACTTCTTTAATTTTGACACTAAAACAACAGTGCAAGCTGCTTTTAAATTATGTTAGGAATTATAGGATCAAAACTGAGGATCAAGATCGACATTTGGAGCTTCATTTTGTTTAGTTTGAAGATATTTACTCTGTTCCAACTTTCAACAGGAGAAAGCAGAATCAGAAATGAGGAAATTCCGTCAAAATTTTTGCTTCAAGGCCAGGCCACTTCCCGATTTCTACAAAGAAAAAACGATGCCACTGGCGGATGGTCATATGAAAAAGGTACTGCTTTCTTTCATATAACCCAGGCAGGTCACTTGCAATTCCGTGGAATTTGATTAGTCTAACATGCTACTAGGATTTGAATCGATAAAAGAATCAAACAAGTTTTTCTCTCCTTTATGCAGCCACCAGGGGCTTGTCCTCAAACACCAAAGACAGGAAAAAAGCCAATGACAACCACGCCAGTAAAGAGCACGTCCTTCCTACCACGTCAAAAGCCTTTATCCAACAACAACATTTCCAAGCAGGTTCACGGAAAAAATCATCGGATATTATTTCCTCATTCATCGCAATCTGCATTACTTGCTCACGAGAACAGATCGCCAAACATTCAACTAGGATAAGAGGAACTTTGTGGTACTGTGTTAATCTTGAGAGAGCTTGTCTGGTTGCAAATTCAAGCAACTTATTCCACTGTATTTCATCGGAGTCAAGCTTCATAATTGCATTGCAAAAGTAGATAGATGTTAGCTTAAAATGAGAGAGGCCCGGAATCATGCTGAGCTTTTCTGTAAGCTCTAGTTAAATTATTCATAAACCTGCGCGATTACTAGTAGCTCCTTATCTTTACCAGAGCATGTTAATGAACTTCTCAAGAAAAATTTGGTGTGAGAAAGACGGAGCAGCATAACATCACCAAGCATTTTTTAAAATAGATGCTGATTTTACATAATTCTAGTGTGCTTGACTTTGTTGATCGACTTCGCTTGGGCAATACGAGTGGCACAGGTTAATTAGCTTCATATCATAAAAGCAGGGTCCATATATAGACTGCATGAACTATGAATAATAAACATATTGGCTTTAATAACTGAGAAACGACGTTGGCACTACCTCACGGATTATCTATTTCTCTAACCATACACCAACCATCTTCGACTTGATTCAATTCAAACCCAACTTCATAAAAACTTGTCTTATCATCATTGTCTTCTTCACCGTCATTGTCGATGCCTTCAGGATTTTCATATTTTGATCCGTCCGCAGCTGGGCTAATGAAGTGATCGCCACTGTCATGAACAAGGGGTTCGCGTTCCAATTCATTATCACTTCCAGTTTCACATTCGTTGTCATCGTAATCCTCATGAGCATGTGCCATATGATTCGCTAACCCCGTGGCAGAGATCCCGGAATAATTCAAACAGGACCGCCCATCCACAACCCGCCAAGAGATCAAGCGGGGACTCGAGACGACGTCGAATGACTTGTTTTTGTTGTTCCCTTTGGTCTTGTCCTTGGACTTACAGGCCGGGTGCAAGTGGCAATCGGCACACCGTGGCCTAGTGCACTTGCCCGTGAACTTGGAGTGATTGGTCGGCCTCGACGGTGTTTTCATGAACAGCCCGGCTGCTGGGGGCGAATCAAACCTATTGACGAACCTGGAATTGGGTCTTGGGTTCCAGGGGTCCGGCAAGATCCGGTAGGAGCGGACCATCCCATGTTGGCGACCCTCTCTCTTCATGTTTGTGGAGGATGAACTGTGGGCTTGTAGAAAGAAAGAATGGCTGATGACAGACAACTGGATGTGAATGTTGCTTAAAAAGAGCTTGGTTGGTTAGAGAAGAGGCATCGATTACTTGAGAAGCAAGGAGTTTGTGCTGGGTCCAGAGTGCTTGTGGAAGAAGTTAATGGAGGAGGGACAGCAAAAAATTGATAAAGAAATAATAGGAAATGGACAGAAGCATCCTTCTTTGACTTTATTAAAGTCGAAAGCAGCAGGAAGCAGCATATCCTTCCAAAATGAAGTAGTTTTGAATTTGAGGAATTTCCATTATTGAATGGAGAAAAATGCTCCTAGTAATTGACAATGGAAAAAAAAATAGAAAGGAAATAGAATCACAGAATTTTTATAAAACAAATTGAAGATGACTTTGCAATACCAGGAAATTTTTAAATGAAATTCAGAATCCAAATAAAACAGGAAAAAGAAAAATTGAAGGAAGGGGTCAGGATTCAGGACGCAGAGGACGCTTTCTTCAGCAAAAGCAAAGCGCGTTCAACGTAAGAGAATTTACCGTGATGCATAGTAAATCAGCTTGGACGACACTCTTCCATCTTCTTTAAAGACCAAATCCAGTTGACAATTCAGCTTAATCAGCCTGGACCACACTTTCATCCATGTAATCACGCTACTTTTCTTAATCAAGTTGCTATGTTTTCTATTCTCTAATTAAGCCCTTCCACTTACACAAAACATGTAATCAACTCCCTTCAACTAAGGATCCGACCAAATCCAGTTGACATGGCAGTGGAAAGACGCTGGACGTGATCATACACCCATCGTTAGCGAGTGGCTTAATTTTTCTTAGTATTTATTCCGTATTCTCCTGCTCATCCTCTATCACAGAGTGTTTTCATGTAGGCAATATTTAATAATCCACATCCAACTCTAGCATCCACATATGTTGGATTTGGCCGGAAGTGTTGGACGGACTCGATTAGACACTTTCCATAAATTGAATGATTTGATTAGGAAAATTGAGAAAGTATAGGAACGGAAGATAAAATCGTTCCTTAAAAAGAGATTCCTTCACAATTTCCTCAAACATGTGGGTTCGGGTATTACTCTTTCCCCTTTCATTTTCCCTTTCTACGACTCTTGACAAATCTCATCAGCAAATCCATCACTTCGATGAGAAGGAACAATTTTCACCATATCTGAACAAGCTCTTTCACAAGTAGAGCGATACAGTGTGTATACACAAGATCATTTTCTCGCAAAGCAATGCAAGATGAGAACAAGCTACACTTCGAAGCTATATATTCCTATAGGTGTATGACAAACTACACTTCGAGGCTATATATTCCTATAGGTGTATGCAACCCAACAGATCAGGTGTTTCGATATTAACATGACACAACCAGATAATTGAGGGTCAAAGAAGAAAAAGGCGCTTCCCAGTTTTTGTTTTCTTATGCACATCTCCTTCAAATGCTTCAGAATCATGAGTTCTATATGCCCACAAAGACTTCTAGTTTGCAATAGCAGAAAAATGATCGATCGATATTTCTTTGTAGCATATGGCAACTTAACCTCAAGCCTCTTCTGACTGCGACTGATCAGTGGACTTGACCAATGGCTCTTCGATATCCTTACTTGCCTTCGGATTAACTGGCGATTTCTTGGCATGATAGAGAACAAAATGTTGAAGCATGAAAATCAGGTCAAAGAGTATAGATACCTGCAATACCAAAGAAGATTAATAAATCCATACCCTCAGCCCATCCTATTTATAAATGCAGAAGAAAACTAATGCATGGAAGTTATTCCTTTGCTGAAACTTGTTAGGATAATTTTTTGCAGCATTTTTCGAGATGGAAAAGAACCTCGAACAATCCTATAACAAGTCTAGCAAAGCGAGATTAAACATGGATGACCTGGAAAAGATGATAGAAACATAAAGTCTCAGAGAATGTTCATACCAGAGAAAGTAACGTCTTCCCAATATTCCCATAGAAGTTGACCCAAGAATCTGGAAGAAAAAAAGGTTCAGTATAACATTATGCACATTAATCAAGATTAGGTAACAAGACTTCTTGGTTGGATGGACAACAGCATACTTTGGTCAATAGACTGCACTGTCATCTGCGCATAGTTTGCCACCCCACCAAGAAAATCAAGCAAAATGTTGCCAATGCTGAATCCATCTGTGCTTTTTCGTGCAAAGTTCATAAATACCTACATTCAATACGTTAATTCATCAGCAAACTGAGATACTATCTCTAAACGTACTTCAATGAGAGAAAAGGAACATAATACTGAGATACAATAAAAGAATCTGATGTATCCTAATAAAATGGACTCTACATTCAACTCAAACTTAGATGATATCATTGACACATCATGCAGATGATGTTGACAGAAAAAAGGAGAGAAAATCCTCATGGCAAAGCCAAACCAATGTGAGCTATGGAGCATCAAATAACTCGGCTATCAAAATCAGGATGAAAAGGAAATTAATTATCTGACCTGAGGAATGTACTTGATGACTGTCATGAACACTTGAATTGAGCTGCAAAATAATGAGATCACTTAAAATTAGACATAAAATGTACTACTTTGGAGGAAATCCATGACTTAAGAGTGGCTTTGCGATTTGAAGGGCCAAAAGAGAGATGATCTTGCTGGCTCAATTGCACGAGAGATTTGACTTGCTGACCAAGATTATAGACCGAGGGCAAAGGCAACCACGTCAACAAAATAAAGTGATGTTTAAATAGAAACAAGGAGATATTTTAAAATGATGGACTGAACTTTCAGCGAGGTATTCAGTCAAGTAAAGATACTGCATCAGTAAACAACTGGCCAAGAGCCTGCGTTTCTGCTGAATTATCTCAATCTTTCTAGCACTTATCAGATGTGTACAATGACAATTAAGTTAGCTTCAAATGAGCATATACTTTCTCCTAACTGAAGTTAAAAGAACTAACGCATATTTCTCTGAGACCTTAACATTTGATGGTGACGAGAAATTTCATACAAGCAGTTGATTTCGTGCAAGTCCACAAATTGAGGAGGTCTTTACAGAGCACAAAAAGCTAACAATCAACGAGTTCATCATAGGAAAAATGATAGGTGACGCCAACAGTTGCACAACAACTTACTTGAAAATGGAGATGAGCCAAAGCCAAGAATGCGTCGGTAAGGCTATGAAAAAGCAGACTGCAGCAGTCAACCACACAGCAGAGACAATTACTAGTGAAATCTTAGAGATTTTCTGACTGCCACGCTGTTCAACCAAAAAGAGAGCAAATGGAGGAAGGTTAATCTGAAAACCTCATTTCAACATCAAGATCTTCTAGTGATGAGTTAAAAAGGAAAAGAGACCCAGGAAAAGAGTAACTGCTTACATCATAAATTGCAATCTGGACCAACATTATTGCAGTTAATAGAACGGCATGTATGGAAAATGCCACGTCATTTGCGGCCACGGGGATCATCTATAAAGAATAGAAGATCATTAGCATGAAGAAGAATCTCTTTAAGATGCATCATCATTCAGAAGTTAGAATCACAGAGAGCTCTCAGTAGCATGTACTGTCCCTCTTAGTTCTGCTAGCAGAAAAACATCACAAGCTGTCCCAATTTTCAAAGAATACCAGAAACCATAAAACATCTTGGAAAACAAGAGTATATAGGATCATACCATTTTGAGTAACAAAACAAATCAAAAGGAACCAAAAATATGAAATCTACATCAACTATAAGTTGATCCTCACAGATTTGGTATGAGAAGGGGACACCAAGAGAAGCAGGACAATAAAACTCCATAAGCAACTCTTTAATGTACAAATAAACCACAATTCTAGACCAAGCTATATGATCATTTCTTCAGCTCTTTGTGTGGTTTACATCACTGTCAATCTTCCAATAGATAGATGGTAATGCAAAGAGAACAACAGTTGGAGTGAGGCCTCAAATCAATATATCTCTTCCACTGGCTTACTAAATAGCAAGGGAAAGAGAGGCTTCATATTTTCTTTTCTTTTTTTCTGAATTTGAAACTTCCATTGATCATTTCCAAACAATCATCACATCAGGCATCACAGTTTGGTAATTAATCTTGAGCCCTTCAATCGATGGCCATCTGATTTCATGTTCTGAGAACGATGATTAACCACCACGACATGTTTCTGAACGAGAATACTTCACCATCACAGGATTTGTCCTGTAACTTATTGACTCATGAAAGTCCCGGAGGGATAAGCCGGTACATAATATCTTACTTCCACTATACGATCTCATCAACAATCAGAGACTAGCTACTCCTACCATCCAACGGAATCATCAAAAACACACTTTGATCATAACCCTCTTCATAGAATAAACGGAAGATCGAAAATGATCGAGAACCGAACCTGTCCGTAGCCGTACTTCTCATAATACTGCATCTGCACAGCGGCGCTGAAGTAGAGGGTCGCGTTGTATATCAGGTACGACGAGTGCTTCGTCAAATTCAGCACGACGAAATCGAAATTCAGACCCACAACGCTGCCGATACACCACGACGAGAAAAACAAAAAAAAATAAAACAGAGACTCAAGACAAATTCCGAAATTTTCCTTACGAAAAACTCTTGAGAAAGTCGAGAATTTGAGGGCACCTCTGCCTTCGGAAGTTCAAGATGACTTGTGGGTAGAAGCTGACGGACCAAGAGGCGAAAGCTGACCATCCCAAAACCTCGTACAACACCTCCAGAGGCGTCGAATTCCAAGAAGCCATTTCTTCCTCTCTCTCTCTCCCCCTTCAAGCTTTACCAGTTCCCAGCAGAGCAGAGAGAAACGAAGGGGGGATTAAGGGAGCTGCAGCTACGACTCCGAGAAATTAGGATCGCCTTTTATGGTGGAATATCCAACGGCGCCGAGCACAATTTTCAATGGAATCTTGGGCGATTTCGGCTGTCGAATGAGGTCGCGTCAAGAATGGCCAAAAACCGGAGAGAGACCCCCCTTTCTTCGGTTCGATTAACTTGTAAACCTGCAATTGGTTGGTCGTTTCTCGTTTTTTTCTATTTGTCCGTTCTTCTACACCCGAAAGAACAAAAGAAGAGGAGATTGTGTCAACTGATTTTTCTATTTTGAAAAATAGAAAAGTGATCCAAGAGTTTGAAAAATCTTTTTTTTTTGTTTTCAAAATAGAAATGTAAAACACTATATTTCTATATAAATTGTTCTGATCGACCATGAAATATTGGCAAATGCATGTAAATTTCAAACCTGAAAAGGAAATGATGAAAGCGAGATTTCATATAATAAAGACTTCCCAATTCAAGAAAACTAATCCCTGAAAGAAACAGAAAAGAGTCCCATGAATTCTGGTGCTGTGGATAGGAGGCGCCCATGTGGAAATTATCTTTCGTCTTGTCTGTAACTTTCAATGCTATGGAAAGCTGATGAACACGGACGGGGTCTCGTCCGGATGCACGGGACGACGCTGCCCATGGACAGCATCGCAGTTCAGATTCGTTCCTCCTAAATGTTCTTGTCCACTTGTAATTATTAGCTCGGCAGTGAGGATTGCTTGCCTTGTTGCAGCACCAAGGAATAAAAAACCAAAGAAAGAAAGAAAGAATTTGGGTTATTTTCGGTGGTTTTGCAGGTAAGGTGGTCCTGTCATCAGCTGTCGAGAGGCTCTGGAGTTTCCCATCACTTCTTCTGACAATTCTATCCCACCTTGTTCTTTTTGTCACCCGTTTAAGTCATTCAACTCATTTTCTCAGCACTTGGAAGGTAACACGAGAACAAGAAAGATTACTTAAAAAAACATAGGGAATTGAGAAATTCAAGTTTCGTGAGAGATGTGGTTAATAAATATCCTCATAAAATCTTCATTTTCAATGCATTGGTCGTTTATAACACAAGGAAGACAGTATTTGAAATTAATAGAATTTCTTTGTTTGGGTTTTTTTAATAAATTATTCGAAATACTTATTTTGCGAGATTAGCCAAATGGAAATTTTAATGAGGAACTCCACAATGGAAGCTCCATTGAGACAATTGAATGAAGTAGTTGAGATGGAGCTATATAGATGGTCATTGTTGTTGATGAATCACTCATTCGATGGCCATTATGGTTGTATATACACGACTGCACGAGTTATAGAATGTCCGATCCAAGTATCTAATACACTTTATTTATCTTTTTTTATTATAAAAACGTCATTACGAAAAAACATTAAACAGCATGTCACGTCACTAGTTGATGTAACGCATGACGATCAATTGTAGTCCGTCACACATTCCTCAAATTCACCATTTCGAATAACTATGATGATGTTTGTAAATTACTCAGTGCTCAATCAAAACAGTGCTATAAAGTAAAGTGGCAAAACGAAAAGAAAATACTGAACTGCCAACAACCCAAACATAGACCTTCGCACTTGGCTCCAATCCCATTATGTCCTTTGTTAGACCTTGAGAATCGTTCTGTCAATTCCTCTGTTTCCTAATTTTGGATCTCGGCTGTTTTGTCTCTTTTCTCTGTTTCATTCTCTCTCTCTCTCTCTCTCTCTCTCTCTTCTTCCTTTCCTTCTTCTCTCTTCATTCTTTTCTCTGCATCAGCAATTTTCCAAGTTAAAAGAAGAATATGTCGACGGTAAGATCCATTCCTCTGTGTTACCATTCCATTTTGCAGTCTTTTTCTTGCATCATCATCCATCTTTGACCCTTGTTCATGATGAAAAGTTGCATTTTTTGACGTTAAATTGCAGTTCTTGAGAGGTGCAATTTGTTTTTTGCATTGCAACATTTGTTAGATTCCTAGTGAAAAGGAAAGTATTTGGTCATTATTGAATATCTTAGAAGATGGTCGTCAGGTGGTCTCTGTGTGATCCATTCTTGAAAATTTCTGAAGAAAAATGATGAATGACTCAGACCGTGCTGTTTTCATTTTCAAGTTGATCAAGTTGAGGGATGACATTGCAAATATTGCTCACATTTATGTTGGTCATTTTGCATCAGGATCAGGGCCGGTCTTTGCCAAAATTTGGCGAGTGGGACGTGAACAATCCTGCTGCAGCTGAAGGATACACCGTCATATTCAGCAAGGCCAGGGACGAGAAGAAATGCCTTGATGGAGCTGTTGGAAACGGGCCAATGTCGCAGAGAAATGACAATGCCTCGAAGCGGGAAGGAGCATATCCTCCCACGGTAAGCCGTTTCTTATCATGATTTTCACAAGGGCATTTATGACAGTCTTCGCTCACATTAAGATCTCCACTATTGTCTCTGATGTTTGCCTTTCGGTTGCAGAAGAAACGATGGTGCTGCTTCTGAGTCCTTGCTTTAGCCAGAGAATTTAAGATGTTCTGTGTGTGACAACAACACTCGTGACATTCATATCCGCCCTTATGATGGTGGCACCGAGACAGTCACTTGATTCAAGTGCCATCCCCATCTCATTAGAATTCTATGTTAATGTCACTAGTTCTTGGAGATTCATTGTAATGTTATACATATATACATAGATATAGGAGTGAACGATGTAGCAATAGTAGAAGAGCAGCGCCCCCCACGAATGTTCTTTTTTGTACAGTCTCCAAATCTTGGCCAGTCCTTCAAAGGATTTTCAAATGTTCACCTGTTTCGGCAAGGTTGTATGCTGATTAATTTTGCAAATGAATTTGCATTCAAGGCAATCAGAAGCATCATTCAGCGAAAAGCAGTGAGTTGTTCTGAATGTTTGATCTATGACCACCTAATTGATTTCGTTTTATCAGTTCCTCTTGAGTGCGCACTTTTGTGTTTAAATCCTAGCCCAGTTGGCACTGGCAGGAAATGCATACAAGCAACATTTGGGGGACTTTTCGACTTAAGTCCATTATGCGGATATATTGAGTTTAAGATGGCAGCAATTGGAACATTACTATTATCATAAAGTTTAAAGCAGTACGTAGCAGAACAATCTGAAACAAAGTAACTGTAGCAGCTGAAACAGACCTACGAATAAACAAAATGGACAAACTGAAGACTAGAAAGACACGGAACACCTGAAGTAGCACCTAACCTCGGCAAGCGACATTTACAAAGGAAACTAGAACAGACTGGAAGAGACGTAGGACAGAACATACAGAAGGAACCCGAGCTTAGAGAAACCAGCAGCATAGGAAGCAGAAGAAGAAGCGGAGGATGATGAACTTCTACTTCCGCTGCTTGCCTCGGACTCCTCGGAAGACAACACCTTCACGATCATTCGCTGTCCCTTCTGGCAATGGCCGGAGACTCCACTGATGAAGTAGAAAGGCCCCGAGTGATCAAGAGCATAGACCGTGTTACCGGTGTTGGAGAAGAAGCTTGGACGGGTGGAGTTGCAGTTCTTGTACTCGGCTTCAGTCACTTCCATCACCGAATCCTTCTTATACTTAAAGCCTGAGAATTACGAGAACTTCTCTTTTATAAAGGATCAACTACTTTCACAAGTTTCTTTTTCCAGAAAATCTTGTACAGGGTTCACTCAAACAAAAGCAATACTGCAGATAGGGGTAAAATGTATGACAGACTCCACAGACTAACATATGATGCTGGAGAAAAACCACTAATTTTCAGCAGTAAGTGTATGTTAACGAGTCCTAGAGTGAAACATAGTGTTGAACTCACGGAGTGTGTCGCCCGGTCGGAACCGGTTCTCGGAAGCCCAGTCATTGTAGACCTTGCTATCATTCGCGGGAGGGACGACCCAGCCCTCAGCCCCTCCAACTTGGTAGTCGAACCCCGTTACCATGGAACGCTGAAGAGCGCAAAACACAAACATGGTCATCATAAAAAAAAGAGCCGAAGCAGCCATCCTGAGCAACTCTGAAGAGACGGAACAACTTCTTTTCTGTAGTCTCCAAAATGAAGAATGACGAAGTTGGTGAAATTTAAACGGAGCTATGTGGATGTGGAAGAGAGTCGGTTACCGCGCAGAGAGAGAGAGAGAGAGAGAGAGAGAGAGAGGTGAAGGTGGACAATGTGGAGATAGTGGGGAGGGAGGCGACGGTTTTCTACCTTTTTTGACTCAGTCAACCTGTTCAGTTTTGTAGCTCATCAGTTGCAGACAAGAAGAAACCATATGTTGTTTTGCACGTTTGGAGATTGTTATGGGATCATATTTGTTTTCAAACTGCCAAAATGTAAACTGTCTTTCATGATTGTGTGACATTCTCTTAGTGCATTTGCTTTTAGAATGCTTTCTTATCTTAAAGACCTCTCAATCGAGCATTGATTTATCACAGACCTCAAATCACAACTCTTGTCATTTGCTGTAGTTGTTGGCCGTTAAATTCTTTATGTCTATCAATAATACAACATTGAATCAATGTGGATTTAGAACAAAAGGGCAACAAGAAAACAACCGACATTCAACTTGCGATAACGGCGGTACTTGTACAAAGATGGAACGTCCCCTACGACAGAACGATACGTCTTACATAATCCATCTGTTGTCTATAGACAAATAAAGAAGAGGATTGAGAAACGACTGCTTCATATTTCTGTAATTGTGGCAAAAAAGAACGGGAAAAACTAGTTCTATGCAAGTGATCTCAATAAATTGAAATAAACAACTGAATACATAATTGTTAATGAGAATTCACTTCGTCTTTTCATGGGATGGTTATAACCTGCGATGAAATTGGAATATTAACTCATGGGAGAGACCTGCTACTTTATTCCTCTCCTTATTTGCGATTTGCGACCCAATTTAATTCTTTTGACTTTCATTGAATCGAGAAAAACATCGCCCTCATCCATCCGTCACAATGTCTCAGTCTGGCATGGTATCTATTGATAAATTTGTAGAACCAGTAGACTCTAGCCACACAGCGAGCGATCGTCATTATTTTCCAGCTTATACAAAAAAGAAGGCGGCAAAGCAAAGACGCCATTCAATATGTAACTCCCTTCTTTTGTTTTGATCACGACAAATTGTTCTTTATGGTTGACATGACACTAAATTTTAAAGTCATATCATCGTGGAACCAAAATAAGTAAAGGTGAACAAGCAATTTACAGAAGGAACTATACATCTTGAGGGAAGTGAAACCAAGAATATGCAGTCACACCGCTTCAATGTCTCGCACAGCGACCTGTTCTGGCTCTTGATCAGAACCAGGATCCTTTGTTTTGCTCTTGAAGGACTTTTGGCTGAGCAAACGGACAAAGAGACTCCTTGACTTTGTAAACTTTTGGGGCTCACCTCTGGTCGATTTGCTTTCAAAATCCTTCTTTGCAAGATCTTCAGACAAAATCTTCACAAGATGGTCGAAATGACGCCTAAAAGTTGGATACCTTGAAATTGACTTGGTAATTCCTTGAAGCCTTCATTGACAAAGCAAAGTTTCAACAATTGCTGAAGTAAATCAGCACAAAAGAAAACCTTGATTTCACACATGTTTTGATTTCTTTCTTCATGCATTACCTTCGAGCTAATCCATCAAGTTCAGCTCTTTTGAGCTCAGATTCTGGAGGCGAGCCAATTGATGAATTTCTTAACCTCACAGGATCGCCACTTAACAAGACAAGCTTGCCTAAATAGTCATCTTCATCGCTGGTAAGGTTTTCAGCTTTGATCTGGTCTTTGATGATCAAAAGGGGATTCAGAAACCAATCGAAGAAGACATCTTTGGGTCTGTTTGTAACAGTCAGCTCCACAACATCATCGCCTGCACTGTCACCTGCATCATCAGATGAGTAAAACCTTCTCTTCTCTACCCAAACAAAAATTGTCAGGCTCATTTATTTATATATCTACTGAATAAGTGCGATAAATGAGCAGTTGAACTTACACAGCAAGATTCCTGCACAATTAGCTTTGGCTGATCGCAAGAGGGTTTGGAAAATGCAATAAGCTGGCAAGCCCGTGCTAAGCACTCGGCTGCCGCTATCCGACTTCGCATCTTCAATGTCTTGGGGTGTTATCAGTCCTTCAGAGACCATGCGCTCTCCATGGCATTGAATCTCTTTGAATATGTAACGAAGCAACTGTAAGAGGACCAATTTCATTTAGCTTCAAGCCAATTGCATGAGAATTAGGGAAGCTAAGCAAGAGCAACTCCTGTAAAGGTGCTCATCAGCTCATTCTTTGGTGACACAAATAAATTTCCCATGTCTAACAGGATATTCTTTCATGCTAATAATTAGCAAACAGTGTCGACCATCAATAAGAAAATCAAAAACGAAAAACTTTCAGAGGGTCCTAACTTTAAAGCACATGTGAGGGTGTATGACATATTTTCTTTTTCTTTTTTTTGGGTTTACTTTTACAAGCATGATGCTGATTAAACAAAGAAAGAACAACATAAATCTTTTAATAACATTAGAAAGAAAGGATTGAAAAGAAAATAACCTCCAGTGGCTTCAAATCAATCGCGGGACTTTTAAATGAAACTGCACGAGATGGAGGATTCCTAATAGAACCGGGCCCAGCAAAAGAGGTCGCTAAAGAGCTGGTCCTTGCTAGCTGGGGATTCCTCCTATACTTCAGTCTGTCAAGATCCAGAATACAGTAAGTGTATATGTCATTAGCATCCAGTTTTAAATAAAAAATCACAGGTACGTATGGAGAACCTAGGAAACAAGGACCCTTCTGGCATATCAAGAATGTCATTGCTGTACTCGTCGTAAATGGAAAGGGACGCAATAATGTAGCAAAGCCCCAACCACAATGAAGATTCCTGTCAATTCAAGCCCTTAGAGCATAAATAATAAGAATCTCCAACCACCATAAAAATTAACCTCTACAACTGAAAATTTCACTTGCACTGGGCCTGCTAGCAAGCTTTTATTAAAAATGGAAGCTTTATAATGTTTGCACAGGAATGTACTGAAGAAACAAGAAGAATGGGTCTAACCTGATAAGTGACAACCCCAGCATAGGTGCCGAGAATTATACTTGACACGATGGATCCCAGGACTGCTCCAACAACAGCCAATGGCCAGAGTATGATAGCTAGGCCCGCAAATGGAACACATATTGTTTCCAGGAAAGGGCCTTCACGGCCAATGAGATCGTGGAAGAGACGATGCCAACCCTTGAAGAGCATGTAAGGGCTTTTGCACAGGGCAATTAGTGAAATCATAGGAATGTCAACTATGAAGCCAACCACTCCTGCTAGAATAGCACCAGGAAGATATAACACTCTGCAATCAAATTAAGCAACAATTAATCATCTTTTTTCCTTCTGTTTCTTTAGTATCTCGATAGGATTTCTGCATTTACGAAGTCATCTCTGTTCCTCACAAGCTTAAGTTTCCTTTTATGAACTCATCTCAATATATAAACAGAAAATTCATCATATCATTTGCTCAATAAGACAGGGGCAATGCTTTTACTCACTCCTCTATTTGTGTACATCTTCAGAGGAAAGTGCAAAAATTGAGATTTGGAGCATAACAATTAATTAAGCACATCCGTAAGGATAAGGTCAAAAATTCATCACACAACTGCAATCGTGCCATGTCTTATGGCCTAAAACTTTTTGCAGACATCAATGCATTCAGTAAGCACAAATGAACTTACAAAAAGTCTTCTCCAAAAGGACATAAAAGGGGGAGTTTTTTTTTTTTTTTTTTTTTTTTTTTTCGGGCGGCGAAGTAGACCTAATCTCATAGTATTTCCTTTCCGGAGGTTCTTGAAGCCGCAAGTCATCCATAATCGAGAAGTAGGAATAGAAGCAACAATCCCGAAAGTCTCTGACAATTGTGAAGCTCCTTTGTATAGTGCTCCAAGTTCCATCCTGAAATTTTTCAGGCAAGTGGATAATTTCCGATTTCGGAGATAAGCTAGAGAAAAATGAAACTAGAGATTTAAATTGATAAGAACATCTCATGTCATCACATACATAAAAGCAGTGGAAAAATTTATCGGTCTTTCCTTCTCCAATTGCTTCAAAAGTGGCAAATATTGGTGAGAAAAAGCCATATGCAGCTCCACCTAAGAAACTTCCAGCAATTGCAACTACCGGCCACACAATTAAGGGAGCAGGTATGCATATGAAGAGAATGAGCTTCAAGATGGGACCTAATTGTTTAGCTCTATTCATAGACAAACAGAAATGAAAGTAATGAGTTTTCTTTTTCAGGGACAATAATTTGGAATAATTGGGAAATGTTTGAGGAAATCACCTGAAAACAGAATAGCACGTCCAGAAGGCATGCACAGGCCAAAGACCCAATGTGATACCAGAATTTCCAACGGTCAAGATTAGACATGCCATAGGGCAGAAAATGATACCTGAAAATTCAAAGGAAGAAACATGGCTCAGATGATATCCCAAGCTCACAACTCAAACCTACTTCAGTATGGGGTTGCGGCATTACCAAATAACTAGACTTGTAAAAAATGAATAATTGATAGACTCATTTCTGGAGTAACAATACTATTATTATATTTGTTCTTTTTCTTGGCCAACAAAAGAGAATAAAACTCTATCATAACAACCCATTGAGGGTGATTGTTTTCCTTTTCCTACCTTCCTTGTGTGAATAAATGCATGCCAAAATCATACTGCTTGGCAGCATAAGTTCATACATCCTTGTAGAAGAATTCATGGGTGGAAATAAGATACTTTTCACTTACCGGAGCTTTGCAATAAAAACGCTATCAGAAAGCAAAAGTAAGCACCAACAGGCAATTTGCAACATGCGACAAGCAAACTCAGGTACAGAGTTCACCCTAAAAGCCAAGCTAAGTGCATTGATGACTGGATTTCCTCATAAAAAAACCTTCGTCACAAACAATTCCTTTACCGTATGTTCGGATTTGCTATCAAAGAAGATGTCTTGGAAACAAGAAGGGACAGAAGGAGCAATCTCACCTTTAATAGTGCCCAGCAATAAAAGCCCGTTGAAGTAAGGCAAGAAGCAAATGAAATTCCATAGCGAAGTAAGAACTCCCCTCGGAGGCTCCATGTTTCCTCCCTACTCAACGCTCCCACGCAATTATCTGCAAATCATTCAGAACCCATCCCGCACTCAATCCCAAGTTCCCACCTGCAAAGACGAGATGACAATTTCAGACACACCCAACTCATCAAACACACAGCTGAGAACAAAACAAGAAAGCAACCAGAAGATACCCAAGAAAGCTAAAGGCTAAAATTCACGAGCCCAGGACAAGGAAATTCCTCGGGAACCTGGATTCGCTCAGCTCTGAATGAACGAGGAAGTTCTTGATCGAGAAGCAAGCACGTAGAGTCTTGAATCAGCAGTTTGAGAGTCCAGATTCGCACAGGATAAATTCGTGGGGATGGTGGGTAGAGCAACAGCAGTTACTGTCGATAGGGAATCAGCACATGAAACAGCTGAAATTCTTCACCTTTTTCACGCAACTATCGTGTCCGCAAATAGTTGCCACAATTAGAAGCGGCAAGTTCAAGACGAGCTGATCAAGAAAGAACAATTTTTTATCTTCGTTTTGGCGCTGACGTTGTAGATGAGGCATGACCTGGACCAAACAAATGGGAAACCACGTTTGTTAACATGCTTGGCGCAGCGAATGCAAGTTCTTTAATGAATAAAGTAAAGCTTTTGCTGGAGAAGTTTGCGTACACTTTCGCTGGAGTGGCAGACAAGAAGAAAGCCATCACTACGAGAAAAAAGATTCTTTTTTTCACCTCATACAACTGTCTGAGATACATGGATTATTTTAGATGCGTAGTTGATTAGAAGTAAGAAATTGATTTATTCATTATCTTAGTTAATTGAAGGAACGTCATAGGACAACTTGATTCCCTAATGAAATATAAATTTTGGGTTTATCCTCAATCTTGCCCTGAACTTATTTTTATCTATTTCTTACCTTTTACCAAAAAAAAAACTTATTTTTATTTAAAAAAATCCCAAACTTTAGATTCAGTCCCACTTCTACCTTGAATTTTTTCTTTTCTGAAAAATAAACTGCAACTCTAAATCTAGTCCCAAATTTGTCCTGAATTTCTTTTGTTTTGTCTAAAAAAAATATCAACCTTCAATCTAGTCTTGAATTCGTCTCTGTTGGCCATTCGTCTACAAATCTCATTAGTTGTTTGATGTGTTATTTCCACGCCGGTAACAAATACACATCAACAAGGTGATGTAATAAATTATCTCCAAAACGAAACTTCTTTGATAAGAAAAGTAAATAAATGAAGAATGATTAACGATGATTTTTGGATAGAGGGCTATTTGGATAAAGGGCTATTATCTCCAAATCTAAAGTTGAGGTCCTTTTAGACAAAAAAAAAAAAAAAGGTCAGGGCAAAAATGAGACAGAATCTAAAATTTGAGATTTTTTAGGAAATTAGGCCAAAAATATATATAAAGTATATATATAAAGAATGCAAGTGGGGGGAGTGGGGGGATGTTGAAGGAGCAACTGCTTTCCCGTCATCAAACAGACAGCCTCTAACTACCCTTAAAACCCTCCAAATAGAAAAAGGGAAAGAAAACAGTGACATGCCAATGCCCATCTGGTGATAAATTCCTAAGTGTGGATATATCTATGCATGTCTAGAACTACATTAATAAGCTCAAAGCGTCATGTGTCTTTACTTTTCGCAAGTGCCGACATCGGTTATGTCGCTTTTCATAGCTATGGAAAGTTAGGAACTGTATCATCATTTTATGAGTGTTTAACCTACACTCCTAACACTGGCCAATTCTTCTTTCATCAACATCCTTTTCCCAGGTTTCCATCTTTTTTGGATTTATCTCAAAACTAATTATAAGCATGTGTAACTAATGTGTGAGAAGAAATGATAATACAAAAGATATCTAGAGAAATTTTTATATCGAAAATATGTACGATATTGTTTTCCATTCTCTTCGAAAATCTCAATAAAAAACGAAGAACGGAATATTTAATTCTTGAGATTTATCTTAAGAAAAACAATATCGATTCCTTTTATAAATCACTTCGGGTTAGGAAAATCGTGGGACGGCTCAAGTATGGAATTTGACCCAAGTATTAATTGTTTCCCCTATTCAAATGGTATTAAATAACAAAAGGTCTTTATATAATTGAGCTTTGGTCAAAGTACACTATTCTTCTGCAAGCCGGCTGTTGAATTCAAATTAAAAAATGTTCTCGTTAGCAATGAAATAAAATACAAAAGACCTTCACGCAAGCAAATGCTACACGGCATTTTTTACTCCTAAAAATGGACGGATTCATCATCTCATTTTTTGGCCGAAAATAATATTAATAAAAACGATTATTTGCAAACCCAGACAAAAAAAAAAAAAAAAAAAAAAAACACCACCATTTGAATAAGTTAATCCCTAAAATCAGGTAAGACACAAGGGCACGAAATGCATTGATTACTTAATTATTTATTGATGTATACTTTGGATTTAATTGCTTGCCACTCAATTTAATGGGACTGAAAGCAGCAAAATCGTTGCATGGAGTGCGCCGAAATTTCAACAAAAAAATAAAATAAAATAATTTGCAATGCTTTATTCCATCCTGTAATGTGGGCCCTACCTTAGAATTAGTTCCGTCTAATCCGACAAGCTAATCAAATTAGGTTGTGACTTGCAAGCCTTAGGCTAAGGGCCGATGGGACCTGTCGCGACTCGGACTGTTAACTCGATGCAGTCGCAATTACGGGTCGATGTGCCCTCAAAATCAACGGCTGTGATGGCCCGATTGACATGGATCCAGGCAATCGAGGGCCAGTTTCGGACCAATTATACAATGAGACTATTGTAGATCATCACTACGTCGTGATCAGTAGAGGCATCTACGCAAATATATGTTGCTTGTAAGCCTAGAGTTAATTTCTTGTACACAATAGAGTAATTAATAAAATGAACCCTCCTTTTTAACTAGTCCCAATCATGAAAAGCACAGCTTCAATTACTTGCGCATGGATGTGATCACTGAAGGTCGGACCGAACCACTCATACGACAATGCATTCCGCCGTATGGTTCCTAATATCAGAAGATCTTCAACTACCCGACTTCGATATGCCCGCGCGAATCGACAAGAGAACATGCTTACTGCAAGAACATTGCGAGCATCCGGCTCTGCAACCCAAAATAGGGAAGACACAACAGTCTGTTGCATGTAGATTGCAACAAAACAAGGACACAGAACATGAAGCTGAACATGGTATGACATTTTCAGTGAGAGCATGTACAATTTAATGCACAAAAGTATGTAAACAGCGTCTACAGAAGCAGATCAGTTCTCAGCTTCTCTATCCTTTGTTCTTTTGATAGCCGAAAAACTCAAACTTTATGACTCACCCAGCATGGTGAACTTCGGGACCTTGGACGAAGTCACTACTTGAGTCCGACGAACTCTCCTAATTAGCGCACCGGTCCTCGAAATATTGAGGAGCAGGAATGAACTCAGGGTCTTTGCTCCTCAGGGCAATGTCAATATGCGGCCTCATCGTTTAGGCAGCCCGACCAGGTCCCGGTTTCTCCTGTGAGTCAGGTGTAAGTTTCCTTCCAATTGAAAAGGGTTTGCCTCTGATAGAGTAAGGTTCCTCACAGAACTCAGATAGACTTTTCGGAAACTTGAAGTTTCGGCTTCTTAGGAGGCCGAGGTCCTAGAACACTCATATCTATGGTAGCCCCATAATCCTGAGACGACCTTACGACTGCATCATAAGCTTTTGTGGAGAGATTCAGGCCCTCATTGTGAGCCCTCAAGTACAGTTCATACGCTAGCCTCGGTTTTCCGTCTCTTGCGAGCGCCTCTATCAACATCTCGTAAGTGACCTCGTTCGGAGGTACATTCTGTACTTTCATTCGGTGAAACCATTCGTATGCTGCACTTCCCATGCCGTTCCGTGCACATCCACTTATAATCGCATTATATGTCACGACGGTCGGATCGATCCCCAATGAACTCATCTCCTTAATTACAGCATCCACCATCTTGAACTTTCCCTGTCCTGTCAAAATAGAAGCCATGATCGTGTACGCATACAAGTTCGGCTCGACACCGACCTTGATCATGTGGTCCCACACCTTGAGGGCCTCGTCATAGAGCTTCCCTTTCTCGAGCGCACTAAGCAACGCCCCATAGGAGATAATTGTTGGTTTCTCTCCTTTCTCTATCATCCTTTTAAAAATCTGTATGGCAGTACTAGCTTCCGATGCCTTTGAACAGGCGACAAGTACTGCGTTCCATTCCCTGCTTCCTGGTTTAAGCCCCTTGTCTTCCATTTTGTTGATCAACCTAACCCCCCATTTCCAAATCCCTTTTCTTCTAGCTGCAGTTAGTAAGATGTTAAAATGAGACATGATCAATTCATACGACAAGTTATTCGGCTTGGGCCCCTTGTCCAACAAATCCTCGTAAATCTCCAGGGCCGCCCACCATCTCTTAGCCTTCCCCATCAACCAAATCAAGTGATTGCACACAGATAGGCTGATCTCCGAATGCCTCTCCCTTATTCTCGTGTATAATTCCTTTGCAACAACATAATGGTCTTCACGAGTACAAGCCCATAGGAGGCGCTCGAGCTCTGCCCGACCATGCTGGAGCCCAGCCCTGTCCATATCGGAGAGAAGCTTCATTACTTTCTGGCTCGAGTTTTCTCGTTTCACAAGCCACCTCCTCATCACTTGGTAGCAAACGCGAACTGTGAAATTCTCGAGCTTGACAAATTCTTTCTCCCAATCCTCGTTGTCATCTTTTCCTACCTCACCCTTCAAATATTTTTCCTTAAATTCAGTGAAGAACCTCAAAGCCCCAATTCCATCTTCCATTCTTCTATAAGCCAACAAGGCAGTGGAATAGGATACTGCAGAGGGAACGAGATCGACTCTCCGGATCTCTTCAAGAACATTGAGGGCCTCAATAGCTTGCCCTTGCTCCAAATAAATTGCCATCAGAGTATTATACGTCACGACATTTGGAACCACGCCATCGTGGGACATGTAGTCCATGACCCTATGCAGCTCGCCAAACTGTTCAGACTGTTTTATAGCACCTAAAAGGCTATTATAGATGAAGAGATTTGGATATATCACACCATTAGTCTCTTCCTTCTTCCTCTTAAGCCACTCCATAACAGCCAACGCAGGATCAATTCTTTTGTCTTTCCCGAAACCTCTAATCATGGTAGAGAACACCTGAAGGGGCAATACACCCTTGTCCTTGAGGACCTCCTCTACATCATCCGCGGTTTTCACGAGCCGCAAGCTCCAGGCCAAAGAGCGAACATCCACCCTTGAACAATCTTCTTCCCCAACTCCTCCATCGTTTTGGCCATCAACAACCTTCTCTTCCTCATCAATATTATCTCCAGTGCCATTCCCTCCATCTATGCAAAAGCTGTCAGACTTTGCAATCTCGGTTTCTCGAAGCTCGCCATTGATTGTATTTGAATTCCCATCACTGAATTCACTCCTAATTTCGTGTTGCTCCAACGCCAAAGCCAATGCAAACGAGGCGCCAAAAGAGCATTTCTTAGGCTTGTGAAAGACTGCGGTGCTAGTGTAGCCACAAAACAATGTCACTCCCAAAAATCTTGAATTCCCAGAACAGACTCCACTTCCATCAGAGGATGAACCATTCAAAACTATCCACAAACCAGAAACCCTACCATACCCAACAAGATTACCAAGAAGCCTCCTCTTCCTACTCCTTTTAGCACAGAATGCATCAGAAAGAGCACACCCAAAGTTTTCACCTTTCCATGAACACACACCCAAAGTTTGCATCTTTAGAGAAACTCACCGAGGAAAGAGGACGACCCTTCACTGGAAAAGCAAAAGGGTATCTCATCCGCAGCTTTTCAGAGTCTGTCCATTAGCGAATACGATTGCTCTTCACTGGGTTGAACCAAATGAAGGAGGAGGAGGAGGGTTTAGGTCTGTGATGGTCAAGTGATAGAAATTCGGGAAGGAATGCCACAGCAATGTGGGTTTCGTATCTTGGAGATTGACGAGCAGAGAGGATATCGTAGAATCGAGAAGAATCTGGTGAGTGGGTCTTCTTCTTTCGCAGGTAGTGCGGAGTTGGCATTTCGGTAGCCATTCAATTCTGACAGAAGGATCTAAGTTCTAACCAGAAGACTAATCCACTCCACTCCTGATGGATTGAAAAAAAAAAATGGAAAGGAAAAAATGAAAATTGCTGGAAAAATTGCAATGGCCTCTAATCTCAAGAAAAGCAATGTAAAACTTCCTGTCCCTTCTCTAATTTTGATTAGATTTGGAAAGAAAAATCTCTAATTACTTAGCCCGAAAAATATGTGATCACTTTGATAGGAGAATCGTCTAAAAATTTCTATAACTATTGTAAAGGCCAATGCACTCTCAAACCCTTTTAATTGTATCATTTTTACTTTAAATCTTTTGACAATTTATCAATTTAATCTGAAACATTTCATTATGTCAATTTAGTCTTAAATTTCTTGACAAATTGTCAATTCCTAAACCTTTCAATTTTGCAAATTTAATATTCAATTTTTTGATGACTTGCCAATTTAGTTTTAAATATTTTATCGATTCGGTCCTAAATATTTCAATTGTGCTTATTTAATACTTAATTTTTAATGATTTATCAACTTAGTAGTAAACCTTTTGATCATTTGCCAATTTAGTCTTTTGGTAAATTTTGACCAAAGATTGCCAATGTGGACAATTCGTGTAGTTTTTTTTTAATTATTCTTTAATTATTCTAGAATTTTTATTATTCTTTTTTCTTTCCTGATTTTCCATTTTACTTTTTTTCCCCTATTTTCAACTCTAGGCCAATGAGTTTGTCGGCTAACTCTCACTGGCCACAAACAAGGGTCAGTGACCTTCACCTAATCTAGGCAATGGCATGGTCCTCATTGATCAATCGAGAAGGGTAAGAAAAAAGAAAATAAGAAAAAGAAAAGAATAGAAAAATTATAAATTCATAAAAAAATTTAAAAATTTAAAAAATTATCCACATTAATTCTAACCATGCCAAATGCCAATTAGAGTAAACTAAACCACCACCTTAGTGATTTCCAATCAAAATTGGCAGAAAAGACTAAATTCGTAAATTATTAAATGGTTTAGGACTAAATAAACTGAATTAACAAATCATAAAAAAAATGTTTAGCACTAAATTGACATAATTACGACTAAAGTGGACAATTAAAAGATTTAAAACTGAACTAGTCATTTTTAAATAAATTTAAGATTTTTTAGAAATTTTTCTTTCAATTTGATACTATTCAATCGTGATAATTCTTTACTGGCTAAGGTCGACCATGCTAACTCAAGCATAGGATTGAGGTAGAGCTTGAGAACAGGACTTGCACACGCATCTCAATGAATGGAAAAGAAAAAAAAAGCATCAAATTCAATTGCTCTTGCTCTATCCTTGTCGAGCAAGGAGAACTTCATTGATCCAATACGATTCGCAATCAATTATGATTGTGCGGGGTCTAGACAGATAATGTTGGTGCACGGGATTAAAAGCCCTCGCTCAAACTTAATCATGGTTAAAGAAAAATATCATTTTTTTTCGAAAAAAGTGATTAGGCCGAATCGTGCCTGATTGAAATAGTTTTTTTTTTGCAGAGCGTGGGAATTGAAACCCACTCTTGAAATGAAATCGTCTCCTCCCCCTTCCAAGTTGGAAGGAAAGGGTGGCCACTGGGGCGAACCCCAAGTGGTTATGATCGAAATAGTTTAATATGTCTCTTTATGAAAGATGGTACTCATTAGTTGTAAATAATCACACCTAAAATAGTCCCCAAACATCAACAAGCCGGAAAAGTACAAATTCCAGAGGGGGAGAAGAAGTCATTTTGATGAACAGCATCGTAGGAATCACTCGGGGAAACAAAACGACGTTGATCGAGCACCTGCAAATACCGTTCACCCGATTTAGGCGGCCGGTTTCATAGCCAGTAATTACAGACGGCCAGGGCCTTCTCCACAGCACTCCTCACAGCCAAAACGACGGCCCCAACTTTTGCCGATTCTCGAATCTAAGGTGGGAACGGAGTCGTTCCCTCGACAGTAGGGCCGCTCCTCTCCCATCGCGAGCCACCAAAGCCAGAGAATCTCCCGAACTTGTGAACCGTATAACTCATTTATCACCGAATTACCACGCTTTGCTGCTTCGATGGTGTCACTCCATTCAATTCTTCGTTCTACAATTTAAGGTGCATTATTCAAAAGGTGATCTCATGAGGACTAGGGAAAATTATCCAATTAGTCTTAAATCTTATTATACGGTTTGTTAATTTAGTTATAAACTTTTCAATTTTATCAATTTAATATTAAATATTTACACAAATTTCTAATATAATTATTCCGGTTGATTTTTTCATCACAAGTCACTAACATGATGATCTAATCATATGGCACATCGTCCCCTTAGCAATTTTTGCATGAAAATTAATTAGGACAATTATATTGGATTTCACATAAATGTTTATGATTAAATTGACAAAACTGAAAAATTTATAAATGAATCGATATTATGTACGATAAATTTATGATTGATTAGATACTACTCTGAAAAGTGTCCGTGATTGTCGAAGCTTATTCCCTTAAAAGGAGTGATAAGGCTGATCAAAATCCACAAAATCCGAGGCTAGATCCACGGGCTTGCTGAGGCCAGAGCAAAGATCTTCCGAAATTATCGAAGGAATCAAAATCGGGTCCTGAATCTCTATTTTTCATGGGGGGTTGTCGCCTTCTTCACGTGCTTCGATAGTAAAAACAATTAAATAGTAATAATAATAATAATGAGAAGAAGAAGAAAGCTGCTATTTTTACTCGACAAAGTCTAATTCCCTTTCTCCGTCATTCGAGAACAAGAGCTTTTTTTTTATTATGACGAGTTCGTACTTAGCAGAGATTATAAATCGTAGATTCCAGTGGAAAGAATATTGCTCCGCCGCGCCTGCTGGCACATGCGCATCGCGTTGGACGACATGATTTGGATAGAGCTAAATCGATTTCGTGTGCTAATTTAATGCCATGTGAAAATGACGGCTCGACTTTCAATCTAACACGTATGTTTCGGTTATTAATTTAAGAGGGAACATATATGAATAGCTCAATACTGAGAAATAATCGACGAGTGGACACGCATGTTGTCGTGTCTAGAACGTCAAGATACTAGCCACGCCTCGTGGCGGCATTGGTTTAAGCTTTTACGCGAATTAGATTTGATGTAATGATCTTTATATCAAAGTGGAACCCCCTTCTGCTAGTTAAATTAATATATGTTGATTTAACTTTTCAAGAACATCATGAACGTACCCCTCTTGGCTTGGCCAAGACATTCCACCTTATAAAACGGCCTTAAAGAATTCTCCCCGGCTTATAGCTAAGCGGCTCTTTCTGGGCAGGAGCAAGACCTCATCCACGGGTCATCTCAAAATTAGATTAATCCATTTTTCCGAACGGTGCATCGCAAATATGAATATCGCCAACTTCTCCATCGAGATAAGATAGCACGTGGGCAACACCCATCACTTGTAACCCTCGAATCAGAGGCACGATCAGAGAGAATCTACTGGCCAATCGGACGGCCGGAAGGCATAGGCTTACTCCTCAATTTATCCTCATTTAGAAAGAGTACTAGCTACTGAACACTACTCAACCGCGGTGTTTTCGCGATCCACATGGGCTGATCATGGAGGCTACGGGATCGAGGCAACCACCCCGGAAGATTTATAGGGGTTGGTTAAGTTAGTTGGCCCGTCGATTTGGCGCAACAAGAGACAAAAGAAGATGTCTTTTTTTTTGGTCTCGGATGGACATTATTTCTTCTTCTAACAGTCGAATTCCCTCTTTTTTCAATACACGGTCGAATCCGGGCGTTAAATTATGGTTATAGAGTCGGCTAGCGCATGTGCCTAGGCACTTAAAAAAGCTCACATAGTATAGCACCTTTGAAGAGCCCACGTCCCTAATCTAGGCAATCATTTGCCTTTCGCATTATTGTAAAATCCTCCCTCTCTCCCCCGCGGAATCTTTAGCCTGAACATGCGTAATTTCGCTCTCGAGAGCCTATCGAGTTTCGTGATCAAGAGAAATCACGGGTTTGGTTTGGTATGGTTTTGGCAAGGGACCCTCCAGACTAATCGGTTGACAGACGACGAGACGGGAGCGACCGGACTCAGCACTATCATGTCGCCATTATCTCAGCACGATCAGCACCCAATCAGAGAGCAAAAGGCCTCCAATAAGCTGTGATTGTGCCCAAACACTATCTAGTTAGGGAAGAGACAAGCCGATGTTGATAGAAAAGACTCAATCGAATGAAAAAAGAGCGTGGTGCAAACACAATAGGCAGTAGATCCGGCGCACTTCAATACTCTCGAACTCTCGAATTAAACGAATCCGACGTGAAGTCCACTCAAGGATCAGGTCTACTACGTCCAACAAAAGGATACGTGTAACGAGATCTCTCCTTCCCCACATTTTGATTGTGTTTGCACACGGAAGAACAGCAAAAAACAGGGAGTGATGGTAGGGACGAGAAAAAGGCAGAGAGAGAGAGACGACGACAAGAACAAAAGAGACATCGTGCCCATGCTGGGAGGTTGGCCTTTTTCTCCTTCACTTCTTTAAACACAAGCACTAAACTACAATTCCAAACTATATATATATAAATTTTCTCCATATTAATTGTTTAACCGCCAAAAACCTCAAACTAAGTATATATGCAATAAATTTACGCTCGATTAATTTCTATTAAATTAGACTAATATTTGAAAAATCGCAAACAAGTACATTTATGACAAATGAATAATAAAATCACAAATTAATACATCTGTCAACTATTACATAGTATTCAACTGAATAATTTGGCGGTAAAATTTTATAGGAACTAATGAATGATAAATTTTTCATAACCGTATGATATTAACTCAGTTTGAGATTTTCAATGATATTATTCATATTATTTTTGACAAATTTGCATAAGAAGCCAAACATTGCACGTTAGAGAGATTAATAATAAAGAAAGGAATTAAACTCGACAGGAAATTCTAATTGCCATCGAAAGTCTCGACCGACCTAATTTTCTATTTGATTAAATTATTGTTGATTTGATTTCTATGGTTCTTAGGCCCGCTAATCAAGCAAGCGTGTTGCTAAGCACACCCGCCCCCCTCCCCATGTGCGGCAGCCCCCCCACAAAATCAGTAGACAAATAAATAAAGAAAACAAAAATGCCCCCATATTATGTGCCATGTGTCGCCGCCACATCCCTCCATCCCCATCACGCATACGGACGAAATCGGACATTATTCGAAAATAATAAACTACCGTTTTTAATATCTTTCGTGCCTAACATGCTATCAAAGTTGTTTTTCTATTTTGGGTATCATGGGTCGGCTTTTCTCCAATTCATTTTACTTGTGCATTCACCGTGCTCGTCGAATTCCACTTATCATTCTTAATCCGACTTACATATAAGAGGAATGTTAAAATATGTCGTATCGCTTGCATGGAGTTTATATATTCTTTATATACATATAATCTTCACTTGCATGTAAAATTTGACGAATAAAATGGGTTCACATGCTAAATAAAGTAAAGCAAAATTTGACTTTTTAGTGATACGTAAAAGCACTCATAAAATGATATTTAACGTAATTACAATAATGTGAAGCTTTTATTAATGTTTTGATTTCTTGTGTCGCGTTTCCACATTCTACTCTCTTTTTTCCCTCTTTTTTGATATATTCAATGCGTGAAATTTACATAGCCGAAATGCTAAATTTAGAAAGATAGAAAGGAAGGAAAAATTAAAATAAATGGACCTCTAACAAAGGCCTTGTTTTTGTAATTTATTTTATTATATTTCATCTCTATTTTTCGTCCTTCTCCTACCTTGCTCCTGCTATATAACCCGAAGTCACCACCAACGTCCTCTCCCCATTTTACAAAGATTGCAGCAGAACAGAGCTTCCAGAGAGAGAAAAACAGAGTGCGATACAGAGAGAAGCAGAGGAAAAAAGAAGAAGAAGAAAAGATGATGAAGCTGAGGTCAA
This sequence comes from Eucalyptus virginea, assembly GCA_014182375.1. Taxonomy (NCBI): domain Eukaryota; kingdom Viridiplantae; phylum Streptophyta; class Magnoliopsida; order Myrtales; family Myrtaceae; genus Eucalyptus; species Eucalyptus virginea. Next base: position 29,432,418 of record CM024523.1, on the reverse strand, counting down.
AGAGGTTCGGCAGGAGCAGCTCCAAGCTCGGCGGCAACGGCGGCGGCAGCAACAAGGGGTCGCCGCCGGTCGACAGGTCGTGCAGCGGCAACATGGAAATCAAGTGGGAGCTCAGGCCCGGCGGCATGCTCGTCCAGAAGAGAGAGGAGAGCAGCGGGAGCGAGAGCTCCGGCGAGGGCACGGTCACCGTCAGGGTCTCCACCGTCGCCAAGTGGCACGACATTCCCATCGAATCCACCTCCACCTTCGGTAAGCCGCTCTCCTTAAATTAAGCATCTGCTCCTCTCGAAATTACCCTGCTGTAATAGACCTGCAACGTGATAGCGCAAGGACATGTTTTTCCCTTTGTTTCTTTAACACGGGCATCCGAATCTTCCGAACCCGACTAGTTTCTAGCTGTCCTAGCGCATTCCATTACCCTTAACCTGCGAGACGAGGCTCGACAGTACTCTGAATGAGCGACGATGCGATTAGAACGCGGGCTTCTCAATCAATGGTTGAAGGGTCGTTAGGGTCATCTTGGGAAGATGCTAAACACGTTCTTGAAATTAAAGTCCTCCCCTTTTGTTTTGGGGGTGTTTTAATTTTTTTTTTTTCCCGGGCGAGGATCAAGACTCATGTATTCGTGAATTTGCAGGGGAATTGAAGACGATACTGGCGCTGGTCACGGGCTTGGAACCGGGGGAGCAGCGGCTGCTGTTCAAAGGGAAGGAGAGAGAAGACAGCGAGCACCTGCACATGGTTGGCGTCAAGGACAAGGACAAAGTGCTCTTGCTAGAAGATCCCGCCATCAAAGAGAGGAAGAAGCTCCATGGAAATAGTATCGCGTCGAGTCAGCAAATAGGGAACCACCCATTTCGCACCATAAGTGTTTGACGATCTTTAGTCCCGTTTTCCTTTTCTTTTTAACCCTTTTGATCAAGTTCAATCAAGAACATACTCTGTCTCTCTCTACTAACCCCCGAAAAGAAAATGAGAGTAGGTTAAAACATGTAATGGTTGATCAACGATCCCTTTTGTTTGGGTTTGATTAGTTTGGTTAGGTTCATGATGGTGTCAGTTCCAACGAGTATTATAATGGTGTGAGCTGATGCATTATCTGCATCATCTGGCTGGGGCTTGTAATGTCTATAAGAAATGGCAAGGAAAAAAAATTACATCTTGATTCCAAAGTGTCATCTCTCTCCGTCTTCCTCCTCTTTTTTCGTATGTCCGAAACACAAGGATCGAGCCCCCATGCGTGCACGCCGACGATTAAAATATGTGAGATTGTTGGTGAAAGTGAAAGGAGAACCAGAACCAGAAGTGACAGCATTTGTTTAGTGGGGCGGGAAGCTGGCAGCTTGTTAGGGTTGTCCATTAAAGGGGTTTTGCTTAGGCTGGAAGCCTAATCGATTGACGGTTGAAAGGGCAGCAATTGCATAGAACGTGTGTGTGGAAGGGACAAGAATCGATGGGGGTTGCAGTCTTCAAAAAAGGGATGGTCTTTTTTTATGTTTGCTCATGGGATTTTGAGCATGCAAAGCTTTTTGCTGCCATCAACTGGGGCAGAAAAAGGGGGAGAAGGGGGTGGTCCATCTGACGGGTTTTTTGGGGTTCTTGTTGCTGGACAAGGACATTGGGAAACATTGATGGTGAAGCAACTAGGGGATAAGTTGACTTGACCCACTTGTGCTTGGCACCAAAATTGTTCCTTGATGCTTGCAATGGTTTGGCGGGGAGACTTGATCATGTGGTGGTGCTGTATTTAATAACAAAGGAAGTTGGTGATCCCACAGTTTGGTCGGACGGGTAGCATTGCCCAGGGCGTATAAATTTATCTTCTTGTACATTGAATGAAATTAAGAGGTGGTCGTGGTGGGGAGCCAAACCCTATTGCTGATAGATGTTGGGGCGAATTCAGGGATCATTTGCAAGGACTTTCAGTTTATGTAGCAATGGAAATGTCTTTTTCTAGAAGCAAACAAAAGTCGATTTTGATCTAAAATTTCAAAGTATTTCAATTGTTCCAATTCACAAATGAGCAATCCATAAATGTTTTCTTCGTACCACCTTTAGAAAGGATTCCGATTATTTTACATCACGGGGGTGGTCAATTACAAGCTTCTGTTTATTTGATTGAGATCTTCATCAGAATTAGCATTGGTCCTGTTCTTCTTTTAACTTTTCCAACTAAATTCTGCCTCTAATTCATGTTCGGATCAGCACCATCATCTAATACCAGCACAAACAATTGCTGGAGAAAAGAAAATGATCTCAATGATTGTGTCAAGCATATCATTTTAGCTTGGTGAAAAATAATACTGGAGTTCTTGTAATCTTGAAATACAAGGTTTCCCCTCCATGCTGCGGACTCAACTTGCCTTGCCCATGTAAATCATCTGTCCACTCAATTTATATCATAAAGTCTGAGACATGGAAATTGATGATTAATGATGCCCGACAAGGATTTGCCGTAGTTGCTAACAAGACATGTTGGGCCAAGTTAATGGCCACAACCCACAAGATGGGCTTATGGCTTTTGACACTTGGATGCTGAATCAAGGCTGAATTTCAGCCGAACTGAAGCTCAAACCAATGGCTACTATTTTACAGGGGAGAGCAGATTTAAGGAAGACAATGACAAGCTTTTTATCAGCAAATTGGATTACATACTTTCCAATACTTCGTCTTATAATGACGACATTGACGTAGTGAATTGACCATGATTTAGCCCGGTTAGTTAGATCTAACGTCGATCCTTGGTCCCCGCAAGAATTGAAGCTTCATAGTGCGTTCGCTCTACTGCTCACCAGACTAGTCAAAATTGCACCTCCCCGAGTTTGGTGGCCCGCGCCGAAGGTGCCTGGTTTTGTGGCAAATGCGAGGGCCTACACGTCCGGAATACTCGATAAGCCTTGTTTGACCCCTAGGCTCGTGAGGTTTGATCCCACTCTGAAAGCTCAACCTTGTCAGATCACATCAAATAGCCCGGACCAATTTGCCTAGAAAGAATATTGATGTGGTCTGGTCGTAGAAAGAGAGAGAGGGGTATGTTCTGTGTTGAGTGTGAGATCATCATCTTGTCCTTGGTGATAAAGAAATATGGAGTCTTTGCTAAGTTATTCAACTTGCTAGTGACCAAACAGAGCTGGACAGCTCACAGGAAGTCATCATCTACCTCAGAAAAGTGAGAGCCCCAGAAAAAATTGAGACTTGCTTAGCTCAATCCGATGCGGATTTCCTTTCAAACTAAATGAGCGAATGGCCATGATTTTCAATACCTCTTCTCCCCTTCATCTCATCCCCATTCGAAAAAGTCAGCCCCGGTTTAGTTTCACTGTACCTTTTTGAAACCTCAACTGGGTAACCATGAACTCTCTCTCTCTCTCTCTCTCTCTCAGAGAAAGAAACGTGATGGAGGTTCCAACTTCTCTTCATTTCAATCAGAATTGACAAAGTCAAAGCAAGAGGGCCCTTCAGGCCATCGCTAATTTTCATGGGTTATATGACTTCTCTCTCTTTTTCATCTGGTTTACTTTGATGTTCTTGCGAAATTTTTGCAGAAAGGTTCATGTTCATGGGGTGGATGTGGCAGGTGAGCTTTTCTGGGCGATTGAATGGGGTGTTGACAGAAGATAGAGAGCACTAGCGAGCATGCACAGGAAGGGCTTGTGCATGGCCAGTCTTGTGCTCTCCCTCCTCTGTCAGCATGGCTTTAATTGCTTTCTTCTACAAGTTCATTCCCATGCCTTTTGCACAATTCGTTAATCATGCGTTCCCTCCGTCATCACGGGTCGATTTTTCTCTTCGGTTTCACGCAAACTTTCCAAACGTATTCATGCAGGTTGAAGCCGGGTCCTCATCTTTGATGAATGTACAGGTCTCCTTCGCACAAGTTTAGCTCCTCCTCCTATCGTTTCTCATAATCTTTGACTGTTACATTAGAGTTCAAGGATAATTTCAGTCTTCCATGTCATGTGACGAGTTTTGAAGTTGTCAATTCAATGAGTTCTTTAAAGGGTCACTTCCCCTTTTTTGAGATAGTGATTCGGATAGAGCATCTTAACATCTCATTGTGTCTGTGCTTTGTATAATTGAAAAGAGAAAAAGAATCGTCATTTTGATTTGACATGTTCAATTTAATAATATAACCGAAGCTCATTCACTTCGGTCCAAAAAATCATTAGACTATCAATTCGTATAGGCTCGAATTTGACTCACTTGCTAAGTTGCTGTAATGTTCATATGAAATCTGCTCCCGATGGTTGTTCTCTACTTGCTGTGGCTTGCTTTGGTGTTAGACAAACTCTACTTCACTAGCCGCCCAAAAATTGAAAAATCATCCCTTCAAAGATTCTCCTGTTCGCATGTTTGTGCATACAAAGCAGCTCGTAACTGTTCAGTTTCTGCACTGCTCTTTTTATAATCTATTCATATATCTTTTCGGGTAGAGCTTTTGGCTTTCTAATTAGGTAAGAGAAAAAAGATGCAAAAAGGGGCATTCCGAGAATTGAACTCGGGACCTCTCGCACCCTAAGCGAGAATCATACCACTAGACCAAATGCCCATTTCTTTGTTGGAAAACTTTAGAATTTCATATATAAACGTAATTGACAATTCATTTTACTATAGAACTAAACTTTGGGTCTTGCAAAATTAAACAGGAAAAAAAAAACTAAGCCCTTCATTTTTTTTCATTTTCCGGTCAAAGTAGAACACATAATTTACTCTCTTTTTTTATTTGGATAATGATGAAATGACCGCTTACCACAAATTTCTTCCAAAAAACTCATTTTCAATCTCAATTGACAAAACTTGTTTGGAAGGAAATATGAGGTGTCAATGTCACCGTTACACGATTACTATCCAATGGTATGGTTTTGCTAGCACCGCCTTTTTTTCTATATTCAAGTCAAATTAGAACACGCAAATTACTTTATTTTGGGGGTACATTCAGGCATCCTAGGAAAAAGTTGAAAGGAAGAAGCACTAAAAAAAAATAAAAAAATAAAGTAAAATAAAAGAGTTTAGGAGCGTAACGCGGCTTGATGAGCTTTCCACCACCTCTTTTGTCAAACCTGCACAGTCGATTTATATGCTTTTCTTTATCGAATTGATGATATCATTGCAGTAGTCTTTTGCTTTTCCGCATGCCCACGAGAGAGCGGAGGTTGAAGTACGTTTCGTGTTCTTTTTCCTTCGGTAATCATGATCGCCAAGGTGGAAAAAATGTTCTTCAACGTGAAGGGTTGAGAGAGCACGGTAAATTCGTCGTTGAAACCCTAGATATGCCGGTTGTTTTGAGTTCGGCTTCCGCAATTTACATTCGTGTCAACGCGAGCATGCCTGCGACTATATCAACAAATGGACTAAACATAAAGAGACACACTGACAAGTGTGAGTATCTAGTGAAATCGGACTTTTCAAGGGTCATTTCAAAGAACTTACCAATCACATGTTAACCAAGTATTTTTTAAGAAAACTCCAATGATCGAGGGTTAGCAAAAGATCTTTTTCTTTTTCACTGTTGTATGTCAACATGGCCGCTTTGCGAGTCTGACTTGCATTGTGCCGTGGGATGACATTTCAAATCTAAAATGAAATTTACATCTAGGAAATGCCTTATTTCCAACCCCATCGCAGGCCTTAGTCAAGCAATTCAGAAAGATCCGAGTGACACGCAACTGGATGCCCGGTTTCAGACAAGCGGAACCCCGAAGAAGATGCTCCTTATCAGCATGCTTCCTTATCGGCATAGTGCGACTGACAGAACCATTAGGGTTTTTGCTCCGCAGTTAGTGGACGAAAGGGGGGAGGTGACGGGAGGGAGGAAACGGGTTAGGTCATTGGAGTTGGGTCAAGCGACACTGTTCATGACGTCGATACAGGAGGACTAAATTCAACAGCAGACATCTACCTTCTCTGTTTTGTTTTGTTTTTTTTTTTCCTAACACTTAGCTTGTTAGTCAAAACGACTGGCGAAAGTCAACAGCACCAATGATGTTTTGTCTTCCTCCCTTCGTTTAACTTTTGTTCCCTCCAAGACAAGAGAAAAAGGGCAATTTAATAATGTTCATGTCTGTCGAGAGGGCCCCGGACCATTCGCTTTTTACTCAACAAGTGGCAAGCACAGCTTTATGACGAGGTAAATAGAGAGCCCATGACGAGGAATTTGGAGCCCCTTATCGCGTAAATTAACCTAAACCCTTTCTCATGTGAAATTACCTTAAAAGTCTATGCTTCTCTTTATCCGTGAAAACCCTTGAATGGCGCAAAAATATAATGAATAAAATATAATTCTTTTAAAGCATTTAAGTAATCTCATGGGTCACGCATTCTTTATAGTTTTTTGTGTCTTTCCTATAGATGTCTCAAAATATTTCAATCATGCCTACCTCATTCGCATGTATCATCGATAAGATATTGATCAAAGCATTGTGACGAAGGATTTGGAGCCTCTTATCACATAAAATAACCTAAACTTTCTCCCATGTGAGATTATCTCGAAAGTCCATGCTTCTCTGTATCCACGACACCCTTGAATGGCGCAAGAACATAACGCGCGAATCTGAAAAGGGAGGTTGAAATTGAGGAGCCAGGAGTCCAGCAAGAGTCGTGGTTTTTGACTAAGAGGATTTGGAATTTTTTTCACCAACGGGGGGCGTGCATGCATGATCAGCGGTTAGTGGCAGTTTATAGGGGATGGAACTACTTTCTCGTTCGCACTGCCCCTGCAATTACGATCCCAATTTGGCCCCACCTGCCTCGATTAATCACGCCTTTTCTTTCGGCCTCAATCCGCTTTAAAACGACCCTCATCCTTTCCCCGGCAAGGCACAAGCTTCCTCACCAACCTCGCCCCTCTTGCCCGCTCTTCTTCTCGCGTGCTTTCGAGAGAGACGAGATGGGGTGTGACGATAATGTGCTCTCGCTTGTTCTGCTGATCTCGCTCCTTGTCGTTCCGCATCTCGTGCTGTCTGCTCCGCTTCACGACCCCGATGTCGTGGTAGAAGAGGTCAATAGGTAAGTTGGCGTGTCGAGTGAGCGTCATCGTCGACGAGAGTCTGCTCTCTCGGCTCGAGTAGTTAGTCACCTGCGCTCGGTTTGAAACGTTGATGTAGTTATATATGTAATGTGTCTATCGCCTGATGCAGGAGCATCAATGCGTCGCGGAGGAACCTCGCCTACCTCTCATGCGGGACTGGCAACCCGATCGATGACTGCTGGAGGTGCGACCCGAACTGGGAGAGCAACCGGCAGCGCCTGGCGGACTGTGCTATCGGGTTCGGGAAGAACGCCCTCGGGGGGAAGAACGGCCAGATCTACGTTGTCACGGACTCGGGCGACGACGACCCGGTGAACCCCCGGCCGGGCACCCTGCGGCACGCGGTGATCCAGGACGAGCCCCTCTGGATCATATTCAAGAGGGACATGGTGATCCGGCTCAAGAATGAGCTCGTCATGAACTCCTTCAAGACCATCGACGGGCGGGGCGCGAGCGTCCACATCAGCGACGGGCCCTGCATCACCATCCACTTCGCCACCAACATCATCATCCACGGCATCAACATCCACGACTGCAAGCAGAGCGGCAACGCCATGATAAGGGACTCCCCGGGGCACTACGGCTGGTGGACGGTGTCGGACGGCGACGGCGTGTCGATCTTCGACAGCAAGCACGTATGGGTCGACCACTGCTCGCTGTCGAACTGCCACGACGGGCTCATCGACGCCAACCACGGCTCGACCGCCATCACGATATCGAACAACTACATGACGCATCATGACAAGGTCATGCTCCTGGGGTCCAGCGACTCGTACACCCGGGACAAGGACATGCAAGTCACCGTTGCTTTCAACCATTTTGGAGAAGGGCTGGTGCAAAGGATGCCCAGGTAAGTAATTCGATAATTGTTTTTATTTTCTTCTCACTACTAGTAGCACGAAATTATAATAAAATATGTATTTCGTGCTTTATATTGACATAATATATTTTTGTTGCTTTTCTGTAGATGTAGGCTAGGGTATTTTCATGTGGTGAACAATGACTATACTCATTGGGAGATGTATGCAATTGGAGGGAGTGCATCTCCTACCATCTACAGCCAAGGCAACAGATTTCTTGCGCCTGATGACAGATCCAAAAAGGAGGTGAATAATTAGATTTTTTACGCCTCTTATTTACCTAGTCTACGCAAAATATATAAACTTTTCGACTTGATTAATCTCGAACGGTACATGCGAAATACCGATTTTTGCATGCGTCTCGATAAAGCCCCCCGTCCAGAAGGCGCGGCCCTTGACTTTTGCTTCAATCTGAACATGAGATCCACTGCGTTCAAATAAAACATTTGACGACGCACTTGACCGATTCATTCAGGGTTGACTCAACTGAACAGATACATTTTGATAATCTTCGAGATTCTATCCATCTTGATAATAATCTCGAAAAGTTGCGATAATCCTGTTGCATGCACGTGTGTACGCAGGTGACGAAGCACGAGAACGCGGGGGAGGGCGAGTGGAAAGATTGGAACTGGAGGTCCGAGGGCGACATGTTTTTGAACGGCGCCTTCTTCCGGCAGTCGGGGGCAGGCGCGTCATCTAAGTACGCGAGGGCCTCCAGCCTCAGCGGGAGGCCGTCGTCAATGGTGGCTTCCATGACCTACACCGCCGGCGTGCTCAGCTGCAGGAAGGGCTCCCGGTGCTGATCTCCCCGCCGGCCACCCTTACTTAATAGGGTGTATTATCGACTGATCTATCACTATCGGAACAAGCGCTTTCCGCGCCCGGCTATCTACCAAATTAAGCAGAAAATGTTGTTAGCTTTTTTTTAGTTCGACTTGCTTGACGACCTCTCTCTGTCTCTCGGGACAATGACCAGCCAAAAGGTCTGTCTCCGAAGTAGTACAATGTACGTTTTATCAGGAAACGAAAGAAGATTAAAGAGGAGAAGCGTCGATTAAGAATTTCTCTCGCCTGTCTAATTTTACTTTTCCCGAAATGGGAAATCTCCTTCTCTCTCGTTTTGTTGTTTCCTGTTTTTCCACGTCAAAAGCAAGGAAAAAAAAAAGGGATGACAGATGGAGAAAAACGAGACCAAGGTCGGGATCGTGGTCCGTCAATCACGGGCGGAAATTTGCAAGATCGAGTGGGGACAAAACCTCGGTTCGTGCCCTGATTTCCCGTTGAGACTTTTAGGTTTTTGAAATACGGAGCAAAAAAGCAAAGCGTGGCTGTCGAAAAAAACCAGAAAAAGGTATTAGGAGGAGGAACATACTCATTGAACTTCTAGATGTCCTCTTTGCAGTATAGACACGACACTTAGATGCCCCCTTCGCAGACTTGCTTGAAGGAAATGATGACGAAACTCCATTGAGGACTTAACCTCTGAAGCGAAATGGAGGGTCGTCCGCACGATCTGAGTTAGGCCTCAGGACTAAAATGGCCTCTCCCTTTTGAGGGATTTGCACGACATGCCCCGCACCCCAAAAGAAAGCAGACCCTAATCTTTCTCCTCGACTTTGTCTCTCTCTCTCTAGCCCATCTCCCACCCAGCCGCCACCGTCGAGCGGCCACAGTGTCTTCATCACTCGTCGTGTCTTGAACGCCGTCCCATCATGTTGTGTTCAAATCTTGAGAGAGCGACTTTACCTTACTTAGAGGATCCCAATCCTAATCAAATCGTCGGAGAAATAGCATAGTATATTGTATTATTTCCTAATACTTTTTTTCTCCAGCGAAGGATGACGAAGGCTTGACGTGTGCGGGCTCACTTTGTATGGGTAAAAAGAATTATTGAAACCCATGATATGTGCGAAGAAGAGTGTGATAACGTGATGAGAACGCTTGCGTGGGAAAAAGTACTTACTATTGTCCAATATTGGGATCCTTCTCACAAAATGAAACATAAATTTAATCAACTATGAGTAGGAATGTTGAATATTAAATCTTATATGACTATCTATTTAGTTTTTTGGTCACATGAAACCTTTGCAAAATTAATATAACTACGAACCCCTGACTAGGGGGGATTTCATAGCGTATCACCCCTTCTTGAACGCCCGATTGATAACCTAATTGACAAGGAAACAAATTTGTTGTCGTGCCGAATGATAAGTTCAGATTAAGGAGAGAATCATGGTGTCTGAATCTCAAAAGTTCGTAGCTACGATTCAATCACGGAATATTTCAAGCTTATTCATTTACAGATGAAGTTAAAATTCTCCTTATTACCTCACCTTTCAGATTGCACGCGAAACACTTTCTAATGATCTTGTTCTTCTTTTTGTCGCGGGCCAATGACATATATATATCCTAATTAAGAGAAAAAGGGGTTTCTCTGGTATTGGCCGATGATGGGAAGCTTTGAAAAATGGGACAAAAATCGAGGTGCAAATATTTAGATAATGAATTTGACAATTGTTCCTAATTCGGTAAGGAGAATATGAAGCTTCTCCTTACTCTTGTACAAATTATTAACTCGACACAATCATCTCATGAGTCATGCCTTATGCACCATTTAGAAGAGGAAGGCACCGGCGACAACGGCAACACCGGCGACGGCGGAGACCTCGAGGGTGGAGGCGCCGTTCTTGCCAGCCACTGGAGCTTCGGACGGAGCGAAACCATCATCGGCGACGGGTCCCATGGAGGCCTCGCTGCCGGGGGCGGGAGGCGACGCCATGTCGGAGCTTGGGGATGACGCTGCGGGGCCCTCGGAGGTCATTGGGGGATTGGTGATGGAGCCCTCGGGGGCGCCGGAGGTGGGGGCGGATGCCGAGGCCTGAGGGGCGGCGGCTGATGCCTTGGGGGCGGCAGCTGATGCCTTGGGGGAGGAGGCCACGGGGGGCGGCAGTGGAGGGGGAGGTGGTGGGGGCGGCAGCGGGTTCCTGGGCAGAGACAGAGCCGACGACGGCGGCGATGATCAAGGCCAAGACGACTAGTTGACGTGCCATCTTTGCCTCGAGGGTTATTTTTTTAAAATTATTGTGATCCTTGAGAATGCAGTAATTCTCTAAGTAATCTAGAGAAAAACTGCAGCACGAAAGAATGGGGAAACGGTTGGGGCTGGAAATGGGGTTTTATAGGATTTCGGGAGGGAGAGAAATTAGGAGAACGTGAGGAGGACGAATGAAAAGGGACAAATGTTAGTTTTTTCGGTTGAGACGGGAGGAGATTTTTGCATGTTATTTTTGGTGGAGAACAAATTGATTGGTTGGGCTTGTGTCAATTTGTCCGGGTCAATTGGGCGGAATGAGAGGGGAAATTTTGCTCGGTATGTGCTTTTTTTGTTGGATTAGGGTGGCACTTGGAATCAATTCATACTTAGAAAGTTTGCGTTCGTTAGAATAGATGAGGTGCGTGCGTAAGGAGCCAGTATGCATTGAAAGCATTGATCCGGATGCCTATTATATACGGTTCATGTTCGGTTGGTGCGGTTTTTTAAATTGATTTTACTGATTTTTGTGCTCTTTGGTCGACATGAGTTGAAAACGAATGCATTAATTTTCTAAAAAGACATATATAGTGGTTTATCGAAATATTTGGTAAGGAAATAGAACAACTTATAAATGAATTCCGGGGATTAAAATGGCTACCATGAAAAATTTAAATTACCATAGTCGTGTATAGTTATGGTCATACACTTGTATTTTGTATTCGTGGGTCGAATCTATTAAAAAATGCTATCAACAATAAATGCAACATCAAACAAAGATTCGTGTCAATCGGACATCTGCTCAACTCGTTCGGATGTGATCTTCAGTGGAGAAACGCTTCAGATCGGTGACGTCCATTTGTCAACACTTTCAGGCTACTAAAGCGCGCGATCGTCCCAGAAGATCTCACCATCTTCCGAACTGAAAAAGGACAAAAAGAAGAGGGAGAGGAGCAACCCTCCCTGCAACGTGTCCTGCACATAAACCCACACAAAGATTCTTGTCATAGAATTCTGTGAAGCCCTAGATTTCTTTTGTGTTTTTTGGGTCAAGGCGTAACCCCCGATTCACCTACAATAATATAACTCCATAGCTGTGTCCAGCGCACACGATCATCTCTCTCTCTCTCTCTGTATATATATATGTTCTGGTTTTCTTGGTGGATCCTTCTTTGCCTTTGTTTTCTGCATCTGCTCCAGTATATCTGCAGCATCAGCAAGTGATCTCTGGAGAGAGTTAGAGAGGGAGGGGAAAATCATTATGGAGAAGAAGCTGATGATATGAAGTTAAGCGTCGCTGCCCTCATCAAGATCATGGGATTATTTTTCTTGCTGGCCTCTTGTGGAGCAGCATCTACACTTAGATCCCATGTTTTCCATGGTACAGCACACTCATACATACTTTCAGAATGTCATCTTCAACGTTCTTCTGTGGGAATAATACCCATGCACTCTATTCTTCTTCTTTTTGCAGAGTTGATGGATTTTCGGAATCAACGAGCCAACCAGGCGAGCGGGAAGGAACCGCCGATGGCACCGCAGTGGTGGTCAGAGGATTACGGCATGCCGGGGAGGCGGCGACCCGTGCACAATAAGGTCGAGCCGTGATAAGTCCTTCTTAATCTTTAATGGAGTCTTGTAATGTGCATGGTGCTTGAACAGTTGATGCAAACGCAAGGATCGTTTCAGTGTAATTACTAGCCAGTAGTCACTAGGATCCCTTCTTGGTTATAATGCAGTAATGGCGTTGGCACTTAGCTTGAACTAAGCCCTTTGAAGGAGAATGTGTAAACGGGGTTTGTTTCTTGGAAAAGTTGGCCTCTTTAGAGAGGGAAAAAGCACGATGGTATCGGATCGCTGAATGAGTTTAGCAGATAAAGTGCCTAAGAAATCAACCGAGGGTCATCGGTAAATGTGCATTATCAATCCTTCTTAATTACAAGTTTATTGCCTGATCAGCAGCTTTTCCGCTTCCCGCTCCTCCTCGTTGTTTCCATACGGGCTGCGCATGCATGAACAGTTCCTCTGCATGTTCTTAAAGGTACACTTGTCACATAAATCGATGTATCGTTATCGCTTTCCACCATTTTACAACTCAGGAGGCCTAAATGGATCATCCCAAGATCCTTCCGTGAACCGACGAAGTTCTTTTATATATACTATAATCTCCACGGGCTACACGAACCTAGAGTTTCGATATTTACTAATTTATGTTCGAATTTCTCTCCACGTGGAAAAGCTAACTTAGGTTGCTCCTCTAGAGGAGGGCACCGCGCGTATACACAAATAATGAGATGCGAAATGATGTACTTTTTTAAGTTTCGGTTATCGTCGCCCTTCTCAACTCATCCCTACAGACCGTCGAGCCTTCTCTCTCTCGACCCTCTTCTCTTGATTCTCTCTCAAAAACCAATTCAATGAATTTCCCGTCGTCGACTTTATTCGACACTCAACTTACACCATCTTGTTATATAGTGCCGATTCTTGAAGAATATACTCTCGACCCGAGAAATCGACGTTATAATTGGACCTACCCCCATTGAATTTTCTGCCAACTTTAAGTTAGATGGACCCAACAGAACAAATGGGTATGTCTGCAATTCGGTTCATCGTTTAGTTGAACTCTATTTCGTATGGTAGCTAAGATCCCACGTTCACGAAAACCAGGGGCCTTGGCGTCGTGTACTATTCATGGGCATACGTCCTACGGAGTAATGACAAAAGTCCGACCGTTAGGCGGGGCCAGGCTGTGCTTGCACCTAAATTGGTGGAGCATATCGACCAAAGTCTCATCCGTAATATAAAATTTCAGAAATGTTGAGGCAAGGCCAAAGTTAGGCGGACTAAGCTTTGTCGGACGTTGCTCAAGTCCGCCCATTTGCCTTCCGGACTGTGCAGGCTGCTTACCCGTCGATTAAATTCCGACAAGTGATGAACTCCAAAACGCGAGATGTGATTTCCTAAGCATAGGCATGATAACGGTCCTATCTAACCCCAATTGCAGTTGAACTTTTTCGACAAATTGTGCTAGGTTCAACTATAGACTTGGTTGGTCATTTTGCCCCCCTAGACGGGGAAGGCGGCCTTGCCAAATAATCTATCGGCAATTGCGGCCAAGCCATATTTTGGAGGTGCGACACCAATACTCGGTTCGTTTGCTACTTCCCCAAGTGTTGGCAAAACATTACTGAATGATCTTACGTTATCATCATTAGATGGCAGTACCACTAACCTTTGGTTTTCGACATTCGACAAAAGTATATTTTGATTTGCTGCTCCAATGTTGTTCCGATAGGATTATCTCGAACTAGACCATTTTTGTTAGTAGCGTCGCCAGGGCCAATTAGTATTATTTGGGTTTTGGCCATCGGTCACTTCAGGCCTTTGCAATATTCTTGCCGCTGGCTGTGGCATTGTGTGGCCTAAATTACCAACATCATTCAAATAAGCAGAAGAGGCTGTAGGTAAATACCCCATCATTGCCTGACTTCCTTGCAACGGAAACGATTGATTCGATGGTCGTGCCCTGGAAATGAGTTCGTTCATCACGTTGGTGATCAAGGGCCTGATCAATCCCGTGAGATGATTCACCAAATGGCTGGCCATGTCATTCTGTTGCTCCTCGAACATTCTTTTCATGGTAACCACCAACACCGGGTTTGGCTCCAACTCTCTCCTCTGTTCATCTGTGAGATTCCATTGAAATCTCCACTAAATTCTCATCTTAATTCTCATCCGCCACTGCTTGGGCGGAAGATGATTCAGATCGGACTATCCTTTCATTACCGTGCTACAAGGACTGATTCTCCTCGCCAGCGGCATTCTGGGGTGTTCCTGATTCCTTTTCTTCGCTATTGCACTTCCTCAAATCGAATCACAATGGGCCACTAGGCGTACCAAAAAAATGTTTCATCGACAATTCCCCGTCGATGAAATACTTTTCACTGAAATTTGCTTTTCGGTTTTTATTAAGGGGAGACAAGAACGTACATGCTTCGTTGGAATCTAACTCATGACAAAGTACAGAATGCTTTGTTGAAATTTAATCAACAACAAAGTGTGATAATAGAGAGATACAAGGTTAGAATTTAATTGACAGCGAGATGTCTAAAACTACGACTAAAGTACAAGGATTGGAGGTATTTAAATTGCAAAAAAGTAAAGATAAAGATTAATTTGCATGAATGTTGTGTTCTTTTATTAATTGAAGGGGGCCTTGTACGAAAAGTGCATTTAGTGTGTTCATAACCCTTCTTAGATAGTTAGAAATGGCGGTTCCACATGAGGGATACCAAATTTTAAAGAACAAATAACACCATTTCGGTAGCCATTGGAAGTTACTCCACGAATGGATATGACATAACCATCGACGGTTATCTTTGTGTCGCTTGCTCATTGTTGATATCAATGACTTTGTCAAGAAACTTCAAGACTTTCGTCAATAACTTCACGTTGTGTTGTCAACGGCTTCATTGACAAATTGTCAATTCCCTTCAAGTTACCAATAATTCCATTCATAAATGACTAAACTCTGCTCTCATCGACTAAGTCTATCACTTGGTATAGACAGGCACATCCTATCAACTATCAACTATTATATCACTTTGTTGGCAGGGCATGGTAGCTAAAGCTCAATGCCATTCCCAATGGAGAGATATCTCAAAAAGATGAATGCCAAATTTGAACCCGAGAACATACCTAACTAGAAAGATGTCATTCAAGAGTATGCCAATTAACTACGTCAACTAATAATCTGTATCATATTAATTATCGAATGCGTACTTTTATTACACTAACATCCCCATCTATGCATCTATGTGGCACTAGCATTATTCAATTCACGGTTCACTCTTAGATTTAGACGGGCATGTTAGTGTAGTGTTAGCCCATCGTGGGTTGAAGGCATACCTCACGTGCACAAGCGCATTCTTAGACAGTAGATCTATCTATCTATCTATAGAATAGTTAACCTATAAGACGAGATCGATCGTACTCGAGTCCATGCTAGATGTTTAGTATCATGGTACGTAGCTACCGCTCTACGGCGAAGAATAGAATTTTAAGATGAATTGGTACAAGACCAAGTGCATCGTCACCCGCTCCATTCATCGAATTTCTACCCTCATCGACTCCCATCCCCTCCAAGATTGAAACTTTCCCACTTCCAACGATGATGGCGATTTTGGGTATTGCGAAATTTGCATCGTGCATCCGACCGGCGAGAGGGTACGTGTAAATAGCATCGTCCCTTCAGCCGTTTCTCTCTCTCTCTCTCTCTCTCCGTCCCTTGCCTGTGGAAATGAATGGCGGAAGAGAATGGAGAATCCAAGATCAGACAGTTGGGCTGATTCTCTGCCTGCCTGCGTAACCCACCACGAGAGAGAGGGACGGCGAGAGAGACAGAGGGAGCATAGAGTAGATCGCCAAATTTTAACAGGGAGGGCATAGTGAGTGACGAAACGTGTCTTCCTATATCCGCCCACCCACAGACATTGCCATGACCGTCCTCTGCTTCGCCCCCTTATAACCTCCTCCTCTTCCTCTCCTCCCTCCACCCTCCCTTTCTCCCTCTTTCTCTCTCTCTCTCTCTCTCTCTCTCTCTCTCTCTCTCTAGAACGCATCACAGGCACAGACGCACGCTCACGCGCTCTCTCTCTCTCTCTCTCTCTCTCTCTCTCCCTCCCTCCCTCCCTCCCTCCCTCCTTGTGTTCCCGTTCCAAATGGCACCTGCCCAAGAACTGCCGCCGGAGACGGAGGCCGTGCAGCTCGGGGACGCCGCCGAGAAGTCCAGGGTCACCGTCGTCGGCAGCGGCAACTGGGGCAGCGTCGCCGCCAAGCTCATTGCGTCCAACACCCTCAGGCTCCCTTCCTTTCACGGTATCCGTCTTCTCCCCGCTATTTCTTTATTTCGTTCTTTCGTTTTCTTGATGTCCTCTCGACCCTTTTGAATGATTCGACCGTAAGGCCGTGCATATTCCCAATAGTGGCATTCCATCCTGGTGTGACGGGATGCGGATGGAATAGTTTTATTTGTTGCGATTCAGTTTTAGGAAAAATTGGTAGAACGTACTGTGCATAACGGGAGATGCGGTTGATTTGATTTGTGTGTGGCGCTTATGTCGTGTTATGTTCTTGGATCGTTTCTTATAAGACTCTTCTTTTTTCCAATTCTTTGGGCCTTTTTAATGATGGTGTTCAGATGAAGTGAGGATGTGGGTATTTCAGGAGATTTTGCCGAGTGGGGAGAAACTCACCGATGTCATCAACAGTACCAATGTCAGTAACCGTTTGTCCCTTTCTCAAGATCTCCCTCTCGATGTTATCCTGCGTTTATGCGTGTTTGTTCAATGTCTGGGTAAAACTATGCTTCCTCTAACAGGAAAATGTTAAGTATCTCCCCGGAATTAAGCTTGGCAACAATGTCGTTGCTGATCCAGACCTCGAAAACGCAGGTATTCAGTGATAATTCGGTTCATTTCCTAAGAGTTGATGGAATCCCGATTTCTCATGCTTTGGCGGTTTTAGTCGAGGGTGTGGAGATGGACTATAATGGGGTATTAATACGATGCAGTAAAGGATGCAAACATGTTGGTGTTCGTGACCCCACATCAATTTGTGGAGGGGATATGCAAGAGGCTTGTTGGGAAGGTGAAGGAGGGTGTGGAGGCGATTTCGCTCATCAAGGGGATGGAGGTCAAAATGGAAGGGCCATGCATGATCTCGAGTCTGATCTCAGAGCAGCTTGGGATCAACTGCTGTGTTCTTATGGGAGCCAACATTGCGAATGAGGTAGCTAGTTGGATATCTGCTTCCCTTTTCACTACAAAGGTCTTGGAAGCAACATGTTCTCTGTTAGGCTCACACGAGTCGTGAATTTTGGCAGATTGCTGTGGAAAAGTTCAGCGAAGCAACAGTGGGATATAGAGAGAACAGAGAGATTGCGGAGAAGTGGGTTAAACTTTTTAGCACTCCATACTTCATGGTCTCACCTGTGAGTACAAATCATCTGTCTTTTTTCTCCTGATAAGTGAAGGGATGTAGGGCTGGATTTGTTATTGATGTAATAATATCCGGTCATCTCGATGCTTGCAAGATAGATGTAAGTATCTTGAAGTGGTGAGCACGAGGAGGAACCATAACATCTAGAAATATTAGTAATTTGCCCCTAGTAATTTTATCTAAATATGCTAGTCTTGACATCTAATCTTAGAAGAGATTGTTGATAGACTTTCCTTTGCGGGACAAATAGGTCCAAGATGTGGAAGGTGTTGAATTATGTGGGACACTGAAGAATGTTGTGGCAATAGCAGCAGGTACGAAATGATATTTCACCTCTCGCTTTATGTCGAAAGGAACTTTAGTAAAGACAATGGTGGTATGAATGTACAGGTTTTGTAGACGGTTTGGAGATGGGAAACAACACAAAGGCAAGTGGCTGAGTGCACATAGTTCTATCATGTTCCTCGACGATGTCATTTTTATACAGTGACCTAATTGGATACTGTGCATCTGACCTTTCTTTTACCTTGTGAATCATATATGGGATTCATTTAGGCTGCAATAATGAGGATTGGTCTGAGAGAGATGAAGGCCTTTTCGAAACTTTTGTTTCCGTCCGTCAAGGATACCACCTTCTTCGAGAGCTGTGGCGTGGCTGATCTCATTACAACTTGTTGTAAGATGA
Source organism: Eucalyptus virginea (assembly GCA_014182375.1). NCBI lineage: Eukaryota > Viridiplantae > Streptophyta > Magnoliopsida > Myrtales > Myrtaceae > Eucalyptus > Eucalyptus virginea. The sequence goes on along the minus strand of CM024523.1, from coordinate 29,413,813 downwards.
TAAATATACATCATTCCCTTATTGGGGTAGTGAAATTCATCTACAACGAAAAATCAATCTTTACTTACAGAATGACTGATAACTTTTGGCAGTGGGAGGAAGGAACAGGAAAGTCGCAGAGGCTTTTGCCAAGAATGGGGGGAAAAGGTTTTGCTTTAGCTTAGCATAGCACAGTTATCGACTGGTTATCAAGATGGTTCTAACGTTGTTGCTTATCTTCAGGTCTTTCGATGAGCTTGAAGCAGAGATGCTGCAGGGACAGAAATTACAGGTACAAGCTGAAATTTAATGAACAAATTTAAAGTGCTATGGTTTGCAATGCTTATGATTATTTGTGTGATAGTGAGTGAAGATGGATAGAATTGAACGGCTTCGAAGTGAAGATTAGGTGAAAATTCAGACGTTTTTTTGCTTCTGCTCTCTCTGTTTTCAATGAAGAAAGAAGACCAGCATAGCGAATAAACGAACATACCTTTCCCCTTCTGCTTGACATTCTTAGTTTTCAATGTCTTACATGATCATTGCACTTCAACGCAATCATGCTGATATGCAGATCACATCAGTTTTCAAAGTTGAACTCGGCTTTACTGATTGTATCTTTTAAAAAAGCATCGATTTGGGACACGCTCATTGCACTTCAACGCAATCATGCTGATATGCAGATCACATCAGTTTTCAAAGTTGAACTCAGCTTTACTGATTGTATCTTTTAAAAAAGCGTTAATTTGGGTCTCCTAATCATCCGATCTATACTCTTTCCTGCAATTATGTTTCAGGGCGTGTCCACGGCAAGAGAGCTTTACGAGGTTCTGAGCCACCGTGGGTGGCTAGAGCTGTTCCCACTGTTCGCAACGGTGCATGAGATAAGCAGCGGGCGTCTCCCACCATCGGCCATCGTCGAGTACAGTGAGCACAAGCCTAACTTTTCCCTGGTACAAGACTCTGCTCAGTATTACTAACTCTTTCCAGAGAGTAATTTGGTTATATCATATGCAGATAGGTGATATACCAGAGAGAGAGAGAGAGAGAGAGAGAATCCATAAGCAGTGTCTTAGGAAAAAAGCTTCAGTTTCTGCTGAAGGCACACAGATGATGATGACATATGAAGAATCAAACTACTATGTACCCTTTTCCTTTTCTTTTCGTTTCATTTTTTCCCCCTTTTTGACCCTTTTTGGGATACTCCTCTTCAATGCAAAAGATGCATTTACACATGGTACAACAAGGAGAAAAAGAAAGTGGAATACGAATTACACGAGAGTTATCAGTTGAAATCTCCTTTTTGAACACCCATCTCTCCAATTTTCATTAACCTGCAATACCGGTTCCTGTTCTGCATGTGTCACCATTTCCAGAGCTTATTCTGCGGCTTTTCTCACCATGAAGCCATCGACAGAACTTCATCTGAAGCGCAATGTGAAAGCTTTGATTAGATATGGGTTCGATGCTATTGCTGACTAATCGAATCATTAAAGTTCCTAACAGCTTGATAAAGGGATTTCTTTTTTCCGAAAATAAATGATTTAAAAAAATATTTGTTCCAAAATAATCACGGAAAAGAAATGCCCAAGTTACCTGTTCCATTATGCCATTGGATTGTGCCCAAAAAAGGAGGAAGCGTCAGCTCAAAAATCAAGTCAAACACACAAGAAAATAGCATATTTTAAATAGACCCGCACTCACAAACGACACGGATTGAAGTTGCTAATTTTTGAAAATGCAAAAATCACGCATTCTCATGAAAATATAAGACCGTTCGTATAAATCAAAACAACGATATTATATTATTTTCAATTCATTTTTATGCAGGCTTCGTTTGTTCTCTTGTACTTAGCGATGTGTTCAAGTTGACGATCTTCGCTAGTTGACAGATAGTAGATATAAGTTGTGATCATAAGGAGTTCATAACTTTAACCAAATTATTTCCATAAGAAAAACTCGAATTAAAGAATTGCATATTGCAAGGAGTTATTCCAAATTGAACTTTAGAGAAACATTGCAATTAAATGCACTTTATTAATATGTGTTAATTTAGAATCTCAATTATTAAATCTATTAAAATACTCGTATTTTAGATTATTCTCGCAGAAAAGCAACCAACGTGTAAACTTCTCTGATTTGGACTAAAAGAAGAAGAAACAATAGTTTAGGAAAGGTTAATAAAAATCATGAGATTGATTGAAATATATTAAAGATATGCTTTTCCTCTTTCATCAATCTTACCATTAATGAAGCCTCGATGAGGGTTATTTTGAACCATTTAAATTTTAGGGTGTGTTTAAAGATATCTGAGGAGTGGAAGAAATAATAATTGTTATTATTATTATTATTATTATTATTATTATTATTATTATTATTATTGCTGCTGCTGCTACAATTGGATATGTCTATGACAATTCAAACTTAACTATTCAACAGCTCATTACCTCTTTTTAAATTTTTATTTATTCTCTCTCAAATACTCATTAAAGCTTATCGACTCATGAGAATTCGATTCCTCAATGATCAATAAAAAATTATAGAGATGAAGTTCGTAAAAACAAAGCACGTGTGAATTATAGTTTCGATGAAGTTTGAAGTAGGAGCTTCTGCTCTAAAATTTTCAACTATTACATCCTCTAAACATTCATTTCGTTGCTATTGTTAGCCCTATGTTGTATATCCTATTAGCATGTTCAATGCATAAGATTTTTAATGGATAACAGAATATTTTCATCACAGCTTTTGAAAAAAATATCTCTTTTATCCTTTATTGCTGTAAAAAAAATGAAAATTATAGAAATGAAAGAGAACTAAAAAGAAATGATTACTCACGATGTTTTTTCTAAAGGGTTGATTGATGCAAAAAAAGATCGATTAACAAAGATACCTGGAAGAAGTTATAAAAGGAAACAATGTCTATTGCTCATCAAAGGAAACGATTAACCTAAATCTTAAGTGATTTTTTAATTTTAGCAACAACAAAAAAGTGATTTTTTAAAAATACTTTTTATTGATCAATCATTTTTTGCATAAATAAACTATTTATACATTGTTATAGAAATCAAAGCTAAACAAGAAAAATCTATCAAAAAATGAGATGAAAATATATTTTCAACCCCTTCAAAGCCACATGCATTACACATGCTTATTGTGACATTGTGAAATTTCACCCCATCTTGATAATATGAAATGAGCATTTTGTCGACGCGCTAATGGTCATTTTACTTTTAGTTGGCTACTCACGAGTTGACTAATTTATTAGATAAAGCCGTTCTCGAGAATTTGACCGGAAATTGACTGCTCGACAATAATAATCGGCAAGAGTCAATATAACACCATTATAATCGATTAGTGATCGGATATAGGTCGATTCGACGGAATCACGTAATTGAATTGCGGGTAATTCTGCTTGATTGCAAAATTCGTTTCTATCGATAGTGCACTTGGGATATATATTTGAAACCTTGCGATTTTTACGACAATCAAGAATTATTTACAAGTCGGAGATGCACAAACGTGGATTGAAAATTATCGACCACGGGTCAAACGTGCTAAAATCACTAAAAGTTACCCGATAAATTAAATTGTACTAAAATTGCATTCGGTCGATTTTAATCACGAAATTGAATTCGGTTTCGGGATTTAGACATTCGAGCGTGTCACAATTCATTTATAGGATGCCGTCTTATCTTTCGGAGAAATTCCTTCGACCCCGGAATTTTGCGGAAAAATCGATTCGGACAAAAAGAAATAAAAGGTGTGATTGGATGACATCTTGACATTAAGGATGAAGACTTTAGGGTTGGCCATGATCATTTAGATATTTCCTAAGGCGGCTAATACCTCGACTTTCTTCCCCTTCTCTTTCCTTTCCTCTTCTTGCGTGCGTTTCTTTCCCCCCCACCAGCAGACTGCCCATTTCCCCTCCAGCTTCTCCTTCTTCCTTCTTGCTGCAGCCAACCTCCACGTTTCTTCCTCTGGTTTGTTCTTTTTCATTCTTGTTGCTGCCGCAATCACCATCCCTCGTTATCCAGCAACCTCTTCATCACACGCCCACCAGCAGAACAGCAGCACCTCCCGTCCCCAAATTCCCCTCCCCTTTACTCTCCTTTTCACCGCCAACAACCCACCGCAACGCCAGCCCCCTTGCTCCATTTCATTCCATTTTTCTGCCGTCACAACGCCACCAACAGCCTCACGCTTCCGACGCACCTCCACCAACATCAGCCGGAACACCACCCAACATCCCACAGCCGCACCACCAGCGATCTCAGCCCCCACAAGCAGCCCCGACCTGCAAAGCCCAGCAACTCCACAGAACCAGAACCGCCCCTTCAGCCGTGAGCTGTAGGGCTGGTTTTTAGCCCCGGTTGGTCCTCCGTTGGTGACATCGTAGTCATGAGATCTCACCGCCTTCATGCCACCATCGTCATGAACCCGTCGCCACTCTAATCCGGTGAGTTAACTCCCTAATCCTTGATTAGGTTGTTAATTGGGCTTATGGGGTTAGATTAGTGTTAATTAGCCTTAAATGAATTAGTGTTAATCTAGATTAGTTAGATTAGCCTTAATATGGATTAGTGTTAATCTAGTTGTTGGATTAGTACTAATGAGAGTGATTTAGCTTGGTTTAGTGGATTTTTCCCGGATTAGTTTGTTGGACGCTCGCCATTTGCCATTTTTGTAGGGAAAAATATGTTGCGATTTTGAGGTTAACCTTCAGTTATGACATATATTTTGCTCGAGATTTAAGAATGAGATTTCAGCTTTGTTATTTGCAAAATAGAATCTCGGATTGTGCCGGAACTTGTGACCTTTTGATATTTCTATTTTCAAAAAAATTTCTTCACAAAAGTTGTTCATCACATCTTGTAATTTAACATGTTCAAATTTCAGATCAAACAGACAAATTTTAGATCTTGAACCAGACTGATATGGTGGGCGCGAAATGTGATACCTTTTAGCTGGCCCTGCCGTTAGCAAAATTTAGGGTAACTCTGATCCCTAAAGGTTGTTGAGAGGGTCAATAGGAAATGGCCACTAAGAGGCTTGCAATTAATAGATTTCCTGAGGCCAAAGTTGGTAAGGAAATTGTTTATTATTTTTACTATCCCTGTATTTGTTTATTGACCGAGGATTTATTTAATTCGCTTCCGCATGTACTTAATTGAAAGAAAAAAAAAAGGGTTGGCAACGCGTCTTGAGACGTCGCATTTTCAATCGACTACTAAGAGATGTGCTCGCGCTCGGGGTTCGAGACGTGACACTTATAAAGTTGAATGGACGAAAAAATTTCTATCTTTCGTGAAAATATTTAAATATTAACTTTTATCGATAATTAAAATATTTTTTACTAATTAATTCTTTCAAGCGATATTAGAGATTATTCTTAAAAAAATATTTTTAAATCATTCATCTTTTACCAAAAACAATCGGACCAATGGTGCAATGATTTAAAGTGTAATGTAAACTTGTATTACTCCCAGAGGTCGGTGGGATTATATATAATTTTCTAAAATAATATATAAATGAAAAACATAGGCCACCATCACTAATCACAAGAGGAGAAAAAAAAAAGCGCAAAAAGCCATAAAAAAAATCCTAAATTGTATCCATCCTGTAAACTTTTTATCTAGCGACACCAAAAATTTTAAATTTATACCTTTACAACATATTCACATTTCGTAAAAAAATCTACTTATATGTCTCAAATGAACTAAAGGCAATATCATGGAATGTTGGTGGAGAGTAAACGTATCAATTTTTATGTTTTAAGAAAAAGTTTAGGATAAATGTGCAAAAAAGTGATTTTGAGAAATTTTTTTATATTTTTTTTGTGGCTTTTTCTCGAATATAAAAACCACCGCCTTCCGCGTTGGCGGTAATCCGTGAGCACCGGGGTCACAAAAATCGGGGGAGATAGAGAGAGAGAAGTGAGTCGCCTCGTCCGAGTCCAGTCTCCCATCACCGACTCGTCCCGAGTTCCGAATTCAGTCGTTGCATGCGATGCGACCTCCCCGTCCCGGCGCCGATTCGTCTCCCTTCCCGAACCTCGGAAGCGCGGAGGTCCCCGGCGGCGAGCCGGCGAGGTACGTCTCGGCGCCGGCGAATCGCGCCTCTCTCTCTCTCTCTTCTCGGTCCGTCCTGTCCCCTTCGCTTTCCGCACCGCCTTTTGATATTTCTCTTGGCGCGGCCGCGCCTGATTCGCGCGGGCTCGCCTGATTCGCGCGGGCTCGCCTTTTCGTTTCGATCCGGATGGGTTTGAATCGAGCGCGAAAAGAGAAGGAAAAACGGTAGCTTGCGGTGAGTGCGGAATGCTGATGAGAAAGCATCTTAAAAGTGAATCTTTTTGTCCGTTCGTTGTCTGCGCGCGCTTTTTCTGGGGCGGCGACAGTTACCATCCGTGCAATGACGGAACGTAGGTAGGTTATGGCGAGGTTTCGTTTTCTGTTCTGCCGATTGCGGTGATCGTTTAGGTTTTTTTTTCTTGCGGATGAAGTTAGCTAATCTGATCTGTGGGGATTGGTTGTGTCTTGTAAGGTGCAGTGGTGCGCCTCTAGATTTCTCCGTCGCGGCCGCGTCTGATTCATGCGGGCTTGCCTTTCGTTTTGATCCTGAATCGGTTTGAATCGAGGGTGAAGAGTTCAGAATGCTGGAGAAAAAGCATCTGACTAGTGAATCTTTTGTCCGTATGTTTTTCTTTTTTTTCGCGACAGGTACCGTCCATGCAGTGACAGAACCTGTTAGTGTCTAAGCCAAAGTAGATTATGGCGAGGTTTCGTTTTCGTTCTGCTGATTGCGGTGATCAATTAGGTTTTTCTTGCTGATGAAGTTAGCTAATCTGATCTGTGGGGATTGGTTGTGTCTCTAATGTGCAGTGGTGCTCCCTCGTTGCGTTTGAAGTTCTTATGATGGCTTCAATTGATCCGGAGGAGGGGAATAAGGAGGGGCCAGATTTTTTCAGTTTTTATGCTCACGGAGTAGCCGAGTTGCTTGGAGGGGAGGATGATTTCCCGCCTTTCGCTGAGGACGACTCCCCGTCGTCTCCGGGGAAACCGGGAGAAGCCGCAGACAAGGGTGCAGATGCCTCTGGTTATGATGGGAAAAGGGGTGGCAGTTACTCTACTTCCGGTGTGTTGTTTGATGATGCAATAGCTCCTGGTTTTTCAGATACAAGGAGAGAGCGACTGAAGTCGTTTCTTAGGCTGGCCACATTCAACCTCTCTCGTGAAGTCGACAAGGTATATCTGGTTTCCTTTTCTGTGGCCTGAGAATTCGAGTAACACAACAAAAGTCAGCTTTTGGTTCTTCCTTCACTGTGCGTATGTGGGGCAGTTCATGGTGTTGATCATGCCAGCATAAATGTGCTGTTGGATAGCCTGGATAATGTAGTTAATCTGATACTCTTTGAAGCTCAGGCTCTAGTGTTTGCAATGGAAGCATGTTGCTTATGGCTTTCAGCAGCAGTCATTGTTCTGTCTAATCTGTTATTTCTTGAATATGGTGTGCTCAATGGAAAGAGTAGGATGAGCCAGTGATGCTATTCGGTTAACCAGTAATATTTAGCGAGTCCATGACCTAGGTGACATCTCCAAATTTGTGTATGGACAGACAAACTCGAGACCCTAATTTCAATGATTTAGATTATATGTTTCCACCTCCACTTTTGGATGTCCTTATGCTATCCGTCTATAGTAGCACTTCTTTCTCCCCCCTTTCCTCTCTTTCATTCATGGCTTGCAGTGTAGAAAGGCATGTAAGTCGATTCTGGTGCTCAGCTGGAAGGGAGGAACTCATGTTAAGCGAGAAAGAGTTCTAAATACTGCATCTCAACGAGAAGTTTGATTGTCTTTGGCCAGTCAATCTGCTGAAGTATCTGCTGAGTTAATAACATGGTGGACCCTGTTGGCGAAAGCTTTAACAAAATTTCTAAGACAACTATGTTTTAAAATTATTCATTCAAAGCAAGGATCCTCAAGGTTTCATGGCTCCCTGCCCCTACCTTCATTACTGAACATGATGCATTTATATGCTCTTCTGTGTGTGGGAGATGTTCTTCCCTTTCTCCTTGTTTCTTTGCATAAAGAATGAGTCTTTCAACTAGCTGGATTAAGTGCCGTGTAGTGTTGAGTTAGATGAATCGCACATCATAGCCCTAATTTGGACTTGGAAAATTCTTTGCTTATTGATTCAGATGCAAGAGCCAGTGTTGAAGCTGCATCAGTTAGAAGCACACTTGAGAAGCAGAAGGCAACAACCCACTTGCTCGGCTACCTCATCTGATGGTGATGTAGTGGAACGTCCCCATAAAAAGATAAATATATTTTCTTCCTCTTCCTCAGTGAGCATTTCTGAGCACGAGAGTCGTGATCGACCTCAACCAAGTGAAAATGTACTTATTCTTCTGGTTTCTTCTTTTCTTCTCTTGCTTTCATATCCAAAATAAGAAAATCTAACCAATTCTCTTATGTGGACTTTGTTCTGTTCTGTGTCTTAATCCAACACAGGGTTCTGCTGGTAAAAACAACGAATCAAAATTTTCTCAAATGGATTTGGTAGAAAAGGATAAAGTTTGTGCTATTGAGACAAGGTCTGCTCCATGCCAAAGGCCACAAATGTCCAAGGTCCAGTTACTTTCTATCTTGCAATTTTTCTCAGTATGAATTTTTTTTTACATTTTATGAATCTTCTTGTGTTTCCTCTTTTTCAGTCTCTGCACAACAATTATAGATCTAAAAGTGAAGGGGCAACAGCACCTCTTTTGGGTTCAAATGAGGCAGCCATTAAAGATGATGGGGATGTAAGGAATTCTTTCCTTAATTTTATCATATTATGCCGATAACAATCTCATATTGATCATATGCACACATCCGTCCATGGAAATGGAGAATAGCTTCCCTTTCCTGCAAAAAAAAAAACTCCTCCCTCCTCCTCCTCCTTCTCCTCCTCTCCTTGTTAGGAAATTCATTGTTGTTAAGGAGAATTTAGTTTTATACTCATCAAAGAAAGAGTATCTACAGTGAAAAGGTGACATGATGTCTGGCACGCTAAGAAGTCTCTTATAATATGCCTGCTTGTTTATGAGGAATTTATTAAAGACTTCATTTAAGCTAATACTTCCTTTAGGTCAATGCTGATCTGCAATTTTTGCTGGGAAGTGACCATTCACGTCTTGACCAGATTCTGAAGAAATACTCTGATGAACACTCTAGTGAAGTAATCTTCTGAAACTCATTCTCTCCCTAATGTGAATTCTCCGTATCTACAAACTGTTGTCAAGGACAGTCAATTTTACATCGTCAGCTTGATGCTGGCTCTTTTTCTGGCATGCATGGTGACATAACAGGTTTACTCTTTTGGTGAATGTTCATAGCTGGAGCATATGGGAAAGCAGCTCGAAGATCTTCTTAATGCTGTTATGTCCAAGTTCAGGCAAGTGCAATTATATTTGCATGGACTTAATCGGTAGATTTGGAACTGTGATTGCTTTAAGATATGTTTTGTTAAGTTTTTGAAATATTGTGCACCAAGAACTAGCATGAAGGAGTAGGTGGGCCTAAGGTAGACCTGCCAGACATTCACAAGAGTCCTCTTTGTAATTAAGTTTCACACTTCCTGAGCAGACTGTCTCTCACTTTCACCTTGTGAAATTTAGATGGTCATTGACTTCTTCCTCCCCTCCACCTTTGTTCTCTTTTGTTTTTCATCCTTAAGTTTGGGATAGGCCCTAGGAGGTGCTCATGACAGCACATGAATAAGAAAAGTAAAACGGAGGATGAGGGTAATCTTTGTTTGATAGTATCTGTTTGTCCTAAATGTGTGGTATCAATACCGATACCTGTGATGGTGGTGAACTTTGATATTTTGAAACTGGAAAGTGGCTGAATGATTTTTATACTTGCTTTGGTTGCTTATTAGAAGTTTTTTTAAGTTGGCCTCTAACGGGGATACTGGAAATGCCATTTTCAGGCCAATGACCCGTAGAGAAAAGATACAGCTTCAGAAACTAATTCAGAACCTACCGCGAGACAATCTTGTACGAGTGGTGGGAATTCTCGGACGTAGCAATAGTTCAAAAACCAATCTCTGTGATGATATAACCATCGACCTAGAAAAGGAGGTAAGACCGGTCTTGCGACATAAGTACGTGCAAGAATTGATATAGGCCTCGCCATACTAATACGAAAATGCTCCATTTCCAGGACAACGGGACACTCTGGAGATTATACTACTACGTTCGAGCGGTGGAAAAGGCGAGAAAACTTTCAGCCGTTCAAGACGCGCGAATCGACTCGAATGCAAAGGTCTGAGACACCTGCTCTTCCTCGAGTCGGTCCTTCATCCAAAGATGCCACTCATTGCACGAAGCTACAGAGGAAAAAGAGGCTCTTGTGAATAATATTTTTGCCTAGTCGGTTTCTTTTCCTGTTTTTCCGCTTTTACTTGGGATAGAGATAGATGCACGACCGTTGTGCGATTGAAACGCTAGGGGCCCAAAATTAGTGTTAGTCATTTTGGGACAGGAGCTTCCTATGGAAGCCTCTCCTGGTGGAAAAAAAGGTTTTTTCACGTCATCCCCCTCTGCACAGTATTACGGCCACCAATTACAGAGTCCGATATAGACTTTTTGACGCGGAATTACGAATTACTACTGGGACAATACTTCCAATCTTTCGAGTTTGATTCAAAGGGATTACTGTAATTGTACCAGGTCATACGTGCATGGTGCAGCACGAAGCGCAATGTCTCTGAGCATAGTTTTGAAGACTTCATCTTGAGATTAGTAATGCTAGTAAACCGAGCTGTATAAATAAATCGATGTTTCAAATGTTGTGATTCCTCCGACCAAAAAAAAAAAAAAAAATTGCTGTGATTCCGATTTGATGGTGGGGCGCTGTACTATTCTCATCTGGAGCATCGGCGATGCAAAGTCTGTAATGAGAAATCTGGTTAGGATGGGTCCAAATTATGCTCGTTTTTCACAATAGATGTATTGAACGATGAAGCTCTCTGTTCCTTTGAAGACCTGCAATACAAAGTGACCTAATGTGGTTAAGAATTTAGGAGCGAACATAGTTTGCGTGGGCGGTTTTCACCTTGGAACCGAGAACCGTCTTCTCAGCACTGCTTCTGAAAAATGGTACCGGAAATTGTCCGAGGAATCGGGCAGGTTTATGGAACTGGTCCCGCACTACTTCTGAAAAATGGTACCGGAAATTGTCTGAGGAATCGGGCCGGTTTATGGAACTGGTCCCACAAAGCTTTATACGATCGTACCAAATTTGTACGATGAGGATTTCTCATTAGTAGCTGATTTAAGACACATCAAACATCCATTAGCTTTGTGGCCCAGCAAGTTGTGGTTCCATTCAACCTCAAGCATTTTATCAGTATACAATTTCGAAGGCAAGAGGACAAAAGTCCAAGAAGAAATATCACTTCTAACACGCACGCACTGATATGGTTGGATCTAAAAATAGAAACATATCAGATGATGTTATACTGCATGAGGTGATGTCAAGTAGAGCTGGGATGCCGCCTGGAATCACTAGAAACCGCCTAGGACTGTTGCTTTGGTGTTAGAATGAGTCGGCAAAGCTGCTGTCACGGATGCGACCAAAGGGCTTCATTCTTCGTTTATTGAGGTTCTGTTTGGTAAGTTTCCTAGGAACAAAACAAAGAACAGAAATTCGTTTGGTAAATGTTTTATTCTTGGAAACAAAAATCTTTTTTTTTTTTTGGAAATAGATTTGGAATAGAATTAAAGAATAATAAAAAATTACTTATTATTTTTGGAAACAATCCCTAGAATTGAGTTTAATTTTCTTTCTTTTCTCTGCTCTTTCCTCTTCTTCTCTTTTCGTTTCTTCTTTTTCTTCTTCCTTTTGGCCAGTTGCTGGCTTCGGCCATAGTCGGCAACCTCATTGCCCCCAACAATGCCAAGCCATGGCGAGGCTCGATCCACTAGCTAGCATGAGGCTAGGCCTTACTAGGTCAAGGCAAGGTTGAGCCTCACCAGTGGCCTAGCAAGGCTGAGGCTCGTGGTGGCTAGGCAAAAAAACCTCGTCGAGAGAAAAGCAAAAGGAAAAAAGAAAGAAAAGAAAAATATAATGAAAGTATTAAAAATTAAAAGAAACAAAAAAAATTAAGAATCCTACAAATCGCAATTTTATTCCAAGAATAAAAGTTTTGAACAGTTAATAAATATCTTCAAAAACTCAAAAATTATTTCCATAAACAAAATGATTACTAAATGTACCTTAAATAGGCCGTGAGCTTCTCTAGTATAGGAAAAGAATATTTTTAAAAAATACATATATATATACACACACACACACACCAAGTAGGTAGTTGTACACTTGGAACGGGAACTAGACCTATACGCACCGGTTGCAATAAATTGAAACAGGACCGGTCCCAGTTGGAACCGTCGGTTCAGTCCGGTTCCGGGCGGTTCCCGATTTTAGAACTTGAGTTGAGACCACAAAGAAAATAACAATAATATTATAATGAAAAACTAGAATAAAGACGTCTGGGTGGTGTAGTCGGTTATCACGCTAGTCTCACACACTAGAGGTCCCCGGTTCGAACCCGGGCTCAGACACTCTCTTTCCCTTATGTTTTTCCCTTTTCCATTTTTTAAGAAGCTTTTTTTCAGACATATTAAAAAAAATAAAAATGAAATTTGCTCCACCCGAAACGCTGCGTTTCGTGTCGTTCAGGTCACCTTCCCTTCCCCATATATCTCTCTCTCTTTTTCTCTCTTTCACTCCGATCGACTCGGTTGGGGCATCGAGCTTTGCTGCTTTCGCTGCCGATTCCGCCCTCGAGAGCCTCTCTCTCGCCATTGCTTTCGCTTTCACTGCAGCGATCTGTACTCTCGTCGGGTAATGATGTTCGACTTCCTCATTCCTTCTCTCTCTCTCTACATACATAGACGCGCGTTCGCGGTAAGATCGTTGATCTTCTAATGGGGGGAAGGTGGAAAATTTCACCGTTTCGCAGTCGATGGCTAGAATGGGTCGGTTTCTTCTCGCTTTCGAACGATTTGGGTGTTCGAAAAATGTGAAATTGATTAGTAGAGTGGACTGCGAGAGCGTGCGCTGTGCTGGGTGGAGGCGGCGAGGCAGCGACTGTATTCGTCGTTGGATGTGATTTACAGATGGGCTTAACTTGCACGGGAAAAGGGAGGTTAGGGTTTTGTCGGATTGGGGATTTGTTGGGTGAAAGTCAAGTCATAAAGTCAGGATATATATTGCTTGTAGTTGCTAGGGTCATCGGTCGATGAATTTGGTAGCTAATGGCTCCGGTCCGCATTGATTGTAGGATGGTCAGTTTCTTCGTTCTTTTAAACGATTTTGGGTGTTCGAAGAATGTGAGATTGATCAGTAGAGTGCGCTGTGAGAGCGTGAGTAGAGGCTGCAACTGTATTCATCGCTGGATGTGATTTGCAGATGGGGTTTAAATCGTATGGGAAAAGGGAGCTTAGGGTTTAGTCGGATTGGGGATTTGCTAGGTTAAAATCAAGTCGTCAAGTCAGGATATCTATTGCTTGTAGTTGCTAGGGTCATCCGTCAATGAATTTGGTAGCTAACTCGCTCAGGTCTGTGTCGGTTGTAGAATGGCCGGTTTTTTCTTTCTTTTGAACGATTTGGGTGTTTGAAAAATGTGAGATTGATAAGTCAAGTGGACTGTGAGAGCGTGAGCTGAGTAGAGGCAATGGTTGTAATCATTATCGGATGTGGTTTACAGATGGGATTTAATTCGTACAGGAAAAGGGAGCTCAAGGGTTTTGGCGGATTTGGGATTTGTTGGGTGAAAGTCAAGTCATCAAGTCAGGATATAAATATTGCTTCTAGTTGCTAGGGTCATCGTTCGATGACTTTGGTAGCTAAGTGGCTCGGTTTTTGTGTCAATCGTAGAATGGAAGGAGCTCTTTAGGGGGAATGGTTGAAAGAATTGTCAATTTCTTGCATGATGTTGTCTCTGAATTTCATATGCTGCATTGTTGTTTCCTACGATCCCTTATCTGTGTGGGATGAAGAGAAACCCTAATAGATGGTTACACTTTTTGTAAAAATTGTTTATCCATTTCGAAATGATCTTAGACTGGAAGCTTATTATAGAAAAATTGCTTGGAGATTTTCTCACCGTTTGGCAGTATGGATGATTAAAGGTCTAGTTTCACCGACTAACCATTTTTTTTTAAAATTATGGGCATTATCAGATGTCTTTGCTGCTGGCGTCTATTTGTAATGAATACAGTTTGCTAAATATCATGAGGTTTGAGGCCTCCTCTATAATGGACTTTTGAATATCTATTTGTAGGTTTATTGAAATCGCCAATGTCTAAAGAAATGGTAGATCTTCCTCCCAAGGGTGGATTTAGCTTTGATCTTTGCAGAAGAAATGACATGCTTGCAAAGAAGGGGGCTAAGCCACCTTCATTTCGGAAGACAGGAACCACCATTGTTGGTTTAATATTCCAGGTATGACCACTCAATGTCTGACCAAGTGAGAATGTTGTAAGCTTCTAACTATTGGGTCACTAAATATCTAGCTGGAACATTGGTCAACTATATAGCTTGTTTGTTCCATCTTATTGTCCGTTGCCATTGTTGTTAGCCAAACCTTGAGAATTGGTATTTGTCAGTGAACTTAATGTGCATGTGGCATGTGTGCCTTCTGGGAACATGCACTACGGGATTGTCTGATGGGGGTTTTGTTGATTTGATAGAAGTATTTTTGACGGGATAATGCTGTCAGCTAAAGCTATCAAGTTTCTTGTAGGACGGTGTAATTCTTGGAGCAGATACAAGAGCAACTGAAGGACCCATTGTTTGTGATAAGAATTGTGAGAAAATTCATTATATGGCTCCAAATATTTATTGCTGTGGGGCGGGGACAGCCGCCGACACGGAGGCTGTAACGGGTATGTATATAGACCAAACTTTAAATCTGATTGTAGTACTTTTCATCTTTTCAGGTTCTCTTTCCTATTCCTTCTGTTGTGGACTTTTCATCTTCTTAGCTAATGCATGGGTATTTGATGTCTGATTCTTTCCAGATATGGTAAGTTCACAGTTGCAGTTACACCGGTACCATACAGGTCGAGAATCAAGGGTTGTCACAGCTCTGACACTTCTTAAGAGGCATCTTTTCAAGTAATATGATAATTTAAAGTGGCTGTCTCTTCTCTCTTTGGTGTGCATGATACTAATTGGTTTAGTGGTACAAATTTTATTCAGCTACCAAGGTCATGTCCAAGCTGCTTTGGTTCTTGGTGGGGTTGATTTTACCGGACCTCATCTTCATACAGTGAGTTTTTTGGAGGAAACCTGCTACAATGAAATTGTTCTGTTCCTTTATAGTGGTTTGATTGCGAATGGTTTTAATTGTTTATCTCCAGATATATCCCCATGGATCAACTGACACATTGCCATTTGCTACCATGGGTTCTGGTTCTCTCGCTGCAATGTCTGTTTTTGAGTCAAAGTTCAGAGAAGGCCTGACAGTAAGCTGGCTTGTCATTAAATCTTTCCTTCAATATATTATTGTGCTGTCGTCTTATTCTCTAATTCTGTAATAGAATTATTGTGTTTGTATATGTAAATCATATAATTGTAGTGGCCTTAGTGGCGAAAGTGGTGTTATCGGTTTTCTATATATTTTTACATTGGCTTGAATAGCTAGTATTTAGGGGGGAAAGGCGTGAGTGTTAAGCGATAGCTGTGTTCGCTGGCTGATTAGTTTCCTGTGATTAATGAGATTTGGAACTTCTTGCTTGTTAATATATATGCATGATGTATTTTAGGAGCACAAATTTCTTACTACTTAAGCTTCTTTTGGTTGGGGGCGGGGGGGAAGTGTTATGGAATACCGTATTGGAGTTACAGATTTAACGCTCCAGTCTCGGTAGCCCTCTTGTGATCATTATATCTACTTCTCTTGATTGTTCTCCATTAGTTGTTTGATGTGATTACTTGCGCATCCATGTTCTACATGTGAGGTCCAACTTGCACACTAGGGAGTTTAAAAGTATATGCTTCATTTACATAATGGATAAATTTCTTGACAGTTTAATCTTTCATAGAAAACAGTTGTCTAGCGTTGCTCACTTTGTGTCCACCATATTTAGATTGTATTCACCTGAAGTAGATCAGGAATTATAATGTTTTTTCCCTTGTGCGGGGCACATCATTCGAAAGCTTGACTTGCAATAATTTACGGTCTAGATATGATGTGTTTCTTGAGCAAGCCTTTTTGAAAAGCCAAAGTTAGATCTTAGATTTTGTGTAACTTTTGTTGAGATATTTATATACTTGGATTTTGAACTTCTTGTGGATTATGTTATATTTTACTGCAGAGAGATGAAGGAATTCAACTGGTAGCTGAAGCTATATGTTCTGGTATATTTAACGACTTGGGAAGCGGAAGCAATGTGGATATTTGTGTGATAACAAAGGTTTGTTTTAACTGACCAATCATTATTTATCTCTCTGAACTTTGGTTTGCCTTTCCATATCGACCGACTAATCTCCTCTTTTGGCATGGTGCAGGGGCACAAAGAGTACCTCAGGAACCACCTGTTGCCAAATCCTCGGACATATGTTAGTGAAAAGGGATATCCTTTTCCTAAAAAGACTGGTCAGTGATTTTTTTATCGCCCACTTTGTTCATTGTTCCATTAAGCTTATGTTGAAGTGGTTCTACAATTTAAACAGCTTTTAGGATAATTATGTCTTTCCAGCTTGAATTCGTCTCTTAAGTATTTTTAAGCGAACTAAAAGCTTTGACCCCGTCCATTGTCAGGGTAGAATGGAGTCTAGGTTCAAACGAACAATCCAATCCCCCAACCCAACCGACCTTCTTGTTATTCACATTAAGAACATATAAAACTCAAAAAGAAAAACAAAAATGAAGAAGAAGAAAAAGAAGAAACCCTGTTCTCAATCTGTCTTTCTTTATATATTAGGCAACTTAATTGTATAGTCGGTACAACCAATGTTGCATTGTCTGATTTTGTTGGCGATTCATTTTTACAGAAGTTCTCCTGACGAAGATCACTCCACTGAAGGAGAAGGTGGAAATAGTAGAAGCAGGAGATGCTATGGAAGAGTAGCCTTGTTTACAAGGCCATCTGGCTTAGTTTTTGCAACAAACATTATGCATTTTCTCTTTTGGGGTTGGTATGCTACTTTAGCTTCATGGATGTTTGATGAGAAAGTAACCAGAAACCTACTTGGCTCCAATTGCTTTACTTGTCTTTTTGCATGAAATGGTACTTCACTAGTATCATCATCATCGCGTGAATATTGAGTTTTGATATCTCTTTGCTAAATGGTACTTTACTAGTATCATCATCATCGCGTGAATATTGAGTTTTGATATCTCTTTGCTACTGGACATAAAGGCTTCGCAACGCTCACCTATTTACTTTGGGCGTGCTTGCTGGATTTGGAAATCTTTGCATGTCTTTTTCAAAGATTATGGCAAAATCTCTATACTCCGTTACCCGTAACATTTATATTTCTCTCAATTTCTATTCTTTTATTTCTCAAAAAAAAAAAAAAAAAAGAACAGAAATTTATCTGGTAATGTAAATTAATTTTTCTACTCTCTGGAATAGAAAAATGGCTAAGGAATAAATTTGAATAAAAAATAAGTAAAAAAATATAGTTTTTTTTTTCTAGTAAGTTATTATTACCCATCATCAATCGCCGCCAATGCCATCCGCCACTGAAATCACCTATCGCCAATGACTGTTGCCGTTGACCGACAGTCGGCCGTGGCGGTCGGTGGCGGCAAGCGGTAGTGTCAATGGTCATTAGTGGCGGTTGGCAACAAGCGAAGGTTGGTGGTCAACAATCAATAGTCGACGACAGTAATTAAGAAGAATAAAAAAAAATTAAAAAAATTCTACATTACAAATTTTTTTATAAATTATATTAAACGTGTTTTTTTATTGAGAAATTGTTCTAGATAATAGAAATAGAAAAAAATTATATCTAAAAAAAAATTATCTTCCAAAATAGAATTCTTACACATTAGTGTTACAGCCGATCCTTGCTAGTGCGCTTCTCACATGTTAGTGTCACGAGCCGATCCTTGCCCGAACCGATCCTTGCCCATGCGGCCTTATGAATCTCCCAAGTCTCAACTCGTAGAGAGAAACTCTAGAGACTAGATTGTATTTACTATTCTCACACTCAACTCATAGAGAGACTCTAGAAACGGATTGTATAATGAGGGGATGAGACCCTTATTTATACAAAAACAAGACAAATCGTATCCATAGATTTCTCTTTGATCTAACGGTAAAAATTGCATCTTCCCAACTACCAAATATCTGCATTTATTACATACAAATACAATTACCGTATCACCCGCCCCTAAGAGTATTCTAGAAAACTCGAAAAAACTATACAATTACCGTATCGCCCACCCTAGGAGTATTCTAGAAAACTCGAACGCCCTAGGAGCATTCTAGAAAACTCAAAAAAACTCATCTCGGAGACACCTTTGAGAGCTTGAACTTATAGCATTGTTAACTTAATGCAAACCTAAGGGGTCATTTCATTCTTCCTCTTTGGATGGGCTTGCTGGTGTCCGCGGTGACAACTGCTGATACATATGAATGGTGGTTTTAAGAGAGCAACACTTGCATGAATTGGGTGCACATGAGCCCACACCATCCAACAGCTCACATGCACTGGGCTCGCGCGCCAGCTAAATTTTCATTTGAAGAAGAAGCTGATTCTTTGAATAGCCCACATGAATTTTATAGACCTGCTTTTGACACATTAAACTGCCAAAAAATCCTTGAGACCTACTCGAACATTTCCAGTGGTACGCAAGATTCCAGAACGCCGAACATAACTCCTCACTAGTATCATTTTGAAAGATCAAAATCTGAAAAAAAGACTTGGTGGTACCGCATACAATGTCACGTAAAGATCATATCATGTAACGCTATAGTACTCCCAACTACAACGCAACACCACAGCATGAGCGCTTAGTTGGAGAGATGAAAAAACGGGCTTTAATTAGTGGATCTCGCCTTGGCAAATGCAACTTGAACCCAACAGATTCCAGGACAGCCTATAGCTTTTAATGCATCCAATCTCAACAAAGAGTGGAGATATCCTTGGCTGCATAAATCTTTGGATTCTTCATCTAGCTAGTAATCAGAAGCGACTGTGAGAGGTTCCAGCAAATGGATCAAGGTCTTGCAGGTCTGGGCCCAGATCCAGGTCTGGGCCCAGAGCCAAATCTTAGGCGAAGATCGTCATAAACCTTGGAGACCGCGAAGAGACGAGGATCATCTTCCGGAATCTCGCGATCCTAAGAGCGCCAAAGTCAAAACCAGGTGTCATTGCTGAAGGCCTACTAGTAATATACAAGGCATTTCTTCAAAGAAACATGAAAGGCAATGAAAATCCTTTGCAAGCACCAAGTAAATGAAGGAACTGTGAAATGACAATTAAAAAGTCTCCATATGATCAATGGCTTAAACAGACTAAGCATTCTGCAGATTGATTTCTAGTCTAAGCACATAACCCAGTATGCTTCTATCTTTGATATCGCTAGCAAGATTTTGCTGTGGCAGGATTAGGTCCACATATTCAGCTGAATTCTAGTATATTGCGTCCAATCTAGGCTAGCTCATCATCAGCTCCAAGTTCATATCCTAAACGCATTTCTCATTAGAATGCTCCCTCCTATAAGGAAATGTTACTAAAACAAGGTAAGGAAAACCTCCTGCTAAAAAGGTAAATGTTCTTTCTGGAGGATCCAGTCAATTTCACAATCTTCTTTGACACTACCACCAGTACTTAAATCCGGCTTACTTTGGCACTATCATAGACATGTAAATCAAACAATAAGCAACAGCTTTCAAGTAAATCTATAATCAGGTGCAATTGAGAGGATCTGTACCAATGACACTTACTACATGCAGCATCTTGTTATATTCTTTAGCAATTTTTTTAATTCCAAAACCAAAGATCTCCTTTATTTCATTTCGGACATTCTTTTATTTAGCTCTTTGATTGAAAATCTAAAATGCTCAAGTCAAACTCTCCCAAAAGCTCATGTGGTAATAAGAAGTTATGCACTTAAGGATCACAGCATCTTTTAAGGCACAGAACTCACTTTTAAGCCCCTGTAATATGCTTCCACAGCAGGAAATGAAGGAGTAATTTTACGTGTTTGCATCATGTCCCACAAAAAGTTGGCAGTAGTGTAACCACCTTCCTGCAGAAATGTTAAAGACTACCATGATCCTGTTCAACTTAGAAGAAAGAGATAGAATTTTCTAACTGAATTCCAATAAAGCTGGGCCAAATGAAATAAAAAGAGTCCTCCAGTATCCAAGCAACTTAATGGGGAAAGGGAGATCAAATGCTAACCTTTTCTCCAGCAGCAACAAGAAGGAGATCACTTCCCATTTTGGGACTCAGGAAAAAGTTTCTTGAATTCATTTGCACCTACAGAGTAACATTATAAAACATTCAATAAGGACAAAGACAATTACCAAACACAAGAACTTAATTAGAAAATATGCCACCTCATCTTACCAGCGTCTCTTGAGCAAGTTGCATCCCCCTTGGTGTATGCCCAGTCATGGCTCCTTCCACTAGTGTCTACAAAATATATAGTCATACTAGACATCTTTTGGAAAGTAAATGACAATCTTAAAGAAAGCAAAAATCCTAAGGAAGATCGGCTAAGAAAATAGATTGTACAGAGTAAAACTAAACTTCAGATTAGCTAACTCGAGTGATGCAATAAAGCTAGCATTAGCAGTTAAATAAAGCTTATCAAGCTCACCACATAAAGTTCCACATTAGGAAACTTTCCAGAATTAATATAATCTTCGAAAACTTTAAGACCACGATCAATGTCCCCAGAATGAAGGTAACACCTGATAGGATAAATTAACGATGGTGAAATACAATGTTTATGAGTACAAAAGTTGAAATAATTGCTAAAAAGGACAACAAGTGGAGGATGGCTGACATTTACATGAGAAACAAAGTGTAAATATTGTGAACACATTTGCACCTTTTCTGATGGAAACCATCTTAGAAAAAATTTTATCACCAAAACAAGATTAGCTCATCAAGCATTCGTGAAGCCAATGTTGATAATCTAGATAGATCTTTAACTAGTCTACAGCTAATATGCATATCTTGCATTCGCGACATATACCATGCCATCCTTTTCTTAAACAATTCCTACCAGAAAAACACAAGGTATTATATAAGACAAAGATAAACTGCTTATATTCATGGTGGCATGCTTTAACACCTCTCTTCTGTGCACGCCTATCTAAGAATCAAATGTGAAGTTGAAGACAGGGTATAAATAAATGATAACTCACATGCACGTTGAACTACTAAATGTAAAATTTAGCCTTGGCTCTAACCCAACAGAAAAATAAAAACTATCATGTGAAAGAGGGTCTATCTCTGTAAAGTTGAGATAAACACCGTGAATGTCCAATGCGGTATAATATAAAACTCGCCAAAACTAGATATTCCAATGCATAAATACCTCATAATTTGCAATGAAGTGAATATATCTGGAGTTTTTCCATCCTTTCGCATCATCTCCAAAAGAGTTTCCATTGCCTATCACAATGAAATTCGAGTAAAATGAAGGAAACAAAAACTGCAACCTAGAAGACAAAATGCTAAAGAGCTAACCTAGACCAAGTTGAAACAAAATTTGATTTTACTGGACTTAATAAAAAAGGCACTTAACTCGCCAATAAGACCACAATATGCCTTATATCAAGACTGTCAATTGAAATATTATGATCAGTAGATAAGTGCGAGGTTTTGATAGTAATTTGAAAAGGGTAGATAAGGATTTGGGAACTAAGGAGATTGTCTCTTTTTGCTCTGTGAATATAGGCTCCATGAATTTGCATCAAGTTATGTCAGTGAAGATGTATAGCCTTTGCATTTTCTATTTTCGTCTCTCTTGCGATTCCTAAAATCTTAGCAACGACTTTCATCTCCACTATCCAACTAAACCCACTGAAGAGAGCCCAAAAATGTCACATCAAGAGTCTTATTGTTCAACGAAACAAAGAAGCATAAAAAAGTGCAATTCATCAGCCCTTTGCATTTTCTATTTTCGTCAATCTTGCAATTCCTAAAATCTTAGCAACGACTTTCATCTCCATTATCCAACTAAACCCACTGAAGAGAGCCCAAAAATGTCACATCAAGAGTCTTCTCGTTCAACAAAAGAAAGAAGCATAAAAAGTGCAGTTCATCCACAAGGCAGTCAGCTTCTTTATGATACCTAATCAAATAAACAGAAAAATCTACCTCCACATTCCGTAGATCCGCAAAGGCATGAAATGCGACATGATAAACTGTCAATTGCCGAATAACAAATCCCCCACGCCTGTGAACATACTCAGCAGTTGGTAAGCTGTATAACTCTTCTTCCGAAACACCAATCATCACATTTTCTGCTACATTATTTGATGCTTCAACTGAAGACCACCCTTTAGATTGCTCAACAAGCTCAATAATCTATTTTGCAGAAAAGTGATGTCAGAAACCTTCAAAAACTAACAGAACGTCCATGAATATGAATGAGAATATTATAAAAAAGAATTACTTTGGCAGCTGTGTCCTCCGCCAATGGTGTCTTGTTCTTGTGAGCAGTTATTAGTCCAGCATAACAGAACTTGTTTAAACCAGCTCCTGCTGCAGTCATATCACGAACAATTGCATAACTGCACAAATGGTAATACATTGTTATGTTCTTCATAAAGATAGCTTTACTTGGGAAGAAGTTAAGAGGTAACAGGCTCAAATCATAGAAAACAACTGGCTCAAGGCATCTTTTTTGAATTTGAAAATACTTTTGATCATCAAAATATCTTTTATCTATCCTTGCAGTAGACTATAGAGCAGCCAATTCACTGAGACAATGAGCTTGCCTCGAGTATTAAGCATTACTACAAATTATTTGCCATTAATTTATCAGATTATTGACTAGACTTCTCCATTTGACCCGACGAAGTACATAAGCAGACCACTGGGGCAGTCCACAACCAAACAAGCACAAACTTAAACAGTAAGACATCTTCGCAAGGTACTAAAAGAAAGAAAACGTCTTCTTAGAAAAGAGTTTTTTGTTATACATTTAGTCATTCATCAATTACACAGAAGGGAGAAGTAGAGCAATGATGAATTACTTTTCCAAGAAGAAGATATTAAAAGTAAGTACCATACACTCGATCTAATCTTCCTGCTGCTGCACATGCATTAAGCAGACACACATAAGTTTGTCCATTTGGCTTCACTTCATATTTCTTCATTTCTTCCAAAATCTAAACCCAAAAGAACGACATAAAAACAAAGAAACTAATTCAATCATAAGTAAAGGGCCAAGTATCAAAGTCTAATGAGCACCGCCAAATATCCTTAGAAACATAGAAAAATATACCCTAATTGCTTGGTCTGAGTTTCTGCATTTTCCACACGTTGATATTAGAAAGTTGTACAAAGGCACCTACAACATTCAACCATCAACACAAAGATAAAATGGTTAGATCAATCAACCTAGACTACTAATCTCAAAAATTCCAAATGTGAAAAATGACGTTAAATATTACAGTAAAGGAAGCCTTAACCCTAATTTAGAAGCCAACCTCCCATAAAGGTGATGTCAGCAAACTTAACATGATGTTTTCCCTATATTCAGTGAAGGTGACATTAGCAGACAAAACTGTACATGAGGGTCACACGTATGAAGTAGGATACTTCATGGGACACCCCCCTATGCTTACAGGTCTCCTTTTTCATAGATAGATCTCCTACCTTTGACCTCCCGTTCAGAGACTTGAGGTCTACCACACTTTGCCGAGGTGCACTTCTTGAAACTCAATGATGCTGATCAGTACATAGTTTGATAACAGCAAGTTAGAGGAAATTCCTAAAAGAGGAGTTTCCATGTAATTTTGCTAAAGGGGGTGTATCTACAAAAAGTAGCTCAGTATATGCCACTAAGAAGGTCAAGGCTCAAAAGACATTTGCAAAAACTGGGGTGTGAGC
Source organism: Eucalyptus virginea (assembly GCA_014182375.1). Classification (NCBI taxonomy): domain Eukaryota; kingdom Viridiplantae; phylum Streptophyta; class Magnoliopsida; order Myrtales; family Myrtaceae; genus Eucalyptus; species Eucalyptus virginea. Next base: position 29,389,748 of record CM024523.1, on the reverse strand, counting down.
AAAACTCGACTAGATTAGAAGGGATTGTACAGTCAATTGATCCCATAAGAAAAGTACCTCTCTGAACACTGGGACAATTGGAAAAATATCTGTAATAGCTGATATCTTAAACAGCCGAACGCGTCTCGCTAATCAAACAATTTGCCAAAATGACATCCAGAAAAATCGACAGAAGCTTTTGAGCAAAACTGAATTAGGGGATCCAATTTCCAACATCAGAGTCTCTACTGATGGATTTACTCCTGAGATTAAATCGAGGTTTCTTTTTTCTCGTGATCCACCTAGGACTAAAGTCTTCTCAACACATTGATTAATTCTTTAGTAATGTTGTCGCCCCCAAGGATTGGAAGGAATCATCACATTCAGCAATCCCACTCGCTCTTCCCATTTTTCTAATTTTCTCAGTGGATAGAACAAGAGATGGGTATGGACGAAGATACACTACATGGCCACATAATTGCCATTGACAATCAACTTATACCCATGTCGAACTTACGCGACCCAGAACTGTCTAGTCTAGAATCCATCCCTGCCCATCTCCTATTTGCAAAAGCACTGATCTTCACCGATTACAAGTTCCAAATTACAATGTAGCGAAACACGAAAGAGGAGAGGAAAAACACAGAAACATACATCGGGGACCAAGCCCATGGTCTTCATTTCGTCTCTGAAGAAGAAAGCGTCCTGCAGCCGGGCACCCCTCATGGTCCCCACGATCAGCGAGTGGAACACGTCGCGCGTGGGCTGCACCCCGTCGAGCATCATGTCGTCGTACACGTCCCTCAGCAACCCGTACCTACTCCGGCGACCACAGATTTCGGAAAACCTCGAAAGAAGAAGGAAGAGCAGAAAGAGAGAGAGAGGCTAAAGAAGGCCGTACCTTCTCTGAGCGGTGAGAGAGCCCAGGACGGTGTTGTACTCGGCGGAGTTCTTGGCGTAGTTCCTCTTCTCGAGCTCCGCCGCCGGAGCGGCGTAGTGGCGCCGCCCCAGCGCGGCGGCGGCGGCGGCGGCGAGAGGCGGAGTCCTCGGCCCTGCATTTGGGGAAACGAGAAGAAGGGATCGGAGGAGCTTCAGCTTCATCATGGTCTCTCTCTCGACAATGGCGGACCGGTCGAGGGACTGTTGCGCGTGTAGCTTAAACCCTTGCGACTTGGGAGTGGTGAATAAGAGTGGGCCGGTCCGGGCCGACAGGGCCTGCACTAATTGGGCCTGGATCCTCGGCATGGTCCAATGGCCTTACACGGTCGTTTTGTTGGGCTGTGATGGTGAGGTTTTGGGCCGGTCAAGCGAGCCCATTGAAGATGTTGACCATCAAGAGCCCGCGGGGCCCTGGGCTCTTGCGGCTTCGAATTGAGAGATCCGAGCCGCGAGATGTGTTTAAGGCCGGACGGGGGTGGCATCGGGTCCAACGGCTCAGATCGCTCGATACACTTTGGGATAAAACGGAAGCGAGGCCTGCCCCCTCTAAATCATGGCGGAATCCTTTTCATATAGGAGCGAGCGAATGACATAATTTCGGACCAGATGCGGGAATACTACCGGAATTAACACCACGATGCGAGCAATGCAAAAGAGACGGTCGTCCAGACGAACTAATAGCTACATGTTGACAACGTACCCAAGATAACGAGTACTTAAATTTTGATGTTAAAGAGTAATAATGAGATCCTTTGTCTATGCAAATAAGTAATTATAATCATCGAATCACGTGTCCCTATACAAGATATCTTTTTTGGGGGGTTAAAGTGCACACGTCAGTTATATTATACAAAAATTTCACATCGATATTGATGTGATCTTGAACAATTAATATGTCATAATTAGGCCATGCCGGTTTAAACTTGATAGGCTTAAGACTTAAATTCATTCTTGGTCTTATCTCTGTAAATAGGCATTGAGCTTCTGCCGTACTCTTTCAACAGCCTACAATATACTTCGATCTTTCACGTCGAAGAAAAAGAAGGCAACTTCAACTAGCGGGCTGACCAAACCATTTGCAAAGTAACTTTGGTTGAACTGAAACACAGAAGAACTTTACTGATACAACCAAATGGATCAGATCATCCCAAACAAACCACCAATCACACGATAAAGCCCTAGATTGCCGGCGTTTTCCTCTGTCTCGTCAGTGTCAGAGCTATCACAACACGAGGAAGAGAGGCAACATCTGACTCTGGCAAGAAAGGATTGAAACACCAAACAAACGTACGTATCACTGCGCTCAAAATTATTCACTGGCATTTTCGTATGTGCCAGAAAAACATGTAACAACCCACTTTAAAAAAGTTAAAAAAGTTCGTAAACATCTTTCTCCCATCAACAATCTCTTTGCCCTCGGCCGTTAGCAAATAATCGCGATAAAAAAATAAAAAAGAAACCAATAGAATTTACATCAAAACAATGTACACAGCAACAAATAACCTAAAGATATTAACAACTTGTGCTGACTTCATTCCTTCCCTTTTAAGTAAAGAGAAGCTAACGTTTAAATCAACAAATGAAAGATGAATTCTGACTGACGGGAGACAAATCCACACAAAAGCGAATCCGGTGCCTAGTAGAGCTTTATTCTCGTTTGGATAGGGCTTCGGCAGATGGGACACAACTGCAGGTCTTCTCCACACTCGCAGCATGTCTGTCGCAACATAAAGAACGGCCAAGGTTATCAAGAATGAAACCTTTTCCACAACACGACCAATACACACCCAGCCCCAGAACCCAAAAAACAGGGGAAGAGAACTCGAGAGGAATAAGTGAAAAAAGGTCAAAATGAACCCACCTGGTGACCACAACCGAAAGCCATGTCTTTTGTGTTGGTGAGGCAGATGGGGCAAATCTGCACGCAATCCCATATAAAGAGTGACTAATCTCGAGCAATGATGAACAATGAGATGGACAATGATGCATGTCTAGTCGTCACAAGAAGACTCGTAAAAGCCTCCAGGTTATGTACAAATCAATGCCAAATTAATAGCATCAAGCTTGCAAAAGTTTTCACATCCATACAAGAGCTGTAAACAACCTGATTGGAGATTTTTAGCGGAGAAATAATTAAAATCAAGTCGCTGATCACTGTTTATTATCTCATGTCAAAAGACCAAAAAGCACGTGATCATATCGCTTGCAGAAGAAATTTCGAAGAAACAACACTTGTTGCCTGAACCATGCTTTAACGTACAATTAAATGCTGATCCTACCAGCAATTCAGTTTTGCAGGTCTATTCACCTGTTTCCCTCATCTTAAATTAGGACAATCAATCAGAAAGCTAAAATCAACTTCGAAAATCCAGAACTGGCAGCTCCATGAGAATTTCAAAATTTAATTTCATACTAAGTGAAGGTGAAGGTTGCCACGAGCATTTATTTCTTTCCACATGAGAGGCCTTTCTTTTAAAACTAACATTTAACCTTAAAGGTATCTAATAACTGTAGACATTTTAGTTTATATTTTCATACCTGGTTATCATAAGTAGAAGTTGTGGCTGGAGGAGTAGCAGTAACATGTCCCTTACTTTCATAATAAGGCTCGGCACTTGGTTCAAAACTCATCGAACGCGAAGTCTTTGGGTTACTGAAGGATGGGACACCACGTGGTGGAGGGAGAGCAACCCGCCGAGGAGCATTGCCTTTCCGACCACTGCTCATCCATTGCCAAGAAAAAAACAGTTGAAAATCACATAAATAGTAGGGGAAACTCCTATTTCAAGGATACTCAACAAGAAAGCGAATTGATTGTTACCCCAATATATTAAGTTCAATGGTTGCTTTGTACTGAGAAGGAATTTCCATCAAGGCCGCCAGAGCAAATTCCGTTTCCTTCCTTGAGGGTGCCACATTCTTTGACATTATTTCGGTGAAGTTGACAAACTAAAGAAAAAAAAAATCCAGAAAATTCCCCGTTAGTTACCTTTATTAACATACTAACCAGCGATATTAAAATAATACAGTCAAGCTCCATATCACTTGCCTGGAAATTATCAAAGGCTCGAGATGGAATATTGTCATCAAATTCGTGCATCATGTCCCAAGGCCCATCTCCAACCCCAACCAGAATAATAGAGAGAGGAAACTTGCTGCAACAAACGAGGATACAAGATCACATATGGTTGGAAAAGGAAAATATTTTTAATCAAGGCAACATGTTTACCACATGTACCTTGCTTCAACGATGGCTTCAACAGTCTTCTGCTCCTGGGGACTTAGCCTCCCTCTGTCGGTATCAACACTTCTTGTCACCTGCAGAGAATCTAAATCTGCATGAGAAGAGAAGTCCCAAAGTTTGGCTATGCGACTCAAACTGCATATATAAGATTTTTTTTTTTTTTTGGGGGGGGGGGGGGATGGGGGTTGGGGGAGATCATGTAATACACAAGCAAAAATCATATAGAAGACCTTTTGTAAGATAATGTTTCCAAAATGAATTGTCAAATCAAGATGGGAATCACGAGTGGAAGTTTAAATTAAAACCTATGTGACTTCAGAGAACAAAAATAAAAAGGCAGCTCAGTTGCTGCAATTTTAAGTGCTAAAATCAATGTTTCCATCTTATTTGATGCCAAGGAATCAAAATCCTAAGGTCCTCATAGCATATGGAATAGATTAGTTGAATGATTCCATTAAACCACAACTCTGGTGCAGATTGGTTCTCAACTTCAAAAGATTTTATTTCATTCCTTATTAAGAAGAAAGATAACAAAAAGAGCTCTCAAATGCACACCAGCATAAAGAATGAAATAACATTGGGGGTCTAAATTGATGCCTGTATACCTGTCCATCCGCAATTATCAGCAAAACATGATATTGTCCACCACTCTGCTCAACAATCGTCATGGCCATCTCAATGATAGGAGCAAAAGATGTTGGCCCTACCATACAGGAAAGAGAAAAGGTAAGAAGTATAATCATATCGAGCAATGTAAGAAGGCAGTACAAGAGTGTTTAAATATGTCCAGGCTTCAAGATCAACAGATTCAGAGGATACTCAGCTACATCAGAATAAAGTGAAGAGCCAGAGAAAGGAAGAAGATATCACAAGGGGACAAGAACTGTCAGTCCTACCTGCAAGCCTCAAATGGGGCACAATTTCTCTGTACCGGCTCATAACTTCCTCAAACCCATTGCAAAATTTGTCATCTGGGTAGAAGCTGAATACATCTTGGTCATGTGTTGAGGCTGATTACATAACAGAAGAACTAATTATCTTTCACAATTTAGACAAGCATGTTGAGGAGAGTAAACAAAAGATGACGGTGTACCATCTCCAAACCCGTAACATGGAATCAAGTTATCCTCATCAAAAGCAGCCAAGGTTTTGCCAATGATTGATATCGCTTGTTCGTAGGGATTAAGACCATCTCCAATGTGATGCAAACTTCGTCTGTGGAATGATCTTGCCCCTGGCCACAAAACCATGTTGAGGTGTTTAGCAATAATATGAAGTATTCCGCCAAATGCATGATCATGTGTACAGGGACGGATGTAAAGTGCAACCTGTCCATTCATTGCTCTTGGTGAAATCGATACCAACAATAAGATTGGAAGACTCCAGGCCGGCCCGTGCAAGTGCGTCTGTTACCTGAAGAAGTTTAACATTTGACATTACATTTCATCGGAGCTAAAAAAGTCAAATTGAAAAGCAAGATTGAAAGGAAAAATAACTATGAGGATTTTCGATGTATTCACAAATGACACAAAATTGAAATCACGTTCCAAACAGGCTATGTCCATGATGTAATTGAATCACTGCCAACTAACAAGATAAGAGGAGCGAAATGAACCAGCTGACCAGCCAGCAAAGGTCAATTCTCTTGTGCAACCAATAGCACTAGACGTTTATGAGAAGAAAAAAATCTTAGAAAAATATTCAAATTACACTAGACAGAAGTCAGCATCGGATGAAACTGCTGTCTTGTTCAAAAAAATTTCCCGGCTTATTCCATGAATATAGGGCTGTGAACTGAAGAAAGTTGAATACACTCATATGATTGAATTGCGAAGAAAACTTCACCTCATCCAACGAATTGTAGTTATCCGCAATTCTTGAATACCTTCTATCTAGCCTCCTTCTATTATCACCAGCCGGGCCGCCGTGGGCATATTCTTGCACATAGGCCGGCTGAGCCGGCGGAGGCGGATAGCCGTGAACATCTTGATTATATGGTGAGTGCGAATACCCGTACTGCGGATTCCATGAAGAACTCTCCCTCAAACTCGCGTCTCTCGAAGTCGAACCTCTAGCCCCCATAACTCAAAAATCTACAAAAATCACAAACAATTCACCGTCCGCAAAACCACCTTCTTCCTCCTCAATATAAGATAAGCCTAAAAAAGAACCAACCCTTTAAGACTCTAGAACTACCCGGAATAAAAAAGACCAGAGAAACAGAACGAGCAACACAGTTATAACTGCTCCAAGCTGAATCGGTCCTCTTTCTCAGCGAAAAAAAACTTCCCAGAAAGTTCTCAAGAGCTGCTCAAAGCGTGCAAGAAAGTCAGAAGACGCAGCCGGAAAGGGTGAACGGTGCAATTCTTTGCTTCAACCAACAAAAAGTTCTATCTTCTTCCTTACTTCTCTGACGACCGCCATCCCGTGCGGTATTTACCCACATGCGCTCAGAAAACAACAGCGGCGGCATGCGAAGACCAAATTGGTTTCTCACTCCTCGAACAGATGTATAATAAAAATAAAAATAAAAATCGACCTTTCTTCTTGTTTTTTCAACGGCAACCGGACTGGACCAGCCCACAACGCATGCCAAACGTTAGGTCTCGACCCCAGAGGAAAAAAAAAAAGGACTCCGAAAACGAACGGAACCCATCGAGATCGAAACGACGCACGATCCTCCCGGCTCCAAAGGTGCGAGCTTTAAGAAAAAAAAAGGGACGCGACGGACGACACAACCGCAAGTAAATCGGAGAAAAACAGAGAGAGAGCGCAGGCCATTGACCGGCGGTCGTGTCGCAGGAAGGATTACCCACCATCGATCGGAGAAGAAGGAGAAGAAGAATAAGAAGATGGTCCCTGTGACATCGTCGCTGATGCTGCGGATCGCCATCAAACTAAGCTCGGCAGGTGGAGGATGACAGCTTCGATCATGGCGGACTCGGGATTTATTTGAAACGATGATGGAACGATCTTTTCACACTGGGAAGCAATAAAAAAAGGAGTGCAGAAGAAAGGTTAGCCGCTTTCTAATCCAAAAAAAGAGCACACCTGATTGGCTGCCCCGTCAAAGCGAAGAGGTATTTCTTGGAAGTTTCGAGATTGCCAAACCAATTAGTTAATAAAATATATCATATTATCGATAGCGTTAGCAATATTAGGGATGTTAGCCATATTTAAAGATATTTTGGATATTTTTTCTGATTTTCTATATTTATTTTGACTATATATATATATATATATATATATATATATATATATATATATATATATATATATCTGATTTAATTTCTTTTTGTTTGCTCTATTTGAACATATAAATAGATTCTCCGTGTATCTTTTTAGATATACGGAGATATACTAAAATCTCTCAATTCTCTTTTCCGATATTATTTCTAACTGATAGTAATTTATGCTTAAATATTTTTATAAATGCTGAAAATTATTTTTCATCCGTTTATTTTTAAATCATTTATATTCTACAATATAAAGGTTCATTTAGTAATGTGTCAAACCGTGCCTATTTTTATTCTTTTGTTTTCTCGGGAAAAAAAATAAAATCTACTTGGTAACATTTTTATTTCTAAGAACAAATTTGTTCTTGGGAATAGATTTAGGCAAAATCAATAAGTAAAAAAAAAATAATTACTTTTTTTAGTCTTAGGAACAATTACATAATGAAGCCTTTTTTTTTGTTTTATTTCTTTTTATTATTTTCCTTTTCTTTTTCTTTTTCCTCTAGCTGCTCATTGGCCTTAGTTAAGGTCGACAACCTTGCCCTACCAAGGTGAGTGAGGATCGACCTCACTCAACCACCAACGAGGCTCCCCCTTGCCCGACCCACGAGATCGGTGTCCCCTAGCCACGGTGAGGCCAACTTCCCAATGGCAAGGCAAGCTTGACCTTGCCCAGTCATAGGGAGGCTCTAGCGAGATTATCGACCCCCATCTAGCCTATTGTCAACCATGGTTAAGATCAGGAATAAAATGACTGTCAAATGAACCCTAAATATACCTTAAGTAGGACATGTTTGTTTCGATAAAATTATATGATTTATAAAGCATTTTCTAAAAAATGATCGTTTATATCACTTTAAAAGAAAAACGTTTTCATTAACAATAACACTTCATGGCTAAATATTTTTATAGATAATGAAAATATTTTCTATTCATTAATTGTATGAGGCGATTATTTATTTTTGAAATGATATTTACTATATCATTCATCTTTCATAAAAAAAAAAAAAAAAAAATTGCACTCTTAAATTTCGTTATTATAAACTTTTACTTTGCACGGTGGCAGACACATACTTTTTTATTTTTTTTTTAAACTAACATTTTCGTGTAGAAAGGTTTTTACACTGGTTCGTATGGTATAATTACTTGTTGTTGGTGGGTTGACTTATTAAATGATCTGCAATGTTGGTGCAGTTTTATAAGTCACGTTGGTAGCTGTCCACTATGCCCTGTTGGGGGAACGTGCATCATGGCGCTTTGAAGAAGATAATGACTTTGTACCCCCGCTCACCGTCCATGTCAATAGACAAATTAATAAATAAAAGTGGGTCTACCTTATTTATTTCGCAAGCCCATTCGAGCTAGCCTATCCCGACTAACGAGTCAGACTCAACGAAAAAACTTCAAAATCTTATCAAGTGGAGCCAGCGCATTGTTAAGATCCATCATAGCTATTAAATTTTGAATTTTTGCCGACCTTTATTCATTTCCACCCCTCATTATATTTTAAGGAAAATGATATATATATATATATATAAAGACTAAGAGCATCTCTCTCTCTAAGTTTGTAACGAGCGTAGTGAATTTGTGCGAATATTGAAAAAAATTAGTCGAATTAACATTTTCATGCGTCATCATTGCGTAATATATCTGATGCAACGGATTAGGCTATTTACCTGAGTCCTCCTCATTTTTTTAATTTATTTTTAATTGTCCCCTGACTTCAGTATTTCGTTCCTTTTGCGTGTCAACATCCCTTTTGCTCGTTATGTGTCCTTATCTCAACACGTCGAAAGGACTGTTCAGCAAAATAGGTAAAAAAAGAAAAAGAAAGAAAGAAGGAGACACATATTCAAAGACTCGAGCGGAAGTCTGTAATCTTTCGCAATAAAAAAACATTTTCAGTCCCACCCAGAAAAGTATTGACTAATTTATGCAATTACCTCACCAATTATTGCATGGTTTACGAATGAATGAATCCCATATCGACCGTCAATTATGCAAGTCACGTCATAATGATAATTTGTAAAACATATAATATTTTATCTATATCTCTGTACTTTTTATTTTTCATTTGTAATTTGATAACCGCTTGGATATCTATGATTCCAATCGAAGCAAATATTTCTCCCTAACCTGGTTAATTATCCACATGCGAATATTATTTTGAATTAACGGTAACCGACCAATCGTAGTTTATGTCGAGATCGCAACTTCGAGGAGCGATAGCTCGAGTCGAGTCAGGGACAATTACTATTTTTTTTCCTCGTGTTTTTTTTCTCGCTTAGATTATATTAACTGAGAGATTAACCGAGAGTGACTCTTCTTACACTTTGCTAATTAAAACGAGATAAATTGAAAGTGACTCTTGCCACTTTGCTTATCAAACGAGAGAACGTGAGATCACATCAAGTGGATAATCCTCGTGATTTGGCACCTCTGGAAAAGATGTGGCTCAAGAGAAGTCGAAAGTCGACGTCGTCGCTCGTTCATGTGGCTGGGAATTCTCGTAGAGCTTGTTTATAGTTGTAAGGGAACGTCTTACGTGCCCCACGAAAGTGATCGTAGAATTTGGTACTTAGTTGTACCCCCTTTAATGGCGTCTCCAATCGAGTTACTAGCCGATTAATTAGTTCCGAAAGTTTTAAAACGTTGGAGGATGACGTTTCGAAGGATTGGCCAATACATAAAGGTCTCCAAAGATCGGCGAACATTCATGGGGTGAGCATTAGTCTCAAGTCAATCCCAAACCAACCCAACCCATCTGGTCTTGGGCTGATCCTTGATTCTAAAACCGTTGGATCATGTATTGTACAGATTGATCATCAATCCTAGGACTTTAGGATTTGTCCAATCCTATAGATATTATATGTAATATATGTGATATATATCATGTATGCATCATATATATTATATATTTTTATTTACTCTAAACCCTTGTGTCTTTGCCTTTGTTATTTTTAATGCAATTTTACCATATAAATTAGAAAATAAAAACCCATCCCAAATCAACCCAAAAAACTAAAAACCCTCACATTGCTTGCCGCTCACCTCACAAGTGCAGCTTAGCTCATAGAATCGCTCGCCTCTCTTGGCTAGCCCTCAAGAATGCAACTCAACAATCATAAATGCAAATTTATGTTGTTACCTTATCTAAGATTTATAGTTAATATGTACCAACGTTGATATTTAATTGTTCGATGTCGCATTGTTAATAGACATATAAATTGAAAATGTATGTTTGTCATTTCAATGCAAAATAACCAATTTGTCTGAGTTGACCTTGGAACTAAATTGGACCTATAAGGTTGGTCTAGTCCTCAATCCCGAGTTTAACAGGTCAGTCATTGGTCAAAAAAATGAAGGACCATTACTACGTGAGTTAATCCCTAGATTAGGTTTGGACTGACCAAATTCATTCCATGCTAACCCCTACCCGAAGGGGTGGTAAAATAGCATTGATTTGCACTTTGAAAGCATGAATGGGTCGAATTAAGCTTCTATTGAATCCGATCGCTTAGTATTAAGGTAGGAAGAAGGGATCCATCCCAAGCCTCTTAATCATAATTGGGATAGTATGTTTCTCATTGGATTGTAATGTAAAGACAAAAAATAGATTGATACCGCATAACCAAACCCATGTAACTATACGAGGATAGGGAATATCCCACGAAAATATCTTGTTAAAATAGTTCTCAAAATTTTCTATTGTAAGAGAAAAGTCTCGTTCACGCACCATCGACGTAGCTATAAACATCTTAGTCTCCATCAATTAGAGATGCAAGACTGGACTCAAGACTTGATAGCGAGCTACCATAGAACGAGCCGTGGATTGCCCGTGGCAAAGAATCCATTCCTCATGCATAAATAGCTACCGGTGGATCAGAATCGTGGTGGTCGATCGATCTAGATAAGGTCCGCTCTTGCGTGATTTGAAGCCTTTGCCTCACAAATTCGAGGAAAAATTATCAAAAAATTATAAACCTATTGCAATTGTGCCAGTTTAGTCTTAAACTTTTTTTTTTGACCAATTGAAATCTAAACATTTTAAATTATTCCCGATCAGTCCATCCGACTAAAATTAGTCGGCCAGTGCAGACGTGGCAGCCGGTCGGTGCCGGAGATCTTTAATATTTTATTTTTTGAAATTTTTTTTTCCTTCTTCCTCCCTCCTCCCTCCTCATTCCTTCGGCTCTGGCGATCGGCCAAGCTTGCTGGTTGTCGGATCTCGCTAGTCGGCAGGCTCACCTCGCTTGTCGGCAAGCTCGCGCCCAGCGACGGTGAGGTGAGCCCCCGTCGGATTTGGCGAGGGCTTGCCTCACCCGGCGACGGCAAGGCAAGCTAGCCCAGTCGCCTCAGTCTGGCAACCAACCAGCCCTCCCCTCTGGCCAGTCGTCGGAGCCAAAGGATGAAGGAGGGAGGAGGAGAGGAGGAGGAAGGAGGGAGAAGGGAGAAGGGAGAAGGGAGAAGAAAAAAAGAGAAAAAAGGAAAAAAAAAAAACTAATAAAATATTTCAAAAAATAAAATATTATTAAAAAATTTCGCCAGCACTGGCCGATCAATTTTAATTTGAATGGACCGATCGAGAATAATTGTAAAAGGTTTATGACTCAATTAGTCAAATAATAAATTTATGACTAAATTGGTACAATTATAATAGATTTATGACTTTTTTGATAATTTTCCCCAAATTCGAAGCTCCCGCTTTCTCTCGATTTCAAGAAAAGAAAATTTCTAGATTCATCGGGGCAGGCTGGTTCGATTCGAGTGCCGGCCGAAGATGCGTAGCTTGCTCAAGTCAATAGACACAATTCAAATCCGGACGTTCCGATATGAATGTAAATTCTCATGACAATTTCAAAAGGAGCCGCCGCCGCTGGCCGCCCGTCTAAATGAAAAAACAAAGGGCCACCGAAATTAGGCAATCGATAGATCCACCGATTTGTGACAAGGCAGGCCCTCGTGATTAGACCTTATAAAAATTGCAAATTCCGGTCGGAATCTCTGTCCCTTCACTCCGAGTCACATGTTGTTTTCTCGTGAAACAGGTTGTTGTCGTTGTCCAATTCTTCTGAATTCGTACGCCACAAGCAAAGAGCTTGAAAGAGAGACGCAAGGATCCATCTGAATGATTAGAAAACCAGCATTATTTCTTGAGATTACTGATTCATGCTTTCTCTTCACGTCTCACTCAATCATTTTAAGGAGTTTCTTCTCTCTCTCGTTTTTGTTTTTTTAAATGATTTCTCCTTGGCTATTTCCCTAAAGAAACTCTCGATTTCAGGTCAGGTTCATGAGGTGAGGCCGTCGCCGGACGGTTTCTTCAAAGTTATCAACATCAAGAGGTTGCTAATGATACATTCGAACATAAGGGAGTTGATGGAGACGGGGTTCCAATGATAGACCTCTAACTGCCCCGATGTAAATAATTTCGAAAGAATCGGTAGTGACTTTTGAATACACAAGCAAATTTGAGACGAGTGAAATTTGAGTTTTGGATAAAGAAAACGTTGAGGTAGAATTGCGGTTTAACCTTAAAACGAGTGATTTCTTTAAGGAACTAAGGCCGAATTCTCCGGATACCATTTTGACTCGAGGGTCGAGACATCGCGACGAAAAGCATCACGGAGTTTGTGTATGTACACGTCCTTGCTTCGCCGAGTAGTCCTTCGCCTAGACAGCCCATACGGCATGATTCGAAAACCGGTCAAGCTTTTAAAAATGTTCACGAGTTCCATCATTCTTCGCAGAACATGCACAGAGCCGTCTGTCAACTAATCAAGGGAAGCAAATCAAGTTGTTCATTTAGACTTAATTTATCCGGAATTTAAAGTTCACGTGATTGACTCACCGATCACGGGGCGATGTAGCTAGGAAAGTGGGCTACTTGCCGTTCAACTGCAGAAATACGAGGTATAAACAAAAGGGTTTTTATTGCGTAAGTCAAAGTTCACCATCCCAAGTTAACGCATCGCTGCTTTCAGTCTGATTAAAGTAATAGAAGCAATGGCAGGTTATCCACATGAGGATGATCGATTAGATAGTGAACAATATGGGTTTCACACCTACGTCGTAGAATCGATTGGAAGATTTAGAGTCAACACCGAGGTGCCTCCAATGAATTATTTACTTAATGAAAGATGACGATTTGAATAGCACGAACCCGGCATGACCTATTCAAACTCGGCACAAAGTCAGACAACTTTATACTTCCACATTGCAAACCATCAAACTGGTTCTAAGAAATCGGATGCCCTCAGGATTTTGCAGAAACCTTAAAACCTAGCCACAGTGAAAGTGGACCCTGAACAGTTTGTTTCCTTCTGTGCATCCTTTAGGCCCTCTTAACGAATTGGTAGGGAACGTGAGAAGCATTGCTCAAGGAATACCTCCACGAAGCGGCTGCCTCATAGTCATTACTGCGTGATTAAGATGAGCGAGTAGCGCTACCTTTCTTTATCCATTCCTTCACAAGTGGGCCACAATATATGAATCCAACCAAGAACATGTTTTTGCATCACTAAAGCTGCATTTGATAGTCCAGATTTGAGTCTGGATAGGATAATTTGTTATCCTATCCGATGTTTGGGAATGTCCACCAAATCGGACAAACCCGGATACATCCGGATAAAACGCCGGATAAAAAATCCGGGGGAGGGGGTGGGATAAGCCCGGATTGGATAAAAAAAATTTATAAGGAAAGAAAGAACTTAACAAAAAGAGAAGATATCATAAGCATCTACGTCAAATGGATGCCTCCGCCTCTCCGATTCATTTGTCAGCCCTCTTCTTCCACTTCTTCTCCCATCTTCGCTTCTCGTAGTGCCCCTTCCTTTAGATCATGGACTTGCTGAATCTGATGACCAAGTACGTTGGACATCTCAAAGGAAGAGGAGAATATGGTAATGGTGATGAAGCAGCTGTAAATCTTTGGTATCGTTGACAATTTGGGATCTCGATCGATTTGAGGCAATGCAAAGACTGCTTCGGTGGTCACCTAAAATTCCCCCACCCCCCCTCTTTGTCATAGTCTAAAATTTACCGATTTGCGTTGCCGTTGCGCGGCGATGTTGGTGCTCGCCATTTTCAATGGTGGCCACTGCAGAGGTGGCCACAATTCCTAGATCTAGGGCTTTTCCATGGCCTTTAATTAATTGAATTTTCTATTTTTTAATTTTATAATTTAATTGAATATCATATTTATTTTTTAATCTTATCCCGAAGTGCGCCAAACACTTGATAGGATTAGATATGTCCGCTTTTATTATCCAGAGGATTTAATATCCTACTTTATCATATCATATCCTGATTATTATCCCGACGACCAAACGTAGCCTAAGTGCATTTTTGGTAACCATCCCAACAGTGTCCAATTCTGATTTTTTGTTCCCGGGAGTAGTTTGGGAACAAAATCGCGACTCCAGTAAAATTTTTGTTATTGAGAACAAATTTCTATTTTTTTGTTCCTAGAATTAGATTTAGAACATAATCAAAAAAAAATTAATTCTTGTTCCGGGAACAAATCTAAAAATCAAAACCAACTATTTTTATTCTTTTATTTTCTCTTCTTCATCCCACCGCCATCGTTTGTCGCCGTCCGCCACCGTACGCCACTGTCCGCCGTCACCACCGGTCGTTGGAGGCTCGCCAGGCTAGGGCAAGGTTCGGCAAGCTCGCCGGAGGCAAGCCCAGCCACCGGTGAGGCTGGGCGAGCCTCGCCGGTGGCCAGGCGGGCCTTGCCCAGCCCCGGTGAGGCGATCTGGCGGGGCTGGGCGAGCCTTGCCCAGCTGTTGGCGAGGCTCGGCCGATGAGGGTGGCCTCACCAAGGGCCGGTGACCGGTTGTCGATCAGGCGACCGGCCGGAAGAAGAGGAAGAATAATAGGAGAAAAAGGAAAAAAAAAAAAAAAAAATAATTTAAAAATTAAAAGAAATTGATGTGGAACAGAATCAATGAGCACGGTATCAAACACAATTCTATTCTAAAATCAAAAACTTTTGGCATTATCAAACGGCTTAAAATGCTTAAAAATTGTTCCCGGGAACAAAATAAAAAAGAATCATTTCAAATCAGAATCTGTTCCTGAGAACAGAATCGTTACCAAACGCGCCCTAAAGAACAAAACTCTCATCCTCAAGAGTGCCTTGGAGATCCCCTGAAAATCTTTCGACTAATCAAATTACCATCCCGAGTAACATCACCACCTTTGAGTTGATTAAAGTACAGATAGATGTTGAAAAAAAAGAAAGTACAGATAGATGACAGACTCTCCACATAATGAGATGATTATTCCCGATCCATCTGGATTCGCACCTCATTATACAATCGACAGGCAGAGTTTAAGAGTAAACATCGAGCTGCCGTGGGATTCTTCACACGATACAAGAATACGGCTCAAACAGTTTTGTTTTCCTCTGAACATCCTTTAAACACTCTATAACTCGACGAATTGGACTCGGGGGTGTGGGAAGTGGCTACTTTATTATTGCGTGATTAAGACAAGTGAGCGCTGCAGCGCCATCTTTCCTACCCATTCTGCTCGTCAAGTAGCGCTATCCAATTCACTACATAGCACAAGAGTATACGCGACACTTACATTTTAAAGGGTTCTCAAACAGAAGCAGAGTGGAAACTACACTATTCTAGGTTATTCACATGAGGCTACACACTATCTTAAGAATATGATACAGCTTTTTCATGAGCACTCACTGACGATGTCCTTCGGGAAGCGGAACCACGTTGTAGAAGGGTACGTTCCTTTGAGGCATGGTCCCATCTTCTTCGTCATCATCAAACTCTAACAAGTAGCTGATCAACCGAAAAAGAAAAGCATAAAAAGGATGTATTAGATGTGAGGATTGAAATTTCCCTAGGGTGAATAGGGCAACGTTCCTCAAACTTACGCCATGCTATATTTGGTGCTCAGAGAATTCAGAAATGATAGTGATACCCAGATACTTGCAATTCGCTTTATACACAAGAAATTAATAAATTTATGGGAAAAAGATAAACAAACAGTTTCCTTAAATCACCAGCTCATCTTATATTCTTGCCTAGGAGACCGATCGTAAATCAATTAGCAGGAGTTTCCGCATTTTAGGGAGTGCATGCTTATCTACAACTCCATATCACAGAAAACTGGGGATGGATGGGAGGAAGGAATATTAAACTGAATCAACGCAATACTTCGATTTACGCAGTTCTGGCCAAATTCATATCAATAACTTGAATTTCCCACCAAGATAAAACATAGGAAGAAGTTACTTACTCATCTGTCTTCCTCTGGATGTTTGAAGAAGAGCAAAGCACCAGCAACATGGACGACAAAATTAGTACCCAGCCTGAACTCCATAAACAAGTGCAACCAAACCAATGAAAAGAAAGTCACCTTTCTGGAGTTCACGACTGTTGCTTTATATAGTGCAGTCGTCCCAGGATAAACAGCCAAAACATGACTTCTTGGGGGGAAATCTTGAGCACTAGAGGGATCATTTTGCTTGGGGAAAGGAATAACATGAGACACAGGGACCTTGTATTTTCTGCAATTGACATTGACAAATCATAAGAAACAATTCTCAAGGTAAAATTCTAACTCCAGAAAGTCCTTGAACATAACATAAGCAAATAAGCCCTTCTTAGCCCATCAAATTAAGTTAATGCCTTCACAAACCTAACTATCAAGTATTAACATCAAACCTAGACAGTTAAAAAAAAAAAAAAAAAACAGCACAGTTTAAAAGGTAAAGTCGGGTAATTTAGAAAAAATTGCCTATTACCATAATATTACTTATAGCAATGTCCTTAAAAATACTACCTTTGACCTCCACTTTCTTCGTCATCACCTGGCTCCTCATCTAATACTTCGAACCTGTACAGAAAAATTAAGAGTTAGGGAAAATTAGAAGGAAATAGAACATTGATATTATTAATTAAATATTGCAGATGGTATTCCACTGTACACCACTATCTATTGACGAGCAAGACATGTCATCTGAAATTTAAACAGAGCAAGCTTTTCTGGAACAGTTAATTATCAGTTTGAACACAAGCCAAAATTGCTAAATTTATCTAAAAGGGGACCCTGTAATGCAGCTTATTTATTCCCTCAGGAGACAAACACTATAGCTCACTCCAGGCCAGCAGGATTGATAGTAGCTTGAGAAGAAGGAACTGCAGGCTCTCCTTCACCATATCAAATAAAATAAAGTAACCGTTTTTATTGAGACTACTTGATTCTCCTCAAAAAGTTGCATTAATATGCCAAGTTGCTGCAGGTGAACGCATTGAGTAAACTTTATTGAAGTCTGATAACTGATGAGAATCAGTTTAGGAAAACTGATAGAATAAGGATATCTAGGATGAAACTCGAGCATAAATAATTAAGATTATGTCCACATAATTAGTACATTTAAAAGGTGTTCCTCTATGGCCGTCTCAAGATGGAAAAAGCAAGTATGCAGCATAGAGTGGAAAACCAAATGCACACGTATGTGAACGGTGCACCTGTCATCTGAAGAGAAAGTATGGTTCAGGCCGTGAACATTGAGAAAATTTAGATGCACGTCTAATATCTTATCGTATCACTATCATATGCACAAGTATGTGAATAGTGCACCTGTCACTTGAAGAGAAACTATGGTTCGGCAGTGAATATCAAGATTCATCATGTCACTATCACTTGAGGGTTTAACTAATATTGTTAAAAGCTAATGAAAGACGCATAACAACAGAATCAGGAAGGCACTTTTTCCATCCACCAAGCTGACATTGATCAAACCAAGAGGCTTGACAAATTTAATTAACAAGCGGAGTATGTAAGAAAATATTTTCTCGTGCTCCTATCGTGGCTCAAAGACAAGGAAAATCTCTCTGGCAGATGATAAAAAGAAAATTGCTTCGAGGAGCATGGACTACTAGCACGCCTACTGCTCAAGGAAAGGAATATAACCAAATCGAGGTTCATATGCTATTTTCACTCGAACATTGCGTAGACAAACACTAAACAATTAACTTCACACTAAATAACACACATAAGGAAAAGAGATGAACCACACTCTGTTCTCTCGTGATAAATTTCTTTCAAATAAATGAGTATCTGCAGGTGGACAACCTTGAACAAGCAATGTACTTGAATGTTAAATGATTAATTATGAGGATAAAACACAGGACAGAATACAATACCAAAATGAATAACTTGCTCTTGATCATAAACTTACTCTTTTGTCTCTCGGTCAAAGTTTGTCACCTTCACAATTAACCACTCATCCTTATCAGCATCTTCTTGAACCAAAACCCTAGCCGCCACCTATTCATGACAAATTCTCAATCACAGCAGTAGATTTAAACACCCCAAATGAAAAATCTGCAAAGACAAGACAGCGAGCTCATGCCTTTTAAAGGAACGAGAATTAGAAAACGATACCCACCTGTTGGCCCTTCAAATTAGAAAAACCCTCAAGTTGGTTTCTCATGGAAGAAGACATCCTAGAGACTTCTGAATCATTCTTCATCCGTTTTCGCTTCTGATCATTACTATCTGCAAGTTGCAGACAGCTAACTGTGTCAACAAGAAGTCGAAACAAAAAGATTTCCCTAGCTGTCAATTTAATCAATAAAGAGTTTGTGGCAATGCGTCTTGCTCATCGGCTTGTTCATCAGTCACAAGCACAGCTATTAGACATATCTACAGCAAGTAGCAACTTTGAGTGGTGAGCAATGATTATCTTCAGACGAGTTGTGAACTTTAAGCCAGCACATCTCACAGATTTTATGTGTAGTTCTTACTAACAGCTGCTAGTTCTGAGGCAGTAAGACCCTAAATAGTAAGTACTTTGGATACTCGGCCTCAAAGTAGGAGCACTAGCCTGCCATAGAATATAAAGTATTGAATATGTAGTTAAAACATAAGTGAAAGTCAAGTTGATTCCCTTCGGTTCCAGATTGCAAAAGTTCCATAAATAGAATCAGTGATCCAAACCAAGCTTCGCTAGGGGTAAGAACCTTCCTGGCTAATGTTCTCTACCATACATATGTCAAATTCAAGAAGGTCGGTTGGTTAAAGATATATTTTCTGTATTTCATATCCAGAACTCTCCTCATCCAACTAGCATCAAAGTCCTCACCGTAGTGAATGGCGGACAGGAGAGACTGATTAAGTTAGAAAGATTTATACATATAAAAACAAGATGGGGATTAAACAGTCTGGACGAGTTAAATGCAGGTATCTAACTCGCATTCTTGTCCTAACCATTGCTTCCAAACCATAGAAATTCACTTGAGAAATTTTAAATGGTTGAATTTGGATGGATAAGTCATTAACTCGGCAGGAGATGTACCAATAAGCTAATCTACCACATCAACTTTTTGGTGAAATAGAAACAAATTCTATGTGTAAGTTAAGAAGCATAACCGCAAGTATTTTAAAAAGCAGCTTTCCCTAAGTAAAGAATGCAACTTTTTAGATAACAAAAACCTATTTTCCTTCGTGGTTGCCCAGGAGGTCCAGATGGGAGCAGATTATCCAGTTGACTCAGCAACATGTTAGAAACCCTGCAGCCATCATATAATAATGAGGAAATGAAATGATCTCATTGATCTGATGAAAATTTCCACGTCATGTAAACTGGTTAAGTGCCATTGTGCATGTAAACGTGTTACAAGATGTGGCTTGAAGAAACTCATCATAATAGAATCAACCAAGAGAGAACCGTACGTCACTTCACTTTCCGAAAGCTCTTTAGCATGAGTATACAAGTACTTCAACCTTGACAGAGAGTTATCACCAAGCTTCTCAACCATTTCGGGGTCTGTATCACCATGAAGAAAATAAAGTCATGTCATTGAAACAAAGTACTTCAAAAAGGATGACAAAGGAATGAAAACACCATGTTGCCACAAAAGGCATTTGATCTTAACAGTTTCTACTTTCTCGCCTCTCTGATCATCCTGGAAGGACCAAACTTAGTCAAATTTAAATAAATTATGCAGCAAAGCTTTTGCCATTTCAATTCTACCTCTAAATACCAACTTGTAATGACTGTTCAAAAAGTTATGCTTTAGGTTAAAAGCTTACTAACTGTTTTAAATCCTACATTATGAGACTATGGTAGATTAAACAAAAAATTGACCCCATAGGATGTCATCGGCTTGGGCACAAGTATAGGACCAACTTTAACCAAGTCGGTATTTCCTCAACATCTTGGCCAGACTCAGCTAGATTTTCTTGGGATCATTTCAGCTCGCTCATGTCGCTTCTTCCTGACCGAATCAAACTATCCTCAAAAACAACCTCAACTCCCACCTTCACAGACTACTGGATGGCCAGATTTAGTGATCATTCATCGACAATCCCTCAAGCCACACCAACAATTAATTGTACTCAATCACTTACAACACGGCAAGGCTTCCAGCTCAACCACCATTAAAAAAGTTCCCTTTATCAATCCGCTCAAACTCGGGCGAGTTCGGTAGGGTTCACAAAGCAACTTAATCCCAATTTCAGCATCCGCAAGCGGCATCGGCCCACACATTCTCAACTTCCATACTCTCTCGTTACTTCCTGACCCTCTGCCTACTTTCCAACGAGTGATCAGTCAAATCCATTCAATTCAGCACCAGCTCACTTCCATCAACCATCAAAAACAAAAAAAAAAAAACACTACTTGCAAAGAATTTAAATGCAAAAAAAATTTACGGTAGTTCACTATTCGAAGAATGGCGAACAAACCCATCCAGCAGCAGCTCAAAAAGGTACTAACTTCGACTCCCGATTCGATCCAGGATCAACACGAATCAAGCGGGAAAGACACCATAAACATAAACAATCAAAAAAAAGAAAGAAAACATGAGCAAATGGCAATCCCATTTTTTTCAAATTCTCCTTTCTTTCCCCCGAAGAACTTACTAGCTTGAAGCTTCTTGTGCAGCTTGTTGATCTCCCCGAGCACCTCCTCCTGCTCCTTCTTCAACCGATCGAGCTCCTTCGAGCTCTCCAGTATCCCGGCCATTCCCGGCGACGACATCGTTTCCTTTTTTTGTCGTTGACCGCTCGACCCAGACACCAAAACCAACGAGGGAAACAAAAAAAAAAAAAAAAAAAAAGGACAAACCAGAAACACCCAAAAGATTTAAAAAAAAAAAAAAAAAAAAAGAAGAGAGGCGGGCGCGACAGGATCGTGATATTAATTACTCAATCATCAGCAGCAGGAATTTCGCTTCCGAAATCCTTCGGTTTCAGTTCGATCGCGTCGGACTCTGCGACATTGTCATCGGCTTAACGGAGGAGAAGGCAAAAATTATTGCCAAAAAATAATAATAATAATAACGGCTTTTTTTCCAAAACAAAAATTAGAAAAAAAAATCCCGAATTTTTCTTCTTCTTCTTCTTCGGTGCAAGCTGAGAATAAGATCGAGCCCCGTGGTTTTGGCGTTTCAAGAAGATGAACAGAAAAAGGATGAAAAGAAAATTAAAAAAAAAAAATACAGGGAAAAAAATCCGCGGATTGAAAGGTATTTTCCAGGGGGCCACAGTTCATGGGCCTTGTCCAGGCCCATGTCCTAATACGGCCCAAATAAGCAACGGGCCTGTGCCCCGGCGAACCGCGGCCGTCGGATTGGAGAGCGTGGGGCCCGGGGGTGGGGTCTCGGTTCCGGTGCGGCGACTGACTCGTGTTTGCTATGATGGTGACCGTCCATCATCGTCATCGATCATCGCGCGTCATGATGATGTGGGCCGACGCGATGCGGAGCGCGGGCAGTCGATCTTCGCCACGTGTCGCGGAGAGCGGATGTGGGGTCGGGATCTCGCGGCCGTTAGACGGCTTGGATTTCTTCTTGGCCACCTGTCGAGGCGTGGATTTTGGAAGTGATCGTTCATCAGCGGAACTGCTATTTTTAGCAAAAACAGAATTTCGGAAACCGACATAATAACTTTCTGGCTTTTTCTTTTTTAACAACTTTACGGCTTTTCAGACCAAAAAAAAAAAAAAAACAACTTTACGGCTCTCAATTAATGTAATTTGCACTTGTATTGGCACGTAAAAACCACAATTTTTTTTTTTTTATTAATCTTTTTATTAATTTATTCCTTTTTGTATTTTTTGAATTTGAATTTTTGATAAGTTCAATTTTCTTCAAACAAAAAAAAAAAGAAAAAAATTCAGATTTTATTTTATTAAATAAAAATAATGTGGTTATATTTGCTCTAAATAAATGAATAATTGATCTTCTTCGAATTTTCTTCGAATTTTCTTCACCCTTATTCCCATCCAGAAGAGAAGTTTTATGCACGTAACTATCTTTAGGAATATTTCTCTTGGAAGCTAGAATTACTCTCATCTTTTCCTTTCCTTTCACTTGGATCCCTTCCCTTTCATCAATTTTGTTCCAATCACCCTCTTCTTCCTATAATAGGAAAGGATAAAAAATCTCTTCGATGGAACACTCACGTTTCTAATTAATTCCTCTCATTTTGAGAGTTATGTCTATTTCTACATTCGTTTCTCAACAAAGAATTTATTCGAGAGTTGACAGGATAAGCAAGAATAAAGAAAGAGTCTAAATTATGATAATGAGAAATTTATATGAAACGTGCAAATAATAAGCGTGTTTGTTCTCTTCACTTAACGTTAAAGTTTGAATCACTAAACTTGCACATTTTCTTGATATACCGTCCAGAGGACAGATTCGTGTGTCTCTAATAATCACTCAATACCCATATAGTGGAACAAACAAAAGATCAATCGGATGCTCAAAAAAATCACGAATGGTTAGTCAATGAAAAGCAGTCTAATATCTTTTCATCAAAAACAGGATGTGCACTAAAAGTGGGATGAGTCAATACAAATGAAAAAAAATCATTAATATATGAAGTTCCATCAGACCAAGCAACTCCCAGACAACAGTACTTTTTACTGTTAGGACAGGAATAACTTCTTCCAGTCAGGAAAAAAACAGACGAAAAGGGATTTCCATAAAATAAAAAAAGATTATTATGCGCGTCATTGTAAAACGTTAGTAAATGGACTACAATCTCCTCTATACTGGCAAAAAGAAAAATCCTCCTCTATGAAACTGCACACGCATAGATATGGTGACTGAAAGAACAAGGCAATACACAAGCTCTCCTCATTCGCTGGAGATATCTTGATGATTGTATCTTCTATGGAGGGAAATTAAAGAATCTAAAAGTATCCCTTGGTTATAGCTTCTTCTAAATCCTTGAAGTCCCAAGCATCATCAGCAGAATATTGCCCTGGGAAAGAGAAGAACGAGATTCACCTCAACACATCGTTTCTCTTGTCATCAATATAGTCAATAGTATGCTGTAACAAAGTGGATTTCTCATAGCATTGCTACTCTACATTGGGCATTTAGAAGGAGCAGGTTTATAATTGCAATGCGCATTTTTCTTTGTGAGTGTATTTCCATGTATAAGAAAGTAAAGGTGACTAATCTAATGATGAATTCTAATGACAAGAAAAATAAATGAGCACAACAGCGCTAGTTATGGCAGACTGCGGCACGACCCTCCCTCATGCCCTAGAATCCAAAGTGAAGAAAGAAATACCCACCAAAAGGTTGCAAGTAAGACAGTCAAGCGATATCATACCGCCTCATGCTCAACCCCTAGATAACTTGGAGAAAAGATTTAAACATGGATTAATGCAAGACTCAAAAAATAGCACAGAAGGGACTTCACCTATGGAGTCTCTCCTTAAAGCAGTCAAATGAGCGCAGCTGCAATTTCAAGATAGTAAAGCAGTAAACATTTCAGACACTGTTGTTAAAAAAGGAATGGTGCAATGAATTCCATTTTCAGTCGTGATTCATCAAAGGATCATAGATATTAGAAACCTGGTAAATACCTGCTGAGGGTCTTCCCAAAATCAGCACACAGAGAACGGATGTACGTCCCTTTTGAACACATTACCCTGAATATCAAATTTTGTCTGCAAAGGAAGAAATAGGAAAAAGAAGGCCTCATTACATAATGCGAAATGGGATAAATACATAAAAGGGACTAATGTTGTCAATTGAGGACTTCAAACTTTATTTTGGTCAATTGAGGACTTAAGGTTCTTAAAAGACCAAATCACATTTCAAGCTTGCTCTCAATGGAATTAAGGTATCGGAAATCCCATGTGGCTTCTGCGTTGAATATTTGATCAACTGCCACACATCATCTCTGATGTCTGATTTCCATGAACGGTGAACTTGAGACCTGATTGTAGTTTTTTTTTAACTTTAAGTCCTCAGTCAACCGACAGCCATAACCTTGATTCTTGTCTCTGCATTTATCCCAACTTAAAACCATAGACAGTCATAATTATTCAGCTAGCATTTCCCTGGGAATTAATAGTTTGAAATGCTTTGCAGAAAAACTCTCTGGAAGACTAGAATCAATAAGAAAATAGATCTCATGAGAGAAACAGTGATGCAAATCATCATACTTGAGCACTATGACTCCCATTCCACAAAAGTAGTTTCAAGCCACTTTAGCGTCACATCAGAAAAAGACATCCTTCAGTGAGAGAAAGAAGAAGCCCAGGTAGCAGATATAGTTTTGATCAGAGATGTCTAGGTGTTGAGTGTAATTAATTGTTCAACTGATTTGTGAACATCAATCTTAGAACGTACAATCAGATTGTCCATCTTCGGTAATATTTAAGCTTAACAAGGAATGAGCTTCCAGCCTTCCTTAACTACTTCTGCCATTCTAGAAGAGAATGAATTTTCAAGCACTTCTTCCTTTCAGGATAACATTGTAAAAATGCCCTCGTTTGCCATCTCAGAAAAAGCTCGTTTAATTCACACACCAGACTGGCCAAACAAAAAATTTACATGAGAGACATAAAATTGGCATGATTTCTAGCTTTCTTGATTAGTGTTAATTGTTGTTTGTGGACATCAAGATGCTAAATGCACACAAGCGAAACATATGCGAAGTGCGCTTGAATTTTCAAGATAATAAGTCAGAAAGTAAGGCAAGAGACAAGTCAATCAGTCTATTTATGCCAAAAGTTCTATATATCCATTTCCTACTGAGAAGCCCTTCTTTGGCTACACAAAGTCACTTCATTAGCCTCTGTTCATTGAAGGAAAGCATTTAGGGAGCTTCATGGGTTAGCCCGCTGTCCTTCCATAGGAGGAATTACTTCAAAAGATTAAGTAATTAATAAAGAAAGAGCAAAACCTATCCTCCAGGCTGCGTTCAATGTCAAATTTGAGTATTGAAATCCTTCTGGGTGAAAGTTCGACAGTTTCTCCTCTTCTTGCTTTATCATACATTTTTTCTCCACCAACCTATACAAAACAAAAAAAGTAAAATAACTTCAGCAACATGCCAGTGCATAATAGAATGCAGAGAAATATATCGACTGAATATTAGTTATACTGTCAACAACCACAAGCACCGCATTAGGGTACTATTTTTTATCAAAGACTGCACCACAAGATTTCTAGATATTGATGAATATGAACAAACAATACTGAATGCATGTTTAAACAAAAGCACCATTTACCCTCTACTAGAGCCAAAGAGAAGATAGTTAATCGTTCACTTACTTTTATGGCTGAAAACATTGGCGGGACTTGCCAGATCTCTCCAAGAAAGGATGCCGCAGTTCTCTTTATATCTTCATCTTTGATGTGCTCCCAAGGTTCACGCTGGATGATCTAAGAAAGGAGGTGACCAACTTCAGTGTTAGTTGCATACCATCGACCCCAAAAAAGGATGAGGGCAAAAGGATGGCATGGTCATCAAAGAGCCTTTTCCCCACATTCTCACACACCCCCACTAAGTACCCCAACGAAGTAAAATAAAACAAAAAATTACTGAACTCTTTAGAGGCACTTATTTGGGTATTCTTAAACATGAGTATGGTACATAAACATTAAAGGGACAGGTCTTGTTAGAGAGAATATTCATACTGGCGAATCAGCGTCCAAAGTTGATGTGGCCTCTCCTAAACGGAAAACACCGCTATAACCCTTTACCATACCCTGATATCTGCAACAACCACGTTCGTAAAGTTCTAACCAAGTTTTATCATTGCAATTCACCATGAAAAGATTCACTTACAATCATATATACAATCAACTGAAAGACCATAAAAATCTAGAACAGAGTGATAAAATTCATGAAGCTAGAATGAACTTCTCTCTAAGAAAGCCAATCAGAAGAAGGTTCAAATCTTACGTCTCCACTAGCTTGGTAGCTTTACCCACGCATACAATTAACAATCCAGTTGCCATAGGATCAAGAGTACCAGCATGCCCAACCTATAACAGAAATAGAAGAGTAGAGAAGGAAAAGTTAGCTACTTCTCCAGGAAGCACCTAGATGGAGCATCGGTAACAAGCAGGCACCTTTTTTACTTTGACCAGGCGTCGAAGCTTTCCACAAACTGTGAATGAAGTCCAACCTGTATTGCAAATGAAAAATCAAAAGATTGAATATTTCTAGGAACTGAAGGGCTAGTGTCTCGCACTTAATGTGGAAATGACTCAAGATACTTAGTAAATTCCAAGATGCGCAGAAACAACAACAAAAACAATGTACAACAAGCGTAGTATACAACCAAATGAATCCAGAAAAATCCTATCAAGGAGCTAATTATTTAGTTAGACTACTTCTTCATCAGCATATACAGTTTAGGTGCTACGGGAATTGCTCATCCAAATAAACGAATGAAATATAACCCAACATCGAAGAAAGGCCCTTCATTCTCTAAGAAGAGAGGCCACAGGCCCACAATCAGTCAATTCAGAATCTTGAACTTTATATATCTCTACCCACTATTTTCACACGCCTTCTCTTGCTATTTCATGGGTGCAGCCACCTGAGAATCTTTCGAGAATGGCTCAAGGACTCGATTGACACCTCATCCACTTTTACTTTGCACATAAACACAAGAGGATGCTTGCTGCTACATCAGACCGGTGCACAACATAAAGTAGGCCACTTCAGAGTTCAGCTATCACCAGATACTAAATGTGCACCCATCAGTTGTCGCTCCCACGATAGTTAAACCAAAATCTCATTTGGGTTGCCATTTCAAGTTAGTCTCTAAAACAGTACGGGCAAAGATTTCACCCACACTTTTAGACAATCAACTTAGTTAATCAGTTTTTTAGCAAAAAACAAGAAAAAACAAAAGTTCAGTTATTCAGTTAAAGACCCGCCTTTGGGTTTGTTTATCAAAACCACCGTCCCATGAGGCCCATCCCATCTCGGAGGAAGTTCAGTACTGCGAGTCAAAACATAGGGCTCGCCCTCAGTCACCGCATTCTTCTCACTGGGGACTTTCTTCAAACACTTGAAGAACTCCTCCACCTTCTTCTCCATCACATCCTTCTTCCCCTCGTCCATCGTCATATCATCACCGTCCTTCTTCTCCTCCTCAAAGAACACCAATTTCTTATCCTCCATTTTTTCCTTACCCTCGTTCACTCTTCTCTTATCCTTCTTCCCTTTGGCGCCCGCATTTCCCTTCGACCCACCACTCTCTCCAGGCTCGAGGAACGCCTTATCGAGGCAATGCTCGGGGAAATACTTCTTCTCCAGCTGATACACCATCTTGTAATGCTTGTCCTTCTCCCACGGATAAGCGAACGCATCGTAGAAGTACAGCTCCTCCTCCCTCTTGTGCAACCTATGGAACTCCACTACCTCGGGCCTCAACTCCACGAACCCGCCCTCCGCCTCACTCCGCCTCCTCTCGTCCTCGGAATCGGACCCGTACATCCTCTTCATCCTCTTGCTGTAGTACTTCCTCTTCGACTTGTCCATCCCCGGGTCCGCCCCCGGCGAGAGCTTCCGGTCCGCCCAGTCGTCGAACCCGAGCTCCACGTCGGGCCTCTCGGAGGCGTCCGGCTCGGGGGCGGGGGCGCTCTCGCCGCCGCCGCCGCCGAGACGGGGGCGGGTCCTGGCGAGCGAGGACTGGGTCGGGCGGTTGACGATGAGGTCGTACTGGAGAGGGTAGGGGGTGGAGGTGGTGGAGAAGAAACGCGGCGGCGCGGAGGGAAACGAGGACGACGAGAGAGCGAAGACGGCGGGAGGCACGAAGGGGCGGAGGAAGAGGAGGGATTTGGGGGCGAGGGAGAGCGATTTCGCCATCGCCATCGGCATGGCTGGAGCAGCCGCGAGCAGAGCGGGAGGACCGCTCAAATCATGGCGGAACCAGTCGACGAGACTTCTATGGGCCTTGGGCCTTGGGCCGGACGGAGCTGGAGATCCTGGGCCCCCAGCAAGCTCTCTCGGCCCACGTCCAGGCCCAGATGCACTTCGGGCGGACCGTGCGACGTCCACCTCGTAAAGCATACGACGATGACCCGCGGCGGCTCGAGAGGAGAGAAAAGTCTTGCCAGCGTTCGAAACGTCGTCGGGGCGAGCGGAGGGGACACGTGGCTGCGCTGCCGAATCGCGGGAATGGGCCGATGGAGCCGAAGGCCCCTCCCCCCACTCCGTCCGAGCCATCGCAATTTAATGTCTTCGATCCCCCGCCCCAGCCTAAGTTCGTACTTTAGACTCCACATCATTCGGATCTTCATAATAAACAACAAACCACCCTCCACGTGCATTTCCTGTCGACTTGTACGACGAAATGCCGAGGAAAGTAACAGAAAAGTCGCAAGCTTATTGCATTGATATAAATTAACTTATAAATCTTTCGATTGAATTAATTCGATTATGAATCTTTTCACATTTTATCAATTAAGTCCATTCATTCAATTTAGGCCGGAGATTGCTGACTGGACATCGGAAGTCTTACATGATACGGACAATGCTAATGTGAACTTTTTGTCATGATTTTTTAATTATTTTCTTTTTTTACTTTTCTCTATTTCTTTCCCTTCTCTTTTTGCCAGTGGCCGACAAAGGCAATGGTCAACAAGGGTTGGCCTCATTGCTACGAGTGAGGGTGGGCTTCATTAGGCCTTGCTTGGGTGAGGGTGAATGTCGATGAGGCCACCCTAGCCTATGTGAGGATTGGCCTCCCCAAGTGTCCCTTGTCAATGCTCACCCTCATCCTCACCCAAGCAAGGCCAGTCATCACTGACCATGAGCAAAAATAAAAAAAGGAAAAGAAAAAAATAAAAATTATAAAAAAATGTTCGTGTCAACATTTGTCATGTCATATAGGGTGATTGGAGTTCACTTTGACAATTTTTGGCCTAAGTAATATGTTAATTCTAACTTTTCTTCCTCTTTTTTGGCCTTTTTCGCTTTGAGTAAAATGTGGACCAAGTACGAGGGAATATATTCGATTTCATCCGTTTTCCCCTCACATGGAAATAAAAGGTGCTTTCATTTATGCAGAAAGTGATGCTATGAATCAACATGAAAATGGGAAATTCAATTATTCTCTTCACGCGATATTCTCAATAATCCTTACAAGGTCACGTCTTTCAAGGGTATTCTCTCCTAAGTGGGAAAGAAAAATATTATACCTATGAGCGAGAGAGTCCTTTAGGAAAAGGTAGACTCACTCTCACTTTTTAGGAAGTGGCTATCATGGGGTAAGCAAATATAATAACCTCTCGTGCTTAAGGTGAGAGGGTGGAATACGCAAGAGTTCCTAGTATGTTGACATGTGCTTTGCGTGATATTTTTCAATTGACGAGTCACCCTTGTACCCCTAGTTAAAAGATATCATGCTTTGCACAGCTACAAATCACTATAAAAATTGGAGATTCTATTATTCTCTTCATACGGTACTCTCGATATCCATTGTAATATAACTCGACTGAAGGCACGTGTACTTTTTCCATCCATATTACTAAACCATAAAAAACAAAGTAAACAAAGGCATCTATAAATTTCGACCCAAAAAAAGGTATTTAAATACGCGTTGATGAGGGTAAGGATAAGCATGATTCCGTGATGGAATCGAAAACTGGAGAGATTATAAAGTATGTAGAGCAAGTTTCAAGTACCAAGAATTGAAAATCGGTTCTAGTAGACAATTTTTAGGTTTCGGGTACTTGAAACTTAGAACCCGAAGCAAGTCTTTGTATTTTTCTTTTTATATATCTTTGCACAATTCAATAATATTTCATGGCGGATGACTGTGCAGTTTGAAACAACTAATTCGAGCTTTCATTTCTAATGATATGCATGACCAAGATTTTTAATTTGTTAATGTTTCATAGCAACAAACAGTGGTTATTAAACGCAACGATCATCGTAATCATTAAATTCATAATATAAGTGGAACATGAATAAACCCAAGAGTTGACCCTAATACTAGTGGTAGGCTAGGTTCTATGTTTTAAAGTATGCATTGTAAGTTCCAAATTCCAAAATTTTGGGAACAGATTCTCACAAATAAGTTTTGGAATTACGCGCATGCTCATGGATACTGTAATTTGTAAATAGAATTAGAAAAGAAAATAAATTTAGTCGAGAATGCTAATTAGAAAGTAAAAGAAAAAGAGGAGAACAAATTTACAGAATTTACGAGGCAGTATGCATTTTGAGTGGACCTCCTGCTTTGCTCTCACTGCTCAGCCATGGCGATGGCGAAATCGCTCTCCCTTGCCCCCAAATCCCTCCTCTTCCTCCGCCCCGTCGTGTCTCCTGCCGTCGTCGCTCTCTCGTCGTTCCCGTCGTCCTCATTTCCCTCCGCGCCGCCCCATTTCTTCTCCTCCACATCCACCCCCTACCCTTTCTGGTACAAACTCATCATCAACCGTCCGACCCAGTCCTCGCTTGCCAGGACTCGCCCTCGACTTGGGGGCCTCTAAATTATGTGGGGGTAGGTTTCGGATACTAATAATTGGGATATCCATGGCTAGAATATTTACTTTATTAACATTTTATATTCTTAATGTGTCTAAATATGAGTCGTGGTGGGTAAATTATTGTAACAAACGGCGGTCATCAAATTCAATGATTCACTGCAACTGTTCAATTCATGATACAACGGAACATGGGGTAGACCTTAAAAATGATCATCAGTACTTGTAGCAGGATAAGTTCTACATTAGGTTTCATATTCTAAAATTTTGGAAACCGATTCGCATGAATAAGTGCCAAGTTACTATTGGAACATAGACCAATACTAGAATTGCTTTCTTCACACATAGGTATGAACACGATGTTAAAAAAAGAAAAAGGAAAAATGCAAATGATTGCTTGTTACATTAATCATTGACTAAGATAGTTGTTGTGCTTTTAACTCCTGTCCTAGTCCTTATGATTGTGACTCAAGATGGCACTATCACTCGGTATCAAATATCTTTAGATTCTTAGAATTTCATATTATGTCCCGACAAATAGAAAAACCCACTTTAATCTCTATCATTGTCTCTTTGAATTGATCAATAAAGAAAAAACTGAGGAAAATTCCAAACAAAATAGAAAAAACCCACTTTAATCTCTATTATTGTCTTTGAATTGATCAATAAAGAAAAAACTGGGGAAAATTCCAAACAGTTCACGCGCTTGATCTGAAAGTTGAAAAGTCAAAACTTGCGAGTCTTTAAGGAAAGTTTTGGAATTACGCGTGTGCCCATGGATATTGTAATTTGTAAATTGAAGATCTTTTTAGAAAAGAAGAAAAATTCAATGGAGATGCTAATTAGAAAGGAAAAAAAAAGAAAAAGAAAAGGAGGAGAACAAATTTACAAAATTTTACGTGGCGTTATGCACTGGAGCACAAGAGAATATGCTTTTAAATTTTCGCGATGGACAAAAAAAAAAAAGACCGCTTCGATTTCCCCCCACTACAAGAACTTTCTAGGAAGTTGCTACGAACGTCTCCGAGTCGTGCCAGAGAGCGATGTGGACCACAAACAGACTGCCGTCGACCCGCACACAACGATCCCCCCACTTGGAAAACTTCGTTTCCACAAAACAAAACAAAACACAAAAAAAGTCTTGGTCATGCACGTCTGGAATGCAAAGTCGGGGACTTTTAAGTTACGCATGATAAAATTTATATTTCTCTATTTCTCTGTTTCTCTGCTTCCCAAAACAGGTTTGGAACAAAATTCATTTGGTAACGTAATTTGATTTTTATTTCTAAATGATTTTTATTCTATAAATTGATTTGAAAAAAAATTATAGACTAAAATTTTTATTTCTCAATTTCCGAAATTAATTTACGATCGTAAATTAATTTGTTTAGAAATTTTTAATGTGCACTTTAATTCGAGCGACAGCCCTCTCCAGCTCCACTTCCACATCCATTCCTCTAAATTGTCTTGTTTCCTTTGATTTGTCAGTAGTCATCCTCTTCACACGCCTTTGACACGTTCAATCTAAAATATTAGCTAACTGGTTCTCATTAAAGGTGCACATAACAAAAAATTTTGGAACAAAAATTGATTTTTGGAATAAAAATTAATGTATAGTCAAAAATTGAAAAGTTAAAAATTTTAAACTACGATTAAT
The DNA here is from genome assembly GCA_014182375.1 of Eucalyptus virginea. NCBI lineage: Eukaryota > Viridiplantae > Streptophyta > Magnoliopsida > Myrtales > Myrtaceae > Eucalyptus > Eucalyptus virginea. The sequence goes on along the minus strand of CM024523.1, from coordinate 29,356,952 downwards.
TCTTCAAATTTATTTATGGAATAGAAATTTGTTTCGTAAATAGAAAAATCAAATTGCGTTCTAAATGGTTTGCTTTCAAACCTGTTTCGGGGAACGGAGAAACGAAAATAAAAAAAGTAGAAATTTTATCACACACGCCCTAAAAGATCAAAGAAAGAAAAATGAAGAGCATGTGATGATGAGTTCTCCCTCTCTCTTCTGGTTCTTCGTTCTCTCTATCTCTTACCTCGCCGCAGCATCCCCTGCCTTGTTATTTCGGGTGAGATAGAGAAATCAACGTCTTGTTCTTCATTTCTTGTTCTTCATTACGATACGAAGTGACAGAGAAAGCAATAGAGATTTCATTTATATGCTTTACTTGTTGAGTTATACGTCTGACTGTTCGAGAATTTGGGCGTTATCTGAACAAAGGGGTTCAACTGGGTATCTTCGAAGGAGGAAGGGGGATGGTACAATTCGCTCAAGAACTTGGTTCCGGATTTGGCCAATGCTGGAATTACTCGTGTGTGGCTTCCTCCACCTAGTGAAACAAAAAAACAAAAAAAACAAAACACAAAAAAACAAATAATAGCAATTTTAAAAAATAAAATAAAAAATGTGCATCAGACAACGAAAGGCAGTTTCCTATATTGAGAAACCTTGCCATTTTTTTTTCGCCTATCGGACACCATTTTCTCATCGAAATCGACCTGACTGGAAGGAAGGAAGGATTAGTCAGCGGTGCGTGGGCATCGGGGTCGCAAATTGCATTAACTCAGGTAAAGAAAAAAACAAGGCGATTTTAATATTCGACACATAAAAAAAAAAAAAAAATCACATCATCTATCTAAGTATCTAAATATTAGATCACGTCATTTTTAAGTGGCACCAATTTTTCGACTGCCTGTCGATGAAACTTTTTGCATTGTTTGCTAACATGACTTGTTGGCATATTTCTTTTTTATCTTTTTGCGAGCTTATTATGCATGTGAAAATAAATTTGCAAAATATAAAAATAAAAAAAATAAATTGGATATGCATGTCGAGTGGTTTAGACCCCCAAAACCATCACGTCATCAGTGAATCGGATGCATTATAAAATGAATGAAAAATAATAATAATATTCGTGTTTACTAGATAAAAGACGAAATGAATTTCTGGGCTCCTCGTGCTTGGTCCATGCAAGGGGTGACGTTAATGGCTACCCCATAAACAAACTCCAAATCTGAAGAGTCGCCCCCTCCACATGTGGGCTTAGCTGTCGAAGCCATCTCTCACATTACAAGTGAAATTAATTAATGAATCAATCAATCAATCAGTTAATTAATTATGGCTAAATATTAAAATATGTGTGAAAATGGGAAGGAATGTCCGTGGGGACAGATGGCACAGCGCCTTGGTGGGAACAAAGGAGGAATAATTCTCCTCCGTGTTTTCAGCACTTCTCAATCGCGAAGATACACTATGTCCATTGACTTGTCAATTTACATTTCTGAGTCGAAGTGGAACGGGTCTTCGAGTCCACGTCGCTGTCCTTTGGAGTCTGGACCGCCATCGGCCTGCAGGGTCACGACTGCGAATGCGAATGAATGCAAAGGGAGACAATAGCTCTCGAGATCATTTAATAATCAACGGTCTCCAAGTTTGCATCGCTGCCCTGCCCTTTCGACCGCCGTTGACCGCGGCGGCCAGGACTTGATCAACGAGAGTGCGAAGGGGAATGATGACTTCGAGACCATTTTAATAATCAACGTAAAGTGGTCCCTTTTTCTTTGATTAAGAAAATAACAACGCTCCATGACTTTGTATATAACTACGCGACCAATAGGATGTTTTTGTTTAATAATACCGAACTCGAAAATGCGACTTTTTGCGGGGGAGCTTTTCTTTTTCCCCACTTTTGATTTAATTTTTCATTTCTTTCGTCCCTTTTTGCACGCCACGAAAAAGAGGGGAGGAGCCCGAAAAGGCGACATCGCACAGTTCACGACTTTATAAAATAAATTCTAATTTTTATTTTATTTGATGATTTATAGAAAAGAGCAAAAAAAAGAAACTCTTCTTTTCTACGTAGCTTGTGGAACTGGGAGGTCGGCCGCGGGAGGCAGCGAAACCGAAGAAACGGCTTTTTCGTTAATGATGTTTTAATTTTTATTTTATTTTTTGGGCAACCGTCCAAGGAGACACGTGGCACAAAACCAGGTCCTGGGCTCAGCATGAGGCAAAGTCCCAGCTCTTATGAATCTCTCTTACTTTCCTCGAAACATTATTGGTGACGCGACGACTTATGAATTTTCCTTCGCCGATCGAGTTTCGGGACAATGAAGGTGAAAAACATTAGGGATCATTAATGAGCTCGTTCATCGTCGGGCGACGACTTATGAATTTTCCTTTGCCGGTCGAGTTTCGGGACAATGAAGGCGAAAAACGTTAGGGATCATTAATGAGCTCGTTCATCGTCGGGCGACGACTTATGAATTTTCCTTCGCCGGTTGAGTTTCGGGACAATGAAGGCGAAAAACGTTAGGGATCATTAATGAGCTTGTTCATTGTCGGGCGACGACTTATGAATTTTCCTTCGCCGGTCGAGTTTCGGGACAATGAAGGCGAAAAACGTTAGGGATCATTAATGAGCTCGTTCATCGTCGGGCGACGACTTATGAATTTTCCTTCGCCGGTCGAGTTTCGGGACAATGAAGGCGAAAAACGTTAGGGATCATTAATGAGCTCGTTCATTGTCTGGCTACGACTTATGATTTTCTTTCGCCGGTCGAGTTTCGGGACAATGAAGGCGAAAAACGTTAGGGATCATTAATGAGCTCATTCATCGTCGGGCGACGACTTATGAATTTTCCTTCACCGGTCGAGTTTCGGGACAATAAAGGCGAAAAACGTTAGGGATCATTAATGAGCTCGTTCATCGTCGGGCGACGACTTATGAATTTTCCTTCGCCGGTCGAGTTTCGGGACAATGAAGGCGAAAAACGTTAGGGATCATTAATGAGCTCGTTCATCGTCGGGCGACGACTTATGAATTTTCCTTCGCCGGTCGAGTTTCGGGACAATGAAGGCGAAAAACGTTAGGGATCATTAATGAGCTCGTTCATCGTCGGGCGACGACTTATGAATTTTCCTTCGCCGGTCGAGTTTCGGGACAATGAAAGCGAAAAACGTTAGGGATCATTAATGAGCTCGTTCATCATCGGGCGACAACTTATGAATTTTCCTTCGCCGGTCGAGTTTCGGGACAATGAAGGCGAAAAACGTTAGGGATCATTAATGAGCTCGTTCATCGTCGGGCGACGACTTATGAATTTTCCTTCGCCGGTCGAGTTTCGGGACAATGAAGGCGAAAAACATTAGGGATCATTAATGAGCTCGTTCATCGTCGGGCGACGACTTATGATTTTCCTTCGCCGGTCGAGTTTCGGGACAATGAAGGCGAAAAACGTTAGGGATCATTAATGAGCTCGTTCATCGTCGGGCGACGACTTGTGAATTTTCCTTCGCCGATCGAGTTTCGGGACAATGAAGGCGAAAAACGTTAGGGATCATTAATGAGCCCGTTCATCGTCGGGCGACGACTTGTGAATTTTCCTTCGCCGGTCGAGTTTCGGGACAATGAAGGCGAAAAACGTTAGGGATCATTAATGAGCTCGTTCATCGTCGGGCGACGACTTGTGAATTTTCCTTCGCCGGTCGAGTTTCGGGACAATGAAGGCGAAAAACATTAGGGATCATTAATGAGCTCGTTCATCGTCGGGCGACGACTTATGAATTTTCCTTCGCCGGTCGAGTTTCGGGACAATGAAGGCGAAAACGTTAGGGATCATTAATGAGCTCGTTCATCGTCGGGCGACGACTTATGAATTTTCCTTCGCCGTCGAGTTTCGGGACAATGAAGGCGAAAAACGTTAGGGATCATTAATGAGCTCGTTCATCGTCGGGCGACGACTTATGAATTTTCCTTCGCCGGTCGAGTTTCGGGACAATGAAGGCCAAAAACGTTAGGGATCATTAATGAGCTCGTTCATCGTCGGGCGACGACTTATGAATTTTCCTTCACCGGTCGAGTTTCGGGACAATGAAGGCGAAAAACGTTAGGGATCATTAATGAGCTCGTTCATTGTCGGGCGACGACTTATGAATTTTCTTTCGCCGGTCGAGTTTCGGGACAATGAAGGTGAAAAACGTTAGGGATCATTAATGAGCTCGTTCACCGTCGGGCGACGACTTATGAATTTTCCTTCGCCGGTCGAGTTTCGGGACAACGAAGGCGAAAACGTTAGGGATCATTAATGAGCTCGTTCATCGTCGGGCGACGACTTATGAATTTTCCTTCACCAGTCGAGTTTCGGGACAATGAAGGCGAAAAACGTTAGGGATCATTAATGAGCTCGTTCACCGTCGGGCGACGACTTATGAATTTTCCTTTGCCGGTCGAGTTTCGGGACAATAAAGGCGAAAACGTTAGGGATCATTAATGAGCTCGTTCATTGTCGGGCGACGACTTATGAAATTTCTTTCGCCGGTCGAGTTTCGGGACAATGAAGGCGAAAAACGTTAGGGATCATTAATGAGCCCGTTCACCGTTGGGCGACGACTTATGAATTTTCCTTCGCCGGTCGAGTTTCGGGACAATGAAGGCGAAAAACGTTAGGGATCATTAATGAGCTCGTTCACCGTCGGGCGACGACTTATGAATTTTCCTTTGCCGGTCGAGTTTCGGGAAAATGAAGGCGAAAAACGTTAGGGATCATTAATGAGCTCGTTCATCGTCGGGCGACGACTTGTGAATTTTCCTTCGCCGGTCGAGTTTCGGGACAATGAAGGCGAAAAACGTTAGGGATCATTAATGAGCCCATTCATCGTCGGGCGACGACTTGTGAATTTTCCTTCGCCGGTCGAGTTTCGGGACAATGAAGGCGAAAAACGTTAGGGATCATTAATGAGCTCGTTCATCATCGGACGACGACTTGTGAATTTTCCTTCGCCGGTCGAGTTTCGGGACAATGAAGGCGAAAAACGTTAGGGATCATTAATGAGCTCGTTCATCGTCGGGCGACGACTTATGAATTTTCCTTCGCCGTCGAGTTTCGGGACAATGAAGGCGAAAAACGTTAGGGATCATTAATGAGCTCGTTCATCGTCGGGCGACGACTTATGAATTTTCCTTCGCCGGTCGAGTTTCGGGACAATGAAGGCCAAAAACATTAGGGATCATTAATGAGCTCGTTCATCGTCGGGCGACGACTTATGAATTTTCCTTCGCCGGTCGAGTTTCGGGACAATGAAGGCGAAAAACGTTAGGGATCATTAATGAGCTCGTTTATTGTCGGGCGACGACTTATGAATTTTCTTTCGCCGGTCGAGTTTCGGGACAATGAAGGTGAAAAACGTTAGGGATCATTAATGAGCTCGTTCACCGTCGGGCGACGACTTATGAATTTTCCTTCGCCGGTCGAGTTTCGGGATAACGAAGGCGAAAAACGTTAGGGATCATTAATGAGCTCGTTCATCGTCGGGCGACGACTTATGAATTTTCCTTCACCGGTCGAGTTTCGGGACAATGAAGGCGAAAAACGTTAGGGATCATTAATGAGCTCGTTCATCGTCGGGCGACGACTTATGAATTTTCCTTCGCCGGTCGAGTTTCGGGACAATGAAGGCGAAAAACGTTAGGGATCATTAATGAGCTCGTTCATTGTCGGGCGACGACTTATGAATTTTCTTTCGCCGGTCGAGTTTCGGGACAATGAAGGCGAAAAACGTTAGGGATCATTAATGAGCTCGTTCACCGTCGGGCGACGACTTATGAATTTTCCTTCGCCGGTCGATTTTCGGGACAATGAAGGCGAAAAACGTTAGGGATCATTAATGAGCTCGTTCACCGTCGAGCGACGACTTATGAATTTTCCTTTGCCGGTCGAGTTTCGGGACAATGAAGGCGAAAAACGTTAGGGATCATTAATGAGCTCGTTCATTGTCGGGCGACGACTTATGAATTTTCCTTCGCCGGTCGAGTTTCGGGACAATGAAGGCAAAAAACGTTAGGGATCATTAATGAGCTCGTTCGTCGTCGGGCGACGACTTATGAATTTTCCTTCGCCGGTCGAGTTTCGGGACAATGAAGGCGAAAAACGTTAGGGATCATTAATGAGCTCGTTCATCGTCGGGCGACGACTTATGAATTTTCCTTCGCCGGTCGAGTTTCAGGACAATGAAGGCCAAAACGTTAGGGATCATTAATGAGCTCGTTCATCGTGGGGCGACGACTTATGAATTTTCCTTCGCCGGTCGAGTTTCGGGACAATGAAGGCGAAAAACGTTAGGGATCATTAATGAGCTCGTTCATCGTTGGGCGACGATTTATGAATTTTCCTTCGCCGGTCGAGTTTCGGGACAATGAAGGCCAAAAACGTTAGGGATCATTAATGAGCTCATTCATCGTCGGGCGACGACTTATGAATTTTCCTTCGCCGGTCGAGTTTCGGGACAATGAAGGCGAAAAACGTTAGGGATCATTAATGAGCTCGTTCATGGTCGGGCGACGACTTATGAATTTTCCTTCGCCGGTCGAGTTTCGGGACAATGAAGGCGAAAACGTTAGGGATCATTAATGAGCTCGTTCATCGTCGGGCGACGACTTATGAATTTTCCTTCGCCGGTCGAGTTTCGGGACAATGAAGGCAAAAAACGTTAGGGATCATTAATGAGCTGCGAGAAGTCCTAAGCCTAATGAAATTTTTCCTAGTTTCCACTTGGTTTCCTATCCCCACATAAGAAATATCGGGGGGGTGTCGTTTCTTACATATCACTTTGACATCATATGTGCTGAACATTTCTTCTCTTTATTTATAAAAGGTTTGTGATGACTAATTACAGAGTATGAAATTCTTATTTTCTCATTTAGAAAATAATGATCATCATTTCAAGTGACGTTGTCTTGATTTTCGCATATCGCAATAATTAATAGGTGACGAGTGTTGGATAGTTCCGTCGAGTTAGAATATGGGCGATGCTATAAAAAAGATGTTTATATATATATATATTTGAAAATCCTTCACCATTTATTTTACCGTTTTTTTTTCTTGGAGCAAATAATTCCGAATCCCCCATTTGCCCCAAAAATAAGCGGAAATCCTACTTTATTACGAGGCCGGCCCTATTATTGTTGTCTCGGTCCAACTCCACCAAATTGATGAGCCTTCTAAAAAGAAGTCTAATAAAAAAATACCATAGTTCATGAGCAATTATTAAAACTACTTTGGGCAGATGACCGTCGGATCGGTTCCCCGCCCAAACCTTAGGAGCTTTCCGCGTGTCGAACGGATGATGAAGTAAAGGTCCCGACAAACATCTTCGCACGCATCCCGGCTCACATGATCCAATGATTTCGAGCCGTATGATCATGTGAATCCCATGCGAGCAAGCTTCTTCGGATGATGACGTCGGGCCCATCGAGAGTCAAATTTTCAAGTGCCGATAAAATGGTCCCCCCAATTCAATCAACCACGGTCAAAAAAAAAAAAAAAAGCGTTTTAGGTAAAAGCCATTGGCTCTTGTGCCATATAACTAAAAAGGATTGTTGTTTAATCATATAAAGTTTGTATTATTATGTAACTGAAAATAATTCTACCTCAATTGCGATATACTAAAAACTTATTTTTCTTAACACACAAGCATTAAAATTCACATTTGTCTTGTTTTGATTATATAGCGGACAATGATTGTGTTTGAACATTTCACTTCTTGACAAAAATGAATTATCGATCATTTAACATCACGCGTCATTTCCTTTTCATTTTGAATTTAACTTGTCTCTATAGATATTTTTATGAGTCCGAGCACAAAAAAAAGAAAAGGTATTTTGCTTTCCATTTTCATGACATTGTTATTGCTATGCTACGGATTATGTTTTTTTTTTTTTTTGCAAGCAGTGTCATACTTTTGTTTTGGAAGCTTTAAATGATAGGGTCTAATCAAGAAATAAATCATAACTTAAGAAAAATATGTTGCATCTATATCTAACAACAATAGATGCATTTCAACATTGACCAAAAGTCAACTGCAAAGGACAAAATAATAATATCGAGCAAATTCGACATGAACCACTTATTTCTACAACAAAAAAATGCAAAAAGGCACCGATGAAAATATACCAAAAACTCATTTTTCTTAACACGTGAGCATTAAAATTCACATTTGTCTTGTTTTGATTATATAGCGGACAATAACTGTGTTTGAACATTTCACTTCTTGACAAAAATGAATTATCAATCATTTAACATCACGCATCATTTCGTTTTCATTTTGAATTTAACTCGCCTCTATAGATATTTTTATGAGTCTGAGCACAAAAAAAAAGAAAATGTATTTTGCTTTCCATTTTCATGACATTGTTATTGCTATGCTACGGATTATGTTTCTTTTTTTTTTTTGTAAGCAGTGTCATACTTTTGTTTTGGAAGCTTTAAATGATATGGTCTAATCAAGAAATAAATCAAAGCTTAAGAAAAATATGTTGCATCTATATCTAACAGCAATAGATGCATTTCAACATTGACCAAAAGTCAACTGCAAAGGACAAAATAATAATATCGAGCAAATTCGACACGAACCACTTATTTCTACAACAAAAATATGCAAAAAGGCACCGATGAAAATGTACCAAAAACTCATTTTTCTTAACATGCAAGCATTAAAATTCACATTTGTCTCGTTTTGATTATATAGCGGACAATAACTATGTTTGAACATTTCACTTCTTGACAAAAATGAATTATCAATCATTTAACATCACGCGTCATTTCGTTTTCATTTTGAATTTAACTCGTCTCTATAGATATTTTTATGAGTCCGAGCACAAAAAAAGAAAATGTATTTTGCTTTCCATTTTCATGACATTGTTATTGCTATGCTACGAATTATGTTTCTTTTCTTTTTTTTGCAAGCAGTGTCATACTTTTGTTTTGGAAGCTTTAAATGATAGGGTCTAATCAAGAAATAAATCAAAGCTTAAGAAAAATATGTTGCATCTATATTTAACAGCAATAGATGCTTTAAAGGATAGGGTCTAATCAAGAAATAAATCAAAGCTTAAGAAAAATATGTTGCATCTATATCTAACAGCAATAGATGCATTTCAACATTGACCAAAAGTCAACTGCAAAGGACAAAATAATAATATCGAGCAAATTCGACACGGACCACTTATTTCTGCAACAAAATTATGCAAAAAGGCACCATGAAAATGGAGATAATTTTAGGTATCGACGTGCATATTACTCCGTCAAATGAATGAAAAATGATTCGAATTAAATAAAACAAATCTATGCGTGGAGCTATAAGTGAAAATTAGATCGAACGGCCAGATTAGCGACCAGACTAGCGACCACGTCCGAGTCCATCAAATTTGACGATTGCACTCGTCGAATCCACCTGCTTTTTGTCCTTTCAGGACGTGAATCGAATCCACCGGTTGGTACCAGTGGAAATCACTCCTCTCATTTTCCTTTTGGTACACAAAAAAAAAAAAAAAAAAAAATGGGGGGAAAAATGGATTTTTTTTTTTTTTTTGGTTGCTTTTTTACGCTCTCCCTTCTCTATATGTACGTCCGGGCGACAGGCGTCACCGTGCAGGATTCAGAAGAGGGAAGGGAAACCACCAAACGGCTATAATTGACGCTCTCTCTTCTCTCTCTTTTTCCCAATTCCCAACCCCCGGCAGACGAATACAGAAAGACACAGCGAGAGCGAGAGAGCGAGAGAGCGAGAGAAGGCAACAACCCCCTCCGACAAACCGTCGCCTTGTTCCGCATCGGGTCGTGGACTGACGATATCTGCAAAGACGTTTGTGGCCAGGTAATGCTTCTTCTTTATCTCTCTCTCTCTCTCTCTCTCTCTCCCTTTTTCTTTCTCTTTCTCTTTTTCCACGTCCTTGCGAAAAAAGAAGAAGAAGAAGAAGAACAAAGAAGTGGGTTGTTATTATTTCCATCATCGTGATTGATTCTCTCGAAATTTCAGGGAAAATCTTTCCTACCTCTTCGTTGTCGTTTTTCTGAGTTCGGGGGTGATGGAAAGTCCGATTTCTTTTTTTTTTTTTTATCTTTGCAAGTATGGAGAATTACGGGACTGTGCCAATATGTTGTTCTTGTGTATAACTTACCAGCTTCGTTTTTCTATCAAAAAGATGAAATTTATTGAGCCCTAGAAATAGTATTGTCGACTGATGTCGTTTCGCCTTTGCTTATGTTTGCTTTTCGTGAAAAAAAAAAAAAAAGTTTTCTTGCTTCGTGCTGGGGAGACAATGAATTCCCCTTTTCAAGCAGAAAGAAAGGTGAGATTTTGCCCTTTTGGCGTCAGCTGACAATGCTGGAGAAGATAATCCATTTTCTCGTTCTTTTGGCCCTTAAAATCGGGCATAATCTTCTGCTTTAAAATCTTGATTGTAAAAGTTTTTTTTTTTTTGGGATTCTGGAATCCTGCTGCTTCATTGCCTCTTTTTATTATGGATTATTCATGGCGCGATCAATTTAAATATTAGAGAAGTTGCTCTTTGAATTACATGATTATCTCCTGAATAGCCAACTTTCAGAACGTTTCGATGTCTTCGAGTTCTACTGAACCATTCACGGTTTTGCTTGATTTTCAAAAATTTGATGCTCATGTTGTTAGCCTTTGATACTTGGATATTCGGATTAGACGCCTTGGATCGCGATTTCTCTTTCGACTGGAAGATTGGTGTCTCAGTCTGTATTTCTGCCCCTGCATTTTGACTTGATATCCTAGAAAATTTTGTCCTCTAATATGCAGCAGGCAACTCGTGCAGCTATGGGTATGTCGAGACTTCGCCGTGTTCTTCGACAGATAGATATGAAGAAACACCTATTCCTGTTTGTTGTCATCCCAGTAGGAATTTACGGCCTGTACTTGCATGGACAGAAGATTTCCTATTTCTTTAGACCCCTATGGCAACCCCCTCCAAAGCCTTTTCATGTAATTCCGCATTATTATAATGAGAACGTGTCGATGGAAACTCTTTGCAAACTTCATGGATGGGGAATCCGTGAATTCCCAAGGCGGGTCTATGATGCGATTCTGTTCAACAATGAGGTTGAAATGCTGACAATTCGGTGGAAGGAATTGTATCCTTACGTGACACAGTTTGTACTTCTCGAGTCAAACTCAACATTTACTGGACTACTCAAGAGGCTGATTTTTAAGGAAAATCGAGACCAGTTCAAGTTCGTTGAGCCTCGGCTGACTTATGGTATGATTGGAGGAAGGTTTAAGAAAGGAGAGAATCCATTTGTTGAAGACGCTTATCAGAGAATCGCTCTAGAGCAGCTTCTGAGGCGTGCTGGCATTGAGGATGATGACTTGTTGATTATGTCAGACTTGGACGAGATACCTAGTGCGCACACGATCAATCTTCTCAGGTGGTGTGATGACATCCCACCTAAACTTCATTTGCAGCTGAGGAATTATTTGTACTCTTTTGAGTTCTTTGTAGATAACAAAAGCTGGAGAGCATCGGTCCACAGGTATCAATCCGGTAGTACGAGATATGCGCATTTTAGACAGAGTGACGACTTGTTGGCTGATTCAGGTTGGCATTGTAGCTTCTGCTTTCGCCGCATAAGTGAGTTCATATTCAAGATGAAAGCTTACGGCCACAGTGACCGGGTCCGATTTTCTCATTATTTAGACCCGACAAGGATTCAGGATATCATCTGCAAAGGGGCTGATTTATTCGACATGTTTCCTGAAGAACACACGTTTAAAGAGATAATCGCGAAGTTGGGGAACATCCCTCATTCTTACTCAGCTGTTCATCTTCCTGCCTATTTGTTAAACAATGCAGAGAAGTACAAATATTTGCTGCCAGGGAACTGCAAGAGAGAGAGTGGCTGAGTAAGGTGGTTTATATTGGCATGTTTGGAAGGTGAAGATGCTTTGGCCACGAGAAAACAGCTCCCTGGGAAGACTGTCAATTACGATCTTGGAGATTTAATTCCAGCATCTCATGCACCTCCTAAACCTCATGCGTCACTCTCTAGCAAGGCATTTGAAGAACTTGCATGTTCTTGAAACCTTGTGGATGGAGTCATTCTAGTTATTTTGGGACTCGAGTTCTTTGAGAACCGGATTTGGGGCACATCGTGCTTTGGGGTTTTCGATATTGTTGTTGGAGGAGGAGTTAGTTTGTCCTGACCCTTGTGAGATTGCATACCCACCTCTTGTGGGGATTGCTCGATCTCTCCGGTCTATAATATAGGGTAGTTCATTTTTCCCACCATTTTCTTTGCTGGGAATTTTGTTGTGTTAATCTAATCTAAATCTATTCATGCATCATCAGAGGATTTCCATCGAGCGGATGCAGAATAATTCTTTACATTCTTATTGCAGAGTAGTGTGTGCCTCATCTCCATTTCTCTTCTTGTTTCTTCATCCGGTGTCCCTGTACATGTTGTATTTAGTTTGATTTGATATGAGACTTATGGTTGGATGACAGCCTGTTATTGGTTCAGTCCATGTGCAGTGTGGGTTGACTGTTAAACACCTATTCAAATGGTCAACACATATTTAGTGCAAGTTGCAAGCAAATAAAAAAAAAAAATCAAAGAGACGACAAAATAAGATTGTCACTTCTGAGAAGTGAAAGAGAACGGAGGCACTGCCGGGGGGCACAGTTCATGTGGATGTCTTCTTTATGATGGAACTGTTCTGAACCTTTTATTTTCCCATAGATTAGTCAAATGTGACTATCGTTATCCGAGACGCGTTCTTTCTTCCTTTTCGTCCTTTCTTCTGCTATGAAAACACTGAGACAACTTCTACCGACTTGAGCAATCGTTTCGTGTGGTTTTGCTAAGTTGCGGATGCATAAGAAGGGGATGGTCAAATGTGACTATCGTTACCCGAATCTTTCTTTTCTTCTGCTATGAAAACACTGAGACAGACTTCTACCAACTTGAGCAATCGTTTCGTGTGGTTTTGCTAAGTCGTGGATGGATAAGAAGGGGATGGTAAGCTCAAAATTATGCCAATAGATTTGAGTTTTTAAAGGGTGTCCTTAAGCAAGGAGACTGGAATATGCCAGATTAGGTGGAACCACTGGGGTCTAAGTAGTATCGTGGACAGCCTCGAGGTGTGCAAGTGGAGGTTTATGCCAAACGTGATCTCTAAGAATAAACTTGAGTTAATCATTGTGCAAAAACCACTTTAAAGTTCAAGATCCTCATTGGGGGCGAAAACTACGCTGAGGCCGATTTTCATCAATCAAAGCAAGAAACATTGATTTGGATAGCTATCCAAATCATTGCCAGCTCCAATGATTGATAGTCCTTGGCATTTCAATCTTTTAAATATCCATGTTCCTCATTAAGGCTAGAGGCTGCCTAGTTTACCTATCATTCTTATTATACTAAGGGTGAGTTTAGTAACGATTCTGTTTCAAGGAACAATTTTTGATAAGAAATTATTTTTTCTAATTCTATTTTTTAGAACAATTTTAGAGCAAAAGAACATGTTTGGTAACTTTCCAAAATTTCTATTCTCGGGATAGAAATACGTTTGGTAGGATTTTTAGATTTTTTTTAATTTCTTTTAATTTTTTAATTCTTCTATTATATTTTCTTTTTTTTTTTTTTCTCTTTGGTTGGTGACCGATTGGGTGAGGTTCGGTGAGCTCGTTGGAGGTTGCCTAGCCAAGGTCGAGGCTCACCATGGCTCGGCGACTCCTGGGGCCGGCAATGCTCTGGTGAGATCGCCAGCCCTCGTCTCGTCGGTTGTCAACGCCGGCCATGGCTAAGGCCAACAACCGGCCAAAAGGAAGAAGAAGAAGAAAAGAAAGAAGAAGAGAGGCGACAAAAAAAAAAAAAAAAGATTATAGAAATTATTTTTGAAAATAAGAATCTACTTTTTTATATCTCTTGTTTCTATTCCAAATCTATTCATGAGAATAAAAAAAATAGATTTTTTGTGGATTGGTGATGATCAATATGTGTTTATATCCTTATAAAAAGGGTGTACAAGTGAAAGAATCACCCTTTGAAAGCAATTTAACGTCTAAGAGCATATAGAATTTCTGGCCCAATCATATCATTCAATTAGACTAAATCCTGAATTAGTATTCCTTATGTCCAATGACCAATGGGAAAACAATCTATTTTATCTTTAGAAAAGGAATAGTAGTGATGAAATTTTATTATTCTATGCAATTAGACTCTCTATTTCCCCCAAAAATTCAATCCTTGGTTAATGGTTCTTTGAAGCCCAATCCTAATGGCTTCAACTTTTTTGATTTGTCTCTTTCTCCATTGTGGTGATATACGAATTTCTCTATTCTGTTTACATATATATATATTTGATTATGAGCGAACTAATCAAGAAAAAATCACGATAGCTTTGTATTCCATTTATGTATCTAATGGCATAAAATGATTCTCCTACCACTGTCAGTCTTCACTTGAAACTTGCTATATCCAGAATAAAATTGGCTGTGAACACAGCCAAAATGTTCTGAACTGTTCTGAACCTAGATGTCTTCTTTATGATGAACTGTTCTGAACCTTTTATTTTCCCATAGATTAGTCAAATGTGACTATAGTTACCGACATGTTCTTTCTTCCTTTTCGTCTTTTCTTCTGCTATGAAAACACTGAGACAGACTTCTACCGACGAGCAATCGTTTCGTGTGGTTTTGCTAAGTTGCGGATGCATAAGAAGGGGATGGTCAAATGTGACTATCGTTACCCGAATCTTTGTTCTTTTCCGTCCTTTCTTCTGCTATGAAAACACTGAGACAGACTTCTACCGACTTGAGCAATCGTTTCGTGTGGTTTTGCTAAGTTGCGGATGGATAAGAAGGGGATTTTTTTTTCTCGAAGGGATAAGAAGGGGATGGTAAGCTTAAAATTGTGCTAATAGATTTGAGTTTTTAAAGGGTGTCCTTAAGCAAGAAGACTGTAATATGCCAGATTAGGTGGAACTGCAAGGGTCTGAGTAGTATCTTGGACAGCCTCAAGGTGTGCGAGTGGAGGTTTATGCCAAATGTGATCTCTAAGAATAAACTTGAGTTAATCATTGTGCAAAAACCACTTTAAAGTTCAAGATCCTCATTGGGGGCGAAAACTACGCTCAGGCCAATTTTCATTAATCAAAGCAAGAAACATTGATTTGGATAGCTCAAATCACTGCCAGCTCTAGTGATTGATAGTCCGTGGCATTTCAACCTTTTAAATATCCCTGTTCCTCCTTAAGGCTAGAGGCTGCCTAGTTTACCTATCAATCTTATTATACTAAGAATGTGTTTGGTAACGATTTTGTTTCGGGAAACAATTTTTGATAAGAAATAATTTTTTTTTTTTTAATTTTGTTCTTGAGAACAATTTTGGAGCAAAAAAACGTATTTGGTAACTTCCAAAAATTTCTATTATCGGGATAAAAATACGTTCGGTAGGTTTTTTAGATTTTTTTTTATTTCTTTTAATTTTTAATTCTTCTATTATATTTTCTTATTTTTGATCCTTTTTCTTTTTCTCTTTAGCCGGCGGTGAGATTCAGTGAGCTCGCTAGAGGTTGCTTGGGCGAGGCTGAGGCTCGCCATGGCTCAGCGTCTCTCGGGGTTGGCAATGCTCCGGCGAGATCGACAGCCCTCGTTTGGTTGGTCGCCGACGTCGGCCATGGCCAAGGCTGATGACCGACCAAAAGGAAGAAGAAGACGAAGAAGAAGAAAAGAAAGAGAAGAAGAGAGGTGAAAGAAAAAAATAGATTCTAGAAATTATTTTCAGGAAATAAAAAGCTACTTTTTTATTTATTTTCAAGAATAAAAGTTTTATCAAATAGGTTTTTATTCTTTTTTCGTTCCCCGGAACAAAAAAGAGCAGAAATAGTTGTTCGGATAACAGAAATAAATTTTACCAAAGAGCTTAACTTTGTTTTTTTTTTTTTTTTCATTGTATTCCCGATTGGACACTGCCATCATCATTTTTGCTTCTGGGTTTGATCAACTTCAAGGTGACCTACACACACTTCGTTCCCAATCAAATGACACGAGCTCAGTCCAATGCAAATCGACCCAAGAAGAATATCCTACTATTCCTGATCATCATTACAATATCTCCATGCACAGGACTGGAGGGATATGACCCATGAGGAAAAGATGCCTAGGCTGACTCCGTACCACCAGCCCATTGATTTAGCTTTAGCTTATTATCACACCAAAATTGTAGAAAAGTTGTCTAAAAAATTCTAAATCTATTACAATTTTACTAATTTAGGTAAAAAAATTTTAATTTTACCAATTGAATTATAAATCTTTTTATTTTTTGTCAATTACATCCATCCGACTAATTTTGATTGGAATTTCTTGACGTGAACGCCTTAGGTCTTAATGTTGACAAATTTTTATATTTTTTAATATTTTTTTGAATTTTAAAATTATTTTGTTATGTTTTTAATTTCTTTCTTTTTTCGCTGCCAATCGCCCAACCTCCGGTGACCGGCCAGAGGCCATGATCGGTGAAGGCCGGCTCACCGGCCTCAAGCGCTATCATGCAGTTGTGGCAGACTACTGCACGACCCTCCCTCATGCCCTAGAATCCAAAGTGAAGAAAGAAATACCCACCAAAAGGTTGCAAGTAAGACAGTGATGCGATAACTTGCAGAAAAGATTTAAACATGGATTAATTCAAGACTCAAAAAATAGCACAGAAGGGACTTTACCTATTGAGTCTCTCCTTAAAGCAGTCAAATGAGCGCAGCTGCAATTTCAAGATAGCAAAGCAGTAAACATTTCAGACACTGTTGTTAACAAAGGAATGGCGCAATGAATTCCATTTTCAGCCGTGATTCATCAAAGGATCATAGAGATTAGAAACCTGGTAAATACCTGCCGAGGGTCTTTCCCAAAATCAGC
The DNA here is from genome assembly GCA_014182375.1 of Eucalyptus virginea. Lineage (NCBI taxonomy): Eukaryota > Viridiplantae > Streptophyta > Magnoliopsida > Myrtales > Myrtaceae > Eucalyptus > Eucalyptus virginea. The sequence continues at coordinate 29,340,049 of CM024523.1, read as the reverse complement.
ACACAGAGAACGGATGCACGTCCCTTTTGAACACATTACCCTGAATATCAAATTTTGTCTGCAAAGAAAGAAACAGGAAAAAGAAGGCCTCATTACATCATGCAAAACGGGATAAATACATAAAAGGGACTAATGTTGTCAACTGAGGACTTCGAATTTTATTTTGGTCAATTGAGGACTTAAGGTTCTTAAAAGACCAAAATCACATTTCAAGCTCGCTCTCAATGGAATTAAGGCATCGGAAATCCCATGTGGCTCCTGCGTTGAATATTGGTCAACTGCCGCACGTCATCTCTGATGTCTGATTTCCATGAACGGTGAACTTGAGACCTGATTGTGGGTTTTTTAAAACTTTAAGTCCTCAGTCAACCGACAGCCATAACCTTGATTCTTGTCTCTGCATTTATCCCAACTTAAAACCATAGACAGTCACGCGTCCCCTCCGCCGCTGAGACGGGGGCGGGTCCTGGCGAGCGAGGACTGGGTCGGGCGGTTGACGATGAGGTCGTACCGGAGAGGGCAGGGGGTGGAGGTGGTGGAGAAGAAACGCGGCCGCGCGGAGGGAAACGAGGACGACGAGAGAGCGAGGACGGCGGGAGACACGAAGGGGCGGAGGAAGAGGAGGAATTTGGGGGCGAGGGAGAGCGATTTCGCCATCGCCATCGCCATGGCTGAGCAGCCGCGAGCAGAGCATGGCAGAGCAGGAGGAGGAGGAGGAGGAGGAGGACGGCGGAACAGAACCAGTCGACGAGACTTCTGATGGGCCTTGGGCCGGACGGAGCTGGTGATATTGGGCCCCCCAGCAAGCTCCCTCGGCCCACGTCCAGGCCCAGATGCACTTCGGGCGGACCTTGCGACGTCTAGAGGAGGAGAGAAAATTCTTTGGAGCGTTCGAAACGTCATCGGGGCGAGCGGAGGGGACACGTGGTTGCGCTGCCGGGTCGCCGGAATGGGCCGACAGAGCCCAGGGCCCTAATCTAAGTTCGTACTTTTGATTCCACATCATTCGGATCTTCACAATAGTAACAACCCCCCCCTCCCCGGGTGCATTTCCTATCGGCTTGTACGACGAAATGCCGAGGAAAGTATCGGAAAAGTCTCGAGCTTATTGTACTGATATAAATTTACTCATGAATCTTTTGATTGGATAATTTCAGTTTTGAATTTTTTTTCACATTTTATCAATTAAGTTCATTCAATCAATTTAAACCGGAAATTGCTAACCAGATGTCGAAGGTCTTACATGATATGGACAATACTGACACGAACCTTTTTTTCATGAATTTTTAATTTTTTTTTCTTTGTTTCTTTCCCTTCTCTTTCTAGTGGTGGCCGATAAAGGCAATGGTGAGCGAGGGTTGGCCTTGTCACCACAGACGAGGGTGGGCTTCATCAGGCCTTGCTTGGGTGAGGACAAGTGTCAACGAGGCTGCCCTAGCCTATGTGAGGATTGGCCTCCCCAAGTGTCCCTTGCCAATGCTCACCCTTATCCTCACCCGTATCCTCTCCTGAGCAAGGCCAGCCAACACTAGCCATGAGCAAAAAGAAAAAAGGAAAAGAAAAAAATAAAAGTTATTTAAAAATGTCCGTGTCAACATTTATCATATAGGGCGATTGGAATCCACCTTGGCAATTTTCGGCCTAAGTGATATGTTAATTATGACTTTTCTTCTTCTTCTTTTGCCCTTTTTGCTTTGAGTAAAATGTGGACCACGTTCGAGGGAATATATTCGATTTCATTCATTTTCTGCTCATGTGGAAACAAAAGGTGCTTTCATTTTTGTTGAAAGTGATGCTATGAATCACCATGAAAATGGGAAATTCCATTACTCTTTTCACGCAATATTCTCAATAGTCCTTAAAAGGTCATGTCTAAGCTCTGGAACATAAAATTTCAGGGGTATTCCCTCGTAAGTGGGAAAGAAAAATTTTACACCTAGGAGCGAGGGAGTTTTTTGGGAAAAGGTAGACTCATTGTCACTTTTTCGGAAATGGCTATCGTGAGGTAAGCAAATATAGTAGCCTCTCGTGTCCAAGGTGAACGGGTGGAATACAAAAGAGTTCCTAGTATGTTGACATGTGCTTTGCGTGATATCTTTCAATCGATGTGTTGCCCTTGTACCCCTAGTTAAAAGATACCGTGCTTCGTACAGCTACAAATCACTATGAAAATGAGAGACTCTGTTATTCTCTTCATATGTTACTCTCGATATCCATTGTGATAGAACTTGACCAAAGACACTTGTACTTTCTCCATCCACACGTACTAAACCATAGTAAACAAAAGTATTTACAAATTTCGACCAAAAATAAGGTATTTAAATACACGTAGATAAGGATAAGGATAAGGGTAAGAACGATTCCGTGATAGAATCGAAAACCAGAGAGATTATACAGTATGTAGAGTAGATTTCAAGTACCAAGATTTGAAAATGAGTTCTAGTAGACAGGTTTTAGGTTTCAGGTACTTGAAACTTAGAACTCGAAGCAAATTTTTGTATTTTTCTTATTATATATCTTCACACAATTCAATGATATTTCATGACATTTGATGATGATTGTATAGTTTGAAACTACTAATTTGAGCTTTCATTTCTAACGATATGTATGACCAAGATTTTTAATTTGTTGATGTTTCATAGCAACAAACAATGGTTACTTAACATAATGATCATTGTAATTATTCAATTCATAATATAAGTGGAACATGAATAAACTCAAGAGTTGACCCTAATACTTGTGGCAAGCTAGGTGCTATGTTTTAAAGTATGCATTGTAAGCTTTGTGCCTATTTGGTAACCATCTCAACAGTGACTCATTCTGATTTTATGTTCCTAGGAGTAATTTGGGAGCAAAATCGCATTTGGTAAAATTTTTGTTCCCGATAACAAATTTTTATTTTTTTGTTCCCGAAAGTAGATTTGGAACAGAATTAAGAATAAAATAATAAAAAAAAGTTGATTCTTGTTCCGGGAACAAATCTAAGAATCAAAACCAACTATTTTCTTCCATTTTCTCTTATTCTTTTCTTTTCTTCTTCTTCATCGACCGCCATCCCGTAGTTGTCGTCCGCCGCCACTCGTCGCCTCCGCCAGTCTCCGGTGGCCAGGGGGCCTCACCGGGGCTGGGCAAGGCCGACCTGGCCACCGATGAGGCTGGGCGAGGGCTAAGTGAGCCTCGCCCAACTGTCGGTGAGGCTCGGCCGGGGAGGGCCAGCGACGCTTTGGTGAGGTCGGCCCTCATTTAGCCAGTCGCCGATCCGGCGACCGGCCTAAAGAAGAAGAAGAATAGGAGAAAAAAAAAAAAAAAAAAAAAAAAAGGAAATAAGGAAATAAAGAAAAGAAAAGAAAAAAAGGAAAAAAAGAAAAGAAAAAAGTATGAAAGTATAAAAATTATTTAAAAATTAAAAGAAATTGATTTGAAAACAAAATCAATAGTATGGTATCAAACGCAATTCTATTCTAAAATCGAAATTTTGGATAGTTCTACCAAATATCTTAAAATCTTTAGAATGCTCCTTAAAAGGGAGTAGAATAAAAAGAATTATTTTTAATCAAAATCTATTAACAAAATCATTACCGAACGCCCCCTTAAATTCCAAAATTTTGGGAGTTGATTCTCACAAATAAGTTCAAAGTTTCAAGTAGAATCTAGACCAATATTAGAATTGCTTATCCCTACACGTAGGTCATGAACACGACGTGAAAAAGAAAAAAGAAAAAAAAAAGCAAATAAGTATTTTGTTGTATTTATCATTGGCTAAGAGAGTTGTTGTGCTTTTAACTCCTGTCTTTATGATTATAACTCGAGGTAGCACCGTCACTTGATATCAAATATCTTCAAATTTTTAGAATTTCATATTATGTTCCAGCAAATAGAAAAACCTACTTCAATCTCCGTCATTTTCTCTTTATATAATAAATTATCAAGAAAGAGAAAATCGAGGAAAAATACAAACGATTCACGTGCTTCCTCTCGAAATTTGAAAAATCAAAACTGGTGAGCATTTGACAAAAGTTTTGGAATTACGCGCGTGCTCGTGGATATTGTAATTTGTAAATTGAAGATATTTTCAGAAACGAAAAATAAATTTAGTTGAGAATGCTAATTAGAAAGAAAAAGAAAGGGAGGAGAACAAATTTACAAAATTTACGAGGCATTATGCATTTGAGCGGACCTCCTGCTCTGCTCGCACTGCTCAGCCATGGCGACGGCGAATCCTCTTCCTCCGCCCCTTCGTGTCTCCCGCCGTCGTCGCTCTATCATCGTTCCCATCATCCTCGTTTCCCTTCGCGCCGCCCCGTTTCTTCTCCGCCACATCCGCCCCCCCTACCCTCTCCAGTACGACCTCATCATCAACTGCGCGACCCAATCCTCGCTTGCCAGGACCCGTCCCCGGCTCGGGGGCCTTTAAAGTATGTGGGGGTAGGTTTCAAATACCAATAATTGGGATATCCATGGCTAGAATATTTACTTTATTAACATTTCATATTCTTAATGTGTCTAAATATGAGTCATGGTCGGTAAACTATTGGAGCAAATGGCGGTCATTAAATTCAATGATTCATTGCAACCATTCAATACAAAATACAATGGAACATGGGTAGACCTTAAAAATGACCCCAGTATTTGTAGCTAGGGTGTCAAAAACCGAACCGAAAATTGATTTTTTTCAATTCGGTTCTCATTAAAAATTGAAACTTTTTAATCGGTTCAATTTTTATCGATTCAATTAACCAAACCAAACCAATAAAATCTAATTTTTTTTCCTTTTTTTATTTTTTATTTTTTATTTCTTTATTTTTTATTTTTCTTATTCTTCTTCTTCATTGGCCGGTTGTTGGTCGTTGGCTGCCAGGCTGGTGACCGGCCACCGGGCCGACGACCGGCCAATGAAGAAGAAGAAGAAAAAGAAAAAATAAAAATAGATAAAAAATTATTACAAAATCAATTTTTAAAAAAATTTTAAAAATATATAGAAAGGGGTGTATGTAGGGAGAAATATAAACACAAAAGTAAAAATCGAAAAATAAAATCGAACCAGGATTTCGGTTATGTTCAATAAATTCCTTATCGGTTCGGTTTTTTTGAAAAAACGAACCGAACCAAACCATTTACACCCCTACTTGTAACAGGATAAGTTTTATGTTCTAAAGTATGCATGGTAGGTTTCATATTCCAATATTTTGAAAACCAATTTGCATGAATAAGTGCCAAGTTACAACTGAAACTTAGACCAGCATTAAAATTGCTTACTCTATACATAGGTCATGAACACGGTGTTAAAAAAAGAAAAAAGAAAAATGCAAATAATTGTTTGTCATATTTATTATTGACTAAGAGATAGGTCATGAACACGGTGTTAAAAAAAGAAAAAAGAAATATGGAAATAATTGTTTGTCATATTTATTATTGACTAAGAGAGTTGCCGTGCTTTTGACTCCTGTCCTTATGGTTATGACTCAAGATGGCATTGTCACTCAGTATCAAATATCTTTAGATTTTTAGAATTTCATGTTATGTTCTGACAAGTAGAAAACCTCACTTCAATCTCTGTCATTGTCTCTTTATAATTGATCAAGAAAGAGAAAACCGAGAAAAATTCCAAACGATTCACACGCTTGATCCTGAAAGTTGAAAAATTACAACTTGGAAGCCTTTGAAGAAAGTTTTGGAATTACGTGTGTGTGCCCGTGGATATTGTAATTTGTAAATTGAAGATCTTTTTAATAAAGAAGAAAAATTCAATTGACTAATTAGAAAGGAAAAAAAAAGAAAAAGAAAAAGAGGAGAACAAATTTACAAAATTTACGTGGCGTTATGCACCGGAGCACAAGAGAATATGCTTTTTAGATTTTCGCGACGGACAAAAAAGAAGACCACTTCGATTTCCCCCCACTCCAAGAACTTTCTAGGAAGTTGCTACGAACGTCTCCGAGCCGTGCCAAAGAGCGATGTGGACAACAGGCAAACTGCCGTAGCCCGCACACAACGATCTCCCCACTTGGAAAACTTCGTTTCCACACACAAAAAAAAAAAAAAAAAAAGACAAAAACAAACAAAACAAAAACAAACAAACAAAAAACACAAAAAAAAAAAAAAATAATAGCAATTTTAAAAATAAAATAAAAAAAGTGCGTCAGACAACGAAGGGCAGCTTCCTATATCAAGAAACCTTGCCATTCTTTTTTTTTGTTTTTTCGCCTATCGGACACCATTTTCTCATCGAATTTTGATGAGAACATCGACCCAACTGGAAGGACGGAAGGATTGGTCAGCGGTGCGTGGGCATCGGGCTCGCAAATTGCGGTTACTCAGGTAAAGAAAAAAACAAGGTTATCTTAATATTCGATGCACGAATAAAAAAGAAGTTTACATCGTCTATTCAAATATTTAAATATTAAATCACATCATCTTAAGTGATACCAACTTTTCAATGACTAATGAAATTTTTTGCATCGTTTGCTAACATGACATGACTTGTTGGCATATTTCTTTTTTTTCTTTTTGTGAGTTTATTCATGCATGTGAAAATAAATTTGCAAAATATAAAAATAAATAAAATAAATTGGATATGCATGTCGAGTGGCTTAGATACCTCAGTGAATCGGATGCATTATAAAATGAATGAAAAATAATAATAATATTCGTGTTTACGGGATAAAATAAGAAATGAATTTCTGGGCTTCTTGTGCTTGGTCCATGCAAGGGGTGACGTTAATGGCTACCCCATAAACAAACTCCAAATTTGAAGATTCGCCCCATCCACATGTGGGCTTAGCTATCGAAGCTATCTCTCACTTTACAAGTGAAATTAATTAATCAATCAATTAATTAATTAGTCGAATTAGTTAATTAACTATGGCGTTTTATTAAAATATGTGCCAAAATGGGAAGGCATGTCCGAGGACAGATGGCACAGCGCTTCGGTAGGAACAAAGGAAGAATAATTCTCCCTGTCTTTTCAAGATTTCTTAGTCGCGAAGACTGTTCTCCTCCGGGCCTTTAACTAATTTCTGTTATTTTAATTTAATCGTGGCACACGCTTTCTATAATGATATTCATTGATTTGTCAATTTAAATTTCCGAGTTGAAGTGGAACCGGCCTTCGAGTTCGCATTGCTGTCCTTTGGACCACCATTGATCTACATAGTCACGACCCACAAATGTAAAGGGAGATAAATAACTCTCGAGACCATTAAGTAATTGACATGGTCACGACCCACAAATGTGAAGGGAGACAAATAACTCTCGAGACCATTAAGTAATCGATGTCGATTTCCAAGTTTGCATCATTGTCCCTTTGACCGCCGTTGACCGTGGCGCCACGACCCGATCAGCGAGAGTGCGAACTGCGAAGGGGGATGTTAACTCTCGAGACCATTTAATAATCAACGTAAAGTCGTCCCTTTTTATTTGATTAAGAAAACAATAACGCTCTAAGACTATATATAACTACGCGACCAAAAGGGTGTTTTTGTTTTATAATACCAAACTCGAAAAGGCGACTTTTTGCAGGGGAGCTTTTCTTTTCCCCCCACTTTTAATTTAATTTTTCACTTCTTTTGCCCCTTTTTTCACGCCACGAAAAAGAGAGAGGAGCCCGAAAAGGCCACATCGCAAAGTTCACGACTTTATAAAACGAATTCTAATTTTTATTTTATTTTATGATTTATAGAAAAGAGCAAAAAAAAAAAAGAAACTCTTCTTTTCTACGTAGCTCGCGGAATTGGGACCGAACGACGTAGCACCCGATCCGGGCGAAATCCCCATTATGCCACGGCGCAGCTGCCCTCGATGGGGCGCGGAGGGGAGGGCCCGATCGTAATTTCAGGAGTCCGAGGATGGCCGCGGGAGGCAGCGAAACCGAAGAAACGGCTTCTTCGTTAATGACGTTTTAAATTTTTTTTTTTTTTTTTTTTTTTGGGCAACCGTCCAAGGAGGAACGCGGCCCTTCGCTGAGGCAGACAACATTTTTCTGCTTTTTTACTTTTTATTTTTTTAAATCTGGTGGTGCGATTCTACGGTGCAAGCGACCTCGCGGGGGAGCTTCTCGACCGTCGGATCGGCGCCCTACCTCTAATGCTGTCCGCATATCGAACGGATGATGAAGTAAAGGTCCCGGCAAATACCTTCGCACGCATCCCGGCTCGCATGACCCAATGATTTTGAGCCGTAGGATCATGTGAGTCCCATGCGAGTGAGCTTCTTCGGATGAAGACGCCGGGTCCATGGAGAGTCGAATTTTCGTGTTCCAATAAAATGGTCGCCAAAGCCGACCTCGACCCCCCTAATTCAATCAACCCACGGCCCAAAAAAGCGTCCTATGTAAAAGCCATCGGCTCGTGTCATATAGCTAAAAACGATTGTTGTTTAGTCATATAAAGTCTATGTTATTATGTAACTGAAAATAATTTTACCTCAACTGTGATATACTAAAAACTCATTTTTCTTAACGCGTAAACATTAAAATTTGCATTTTTCTTGCTTTGATTATATAGCTGACGATGATTGTATTTGAACATTCCATTTCTTGACAAAAAGGAATTATTAATCGTTTAACGTCACGCATCATTTTGTTTTCATTTTGGGTCCAACTTGCCTCTATAGATATTTTTATGAGTCTTAGAACAAAAATAGAAAAAGGTATTTTGCTTTCTTTTCATGACATTGTGATTGCTATGCTATGAATTATGCTTCTTCTTCTTCTTTTTTGGCAAGTAGGGTCATACTTCTGTTTTGGAAGTTTTAAGGGATAAGGTCCAATTAAGAAATAAATCAAAGTTTAAGAAAAATATGTTGCATCCATATTTAACAGCCATAGATGCATTTCGATATTGATCAAAAGTCAATTGTAAAGAACAAAACAGTAATATCGAGTAAATTCGACGCGAACCACTTATTTCTACGACAAAAATATGCAAATCAATGAAAAAGGCACCAATGAAAATGGAGATAATTTTAGATATTGACGAGGATATTACTCGGTGATTCGAATTAAATAAAACAATGAACGTGTGGAGCTACAAGTAAGAATTAAATTGAATGGGTCCGATCAATGACCGCATCAACACTCGACCGAGTCTATCGAATCCAACCATCGTACTCGTCGAATCAGCCCGTTTTTTGTCTTTTCAAGACAGGATCGAATCGACCGGTTTGATTCATTAGAAACCACCCCTCGTTTTCCTCTGGGTACACCAAAAAAAAGGAAAAAAAAAAAAGGGAAATTTTGTTTTTTTTTTTTGGTTGCTTGATTACGCTCTATCTCCTCTCTCTATATATGCGTCCGGGAGTCACCGTGCAGGATTCAGACGAGAGAAGGGAATCCACCAAACGGCTATAATTGACGTTTCAAGGTTCCATTCTTTCCCTTAAATCCCAACCCACCCCCCCCCCCGGCAGACGAATACAGAAAGACACACCGAGAAAAAGAGAGAGAGAGAGAAGGCAACAACCCCCTCCGACGAACCGTCGCCTTGTCTCGCCCCCGCAGCCGATACTCTTCTCGCCGGCGATCCTCGGGTCCCTTCCGTTTCCGTTTCGTTTCTTTCTTCTTCATCGACGGCTTCTTCGTCTGGGTTTCGACGATCGTCCCGTCGGAGGGTGGTGCCGCCGCCGGAGAGAGAGAGAGAGAGGGGATTGGAGCGGCATTCTCGTTCGTTTCAATCCTTGGATCCCTCGCCTCGTTTCCGCTTCGCGTCTCACGATGTCCGATGGATATTCTAGTTCCAAGAAGACTGACGATATCTGCGAAGACTTTTGTGGCCGGGTAATTCTTATTCTTCTTCTTCATCTCTCTCTCTCTCTCTCCCTTTTTCTTTCTCTTTCTCTTTTTCCACGTCCTTGCGAAAAAAGAAGAAGAAGAAGAAGAAGAAGAACAAAGAAGTGGGTTGTTATTATTTCCATCATCAGGATTGATTCTCTCGAAATTTCGGGGAAAATCTTTCCTACCTCTTCGTTGTTGTTTTTCTGAGTTCGGGGTGATGGAAAGTCCGATTTCTTATTTTTTATTTTATTTTTGCAAGTATGGAGAAATTTAGGGAGTGTGCCATATGTTGTTCTTGCGTATAACCTATCAGTTTTGTTTTTCTATCAAGAAGATGAAATTTATTGAGCCCTAGAAATAGTATTGTCGATTGATGTCGTTTCGCCTTTGCGTATGTTTTCTTTTCGTGAAAAAAAAAAAAAAAAAATGTTTTCTTGCTTCGTGCTGGGGGAGACAATGAATTCCCCTTTTCAAGCAGAAAGAAAGGTGAGATTTTGCCCTTTTGGCGTCAGCTGACAATGCTGGGGAAGATAATCCATTTTCTCGTTCTTTTGGGCATAATCTTTCTGCCTTAAAATCTAGACCGTAAAAGTTTTTTTTTTTTTTTTTTTTTTTTTTTGGGATTCTGGAATCCTGCTGCTTCATTGCCTCTTTTTATTATGGATTATTCATGGCGCGATCAATTTAAATATTAGAGAAGTTGCTCTTTGAATCACATGATTATCTCCTGAATAGCCAACTTTCAGAACGTTTCGATGTCTTCGAGGTCTACTGAACCATTCACGGTTTTGCTTGATTTTCAAAGATTTGATGCTCATGTTGTTAGCCTTTGATACTTGGATATTCGGATTAGACACCTTTGATCGTGATTTCTCTTTCAACTGGAAGATTGGCGTCTCAGTCTGTATTTCTGCCCCTGCATTTTGACTTGATATCTTAGAAAGTTTTGTCCTCTAATATGCAGCAGGCAACTCGTGCAGCTCGGGGTATGTCGAGACTTCGCTGTGTCCTTCGAGAGATAGATATGAAGACGTACCTATTTCTGTTTGTTGTCATCCCAGTAGGAATTTGCGGCCTGTACTTGCATGGACAGAAGATCTCCTATTTCTTTAGACCCCTATGGGAATCCCCTCCAAAGCCTTTTCATGTAATTCCACATTATTATAACGAGAACGTGTCGATGGAAACTCTTTGCGAACTTCATGGATGGCGAATCCGTGAGTTCCCGAGGCGGGTCTATGATGCGGTTCTGTTCAACAATGAGGTTGACATCCTGACAATTCGGTGGAAGGAATTGTATCCTTACGTGACACAGTTTGTACTGCTCGAGTCAAACTCAACATTTACTGGACTACCCAAGGGGTTGATTTTTAAGAAAAATAGAGACAAGTTCAAGTTTGTTGAGCCTCGGCTGACTTATGGTACAATTGGAGGAAGGTTTAAAAAAGGAGAGAATCCATTTGTCGAAGAGGCTTATCAGAGACTCGCTCTAGACCAGCTAATTAGGATTGCTGGCATTGAGGATGATGACTTGTTGATTATGTCAGACGTGGACGAGATACCTAGTGCACACACGATCAATCTTCTTAGGTGGTGTGATGACATCCCACCTAAACTTCATTTGCAGTTGAGGAATTATATGTACTCTTTTGAGTTCTTTGTAGATAACAAAAGCTGGAGAGCATCGGTCCACAGGTATCGATCTGGTAGTACGAGATATGCGCATTTTAGACGGACTGATGACTTGTTGTCCGATTCAGGTTGGCATTGTAGCTTCTGCTTTCGCCACATAAGTGAGTTCGTATTCAAGATGATAGCTTACAGCCACAATGACCGGGTCCGATTTTCTCATTATTTAGACCCGACAAGGATTCAGGATGTCATCTGCAAAGGGGCTAATTTATTTGACATGTTTCCTGAAGAACACACGTTTAGAGAGATAATCGGGAAGTTGGGGCCCATCCGTCATTCTCACTCAGCTGTTCATCTTCCTGCCTATTTGTTAAACAATGCAAAGAAGTACAAATATTTGCTGCCAGGGAACTGCAAGAGAGAGAGTGGCTGAGTAACTTTCTTCGAATGTGAGGTGACTTATATTGGCATGCTTGGAAGGTGAAGATGCTTTGGCCACGAGAAAACAGCTCCCTGGGAAGACCGTGGATTGTGATCTTGGAGATTTAATTCCAGCATCTCATGCGCCTCCTAAACCTTATGCGTCATTCTCTTGCAAGGCATTTGAAGAACTTGCATGTTCTTGAAACCTTGTGGATGGAGTCATTCTATAGTCATTTTCGGACTCGAGTTCTTTGAGTGCCGGATTTGGGGCATATTGTGCTTTGGGGTTTTCGATATTTGATGTTGGAGGAGGAGATAGTTTGTCCTGACCCTTGTGAGATTGCATACCACCTCTTGTGGGTATTGCTCGATCTTTCCTGTCTATAATGTAGGATAGTTCATTTTTCCCACCATTTTCTTTGCTGGGAATTTTGTTGTGTTAATCTAATCTAAATCTGTTCATGTATCATCAGAGGATTTCCATCAAGCGGATGCAGATTAATTCTTTACATTCTTATTGCAGAGTAGCGTGTGCCTCATTTCCATTTCTCTTCTTGTTTCTTCATCCGGTGTCCCTGTACATGTTGTATTTAGTTTGATTTGATATGAGACTTATGGTTGGATGACAGGCTGTTATTGGTGCAGTCCATGTGCAATGTGGGTTGACTGTTAAACACCTATTCAAATGGTCAACACATATATTTAAGTGCGAGAGCTCACTTTCTTTTTAAGGTTGGCGTGACTGACCGGGAAGAACCTTTCTTTGGAGTTTTTCTTGTTGCAAGAGGCTCGAAACTTGAGCAGGTTTTGTCAACGATGTTATCAAAGAGAGGACAAAAAAATCATAGCCAATTTAGTGCAAGTTGCAAGCAAAAAAAAAAAAAAAAACAAAGAGAGGACAAAATAAAATTTTCACTTCTGAGAAGTGAAAGTGAATGAAGGCACTGCCCGGGGGTACTGTTCATGTGGATGTCTTCTTTATCATGGAACTGTTCCGAACCTTTTACTTTCCCATAGATTAGTTAAATGTGACTATAGTTACCCGAGTCGCGTTCTTTCTTCCTTTTCATCCTTTCTTCTGCTATGAAAACACTGAGACAGACTTCTACCAACTTGAGCAATCGTTTCGTGTGGTTTTGCTAAGTTGCGGATGGATAAGAAGGGGATGGTAAGCTTAAAATTGTGCCGATAGATTTGAGTTTTTAAAGGGTGTCCTTAAGTGAGGAGAATGGAATGTGCCAGATTAGGTGGAACTGCTGGGGTTTGAGTAGTATCTTGAACGGCCTCAAGGTGTGCAAGTGGAGGTTTATGCCAAACGTGATCTCTAAGAATAAACTTGAGTTAATCATCGTGCGAAAACCACTTTAAAGTTCAAGATCCTCAATGGGGGCGAAAGCTATGCTGAGGCCGCCTTTCATTAATCAAAGCAAGTAACATTGATTTGGATAGCTCAAGTCACTGCCAGATCCAGTGATTGATAGTCCTCGGCATTTCAACCTTTTAAAGATCCCTGTTCCTCATTAAGGCTTGAGTCTGCCTAGTTTACCTTTCAATCTCATTATGCTAACTTTGTTTCTTCTTTTTATTCCGATTTGACACTGCCAATCATTTTTGCTTCTGGGTTTGATCAACTTCAAAGTGATCCACAAGTAACTCCGGTCCCAATCAAATGACGCGAGCTCAGTCCAATGCAAATTGACACAAGAAGAATATCCTACTATTCCTGGTTATCATTTGAGTATCTCCATGCACAGGACTGGAGGGATATGACACATGAGGCAAAGATGCCTTGGCTGACTCAGGACCACCAGCCCATTGCTTAGCTTTAGCTTATTATCACACCATGATTGCACGCTTCTCCAACCTGGAATTTCCCTTTTTCGAGAGGACATGGTGCATGAGGACGTCGAACTCAAACTATGGATAAAACGAAGTACCGCCAGGATTTCTTAAAACATCTTCACTTGGATATACTGATATTTGATGCCCCCCCAACCTCTGCCAACATCCAACCACTCAATCACTGATGAGCTGTTTGTCTTTAACATGGGAAAGTACAAGAGAATAATTAATTTCTCGATCCAAAAATACCGATAGGTATATTCACCGACTTAGATGTGTAGCAGCCAGCAATTCTTGAGCCTTACTCTCAATCCTAAAGTTAGGGAGTGGCTCCAGTCGAGAATTAAAAGATTATTTGGAACTTCAGTCCAACTGTGCAAAAAGAAGATTTGTTTTTCCTATGCTAAACTAGAAGGTTTTGGGAGCTCATAAGCTAAACTTGGCTCCAAAATGGCTATGCCGAAGCAACCCAATGTCAGGCATGTTCCAAGTATCCCAGTGGAGAAAAGCCGCGGGATGACGATTCATATGTGGAGAAGTCTACTATCTCTTTCAACTTAAGCTCAAAATCATGGTGAAAACATACGGTAAAAACATCAACATTGCTAGAAGTACTGCATAAGTCTTCCTGCTGAGTGTCCTGTTTCGGCCCCATCCTGCAGTCTTCTCATGATGCCATGGGCAGGCTATGTTCATCACTATGAAATTAAATCCAGACATTATGCTCAATTTACAAGCAAAAATGCAACAAGAATAAATGAGGGATTCTCATGCTCGACTTCAGCAAACTATCTGAATCCTCAACAAAACTTCAATTCAATGTCGTTAGTCTAATTCATTAGCACCGATACCAGGAAAGTCTTCACCACCTTCGATGAAGAGACATGGTCTGCATGCAAAAGTTACTATTCTGCCTATCATGCTCAGTACAAAAAAGGAGCATCGGCAGAGTTTAAGATAGCGTTGAATTATTTCCTTCGCCATAACGCATGGAATAAATAACATATTCATGAACACATTTTGCGGAATATCATCCAAAATGTAAATCCGATGTTCTTTACATTTACAGGCACCGAACAACAAAGAATTGCATTACCACAAACAGCCACACGACATCTTGCAGACACAAATTAAGAACATCAACCACCCGCTCGGAATAGAATGATGTAGGTTCCCATAAGACAGGAACTGGTAAGAAGTCGTAAAAAGGCTGACTTTCAGCTTGCTAAGGAGGTGAAACATTTTGCTTGCAGCAACACGATTGGTATGCTATGGAAGCGATGCATATCAAATAATGTCTAGGTCCAAGTTTGTGATGAGAAGGGCCAAGCATCAATGTTCCCTCAAAGTAATTGGCTTAGACATTGATCCACCAAAAGATACTTTAGTGGTGGGTTGAGCCAGCTCCAGCATGCAAAATTGGGAACCCCCAACAATTTGGAGGTTCGTTCTTTGTCGTATCTTTTCATATTCGTCCTAACCAATCAAATATGCCCTCTTGGGAACCAAATGGCAGCTCCTGCAGTGTGCATAAGAGATACATAAATGATTGCTTGTTGATGTTTAAAAACTTCGCACTGCATCATATCAAGAAAATTGCGTGGTAATGCAAATTTGGTTAATCTAGAATTTGCCACTTACAGGATGCAGGAAATCTGGTGGAGTATCAAAGTCTAGCTTCGCAAGTTCAGAGATCCCATAGGTTGCATTTTCGTCGGTTACTACCTCATTTACCACCTCATTTATCTCCGGAAGTGACGTTGGAGGCACGAGATCGCATCCTCTATCATTGGAGGGAGAATGAGACCGGGAAGGCTCTTCCTGAAACAAAAGCCCGTCAATGTAACCTAAATCAAACTCTTCCAGAGGCTGAGATTCACCAGCCAACCATTCAGGATACGGCTCATCATCCTCGAGCTGAATATCCTTATATATATCCTGCTCAACAATGCCCAGAAAAGATCACATAAGCTTCTGCAGAAAAAATACACAAATTTAATGTCTTCCAAGAAGTTTTCAAGTTTGAATTCTCTTGGGATATGGAAGATATTCAAGGTTCCTCTGCCACCAAATTTGTTTCATTTCTAGAACTCACTGAGGAAAGAAATATCATTCTCATGGACCATGGCCACAGACAATAATACTACACTGATTCTGTTATCCTATTCACCATCCAATAAGAAATTTAAAAAACAAGTATTTTAATTGTTTGCACCTCTTTTTGTTCTCCCTTCCAAAAGTTCCAGCAGGCAGCAATATTTTAATCATATGTCAGTAAATGATTCACACAATGAAATAACAACAATTTCGACCAACCTGATCAGATGACTTCATATCTCCCTCAGCAACATCATCAAGCAGACCAAATTTTTCTGTTTGATGTGGATTGAGAGGATTTGGTTTAGGGGTCCTTGGATTAGTTTGAATTACATCCTGATAATCAATATCCATACTTTCATTATTCTCCTTATTATTATTATTATTATTCTTTTCAGTCTCCTTGGGTTGCTGATAGAAGATCTTGGAGACCACATATTCCCCATCCTTCTCCTCCTTGTCTGTGCCCAAATGATATTGATGCATCACCCAATTGGATTTAGTAGCCTTCGACCCCTTCTTTGAACTTTTGTAAAGAACCATTATTTTCTGCCATCCAATATGAACTCCATCAACGGCAACAGGTTTGGTCTTGCCAGTCTTGTGCCAGCGAACATCCTCTCTGTTCAGATTATGCTGATCATGAATTTTACGACGCTTTCGTTGTCCAGTGGCGTAAGCATTCATGGTCCTGTGAAAGAAATGGACACTTCTTCCATCTTTATTGACACCTGAAAAATGAAATACACCAAAGAATGAGCAGATTATTAGTTATTAGAGATCCAGAATGCAGCTTCTGAGAATGCACCTATTTCATTTCATATGAAGTGACGAGTGCGGCCTACATAATTAGAAAAGTACGACATTGGCAAGTTAAGTGCGTGACCCTAACTAATTACCTGACTACGGGCACTGAATACACCAGAATGGACATATTATGATCTCGAGTGAGAGTATAATTGAATTTTATTTAGATCATGATTAAATATTAGGTTGTCAAATGGATAACAAGGTTTGTCCTACACTATGGAAAGCTACACTTTTCATCATCTCATGATTAAGACAATCTTCTCTGCACAAGACATGTGGACTGTAATCAAGAATTATAACAAGCTACTTAATGCATATTTAGCTGCAAAATATTTGATTTATCCTTTGACAAGCAATCCTGTCATTTGCTTTAAGGACTTCAATTCAAAAATTAGTCATTGATGACTTAAATGCAAGATGTAGAAAAAGTCATAGAAGGCCAAAGAAGAGCATGAAGGTTCCTCACCAGGAAGATTTTCAGGATGAGTATAACAAATTCCTTCGTTCCACTCAAGTGTGGGAATAAATTCATCAATCAGCACGTGCTGTCTTGAGTTTCCAATGCCACATTTTGCTGCCAAGTGCTCCAAGAGCTCACCATCAGAAGGATCAAATTTTACTCCAGCAGGAAGGCCAGGCCATTCCGGTGAAACCTGCATAGCAGAAATTTTGCTAGAAACATCAGTTAAGACATTCCCAAGTAAAATTGAAAAAAAGGAAAAAAAGTAAAGTCGCCCAGAATCAGACACTGCAAAGTAGAGCAGTATGACTAGAATTACTTAACATGGATCTTTAAGGTCAGTAACACATGTTCCCTTGCATGTTAAATGCAAAAAATATGAGAAAAAAGGAACGAATTTCACTTTCTTGAAGCAGAGTGTATCCTACATCTAACATGATGAATTTAGACGTCCAGTTAGGTAAGGAGAAATAATACTCGGATAGGTATCTGTTTGAATTGATGTAGTACGTTGATCAGATAAGACAATTCTACAAGTAGCATCACAAACTCACATCAGTGTTATCGATAAAAAAATGACATTTTGGGCATTCACGATTTGCACCACAGTCTTTGATCTGACAAGAAGTGGACAAGGTAGCATTTTTCACTTTCTTTGCTATTGATCTGCCATCGACAAGCCAACTCCTGCAAGCAAATAGAGGCCGTAAGTTAATGCCGAAATACAAGTGTTAGAGCAAACTTCAGCAAGAAGAAAAATGTATTAGCGACAAGAGAGATTGAATAACAGCATAACAAGACCCAATGTGCAGAGGAAGGCGTGGGGAGTCGTCAATGCATAGCGATGCTTTGCTTTCCTCTCACTATAAGTAGTTTTGACAGCATTATGATATGAGGATGCTGCCAAAGAGTCAAGGCAAATAAACAAGAGTACCGACACAATCAATCTCGAGAGAGATGCTCAGATATAAAACAGGGTCCTCACTTCCCATAGAAAGATTGACATCCTCTTCTGACAACATCTTCTACGAGGATAAGCTGATGATAATGACCATGGAATGTCGCAAAATTCATCAAGCAAGTCTATTTACTAAAGCTAAACGAAGTTCCTTGGGAACACGAGCTTCGTCCAGGTGTTTAAAAAAACAAGAACCGGCAAGAACATATCGCTCTAGCTCATGCGAAACGGCCGAGGGCTATGCAGTCCAAAACGAGAGCGAACGAGTAAAACCCTGAACAAAGCATCGACATTCCTCCTCTAAATCCTAAGGAAGCAAGAGAGGCCGCGCACGGTTGAGCCCGACAGCTCTTGGAGAAGCGATTCAGTCGCGCGCTTTTCCGCACTATACCAGGACAAAGCTAGGTCCCATCACCCCGAATCCTCCGTTCTCTCGCCCTATCCCGCTTTCCGCCATTCTCTCACCTACCGATCCTTCGATCGTTCGCAAGCGAACGTAACCATCTCTCTCGCACTAGATATCGTCCCCCCCAAAACCCAAGAACAGAAAAACCCAACCACCCCTCGGAACGAAAACGCAAGAACCCCCCTCCCCAATCACTACAAAACTCCAACACCCCACCTTCCACTTTCCATGTTTTCTCCCCCTCGTGGCCTCGGCTCCAACTGTTTAGAGAAAGAGAGAGAGAGAGAAAGAGAAAGAGGGTAAACCGCGTCGATCGAGACATGGCAGGAGGAGCTACAGTAGCAGGCAGCAGGAGGAGACGACGACGGCGGGGAAAGAAGGAAAGAAAGAGGAAACAGAGCAGGAAAAATCGCGAGAGCAAATGCGCGGACGCCTATCGCTTCGACCGTCTTCACTAACTTACTTCGCCATGGAGATGCCGCGAAGCTCGGTCGAAGCAGACGCCGGAGGAGGAGAAGTCCTTTTCACATCTGCAACTCCCTCGCGTCTAGAGAGAGAGAGAGAGAAAGAGAGAGTGTGTTCGCTTGTCTAGTGCGATTTATATCCTGGGCGGGAAACTGAGCCTCTCAAGAGGCTCGTACCCCCGAGCCGCAGCTTCGGACCAGGCATCTCGCGCACCCATAGGCTCGGTGGGGCCCCCGATGGTTGACGGAACCTGCCCAACGAAGCTGGCGGGTCTCGCCTCGGAGCTTGCTTAGGAGACCGGGTCGAGTGGCAGTATTGTAAATCGGACGGGAGCTCTAAACTCCGGCTTACTTGCTGACCAAGCTTGGACAGGACAGAGCGTCCCGTTTTTATTTTTTTATTTTTTGTTCTCTTTGCCTTTTGCCTTTTCACTGCTTTGCCTACGCGGTGGCGTCCGTGTGACCGTTGTGAGCAGTAAGTCTCCCTTGAGAGGCCACTAGTGTGTCTGACCGCATCTAGAAGAGAGATGTGATTTTCCCCCCCCCCGGATGGAAAAATTGTACCATCTGCGGTTTTGACCCTCCCTTTCCTTTCAATGATTGCAATCATGTGAGCCGTTCGATCAGGTGGAACCCAGCATAGGACTTATCCAATTCGACGGTGCAGATGAATTGGCCTCGCATGCATCGAGGTGGAGACAGCTCAGGAACGTCTCACTTTCCTTGTGGGAACGCACTCGCCATGTAAAGCCTGGGTAGTGTCTAGATTCAAGTGATTTGCGATGCAGGCACCTCTATCTACACCTGCCAAGTATAGCTTACGGTTTCATATGCATATGCCTATGCCGTTGGATTGGGTGAATCTGATGTGAGACTTATCCAATTCAACGGTTCATATGAATTTTGCCTCGCTTACATCAAATGGAGACAACTCAGGAACGCCATTGTTTCCGTTTGGAGATGTGCTTGTAAAACATACCATGTAAAGTTTGAGCAATATCTAGATTCAAATGATTACAATGCATGTACTTGCCAAGTATAACTTAAAATTTTGTCACATACGCCGTTGGATTAGGTGAATCCGACGTGGCACTTATCCTATTCAACGGTGCAAATAAATTGATCTCGCATGCATAAGATGGAGACAACTGTAGAGCACCCTTGTTTCCATTTGGAAATGTGCTCGCAAAACATGCCATGTAAAGTTTGAGTGATATCTAGATTCAAGTGATTTACAATGTAGGCACTTGCCAAGTATAGCTTGTGGGTTTTTTACATAAGCCATTGGATTAGGTGAATTCAACACGGAACTTATCCGATTCGACGGTGCAAATGAGTTGGCCTCGCATGCATTAGATGGAGACAGCTTAAGAGCACCCTTGTTTCCATTTACAAATGTGCATAATGCCATGTAAAGTTTGAACAATATCTAGATTTGAGTGATCTTCCATACAGGCACCTGCCAAGTATAGCTTATAGTTTTGTCACATAAGCCATTGGATTTAGTGAATCCGACGTTGAATTTGAACGCATACGCCATTGGATTAGGTGAATTCAATGTGGGACTCATCCAATTTAACAGTGCTTATGAATTTGCCTCGCATGCATTGGACGGAGACAACTCAAGAGCACCCTTGTTTCCATCTAGGAATGTGCTCTCAAACATACCATGCCAAGTCCAAGCTGTACCTTAGTTCAAAAAAAAAAAAAAAAAAAAAGTCCAAGTTGTACCTAGATTTGACTACAATGATGCACTTGCCAAGTATAGCTTATAGTTTTATTACATACATGGTAGGGTTAGGTGAAGAAACTTATCCGATTCAACGGTGTATATGAATTGACCTCACAGGCATACGACTCATAAAAAATATTAGCTACAGTTTAAATTCCAACATGGCATAATCATAGTCCACTCATTAGGCGACACCCAAGCTGACACTAGACTTCTTTTAGAAAATATTCGGCTCTCTCTCTCTCTCTCTCTCTCTCTCTCTCTCTCTCTCTCTCTCTCTCTCTAGCCCCACTAGAGACCCCTCCCTCTCGGTCAATTTGAATTCCAACATGAAAAATTTGGCTCTCTCTCTCCAACAAAATATTAGCTGGGCCCCATCAAAGATCATATTCTCTCACGATCAATTTGAATCGAAGCGTGGGACTTTCTCTCTCCATTTTTTCATTCGACTCCCTCCTATTCACTCTACCCTTGCATATGCAGATGTGGAGGAGGAGGCTAAAGTGGAAGTGGTGGTGACGACAGTGTGGTTCGTTAGATAGCAGGCTCTAACATCAGTAGGAGAAAGAGTAGCGCGACAAAGGGCAAAGCGAATGGGAGGGACCT
Source organism: Eucalyptus virginea (assembly GCA_014182375.1). NCBI lineage: Eukaryota > Viridiplantae > Streptophyta > Magnoliopsida > Myrtales > Myrtaceae > Eucalyptus > Eucalyptus virginea. Next base: position 29,318,850 of record CM024523.1, on the reverse strand, counting down.
GAATGAAAAAATAGAGCATGACAAAGGGCAGAGCGAATGGGAGGGACCTGAATGAAAAAATGGAGAGCGACATAGGACAGAGCGAATGGGAGGGACCTGAATGAAAAATTGGAGTGCGACAAAGGGCAGAGCGAATGGGAGGGACCTGAATGAAAAAAAGGAGAGCCACAAAAGGCAGAGCGAATGGGAGGGACCCGAATACAAAAATGGAGAGAGAAAGTCCCACGCTTCGATTCAAATTAATTGTTAGAGAGAAGGATCTCTAGTGGGGCCTAGCTAATATTTTCTTGGAGAGAGAGAGGGCCGAATTTTTCACGGAATTCAAATTGACCGAGAGGGAGGAGTCTTTGGTGGGGCTCAACAGGAGAGAGAGAGAGAGAGAGAGAGAGAGAATCTGAGGCCAGCATGGGTACCAAGCAACACGTGTCGATCAATGAGTGAACTATGATTATGCCACTCTCGAATCAGAGTTGCAGCTAATATTTTCTCTACGGCTCATAAGGACACTTGTGCCATCATGAAATGTATGCACAAACATGCCATATGAAGTTTGAGCATTATCTAGATTCAAGTAATATACAATGTAGGCGCCTGCCAAGTATAGCTCATAGTTTTTATGTCACCAATGGTGAGAGGGACTGACTTTGTCTACTTTTGTATCTCATGGTAACAAAATGCAAGAATTCCTTTTATTGAGACAAGTGATAAGAGGAAACTATAAAAATCCAAAATGGTTCCAATGCATATGACACACACCCTTGGAAAAGATAAACCTAACACGAGACTTATCTAATATGATGATGCATATGAGTTCGCGTCATGTGCACTAGATGTGGACTATATTCACTTGAAATGGGTGCACAAACACGCTATATAAAGTCTGAGTGAAATCTGGATTCAACTAATACATAATACAGTTACTTGCCAAATATAACTCATAGTTTAATTTCATTGATGGTAAGAGAAACCAGTTTTCTCTACCTTTTCATCGAGACAAGTGATAAGAGGAAATTAAAAAATACGGAATGAATCCAGTGCATATGACATACACCCTTGGATAAGATGAGCTTTATAGGAGACTTACTATGCATATGAATTGGCGTGATATGCATTATATGTGGACTATATCCACTCGAAAGCACACTCATTTCATCTGGAAATGTGTGCACAAACATGCCATATAAAGTCTAAGCAATATCTAGATTTGAATAATACATAATGTGGGCACTTGCCAAGAATAGCTTATAGTTTAATTTCATCGATGGGAAGAGGGACGGATTTTGTTTACTTTTAAATCTTGTAATAATAGAGTGCAAGAATTTCTTTTAACGAGACAAGCGATAACAGGAAACTAAAAAAATTCCTAACGAATCTTATGCATATGATATACACTATCGAATAAGATAGGCATTATATTAGACTTGCCTAATCCGACGATGCATACGAGTTTGCGTGATGTGGATTGGATGTGGAATATATCTGCTCCAGTGCACAATCGTAATATCTGGAAATGTATATTTTAGTGTTTTTATTTCACAAATGGTGAGACCGATCAATTTCATCTAATTTCAAATGTCATAGTAATAGAATTCTAAACACAACGTGAATTGTGCAAGAGTTTTTGGGTCACCTGGTAAAATTTTAATCAACAAACAATTATTACTTTATATGCCTTTTTTGATTAATCCTTTTGCAGTTTTGTGATGATATTTTGGACGCCAGATGAGACGTGAAAATACAATAATGATTATGTCTATATTATATAGTATGAGGTCGTTCTTCCAGCAACAAGGTCGTTGTAGTATAGTGGTAAGTATTCCCGCCTGTCACGCGGGTGACCCGGGTTCGATCCCCGGCAACGGCGTTTCTCTTTTGAAAATTCTCTTTTTTGCGTACATTTGGGATCAAACTAATCCCAACCAACAGAAAACACCGGGTCCAACCGAAGTCTGAACGGGACATGGATGAGTTGCTTCGCCCAAATGATACCATTCCTGCGGGAACTCGAAAGTTATCTTGCTCTTTTGCTGCATATGTAGTTTTGTTAGGAAATCTCGGATAGCTCGAAAACACTGAGATGCCAAAACGACTGCATCGGGCGAGCAGCGACGGGGCGTGCGTGAGATGGATAGTACAGCGCTTTCAATTGGAAAGGGTTTGGTTCGCTAAAATGTCCAATTTCAAGGTCGGAGCAATGTACCCCGCTTGAATGGCAATGATTAAGGACGAAAACGGCAAAGGATCAACCTGTTATACCTGCCTATTGAATGGCAGGCCGAGCGTAACCGATCAAACCAAAAACTTCATGAATCGAATCTAGTCAGACATGGCACATCATGCTCACGAAATCCACAAGAGTCGGGGAAGTATCAATAGAAGATTATTCCGTCATTAAAAGCAGAACAGGAGAAAAGGCCTTTGGATGTAACCTTATTTTTTACACATGCCAAAATACATCCCAGCAACCCCTACCTCCAAAATTACAAGTACCCTCTGCTTTTTTGTCAATTTGGACCAAACTAGGTCATATTCTAGAAGCAGCTACTGTGTCATACAATAAATATCAGGTATAGCTGCGACTTCCTAATTAACTGATGTTTACCTAGATAAACCTCTTTGGGGCTAAGATTTATTGCTCTAACCTAGAGAGGAATATGAATAACTTCATGTATATATAACCGTTCCAGGGAATCAGTAACATTGGTTAAAACAGAAGAAGAAGCTCCTCGACCTGGGCTCCATCTCGCTTGATGGGGTGTCACCTGAGTTCTCCCTTGTAGCCATTAGAGCGCTTGTGCCTGGAGACTCTGGAGGTAAGACAGAATTTCTCGAGGCGAAAATGCGCTGTGGAATAACTGGCTCCGGCGGGGAAATAGTTGAAAGATAGTGAAGGAGCATCTGAATTATCTGACTAAAGCTGGGCCTATCATTTGGATCCTCTTTCCAACATGATGATACGATACAAGCTAGGTCCTCTGGCAGGTTATCTATGCTGGGCCGCACATTCTGAAATAGCACAACGAAAACCTTAGATGACATTTCTAGCTGCAACTTATGGCAGGGCAATCTAGAAAAGGGAAAAGTGGACTTCAACACAGTTCCTACCAAGCATCATCACATGATTGACAAAGTAACCTCATAGAAAGGCATAATTGCCCAAACAATCCAATTATGAATGATTATCTAGCATTATGGTAATGAACTAAAAGGGAATTGACAGTCCAATGAAGCTGGCCTGAGTCCCCCTCTTTCCCTTTCTCTCTCTCCAAAGTGTACTTGCAAGTAGAAACCCTCTGCGTGTGTAAGGCATGAATTGCAAATATAAATTAACAAAAGCGAAAGTTCCAGAATTTGATTGATCTTCTCGGTCCGTGAATTTCCTAAAGAAAGCTACCACCCCCTTCATCTCCCACTTTTCCCAATTACTGAATTACCCACTGCACAAATGGAAGATTGTCTAAATTGAGCAATATTAATGGCACATATCCTCAAGCATGTACTTCTCCTCAATATTCATCCTTTCAAGTTCATGAATTTGAATTTTCAATGTATCCTGGTGGCATGCATTAGTAACTGCAGTTTCTCATGCATATAACCAACAATTATATGGATCAAATGGACATAATCAATGATGCATCCAGAAAACAGTACCACCGCAATTACAGCTGATGCTTGCTATTTCATTATCTATAGATAAATCTAAATTAAGAGCTCCACACCAACAGCCTTTCAGCTCAAACTTCAAGGTAAAAATCCAGGTCATGTATTAATTGGGCATAACTAACTTTTAAGATATGATGAAGACAGAATTGCCAAAACAAAGCCCATCTGTTCTTCACCTTCCTTTTTACTTCCCCAGAAAAAACCACTTCTTACTGGGGAAAATTGATTACTTACACGAGGTAACTTAATGGTGAATAACAAGTGGTATCTCGAGATATAGTATACAGACAAAATTACCTTAAAAGCAGCTGCATATGCTGCCTGGAGATTAGACATGCCTTCAAAAGGAAGCTTGTTATGAATCAGCTCCCATAATACAATTGCAAAGCTGTAGGCATCCACCTTGTTATTGTAATGCTTCTTCTCTCCATGTCTCAGTGTGACTGTGCTATAAAGCTGTCCACATTCGTCGGTACATTTAGCACAACCAAAGAAGAAGCAGGAAAAGCATTTTGGAAAAGCAGTTCCAAATGTCTCAATAACTTACTTCTGGGGCCATCCATCGATATGTTCCAGTTTCAGCTGTCATCATCTCTGTCAGAGACTCTTCTCTGGCTAAGCCAAAATCCGCAAGTTTAACTGTTTTGTGGTCTGCAGTTAAGATCAAGTTCTCTGGAAAAGGAAAATCAGAAGTCAATAATTTGATCCATGATCCTTGATGAAACAGCAGCTGAATGGTTTTAGGCATGACAATTAATATCGTTCCTAAATTTTGCCAGGCATCAATTAGAGAGCACAGATTTCTCTCTATAGGAAAAGACAACCATAAACTTAATAGAAGAGCATCACGATGAAAAAATCGCACTGGGCATCACGATTAGAGAGCACAGATTTCTCTCTACAGAACTGGTTTTTTTAACCTTCCCCGAATAACTAGAGAAAGAGTGGGAAAAACACTATGAAATCTGTACCGGGTTTCAAATCACGATGTATGATCCCATGCGAGTGCAAGCACTCCATCGCACGGGCAATGTCAAGTGCAAAACCAACCGCCACACACTTGTCCAAGCAGTTGGGACGCACGTTGCGCAAGTACTTTCGCAGCGTTCCACCCAGCAGGAGCTCAGTGACTATAACCATGACAGGATCCTTACAAGCTCCAATAAACTGGCAACAAAAGATTACAACTTCTTCAACACACCAACCATAAAGAACTACGGCCCCAACCAATTCGTTCGAATCGCATCGAAAAACACACCAGAACCGCATAATTGCACCACTGTTCCACCACAAAACCAACTAACCTTGACTAAATTTTTGTGCTGGACTCTGGACAACATGGCAACCTCCCTCGCGAACCTCGCCTCTCGCTTGGCAACCTCTTCAGGAGTATCGCCCCTGTGGACAATCTTGACAGCCACCGTCTGGTTCTTATACCTAATCCCAGAAAACACAAATCACAAAAGATTCACGAACGAACGAACCAAAAGCCAAAGAGCCGCGCGAATGCACGCGCCTCTTCAGCTCCGCCGCAACTCAAAAAATCAGAGCGACATCAGAACACAAGCCTCTCCCCGGACGAGTTGACCGTTGACTTACTTGCCCTCGTAGACCTTGGCGTGCGCGCCCTCCCCGATCTTCGGCCCGACGAACAGGTGCTTGGGATCGATCAGCCACTTCCCCTCCAAATCGAACTCCCCGACCGAATAAAACACGTTCCCAGATCCCATGCCCCTCGCTCTCTCTCTCTCTCTCTCTCTCTCAGATTGCTCTCGCCTCAGCTAGAACCGCAGTCCCGCCCGCACCACCCGCTCGAACCTCGACGCGAGAGCATCACCGACCGCCCGCGATCGAGGCGTCCGCGGGGAATCCGCACGCGCGGCGGCGGCCCATGCAAGACGCTGGAGGATGAGGGGAGGTAGGGGGGAGAAGGGGGCGCGCTCGGCGACCGGAGGAGCCGCGGCGACGCAGATCCGAGGAGGCGGCGGCGGCGGCGGAAGCGGAGCTCCGGCGGAGGCTGCGGAGGCGCTCGGCTGGGGGGCTCCGAGCTCCGGCGTGTTCACCTTGGAGGTCGCGAAATGGAGATTGAGAGAGGATTTGGTTCGGGATCGTTCGTTGTGGACGCGTATATGAAGGGGTGAGTGCGCAGATAAAGCCGCGGGAGGAATTAAGTCACTGTCAGAGACCAGTGAGTGTTTTATTTATTTTTTTGCCTTTTTCTCCCTTTTTTTTTCTTAAGCTAATACTTAAAAAAAACCCCATATCGATATATTTATTATAAATTTACACTGTATTAATTTCTATTACTAAATTAGATGACACATGTTACTCTCCATTTATCACATATGCTCATGATATTAATCTAATTTAATGGAAGTCAGAGGAGGGTGAATTTATAACATTTTCAAATTTTTAACAGTCAAAAAATTATTTTTCAAATTTTCTAAAAATTATTTTAATAATTTAAATATTAGAATTTAGAAGAGATGGAGAAAAGGAATGCGTAGGGACAGGGGGCTGGAGAGAGTCAAAAAGAAGGCCGAAAAAGTCTAGATGCGTCAGGGAGGAGAAGATGGTGAAAGTCTAGCGTGTCGCCATTGACCCCACGACGGGTCAAATCACCGCTCTCTTCACCGTCTGATCGGGTACGAGATCGACGGACGCGATGCGGCGGGTGCGATCGGACGGCTTATATAGCGGACTCGATTTATTTCTAGCTGCGTATCGTGAAAGCTCTCCCCCAAAAAAAAAAGAACAAAGAAAGGCGAGACATGCTTTACTTTTTTTCTGGAGTTGGGTCACGTGCTGTTGCAAAATCATTAAGGTTAGGGCACTGTGGATTCAATTTCGACTTGACATGTATTACTCGACAACGCAGTCTCCTTATTCGTCGGTGTGCAATTCGATCGATTCGTGCGAATTTTGATTGTCCGAATGCCTTTTTAGCGCCACACGTAATTCGAGCCGCCTATGATGTGGACCATGGCTTATCTTTTAAGTGTAAAATTATATATAAATTTATTTTAGACAAGGAAGTGATCCGTACATAAATTCGAGAAACTAATGAAGAATAATTGTCTTTTGACGAGCTCAATCCTCCAAAAACGACACGGATAAAGAGGGAGAATGACTTTTGACACTATTTGAAGTGTTCTGCGTGTCATACCATTATAGTTGAAATTAGGGTTGCCATCTATTTGGCTCGATGACTCCAAAATTTTATTTTTCTCTGGTAAGTAATGTCATTCCTAATTTGAATTTAATGAAGAAATCTAAATGCATGATTATCGGGTTCTTAGAATTTTGATTGCGGTTTTAACTTCTTGCGTTGTGTTTTGGAAAAGAGGAAAAATGGAGGGAATGAAAGTTTGGAAGGAAAATGAGAAACATTCCTCCCCTTCTCAAATATAGCAGGACATCATGTGTTCGTACTGATAATTACATGTTTGTGTCCGAATTCTTGTCCCTGGAGTTGGTCCCTTCCGACCACTTTTTTTTTCCGAGGACACAACCTCCAGATTTCCGTCGTATCTTGCAAGTCAAATGTAATTCACATCTAGAGGACACTATTGAGGTAGCCCCAGGCAGGGATGGCTCTATTTGATCCATTGTATCTATAGAGAAATATAGAATTCACATACAAATGCTCAGGCCCCATCAGATTGGAATTCAAAGCTAGACAAGCTCGACTTTCTCATGTAAGCGTGTCGTCCAAGCCAAATCTATTTGCGTTTTCTAACCTCTCGAGTTAGAGAGAGCCTGTCAAACGATCACTTTCAATTATGACTTTCAAATTGTTGCATACGACATAAATTGGATAAACATTTAGGATCGACGCGAAAAATTGAGATGATTCGGAGGTGCCGGTGTAATCAAGGCCTAAAAGTCCGAAATTAAAAGGCAAACAAAGTCCGGGTGGCATCGCATTGACTCGTTGCCGTCTGATTAAATCCAATTCACACTGATTAAAAAGTCAAAGAAGAGTAACTTCAATTTGACTTGCTATTTCGTTCTTGTACTTTTCCCCGGGAAAATACAAAAATTAATAAAATCAATAATTGAAAATTTGGGGAGATGATTCGGAAGTACAAGGGGCGGCCACCAAAGTCCACTGCTCGTGTCTTATCGAATGCTCCAAGTCGGACCGGACCCACCAAAGCCCCGCCCGCGTCGTGGGTCCCCCCTACCTTCCCCCACCGCCGCGCCTCACCGACACGATTTTATATGCAATAAAATCATTTATTGGATATATTTACGGACAGGGTTCTAGAATAAAGTATGGTATATGATTATGACTGAATAATTGATTAATTTGGTCGAGACATCTTCTAAGAAGGTGCCGGGGAAATTAACGATATATAATCGGGAAAAAAAATCTGTTCATAAATCTTAATCGATATTGCTGTTATATATTTATATTTTTTTTAAATGATTTTATGTGTGATTGACCATTTGTACTTCCCTATAAGTTTTTTGTGCCCTAGTTTTTTTTTTCTTTATTCTTACCTTTTACCAAAAAAAAAATAATGACATATTAGGCTGATAAGCCCTCCACTAATTCGGTCTCTTGGTGCTTCATGCATCTCTGGAACTGTTGAGCCCATGTTACAATGATACCTAGAATTACTTTTATATATATATATATATTACCTAAAATTACTTCTTATAAAAGGTTGACGGCGATGACCCATTCCTTTAGTCAATTTAGCTCTTAATATAAGACCACTGAAGTCTTTTTTTTCTTTTCTTTTTGGGTTATTGGGATAGGTGAATTCTTATAGATCCATCCTCCAAAAGAACAATATATGTAATAATTTTTCATCGTCCCACCCAAGCAAGAGTCAAGTAAATCAAATGGATTCATATCCGTAAAAAATAAATCTACATGTTATGAAATCTATGAAATATCCACATATGTATTACCGATGTCATGTAAGAATATCTTGATCATGTTCCATTTTTAACAACTGTAATTACCCATTGCAAGGAATTTAGTTTTTACACGTAAATGCTCAAGATCTAAGTAAGCTTACATAGTCGGCATGACGAGTGGTGCTTTAAAGCGTAAAACAGTAAAGTAAAAAGGAATAGTGTTTTTGAGGCATAAGGGTAAGAATGAATGATTGGATGTAAAAAGATTTAAGGTAATTATAATGTTGTTGTTAACACCATTGCTATACCACAAATGTAGCCTATTTGGGTCATGGGTGATAGAGCTCAACTTGGAATTGATCTTGATTGAATCTCTTACACTCTTGTAATGATTATATGACAACTCTCGTCCAGCTTAGGACTCATTTGGTAGCGGTGGCACTTAATCCACCTTTGAGTAATTTCCTCGAGAACTCTCATAACAATCGAAGAGGAACGTTGCATAGCCATCATACGATCTAGGGAAAACTATCATTGACTAAGCTTCCTTACACTAACCTTTCTTCTTGTCTTACTTCTTGTCTCGCGAATTAGATTTGAACCAATCAAGTTACTTCCCTTCTTAGCAAATTGGGAGTGAGTTTGTCATCCTCCTCCTTATAACAAATTATTAGGTGCAACCGATGTAGCCACCTTGCCAATGCAAATGTATAGCTTGCGGTCCCCTCTTTAAGAAAATCTGCAAGTCCCTCTCTCTCTCCTTCATTTCTCTCTACTCTTCACCGTTGCTTTCTTCCTTTTCTTTTTGCCTTTTGAGGCCATGGACAATGCTCGATTGTAATGGCTAGCCATGGACGAACCACTCACAAGCTATCAACACTCATCCATGGACATCGTCAATATCGTTCAAGCATGCTATTGATCCTCAGGTATCCATCTTTCGCATCGAGCCAAGGATAATGCTTGTGGCCAACCATGGACGTACTAGAGCCGAAGCCGGAGCTGGAGGGGTGGTGCGGTAGCTCATTGGTCGAACGAGGGCTTGGTTGTTCATTGGAGGGAGAGAAAGGGGGCAAAGTTGAGAGCATCGGGCAAAGAGAGAAAGGGGGCACTGTAGAGAGCGTCGAGCAAAGAGAGAGAGCATGGCTGGGGAGAGAGAAGTGCCCCGCTCAGTTCAATATTATTCGTTTGATATCTTGGCTCCACTCGCGACACGTGTCGGAATCTCAATGCCCATCCAATTTGTTGCCCCCCGCACATCTGATTTCTCCCTCATTATAGTCCTCTATAGTCATGGCCATCTCCTGCTCCACTACGTGCACGTCAAATTTTTTTCCTTTTTTTGGTCAAATACGTGCATGTCAATTTGAGCGGGCACTTTCTCCCTTATTGGCGGATCCCTAACGCTTTTTATTTTACTTCTTCGAGGGGTGAATATGACGGCTACTTTATCAGGTTTTGTCGATCAGACCGATCTCCTTATTCCACTCGTCCAGCTCTCTTCACGAAATCATAAAATCAACGGAAAATGTCACAAATGATTTCTATACTATTACTTAATGTGCAATTTGGTCCATAAACTTTCGATTGGCTCAATTTAGTCTATGAATTATTGATAAATATCTGATTTAGTCCTAGGCGAGGGCGACCCTCGCCAGACGCCAAGCGTAGGGAAGAGAGAAGAAGAGAGAAAAAAAGAAGAAGGAAAAACAGTAACGAAGGAATAAATCAGACATTTATCAATAATTCAGGGATTAAATTGAGGAGATCAAAAGTTCATGGACCAAATTGAGCCAATCGAAAGTTCGGGGACCAAATTGCACATTAAGCAATAGTATAAGGACCATTTGTGACATTTTTTAAAAATCAACACCGCAAAGATAGCTTATTCTACCAATGAAATAAAAAATTAAAAAAAGAGAAAGGGGCCACGATTTTAACCTATCGGGATTTAAAATGAAATTTCTATTTGTCGCCCTCGAGTCACATATTGCGATTTTCTCATCTCATCCCCCGAAAGTTAGATTTCTGCCTTTGGCATTTTCTTGTGCATCTCCTCGTTCCTCCCATAATCCTCACCCTTTTCCTCCCCAACAGACGTTCCATTAACCTCTCTTTCGCACTCTAATCTCGCAACCAGGCAAGGCCATGTTTATTTGCTAAATTTATATAAAAACCTCTGTATGCTCATGTATCAAGTGCAGGTTGATTTTCGCAGAATGTTCAAACTCTGTTCTAATCCAACTTTTGTGTGACTGATTTTATGGTTGGTGTATGTCTAATCCCATTGGTAAAAAGAGTACGAGAGCTAACATGGATTCTAGGCGATCCATTAATAAGTTACCAACATAATTGGGAATTTACCAACTTTCAAACGAAATAAGAGATTACTAATTTCTGCAAATTTACTACTAACTTTGCATTATAATTTATCAAACTCTTTGAATTGTTAAAAGGTTAATCAGTAAAATATCAACCCTATAAAAAATCCACCAACATTCCGGCAGATCAGCATATTACCCATCCGTTTGAAATTACAATTATCGTTGGTAAAACACTAGCATTGCAAGGAATTCATTGACATCTCAATGAAACGCTTCTATAAAATTCTAGTTGCTATGAGGAATTTACCAACATTCCATGAAATTTGCAATGTTATTGGTCTTTTCAAAATTTTATAAGCTCGAGTAGAAAAGCTACCATATTACATAAAATTTACAAATATTATAATAAATCAATAAATTACCAATCATATGACAGATTTACCTAATATCCAAATTCTTTCCCTTCTCGAAAGTGTGGACCATTTTTTTTTTTTTGTCTAAAAGAAAATTTCATTCATTATCAAACTAATACATGGAAGGAAATCTAAAAAATTATATTAACAAAATAAACCCATAGATCTCCAAAAATCAAGGCGTTTTATCATAGCATGATTGGCAGAGTTAAGCTCATCCTTCATGAACAATCTATAACTGGATTTAAGCGAAAATATCAACGGCAAATCACCGAATCACATAGTACCATCAATGATATACACACGCCAAAATCTCTATCTATAATTATGACTTTGCCTTTCGACAGTACGTGTCTAAATTTGGCATTCTCAACTCTATCATCATACGGAGACAACATAAACATGTTGAAAAATGTTAGATCTAACACACGTGAGAGCAAGTTATGTGCCCAATGCGAAGTGCCAAAACTTTGAGTGAAAAATTGTTGAATGAGTACATATATGACATTGAATCTACTGTGAACACCATCGAAATTAGAGGCGAAGTATTTAGTTATTAAAACTCCAAAATTCAAAATTAGATTGTAGAGAAAAGCTCTTAAATATAAAATCAGAAGAATTATGAAAGAAAACAAAAGGAAAAAATAAAAGGAAAAGGACCTGGAATCCCTCCCCTCCAGGAGTGGAAGACACGCAAAAAGATTTAGAGAGGGAGAGGGAAATCATTTATGTCCTATTGCAATTTCAATTAACGAGTTGCGAGGTGGGACAAAAGTGTGGACCATGAACTAACGACTTCATAAGCGATTTACTAATTATCCCAACAAAATCAGTCTAATTTCTTTGAATGTTCATAAGCATGGTTAGCAAAAGACACCATTTCTACAAGGAATTTGCCAAGATCTTATTAAACAAGCAAGTTACCAACTTCATCCAAATTTCCCCAAATTACTATGTTATAATGAATTCCGTCATGTTTATGTTGTCGATGAGCTAGAGTTTTCATGGAAGTCTCGCGTCGTGGGTTATGCCGAGGAGGGAAGCGCTGCTTCGGTTCATCGAATCGTGCGAGGACGGCAGGCATCTCGCTTCGCTGCACGCGCTTCTGCTGAAAACGGGAGTTGCCCATGATCCTCGCTACGCCACTAAGCTCACCACTTCTTTGGCCAAGTACACGTCCGTTGAGGACGCCCGGAAGCTGTTCGACGAATTGCCTCACAGAAGCGTCTACCTCTGGAACTCTATCCTCGGGAGCTACTGCAAAGAGAGGCGGTATGAGGAGGCGCTGCGTCTCTTCAGGCGAATGGTGTCGGACGGAAAGAGCGCCGAAGGGAAGCCCGACAACTTCACCGTTCCGGTCGCCCTAAAGGCGTGCGTGGGCCTGCGAGTGCTGGAATATGGCGAGATGGTTCATGGGTATGTGAAGAAGAGCGGCGAGGTTGATCTGGACATCTTCGTGGGGTCCGCTTTGATCGACTTGTATTCGAAATGTGGGCGAATGGGTAGTGCCTGGAAAGTGTTTGGAGAGTTTCCGAGGCCAGATGTAGTAATGTGCACCTCTATGATCACTGGGTATGAGCAAAATGGTTCTCCTGTCGAAGCTCTGCAGCTTTTCACTCGAATGGCGAAGACTGGGGGTTTTGTTGCCGACCCAGTAAGTCTTATTACTGTCGTTTCAGCTTGTGCGCAGTTGTTGAATCTTAAGCTTGGAAGTTCCGTGCACGGTTTTATGTATCGGATGGGTTTTGATGCCAACTTATCTCTTCTAAACTCAGTCTTGAACTTATATGCAAAGACAGGTTCCATCCGTTTGGCCATGAATTTGTTTAGGAAGATGCCAAGGACAGATGTTATCTCGTGGAGCTCCGTAATAGCTTGCTATGTTTGCAAAGGCGCTACTGACGAAGCATTAAACCTTTTCAATGAAATGATCGAGAAGGGTTATGAACCAAATGAAGTTAGTGTAGTTGGTGCCTTACAAGCTTGTGCTGCGGGTTGCAACTTGGAAGAGGGTAAGAAAATCCATGCATTTGCTTCAGAGAAAAAAATAGAGCTAAATGTATCGGTCTCAACTGCTATTATTGACATGTACATGAAGTGCTCATCTCCTGATGAAGCGTTTGATTTCTTCCATAGAATGCCCAACAAAGATGTTGTTGCTTGGGTCACTCTGTTGAGTGGATGTGCTGAAAATGGAATGGCATACAAGTCCATGGATGTTTTCCGCAACATGCTAGCCAGTGAAATCGTTCCTGATGCTGTTGCAATTGTCAAAATCCTCGCAGCTTGCTCTGAATTGGGAATTCTTCAGCAAGCCATTTGTCTTCACGGTCATTTAATTAGAAGTGGCTTCAGCAATAACATGCATGTCGGAGCTACTCTTTTGGAATTATACTCAAAATGCGGTAGCTTGGACAATGCAATCAAAGTTTTCGATGGCATGTGTGAGAAAGATGTTGTCATCTGGAGTTCAATGATTGCTGGTTATGGAATTCACGGCCAAGGAAAAGAAGCTTTGAGACTATTCGACCAGATGACGAGAAATTCACCAGTGAGGCCAAATAATGTGACATTCCTCTCCTTGTTATCTGCTTGCAGCCATTCGGGTTTGATTGAAGAAGGAATAGAAATGTTTAACAAGATGGTGCACAAATACCATCTGAAGCCTGACTCAGAGCATTATGGTATAGTTGTCGATCTTCTTGGTCGTGTTGGACAGTTGGATAAAGCCATAGAAGTTATTAGAAAGATGCCAACTCTGGCTGGTTCCCATGTCTGGGGAGCTTTGCTTGGTGCTTGCAGGATTCATGATGATATCGAGATGGGTGAGCTTGCAGCAAGCCATCTTCTCCAGCTGGATCCTGATCATGCTGGATACTACGTTCTGTTGTCAAACATATATGCTATGTATGGGAAGTGGGATGATATGTCAAAAGTTAGAAGTCTGATTAAGGAGAAGAAGTTGAAGAAAGCATTTGGGCAAAGTGTCATTGAGGTGAAGAATAAGACGCATACCTTTGTAGTTGATGATAGATCCCACCAGGATTCTTCGAAAATTTTTGAACTGCTGAGGAGCTTGGAAGTGAGAATGACAGAGGAAGGTTATGTTCCCAATGTGGAAGTTCAATTAAATGGCACAGAGGAGTTCTGCTGAGAAAGTAAAACATGGTCGGCTTTGATAGACGTCTCGGTGCCATTCTTGCTGCTAGTCTAGATAATTGCCCGAAGGCCTCATGTTCTGCAGTGTATATGGCATCATTCACCTCAGATAGGCCTTCTAAGCGACTGGACTTGCAGACCCCTGGCAGTGTCTCTACTGATACAGTTGCCCAAGCATTCAATTCTCAGTTCACTGCAGAAAGGTTTCAGTCACAAGATGATGTTTGCTGATATGCCCTTCAGCTGGACTTCAGGTAGGTGGCAGTGTTTGTCAATTCATTCATTTTAGATGATTTTGATCTCGCCCCCCCCTCCTTCCAGATTAACATCAAATTTTCCGTCCTCATCTAACTTTTCAGTTGCATTTCTCCAGATTTCAATTTGCAATGATCCATGCCTTGAGCCTTTTTGCAAATTGCGGAGCCGTCACAAGGACTTTGTTCCCTGTAGAAACTCCTTTGTCCAATCTTTTGCCAGTCTTGGATGTTAGTTTTAGTCTGGAAGATGAGTAATGAATCGATTGCCTCCTCCTGATTGTCGCAGAAACGGCCGAGAGGGCTTTTCAAGCATTTCCATCCGAAACCACATATTATTCTCTTCCCATGGGTCTTCTTCATCTCTCACTGGTTTCAGATATCAAGAATCCCCTGCGATGCAACTTCTTCTCTTTAGGTGCCAATTCATGGAGACTGGATCTTAACTCGCCGAAAGGACAGTAGTTTTGGAGTCCAAGCATCAGAGAGATTGAGCGAGACATCAATTGCACTAACATCTTCATTCTTTCCTTCTAACTTGTGTATTACGGGCATGATTAGATATGGTACCTGTACTGTATGTGCACCATGCTGTCAATTTTGGCAGTTGAAACCGTCAGCACACACTTAGCCCACAGCATTAGAGATACTGATCTCATACACTTTATTGTACTGATTTTCCTCGTGGATTCTGTGGAGACATTATGGGCTTCCGGCTAGCGTTTTGTTTGGAAGAAACCTTTTCTGCTGCTCTATTCAATGGCAAAATGATGGTCTTGCCAAACTATATGGCTGATATGTGGTTTCCTAATCTGTTCTTCTTTAAATTGAGGCCGTCCTTTTCCTAAGCCATTATGGACAGAGCATGAACCGTAGCTTTCCCCCATCTCCAGCACGTTCCTGCACCGAACCAATTCATGATGGACCGGATGAATTTCAGCAACGGATCGTGTGGGTTCCACGTAGAATTGACGACATCTAACGGTCGTGGCCACCAAAAGCCCCATGCACGCACGGAATTAAACTGAAAAAAGAAAATATTCAGCTAGTGATTTATTTTTAAATTTTTCCCAACCACCTCAAATGCGATACACTGATGAAAAATTTCAAGCGAAGTTACAGTACCAGCAATAATGACGGAAAGCAAAACAGAAAAGGCGAAAAGCCAAAAGAAATTAAAAGAAAAACCAAAAAAACATTATAACAAAGCGAGGAGAATTGCTTGAACATGAAGCCGCCGTATAACGGCGAAAGCAAAAGTGGGTAAAAAGATTCCTTAAATTTTACACTGGCGGTCCCCATATCCTCTCCTTCTGCTTCTTGATATTTTCCTCAATCGATCCTTTTGCTTTCTTTCCGCTTATCTGCTCCTGCTTTCTTCCTTGTCCATTCTCTACGCTGTTGGATAACCTTTTCCCCTCCCCTTTTTAAGTAATTCTTTTTATACCAGGTGAATCAATCTTGATACGCACAAACAAGTATTGGAAATCGAGAATCAAATTTATAAATCAAGGTTAAAATGAGGAGCGTTGATCTTTTTCATTTTTCAGATAAAGGTACGACTTTTCTTAGGGATATGCAAGAATTAGAGCTTTTAAAATCTAAACCCTTCATGGGTTCATTGCATTCTTAACAAATTCTTTTAAAATCTAAACCCTTCATGGGTTCATTGCATTCTTAACAAATTCTCTTGAGGTAACCATTCCAACGACCTGAAATCATTACTCACAGGGATTCGGGAATCTAGAAGGCCTTGACCTCGATTGATCTCCATCCTTCATATGCGAAATTAGACCAGTTGCGCGGAAGAGTGGAGCTCTACACCTCTTCGATCGTCTAGCATCGGTCTTCCCCAACCACCATGCCGTGGCATGATGAAGCCTACGTTGGAAACGAGGATTAGACCACGGCTATACGAGGAACAGAGCAGCCGAGGACCAGGCGTCATGTGGCTGAATCCGTGAATCGCATACGGACAGCATTAGTAGTAGCCCACAATTCAGAGGCGTACTTCTCTGTGATTGGACGAAAATCGACTGCGCCCTGTTCTTTTGCATTGCGGCCAGGCCCGGTTTCGGACAAGAAATGCTTTCCGGTTTCGATTTATCGATTTTCACTGAAACGGTGACAATCTTCGAAGCCGAAGTTACGAAATTACCCCCGTGCAGAGTGTTTTTGGGGAATTCGTTTTCGACTTTCAGAAAATAGGGGAGGACAGAAGAACCCATCGAATGTGTTTGTTTATGGAAATTCCCTGTTCATAAATGAAATTGAAATTGGAAAATGTTAACAAAATTTCCCTTTAGGCAACGATTCCTCAAACCGAGCATGTCCCAAGTGAGGACCAAAATGGAAGGAAAAAATATCAAGAATCAGCCTGCTGCGCCTTCGATTTGCACTTTAGAAGGAAAGGGGAATATGTCAAAAACAAAACAAGTGATCGTGACAAATTCAGACTGTGAAGTTCCCGTGGCTATGACCGAAAGCCCGGGAGCAATGACCAAAACAACATTTTTTCGTTAGCCCTGGCTGATGTTCACAATAACAAATTCAATTTAGGATATGCATAGCAACGTTTCTATTTCGAGAAATTATTTCTTTTCAAAAATAGTTTTTTTCTATTTCTACTCCGAGAATAATTTATGAGTAAAATAAGATGTTTGGTAATTATACAAAATTTTATTATTGAAATAAAAAAGAATAAAAATGCGTTTGGTAAAAAATTATAAGTTTTTGTATTTATTCGTTTTTTTTTCTTATTCACGAACCGCTAACCGCCGCTCGCCACCGCACGACTATTGCTCGACCACCGCACGATCGCCGCACGACTGTTGCACGACCACTGCACGATCGCCGCATGACCATCACCCGCCGCACGACCACCGCACGACCGAATTCATGACTAGCGTGTGGCATGCTCAATCTCCGTCCTCAAGGGTCACTTGTAGGCAATCCATGACTAAGTTTTTCAGCAAAGTGACCGAATTCATCTTCTTTAGGAGAAATGATGCAACTTGTGCTAAATAGAAAAAAAAGAACACGACAAAGTATTTCGCTCAAGTTGCCGATTAGCCATGCCATCGCGTCGGTTGTCAAATTTGAGCACTACCAGGTATTTTCGCAAACCTCGGATAGAGCGAACAGAAAAGTTCATCCACCAATTGGTGTTTGGTCCATGTTCTGAATTATAAATGGACCGGCAGCTTGTCCTGCAAATGCGTCGGCAGCGGCTGAATAAGGCAGAAAACGGGCAACAATTTCCCAGGGAGAAAAGAAGAATGATGAAGCGCTCCTCCACATGGAAAATGCTAAAAAAATTTACCCAGAAAGCTGAGAAACGAGGGGGTAGAGGGGAACGGGACCGATTTGATGAGGTTTGCGTTGATCGTGAGGGGCAATTGCTCGTTCCAGGACAAGATCATGAACGCGCAGACTGCCGGCTTCCGCGTGGTCATCGTGTACGATGACCGTGAGAGGGTCGATTTGGAGTACAGTGAGTCGCATTTGTCCTTTTTTGAGCTTTCGATGATGATTGTCAGTGCTTTTCCAAGTATCTTTGGCTGAACGGGCTCGACAGTGGTGCTAGTGGTGGTGGGGAGGCGGCTGGTGGCGGTGGCGACAGCAGTTGGAGGGGTCGCGCTAACCTCAGGCTTGGGCTGGTGGCGGTGGCGACAAGCCCAAGCCTGAGGTTAGCACGACCACCGCTCGCCACCGCACGGCTGCCGCACGATTGTTGCACGATCGCCGCACGACCGCTGCACGACCACCGCACGACCGCTGCACGACCATCACCCGCCGCCCGCCGCACGACCGAATTCATGACTAGCGTGTGGCATGTTCAATCTCCGTCCTCAAGGGTCACTTGTAGGCAATCCATGACTAGGTTTTTCAGCAAAGTGACCGAATTCATCTTCTTTAGGAGAAATGATGCAACTTGCGCTAAACAGAAAAAAAAAAAAAAAAAAAGAACACGGCAAAGTATTTCGCTCAAGTTGCCAATTAGCCATGCCATCGCGTCGGTTGTCAAATTTGAGCACTACCAGATATTTTCGCAAACCTCGGATGGAGCGAACAGAAAAGTTCATCCACCAATTGGTGTTTGGTCCATGTTCTGAATTATAAATGGACCGGCAGCTTGTCCTGCAAAATGCATCAGCAGCAGCTGAATAAAGGCATAAAACGGGCAACGATTTCCCGGGAGAAAAGAAGAATGATGAAGCGCTCCTCCACATGGAAAATGCTAAAAAAATTTACCCAGAAAGCTGAGAAATGAGAGGGCAGAGGGGGGTTGGGGGGCCTTGCTTCTATAAAAGGGAAGCTAAAAATTCACTCATCAGCATCGTTATTCTCTTTCCACTTCAGACACAGTAAACCCAAAAGAAGGCCGATCGAGAAAAGCAGAGATAGAGAGAGAGAGAGTTTGCTTCAATCTGAAACAATGGATGCCCCCAAAAGACAACCTTTGCATCTCCAAGCGACTGATATACATACCCTCTGCAACTGCTGCCTTCGCAGGCAAGCCCCATGCCCATGATTGAATAGAGAGAGAGACAGAGACAGAGAGAGAGGGAGAGAGGGAGAGGGCAATGGAGGAATTTATTGTTGAGACCCTTTTGAGCGGCGACGGCGGAGCACAAATTCAGGGCGCCATCGAGCTGAGCAAGCTCGGCAGCAAGCAGAGGCACAAGCTGGCCGACCGCGGCGTCATTCCTCCATTGATATCGATGCTTCACTCCCAAGACTACGGGGCCACGGAAGCTTCTCTTTTCGCTCTGCTCGCCCTCGCCTTCGGCAGCGAAAGGTACCGCCTTTGTGAGAACCGCGGTTCGGATTGATCGACTAAAAAGCATTTAGATTCCCAAGACTTGCTAATCACCCGCCGACACCTCCGCACGTCTTGAATTTTAGCACATTTCTACATTGATTATTTTAGGTATTTCGTTGTCCTGACTGACGTTGCGATGCTTTCTTGTGCAGGAACAAGATTCAGATTGTCAAAGGCGGAGCCATTCCGGCAATGCTGAATCTCCTCCGGAGCCGGTCGCTGGTCGAATTGACGGCGACGGCCATGTTGGTCCTCTCCTCTTGCGCCGCCAACAAGCTGCCCATCGCGTCCTCCGGCGCCATCGAAACGCTAATCGCGATCATCTCCGGCGAAACCGCCGCGGATCCCCCTCAGGTCGCCGTCTCGCCACAGACGAAGCTGGACGCCGTCTCCACGCTCCTCAACCTCTCGACCTCCCCCCGAATCGCCGCCCTCATCGTGGCGTCCGGCGGCGTGCCGGCCCTCCTCGACCTCATCGTCGCCTCCGGCTCGCCGCGGTCCCCGGAGGCCGCCGAGAAGGCGATGGCGGCGCTCGAGAACGCCGTGGCGGCGTCGGCGTCGGCGTCGGCCTCCTCCGGCCGCGCGGTCCGCGAGGTCGCCCGCCACGGCGGCGCGATCAGGGCGCTGGTGGAGGCGGTGGAGGAGGGGTCCCCGGAGTGCCGGGAGCACGCGGTGGCGGTCCTCCTGGCGTTGGTGCGGAGCTGCCGGGAGGAGCACCGGGAGGCGGTCCTGAGGGAGGGCGCCGTGCCGGGGCTGATGGAGCTGAGCGTGGATGGGACGGGGCGGGCCAAGGAGATGGCGCAGCACCTGCTGCTGCTGCTCCGGGACGACTGCTCCGCCGACTGCGGCGGCGGGAGGGCGAAGCAGCAGCAGCGGCAGCAGCAGCAGAAGAAGAAGACGAAGAAGCAGGAGCTGGTGGAGCAGCTGATGGAGGAGATCGACGCGGAGGGCGCGAGCCTGCGGCTGGTGGAGGAGATGGTGGCGAAGCTGAAGCTCGACCGGTAGCCGGCCGGCCGGCCAGGCTGAGAAGAAGAAGAAGAAGAAGAAGAGGAAGATCAGCTTGATTAGTGTTTAGGGATTTAACCGAGGGTTAAAGAATGGATTAGCGAATGGGATTAGCTGGGAAAAAGATGGTGTACATACAGAGTAAGATTGAATTTAAGAGCGCTGATTTGACCTTGTTTTATGATCTTGATTTTTTAGGATCAGCACGTTTGGTTTTTGTCACGATAGGCTCGTCTTGCTAGCCCAATGGGCTTGTCCTTGAGCCTAGCCCACCCAAACTGTACTTGAACGTTCTTCTCTGGGCCGATTACGGGCCGGGCCCTTGCCCAACCGGGCCTAGCCCGATTCTTCAGGAAAAAAGGCCAAATCGCGGTTCGGGCCTAGGCCCGGTTTGGTTGAGGAATGTCTTTGCTTGGACGAGGCTCTTATCGTCATTGGAGTATTTCTAAATATTCGATCTGACCTGTAAACCTTCAATTTATTGAATCTACTGTCTAATCCCACACAAAGTCCAATCCGTCCTTGGGTACTATTTCCAAGTTTTCGCCATACCAACTTTTTATTACTTTCTTTTTTATCATTTAGTATTAATAAACATGATAACATTTCCATTTAAGTATATATGAGCTTGTGATCTCTATAATAGTAAAAGTATAATGTTGTTTATTGTTATACTGGGCTGATATTCTTACTATTTAAAGAATAATAATTTTTTTTTTTTGCGGCGATACTAGTTTCTCTATAAATAATTGTACTCATAATAATCTAAATATTGTTCTTTTTATATAGATGAAGTTTTGAAAATTTCGTGCTTCATTTTTTCATAGTAAAATTTAGTTAAAATTGTAAAATTAGAAAATTAAAATAGTAGGAATATCGATCCGATGCAACTCTAATGAGATTTTCCATTATCTGTTATAGAGATCATAAGTTAAAGTATACTTAACTAAAACTATCTTAATACATATAAAGGAAAAAAAATGTAATGAAACTTTGTTGATTTGGGAAATAGATTGACGTGGAGAGAGATCTAAATTTTAGGCGACGGTGTAATGATAAAAAAAATGCGAATAGTGCCAAAGGACTCGTTTGACTTTGTTATGGAACGTTGAAAAATTAGATTGAACAAATTTAAATTTAAGGGCAAGAATAAACCTTTAGGAATAATTCAATTATCATATTGAATAAATTAAAAGTATATAGATGATATTGTACATTATATTAAAGTTAAAAAATCATTTGTGCTATTTTCCCGTTTTTTAAAAGGCTTAAGGCTCGTAAATTTTGATTTTAGTGTAACTTTTAAGTTGGATGCTGCTACGAGATTGCACACGGACTCGAAATGCTTATTGAAGAGCTCCTTGTTTAAAGGCAAAGTTATATTGAATAAGGTCGAGCTTCTTTAAAATAAACTCAATAGTGAAATTAAAACTGAAAACTGGAGGTTACATGAAGGTATCTTTTTTCATAACAATTATTAAATTCGCAAACAAAAGTGCTCCACATTAATTATTGGTTAAGCAACAAGCTTAATAAGAGTTAGCTTTGTCAAGAATATTATTGCATGCGTGAAATTTTTAAATCTAAATACGTTATTAAAAAAAAGCTATATAAAACTTCAAACTATACCGATCATGACAATTATGATAACATTAAAAATTTCAAACTATATCCAGATACATTTATCATAAAAAATTTATTGTGACACTGTTAAATATTTACTTTCTTTAGGCGTTTTTCAATCAAAATAATATCGTTTGTATTTCGCTTCCCATACATACGTCTAAATTGTTTACTTATCTTTAACGATTTTCGTTGACAGAAATTTGACCCAAGGTACATACGTCACACACGTACAAATTATAATTTAGGATTTTCAATACCTTTTGTCCTAAGTTATTTTCTACTCTTTATATCAGATTTTTTTTTTTTTTTACATCGACCTCTAAATAAAATACTACGGAAACAAAAATCCTACGGAAGAAACGGCGAAAACAAAAAACCCTAGATCAACCTCACCTTCTTCCTATCTGTCGGCCCTCAGTCCTTCCCGAATACTCTCCACGCCGTCGCCGTCTCCGCCTCCCATCTCCATCCTCTCCCGCCGCCGCCGCCGCCGCCGCGCCTTCTTGAGGTATTTCCTCGCCCGATTAGGGTTTTCTCGTGCCGAACAACCTCGTCCCTTAGCTCATTATCAGGCTCTGTTCCCATTTCCAGGCTGCGATTCCGCTTTTCCGTTTCTTCCTGGAGGGTTCGAATATAAGAGGCGGCAGTCATGGCCGACGCGTTGATAGAGGAAAGGGCTGCGTTGATGGGGATAGACATGTCCCAGATTGATCTCGATTCGGTTCAGCTCCCTCCAGGGGAGGATTTCGGCATCATCAGGTTCGTTCCTCTCGCGCTGGTAACTGAGCGATTCGTCCCTTCTATACTTTGTTTCGGTCCTGAGACGAGGAATTTTCGGGCTTGGGTTTATGCGTTTGGTTTCGTGGATGTTAGCTCTGTAGATGTATTCGGTGCTGTTACGGAAAACTGGGAAGAAGCACTTGGTTCCGCGTGTTCTTGTGTAGAGCGGATTTGTGTGAAAATTTGAAGGCACGGTTCGTTGAAAATCGAAAAAATGGATCTTTACCCAATAGAAAATGGTAACTGTCCAATTCGCCTCCTGGGTTCTGTTCCTTGAAGTACTTTAGGTTTGAGAGAGTGCAAAAGTGACGGGCTGGGTGCTTGCCCGGTGATAGGCCTGTGTCTTTTTTCGGATTATTGGGCAGAGTCTGATCGAGTGGCGATGGTTGTGTGAGAAAGGAACTAAGAAGCACAAATAGCTTGAGTGGAATACGATGAGGCGTCTTAGATTCCACTGGGTGAAGCGTTTCGTGGAAAGAAGTTCGAATCAAGTGCTTTAGTATTCTTACCGTGTTTCATTATGACCGTGCTTTTTCTTTTCGGTATTGGTTCCTTACTTGATCTTTTCATGGCAGTGATGATGAAGATCTTTATCGGGAGGATACTTTGGAGTTGGATACAGGGTTGGGAAATATTATCATTGTTGATAATCTCCCTGTTGTTCCCCGCGAGAAATTTGACAAGCTTGAAGGCGTTGTTCGCAAAATCTATAGTCAGATTGGTGTGATTAAAGACGATGGCCTCTGGATGCCTGTTGATCCAGATACACAGAAGACTCTAGGATACTGCTTTATTGAGTACAACACTGCTCAGGTGCTCTCTCTCCCCCCCAAAAAAAAAAAAAGCACATCACTCCTTGTCCCAGTCAGTGTGTTTGCGTTTGATGAGTTTTTGTAAATGTATTAGGGATTAATGCTTTGCAGCATACACATAGTGAACAAGATAAGTTGATGCATTGAATTCTCTATCATCCTAATGTGCCAAACTTTGCGCATATCAGTTGTCTTAATTGGCAAATTGAAAAATTTCACAGGGCTTTATCTTGCAGTTGGTAAGTGTGTCAAATATATCTTTCTGATTGTGTAACTCTTCCTCTGGACATTGTTGCAGGAAGCTGAGCTTGCCAAAGAGAAGACGAATGGGTATAAGTTGGATAGATCCCATATTTTTGCCGTAAGCATGTTTGAGGACTTTGATAGGTTTATGAGAGTTCCTGATGAATGGGCACCTCCCGAAACAAAGCCATATACCCCAGGGGTAGTTACTCGAATCCTTCTTCATATGTTGATTTAATTATTCTTTGAGCCCGTAGTTCCTTTGACCAGCACAGTGATCATCACTCATTTATTCTTAGTATGATAAAGCATGTCAGTTCATGTTGTGTTCACCTCTTTCTCACTCTCGTCTCAATGCTCTGAATCAAGATTTATGTTAATTGAATTTAATTTTAACGCAAGCATCAGGTCCAGTTTAAGATGTAGGTGTAGATGTTTTGAAGGCATTACATCATGCACAAGAGTTTGTATTTGCTTAATGTGGTTTGCTGGACTACCCACCTTTTTCCTAGGAGTTACTTTGGGTGCTCAATCGATGTGTAGTTTACTTTGTCATCCGACAGAAAAGTTAGCTTTTTGTATATTTTACAGGAGAATCTTCAGCAGTGGCTGACCGATGAAAAAGCTCGTGATCAGTTTGTCATTCGTGCTGGCTCAGATACTGAGGTGTTGTGGAATGATGCTAGACAGTTGAAGCCCGAGCCTGTCCACAGACGTGCTGTGAGTGCAATGCTAGGGTTTCCCCCTTTTATGCATTTAACTTCTTGAATCATCTTATTTGATGAATGAGCTATGTCTTTTTGCTGTGACAGTTCTGGACGGAGAGTTTTGTGCAATGGTCGCCCCTGGGAACTTATTTAGCAACAGTGCACCGGCAGGGTTCTGCAGTTTGGGGAGGTGCCTCTACCTTTAATCGTCTGATGCGTTATGCTCATCCTCAGGTTATATACGTAGATTATACTTTGTCTTTGTATCTTTAGTTCATTCCGTCTCAATCTCAAGCACTATAACGACAAATGCAGGTGAAACTGATTGATTTTTCACCCGGTGAGAAATATTTGGTGACGTATAGCAGCCATGAACCAAGCAATCCCCGAGATCCTCAGGTTTTTGAATTTCATGCAATGTTGTATCTTCTGTATCTTTTTTCTTTTTTTCCCCTTTCAATTCTCCCTTCTTATTTGAGCTACCATGCAGAGGGTTGTGATAAATATTTTTGACGTGAGAACGGGGAAAATAATGAGAGATTTCAAAGGAAGTGCTGATGATTTTGCTGTTGGTGGAACTGGAGCTGTTACAGGAGTCTCTTGGCCCGTTTTCAGGTTATTTACCCATTCTCTCTCTCCCTGATTCTCTCTTAGTGGGTTCGTTAATGCATGGACCTCTTTTACCTTTTCTGTTACGCTTTTCGTGATTGTAGTGTGTGTGTGGGGGGAAAATATAATTACTTATTTAGTGGAACAGGTGGGGTGGAGGAAGAGATGACAAGTACTTCGCTCGAATTGGGAAAAGTGTTGTCTCTGTCTATGAAACAGAAACCTTTTCACTCATTGACAAGAAATCTCTGAAAGTTGAAAATGTGCTGGACTTTAACTGGTCTCCAACCGATCCCATTCTAGCGCTGTATGTTCCTGAACTTGGTGGTGGAAACCAACCAGCCAGGGTGAGTTGTGTTGTTCCTGTAGTCTCTTCCAAATAATCTGGTGGTGATTTTCCTAATCTTGTTTCACACTTAATAGGTGAGCCTTGTCCAAATACCTAGCAAGGAGGAATTGCGACAGAAGAATCTTTTCAGTGTTAGTGATTGCAAGATGTATTGGCAGAGCAATGGGGACTATCTAGCTGTTAAGGTGGACCGTTATACGAAAACAAAGAAGAGTACTTACACAGGCTTTGAGCTCTTCAGAATCAAAGAACGAGATATACCTATTGAGGTTTTGGAGCTTGAGAATAAGAATGACAAGATTATTGCCTTCGCTTGGGAGCCCAAGGGCCATAGATTTGCAGTAATCCATGGTGATGGTCCACGGCCTGATGTGAGCTTCTACTCGATGAGGAGTGGCAATAACACAGGTCGTGTTTCAAAGCTAACCACCCTCAAGGGGAAGCAAGCGAATTTTCTTTTCTGGTCACCTGCTGGTCGCTACATTATACTTGCTGGATTAAAAAATTTCAATGGTCAGTTGGAATTTTACAATGTGGATGAGCTTGAAACCATGGCTACAGCAGAGCATTTCATGGCAACAGATATTGAATGGGATCCTACAGGAAGGTAATTAAGAATTCTCTTGATCGGGTAGCTTGTCATAACTAAACTATGCATGATTTGTCTATGATAAATGGCTAGGAGCAGAAATTAGAAGTGTAATTGGTGATTTTGGGAAGCTTATTAGCACTAAATTATGCATATTTTTCTAATAAATGGCTGGGAGGAGAAATAAGAAGTGTAATTGTTGATTTGCTTCTGTTGTCCATTTTATGCTGTAAATATCTCTCTCTCTCTCTCTCTCTCTCATGATGCTGAATCTTTTGGTGCTATTAGATATGTTGCAACAGCTGTGACTTCAGTACACGAGATGGAAAATGGTTTCAACATATGGTCCTTTAATGGCAAGCTTCTGTACCGGATTCTGAAGGATCATTTCTTTCAGGTGTGTATTAACTTACTTTGTTCTAGTTCTTTTTATGTGGTTGACTTTATGGAACGTGGATGCTTCCCAGGACTTTTTTTTAACTCCATTTTATTTCTAACCTGTGAAAGTTTTCTTTCTTGACTGGATTACTGGTTACTTTGTTATGTGAAATAGACTGGCAGTTTATGGCTTTGTTTGGTTCAGTATTTCCAAGGCCCCCTTCGGAAAAATATTAGGCATTTGGTTCAGCTTTTTGAGGCCTCATTGGCCAAATGGTAGCATTTGAAATGCTAAGTGAGGGTTTAATGACTTTTTTTCTTTCCAATATTGCCCTCACTGATAATTGTGTTTTCCTCTTTTGCCCTCAAAAACTGTTCAACTTCTTCCTTGGACTTGCTGGTCAACCGGCGAAGCTTAGCTGGCGGAGCTCAACTGCCAGGAAGCCTCGCCTGAGGTCGCGCTGCCTGAGGTTGCGCGACCCAGGGTTACCTCAGGCGAACCACCTCCCGCCAGCAGCAGCAGCAGCAGCATCAGCTCGAGCCGCCTCCCCCACGATTTTTGCCCTCTTTGATGCATCTGCATCTCCTCCTTTTTTTCTTTTCTTTCCTTTTTCCTTTTTTTTTTCCTTTTTCTTTTCACCTGAAAGTTGCTTTACAAAATCTACAAAATGAGTATCCAAACACTCTTGCCTTCACCAAATGTCCATTCATTCAAAGATACTTGGGGAAATGCCTTTGCATTTCCCCAAAGTCTCTAACCAAATGGGCCCTATATGCGTGAAGAATCAGAATTATATTCTTGGCTCTGCTCTTGACTGTTCATTTAGTTTGTGCGATGTTTGCTCTCAGAAAACCTCACCTTTTGTGGACATTTATTTGGTTGCAGTTTTTATGGCGCCCGAGGCCACCATCATTGCTAAGTCCTGAGAAGGAAGAAGAGATTGCAAAGAACTTGAAGAAGTACAGCAAGAAGTACGAGGCAGAGGATCAGGATGTGTCAATGCTGTTGAGCGAGCAGGACCGTGAGAAGCGCAAGATGTTGAAGGATGAATGGGAAAAATGGGTAAGCAGGTGGAAGCAGATGCAGGAAGAGGAGAAGTTGGAGAGACAGAACCTGAGAGATGGAGAAGCTAGTGACGAGGAAGAAGAGTATGAAGCGAAAGAAGTAGAGGTCGAGGAATTATTGGATGTTTCTGAGGAGGTTCTTTCTTTTGACTACGAGGAGTGAGGGATCAGCCATTCTTTTGGATCTTTCTTCGTCCATCCTGCTTCCAGTTTCAACAGTGGGTTATCGTGCAGTGACCAGTAATATATCTTATAAGCTCTGGCACTGGCTATCAGAAGATGTTTTTTCCTTTTGCATTCCTTCTTAGGGGATGCATGTCAGAGAAGAGTCTGTGTTGTTCTTTCAAGGAATTTAACTGTTTTAAGATGGATACCTACTTTAACAAAGTTTTGTAGTGCGTTGCTTGCAAAGCCATGGGTTCTCGTTCATGTTTTCTTTGTGACTCAATAATGCTCCAGCGAACTTCCTGTAGAAATGGGTGTCCTCAATTTGCTCTCGTGCTCGCTTGCTAATGTCCTAGTTTATATACACTCTTAGGTAAACTAATTCTGATTGCTTGCGACTGCACTCTCTTATCCTCTTTTCAGTAACATGTTAGTCATCTAAGTTTTACCAGAAGGAAAAGTTAAACGCAACATGTTGGGCACTGTGTTCAATTAAACTGCACTTGGATGGGAAGTGGTGTTTTGCCTAGCTCCTTGTCTCCTTATTTTCATTCATAGAATTTACTAAATAGAAAGAATGCGCTAAGAAAACCCAATTCCAGTTGAAAACTGAAGTAAAGACTTGACACTGGCTCGCCTCTCTGCTTCATTCTATAATCCCGGTATTGATGTTTTTGTTCTTCCCGGGTGGTAGTTACCTTAGAAGAAGCAGGTCGATCAATTTAAGAATTGTGTTTCTGCAGAGGGAGCAAATGATGAGTACACAGCCAAAATTAAATCCACTTAAGCTGGATGTGCGTATGCGGTGCAAATATCGTTTCCCTAACATCAATATGACACAGGCAAAAGGGAGAGCGAGAGGACAAAAGAGTGACAAATTCGTTCCTCATTCAATACACCTGGGAAACAGCACTACTGTTTCAGGCCTGGTACAATGTATTAGTTTCATCCGCCGGGGCCATGAGAGTTGGACTCATATTGCTTCATCAATGGATGAGGAACCATTGGAACAAAATACAAGAGATACAACAGAAACTGGTGGGAGAGAGTGACAGAGTGCGAGGCATCAGAAAAAATCAATCTCTAAATAATTACCCGAAGGTTTCACATCCACACCCGTCACTTCACTCGCTGATGCTTGTGGTGGAGTACTACTAGCAGGCTTCATCGGAGACTCTGGTGCTACTGGTCTGGGCACATCCGGTGGATTCGCACAACGAATTAGTGCCCAGTTCACGCTCTGAAAGAACGGGTGCTGTTTGATTTCGGTGGCCCCACGCCTATAAGCGAGCCGATTCTGTGGTTCCTTAACAAGTAACCCTCTGATCAAGTCTCTTGCGGCAAAACTCACACTCGGTGTCTCGGGAAATCTCAATGGCTGCCCCACAACGTTGATCAGGGTAGCACGGTTCCCTGCCCCCTTGAATGGGGTCTTCCCATACAAAAGCTCATAAAGAAAGATTCCGAATGTCCACCAATCTACTGCACTACCATGTCCTTCACCTTTAATTATTTCAGGTGCCAAGTACTCATGAGTACCAACAAAGGACATAGATCGGGCATTTGTAGGTTCTGCTATGAGCTCAGGGAGAGGGCTCACTTGGTGATATATATCGGTCCTAGGTTTAATCTTCTTTTCCTTTTTGCTCTTGCTTGAAAATAAGCGTGGTGCGAAACATGCAGGTTGGATGCAATCTGGTTGCATTACACAGGTCGGTTCGATGCAAGCAGGCTGAACGCAGAATGCTGAGTTCTTCGACTCAAAGCTTGAGTTTGAGGATTTGACCAGAGTGGGGGAGACAGCACATCTTAGAGAGAGATCAAAATCTGAAAGCATTATGTGTCCATCTTCCCTAACTAGAACATTCTCTGGTTTAAGGTCTCTATAGATGATCCCAAGCATATGCAAGTACTCCAAAGAAAGGAGAACTTCCGCCACATAAAACCTGCAAAGCAGAGGATTCATGAAGTTATGAGCAACTATTCTTGGCAAATAATATCATGCCTGAGCATGAATAAACAAAAAAGTTCAGCTCCTGGCAATTAAAAAATCAGCTTTATCATCATTGTCATTATCTCCAGAGAAATTTAACATAGTTGGCAAAGATCATGTCGACTTGGACAATAATCAATTCATCAAAAGAGTCCTATGCAGTTCACCAAGACCCATTAGGGATGGGAAAATTTACAGATAATCGATTCGAGGACTAAGCTTAAACATCTTCACAACCATGTGTAAAATGTGAAAGTGATGAATACGTGTATTTTAGTGGTCAGGCAATTGGGCTTAAAAAGACATTATTGGAACAATCTATTGGCTAGCAAAATTCAAGTTCTATAACCAGAGTCTAAGTTGGCCTGAATACAATCGGGCAGGAAGAAGATATTTCACAATATGGAAAAACACAGAGATCTAATTTAAAGAAGCAGCAACATGAGACATTAAAGGAAATAATTAGAAGTGCCCAGTCAATGAGAACTATGTCTCCTTCTTAAAATTTATAAACAAAGTCAGATCCATCCAAATGCACCAATCCAGAAAATGAAAAAACTGATGATCATTGACACTTCCTGGGATCATATCGGGTCTACTAAGTCACAGGACAATAGATTATGGTATACACAAGGTGAAATCCTTAAGTTTTGAATACAGAAATTACAGATTCAACTTCTTCCTGGCCTGGAAAGAAGCTCAATAGCAAACACTTTTCCTCCAAAAAGCCTTATAACATTTTCTGTAAACCTAAACATCTTTTAGTCATCAAGTAGCAATAGAAAAATCATATAATTCCTCACCTGGCAGCATGCTCGGAAAAATACTTTCCTGGTTGCCTTTGCCGGAGAGCATGCAGATCCCCCCCGGGGCAAAACTCCATTACCAAGCAAGTGAACTTATCGGTCTCAAAGTGTGCATACAAAGTTGGAAGGAAGGGATGATCCAGAGACTGCAATATCTCCCTTTCTGTCTGAGCCCTCAGAAGCTTCTTCCGACCGGCCAAAGCTTCTTTATCCATGACCTTTGTGGCAAAATAACTTCGGGTGCCTTTCAACTCAGATAGATACACACTGCCTATATCTCCGCACCCCAATTTCTTCAAGAACCTGAAGCTATCCAACCCCAATGCCCCGAAACGAGATCGCACAGCTTGGATTGCTTCCCATCTTGTATCATTTGCCTTGTGAGGCTTGTACATGGCGCTGCTCAAACTGCTTGAGCTGCTCTCATCGCTAACATCACTCCCTGTACTGCCTCTGTAAAGGCTGGTTTTCCTGCTTTCAATAAAGTCACATGAGTTGCTAACATCTGCACTTTCACCCGGTTTCTCAATACTGCTCATACATTCACTAACTTCCGTGTTGGTGAAACTCTGTTTGGCCTCTGCATATAAAGTGGCAGAACACAAGCTGTTTTGAGGGCTGGGGCAAAAATTTGCTTTTGAAAGAGATGCCAACTGACTGCTCAACAGGCCAGAACTTCCTTTACATGTGCCTAGAACACGGCTTTCAGGCTCTACTAAACCACTTGTATCAGAGTTCTCAGAATCATCAATGACTTGCTTCACAGAAGATTTGGTTTCTGCCATTTTATAGCCCTGTTTAGAACTACCTGATGATTTATCAATAAAACCATTCGGGATTACTTGTTCGGATTTCCCCTTGCTTTTATTGAAAGCTTGTCCTGCCAAGCTTGGCAATTCTTCGCTTTGCATGCCACTTTGGGCCGATTTCTGCGACTGCTTCTCATTGCTAAGCGAACCATTCGAGTGCCGGATCGGCCTCACGCTGGAACTAGGCGTACATGCAGAGGATGCAGTAGACGATCCATTTCTAGATTGTCTAGGAGAGGGAGGCCGAGATGGCCGAGGAGTACTCGATATCGAAGGCGTACTACTCCCTATTAAAGCTGCCGAATTCTGACTCTTTGGTATAGGACTCAATTCATCAAAGAGAGGCTCCATAAAAGCAATTCAATACCGAACAGAATTAAATCCCAAGGACGGAGCTATGGGCGACACCCTCTTTCAGCGAAAGTTGCTCGCTACAGAATATTCAGCCTATTCCTCATTCTGGACCCAAGCAACTGTCACAAGACAATCGACCATTTTCAGATAAGAACATAAATCCTCCAGAGAACACAAACATGCCCTAGAAATAGCTAACCCACGAAAAAGAAAATGCATCTCAAGCAAGATATGACTCGATGAAAGTAAAAAAGAAATATTGCGTGTCAGACCAGAAATTCAAGATGCATAGCGTGACTCACAATCCACCAAATGTCAACATCTCTATTATCAAAAGAAGAAGAAGAAGAAGAAGAGGAAGAAGATGAAGAAGAAGAATGTCGGCATCGTACAAATGAATCAAGAACTTGAGTTCTCCACAAGTACACAGGCATTGCAGGCCGCACTGCCTTGACAATTCAATCAAAGCCCATCGCCGCCAGCCTTGGGGAGCACACAACCGCCCCCATCCAAGTCACTCCAGAAATGAACCCGAAGCCAAGCAAAGGCGAAAAGCCCCCCGGGCGGCGCTTAAACTAATCCGCCAGCCGACGGCGTCAACGGAAAATCAAGAAACGCGACGCGCGCATCATTGCCAACCGATCAAGAAAAGGCGAATCGGGCGGCGACCCTTTTCCAGGCAACGAAAACCCACAAAGAAAAAGACATCAGCAAGGAGAAAAAAAAGGGTCACCTGATCAGCAAAGACCGGGGGGGAGAGGGATCCTCATCAATGCAGAGAAAGCGAAGCCTCGTGACTCTAGAGAGAGAGAGAGAGAGAGGAGGGAAAAGGGGAGGAAAGAATCATGAGACCCGCCAAAAACCGAAAGGGGAAAAAGGGGGCAAAGAAGCTGAGGGAGGGAAAGTGATGCAGCTTTGCGGGAGGGGGAGTGTGGCTGCTGTTAATGGTGGTGGGGAAGTCTTCTTCTTTCTGCTTCGGCGAGGAAGAGCGATTTAGATCGGATCGGAAGAGAGAGAGAGAAAAGGGAGAGAGATTGAATGATGAATATAGAGTGAAAATGAATAAAATCTTTCCCTTTTTTTTAATGGGGGAGGGAGGGAAAAACAAAGAGGTTCCCCTGTCGTTTTTTCGTCGTTTGTTTAGTGGGTGGGTTTTGCTCTTGGGGAAAGAATTCTGAGATCAGCAAGAACGAGGATGAATGGTGCTGGATATGCAGAAAAGAGAAGAAATTAAAATGACGATAAAAGGGGATATTCTTGTGATCGATTTTTGAATGAATTTTTGCAGGCCTGATATCTTTCAATATAAGTGGTCACTTTCTAAGTAGGGTTGATTTTATCGATCGTGACTCGAAGGAACACGCCGATGAGATTTAGATTTGACCCATTTTGATTGGAGGAGGAAGTCGTGTAAATATGTACATAGGGTTAACATTGTATTTGGTTCGATGGTTGTGAGGAGTATAGAATATTCTGCAGGTCAAACATCTAGGTGTTGTTGAATTGAACACTTGGGTATGGTTCCTTGCTTAAGAAATTTAGCATGGTGTCCCACTTGATGTTGATATCATCCGTGACATTGCCGGCGGCTTCATTATCTTACTAATTTACAATACGATTTCGAAAGCCCTCTAAAGGTCAAAGATTGATGTTATACATTTTTTTAATGATCGACTCTTGTGGGGTTGATAAGTGTAATTACAATTAAAACACTTTGAGTAGCCAGCAGTTCGAGCAATATAATCTTTTGTCAAGTTGTAGCGGCACGACTTATCAACCTCTTTACAAATACATAGGACTAACCAGTTAAGTCTCGTGATTCATCAAAACATAACTTAGCTTTTATATATACCATTTTCTCATTTAACTCACTAAAAAAGTATTGGTAAAAAAGAGGAGCAGAGAATATGCTAATTGGAGCGGTCTTTTCTAGCAATTTTTGGATGTTCCCTAGGGCTTCTTGTTCTTGAAATTGTAAAACAATTGAGAAAAAAAGAGGAGGTCCTCGGGTGGATGGAAATAATGTGATTTTGGGGCACTCTAGGGAACATTTTCTTTTTGTTTGCAATCCCATGATCCAATCTTATATGTCATTTCAACTTTAGCTATCCAATTGGGAAATTGATATTATTATACTATTTTCCATTATTCAGAATGGTAATGTTGAGCTGTGCTGATCATTGGTAGGGAACATCTCCTAATATTAATTTTGTTATTGCTTTTCTTGCTGTGTGATTTTTCATTAGGAAGATTCGATTAATCTTATTGCCTCATTCTACAACATGGTTCTTGACCACTAAAAATAGTAATAGCACGATTGATCAATGACAAATTTCCAAAAACCCACCTACTTCGAATAGAAATACTTATGTTTTTAAAATACAATAAGTACCCTTTAACATATATCCTGAAAATACTCTTTAAAATTCTCTATTCAATTTGTACCATTATATTTTGTATATAAAAAATATAATAATGAAGGCCTCGTTTTAGTTATGAAAGTGTGATAACCATATTATATATTTATCACTACACTCGCGACTACTTATTAGTATTACTACAATTACAAATTACAACATGATCTTTTAATTATGACCATACCACAAATAACTGAAAATAAATAAATACTAGGTAAATCTTCTGATATATATGGAGCACTAAACTCATAAGCGGCTATTGAAATAGTAGTTGTAATGCTCTATGCAATTTGAATTCCAATTTGGAAATTCCATGGTAGTTTCTCCCTTTCTACATTTATGCTATTCACTAACCCAAACGGTGTCCATCTTATATCATTACTTAAACTAAACAACCCGATAGCAACTAATCCCTAGCGACACGATACTTATTTTATCACAACACACAAAAAGATTCGGATCTCTTCCGGAGACTATGTCCATGAGAAAGAACATGCGCAAAAGCTGAAAACTTCCCAAGAACCAACCAACCAACCACCTACGAAAAAACCCGGAGAGTCCTCTGCAAGAGCTGTCCCATTTCTTTCCCTCACGCTATAGTCTTTTTTTAATCTGTTCTCTCCCCTTAATTTAGTCCCCAGTTTGGACTTTTGGAGAGGACGAAAGATTCTCTCTGTTTTTATATTATTGTCAATATTGAAAGTTTCATTTTTTCATCAAAATTAGAGAAACAACTCGATATAATTATCACTGCCATGCGATGATCTAGCTGCTACGGAAATTTTTAAATTGGCGTCATGTCCTTTATCCTCATTGGTCGGAGCCTACCTGATTGACTGAGTA
The DNA here is from genome assembly GCA_014182375.1 of Eucalyptus virginea. Lineage (NCBI taxonomy): Eukaryota > Viridiplantae > Streptophyta > Magnoliopsida > Myrtales > Myrtaceae > Eucalyptus > Eucalyptus virginea. The sequence continues at coordinate 29,283,790 of CM024523.1, read as the reverse complement.
TGGGTCGGGTTTGGTATCAGTTTGTGGATTTGGGTTCAAATGCAAGATTCGTGGAGGGTTCATGCACCGTTTTTGGTTCACACACTCTGTTGACCAAGAATGAATAATGGGTAAAAGAGGAGAGGAAAAGAGGATAAGTTAACCTCCGTGGACATCATTGCGAGGATTTCATATCGCTACAAAATGTGTGAATTTAAGTTCACGGGAGGTCCGATGTAACGCCGCTCCAACCCATTGATTCGAGATAAGCGGAGTCCATCGCCATGAGAAATCGGAACTCATCAATACTATGATAAACAAATTTGACCTCATAATTTCATGTCGGAAAGATACCGTGACCTGAACTACTATGCCGCCGTGGCGGCCTCCTAGCTGCTGCTTCCGCCACCATCGGTGTTCGGAAAAAGTTAAGCTTTCGTTCTCATTGGCTAATACCGTGATCGGAATTATAAACGCAGGGAGTTCAACTAGAGATCACATGGGATAAAGCAAAACCCCCCCCCCACCAAACCCAAAATTCATATCATCCACGAGAACGAGGAGGAGAGAGAGGAGAGGTGGCGGGGTCACATGCCCGCACGTGAGCACGTGGCCGGCTGTCGTGCCCCACGCCCTGCCCCGGGGGGGCGCCCCGCGCGCTAACGTGCGCCGGAGGCGCGCGATAACCCCCGAGGGGTTAATGGAATAAGCGAACCGTCGCTTGCTCGCTCTTCGTTTCTCGCCCGGGGTGTGCCCATAGCAATTTGCTAAGGGCGCTCCCGACAGAAAGCGTGGGTCCCAAAACGACAGGCCGTCCGGGGGGCTTTTAGCGGGGAGGAGGGGCCCGCGTGCGTGTCTGTGTAGGGCTGACGGTGAGCAGGGAAAAGGCGCGCATCTGGTTGTTGAGTGGTCCTCGACGATAGCGACACACTCATTTCCACGTGGGCCCCTCCCTTCTTCCACCCCCCGGGCCGGTCGGTGGGACCCGGTGGTCCGACTTGGAAGATCGGACGGCTGAGGACGGCCCCATCCGGGGGGATTAGAGCCGGTCGGGCCCCAGCGGGGAGGTCGAGGCTCGCGTAGCTGCCGACACGTGTGATGATTGATCGCCGGGAAGGTCCGCTTCCGGGCCCCTTCGGAACCCGTGGGCCACCGAGAAGTGGGCCCGCTTGCGGAGACAAGAAGGAAAAAGCCCATTATCGAGAACATGTCTTTAAATCCGATTTGCTTTCCGGCGTGCATGCAGTGTACATGCTCGTGGAATGTCGAGGGGGGCAATCCCCAGGAATCCCTCGACAGAAAACAAAAGATTTCAAGACTCATCCCGGACATAACGACCGGAAAAACCCGATAAGGATACAAGTGATTTAACAAGTCGTCTCGGGTCGAATAGATATTGATAATGCTGATTCGATCCCGAGCGAAAATTGCATGAGAGTTCGTGTTAATCCTAATCTGGTGTTGTAGAACGTCTCGCGGAGCGATGTGCAATTGCTTGTGCACATCGCGCAAGATGCAGAGGGCCTCGGGATTTTCTTCCGGGGACGTGACGTGGCGAACCATCATCAGTCTCGTCCACATCATCACCCGCAGAATTTAGTCGAGCAGCCCCATGTTAATTAAGTTGGTGATCTCATAGCTCCCTCTCGATATCATCAAAAATGTCAAGGTCATTCTTCTAGCTGCTTAGGATTTGTTTCCATGATTTCATATATCAGCAAAAGAACAACTGAGCTAGGTATGGAGAATGCACTCTCTTTCCTAATTGTCAGTGCATAGATGAACAGCTAAGGTTGGATAGCTAACAAGAACATGAGCAAGATAAATACATTCAGAATACCGGATCATGACCAGAGCCACGAGAAACTGGAGCTCGAGCATGAAGGAGAATAGATGTCAAGATTGCTCATACAGATTATCCAAATACAAGTTCAAGATGTATCTTCCTGTCGATAAGACGTCCAGCCTCTTCTCGCTAGGTTCATACTTCCCCTTCCGGAGCTGATAGCGGTGAGTCACAGCCGAGATTGTATAGGCCTGGCCCTCGATTGTCACGCTCTCGCCGCATTGCAAGTTCTGCTAGGAATTACCACCAGTGTGAAAAAACGGAAACATGAGACGAGATATCCCAGAAGCAAGAGTATTCTTGAGACGAGATATCCCAGAAGCAAGAGTATTCTTTTAACTTTGCATGTAAAACTAGATATAGACCAACCAAGCCACGTGATAGAATGACCAGAATGCGCGACTACCAGCAAATGAAGGATGTAACATGGACATAACACAAAATTTCCATGGCCATTTTCTGTATGCCAAATTTGGAGCAAGGGCCATGCGCATTCACAAGTGCAAAAGGTAACCGCAAGTCATGGGCCATCACTTCACAAAATGATTCAGTACCCCCGTCTTCACCTAAATAGGGTAGATCCAAATTATGAACAATTATATGGGGCCATTTCACAATGTCTCTCTCATTATCGAATAGATGAGCAGAGATAAAGCTGCTCCCTTCCCCTATAACCCGATATGTCCAACCATTTTTCATGAAAGTTCCAGCGCCTTTCAGAGGGAAAGACAAAAATGAAACTGTTATTGCACGTAAGAAATCTGTTTGGTTTACCCTTTGCAGTGTAATTATACCTTTTGATGTTCTGGCAGTTTCCACTGGGCACTTTACAACTTTACAAGGAAACAATGACTTCACCCAAGTCTGTACTGGTTAATCATTTATCACCAATATATGACCTGCATCAATGTAATATCCGATTTTGTCATGATATTCCCACGCGTTTTACTTGATTTTATATGATTAGACCCTCTTCCCTAAGGATCTAGAATTTGGCCTTAGCTTTGGAAGTGCATTGGTTTGCTCTTAATTTCATATTTTCAGAGGATTATGAGTATCTGAAAAGAAATACAGTCTCAAATCCGAAGTTTCAGAGGATTATGAGTATCTGAAAAGAAATACAGTCTCAAATCCAAGTTTCCACTGTTAATTGCATGTACTTTTCTATTTGCCTTGATTTTCTTCTGTCTCTACTTCTTGGGTATTAGATGATTAACAGGAGCTCCATTATCAGCATCAGAACAATATGCTACAAGAGCACTTAAAGAACATGATGTCCAGAATGCAAAGTCATCTCTAATTACATTCCACAACTTAATGAATTTTGGCCAGTGCCGGGTCATTGTCATCTTTTAATTATGACCTCCATGCTGCGGTAGTGGAGGGCAACCATATTTCAGCCTAGGATTCCTTCTGGCAATTATTGATAGAAAAAGAGAACAAGCTAATCAAAAAACACTTTTTAAGAACAAAATCAACAACAGCAACGAAACCTTTTATCCACTCACTGCGGTTGCATTGATAATTTGTCATCGTGACGTTCTGTTGAGTACCACTTCTATACTTATTCTATCTTAGCACTGACATCAGATTCCATTTGACCGCATCATATCACCCACAAAGAGCATACACAGGAAAAGAAAATCTTAAATGTGCTCGGCAACCTCTTCAAACATAAATGCAAAAAAATCCACGGACAAAAGTGCACCTCTCAAAGTAGACTGTTGCTATGGAAATCCTTTGTAACACCTCTCTTTGCTATCACTAAAGTAGTGACTACATCAAATATGGCCTTGTGACTTGGATATAAGCAACTTGTAATGCCTTTTATCCAAAATCCTCAAGAACCTATGTGTGGAACTCACTCTAGGCTTTCTCCAAATCAATGGTACCATGTGCAAAATCCTTTTCTTTTCACCCAGTCTCTCCATCAACTACCTCAAAGACTGAAGGCCTTCATAGTTCATCATCCTAGCTTAAAACCAAATATATTCTCATAATAAAGAATTCGCTGCCCAACTTACACAGCGCTCAGTGCAATCCCTCTAAAATCAGCTTAAACTAGGATATCCCCAAAAAAATTAAAAAAGAAGAAGGAATTCTGTTTTGCAGTCGAACAGAACAACCCAGGTATCGCTTCCTCAAATGGCAAGCTTACCAATGAGCATGGGAACGAGTGGTCGACTGCCGGCTAATTGCTCACATTCTAATTCCAAATCTTTGGGTCCAACACCTCCATTTCACCACATACCCAGTACAAATTCGACAAAAACACCTCCTACACATAGTAAGATAATTCTAAAAATATTGAATTTTCGTATAAAGTTGGCTTCGATCGCCTTTACCCGCGAACGGTCAACAGATCACAGTACCCTCTAAATTCCCACGACAGCAATTCGAGTCACGACAGAACCAGTCCCCAAATCAAACACGAAAACAACCGAATTCTCCAACGTACCGAGGGAAAGCAACGGACGCCGAGGCTCCTGGGAGGAGGAGTGATCTCGATGACCTTGTAAGGGTGACGACTATCCCTTTCCCGGTCTTTCTTCCGGCAGGAGATCTGAAGGCCCTGCGCGCAAGCAAAACCGGCCATAGAAAAAGCCCGTGACTTTCCGCGGACGTCAATCTCGTTTACACGCATTCGGTAAAAAGTAAGGATTTTCGGAAACATAAAAAGAAAAAGAAAAAGGGAGGAGATAGAAGAAGAAAAACGGAGAGAAAGCGAGGAATTCGCGGAAAAAGGAAAAAAAGAAGAAGGGACCTCCATGGAAATGATGAGATGCTGAATGTCGCACCTTCGGGCGGGAACTCAAGTTGCCGATAACCATCGCCATTCTCGTTTGCCTACCGCCTCTACCTGAGACGCTGTGAGAGAGAGAGAGAGAGAGAGAGAGAAGGAGAGCTTTTTTCTGGTCCAGAAGCAGCTTGAGAATCGCAGAGAGAACAGAGAGAGGGAGAGTAGAAGCCAGAAAAAATGGGGAAAAATCGAAGATCCTTTTCAGATGATATTTTCAGCTGCGAAATTAGTACACTTTCGGGAAGACGGGTCGGGTCGGGCCACAGCTATACAATGGCACTCTCCGAGCCCACAAAACTCGGGTAAAATTGGGCTTTAGATTAGACTAAAGATAAATGCTTGTAGGGGTGAGCATGCTTTGGGTTGGGCCGGTTCACTCCCTAACTCTAGGACCAATCCACACAGTGCTGGTTTTCAATTTTTGTGATCGAGGACTGACTTTATTGAGCTTGGGACCGAGGATCGGACTGATCCAATGGGTTCTGTCTACTTTCAAGGTCAACTTGGGACTAACCGATAATTTTTTATTTTATTTTTTGTACTCCTTAAAAAAGAGATTGAGGACCGAACTGACCCAATAGGTTCGATCCGATTTTCAGGTCAACCTAAGACCAATCAATAATTTTTTTATTTCATTTTTTGTACTCCTTGAAAGGGCAACTGGAAATTGTACCGATTTAATGAGTTCGATGATGAGCGAGGTCAGCTAAGAAATGCAAGCGATCAGGGTCAAGTAGAGTGCGTGTTAAATAGAATGAGCATTGAATGTCGAGTAGAGAGCAACAAACCAAGCGAGCATCGAGCGGCGAGCGACACGAGTGACCCAAAGCGAGCGAGGAGAGTGTCGAGTGGCGAGAAGAGAAATTGTTTCTTTTAATTTTGGAAAATTGAAGACAAAGAGGATAAATAAGATAGAAGAGAACGAATATTAGAGGAGGATGCCATAAGGTGCCTTTTTGAACAGCATGAAGACTCTTCACAAAAATATCTCATTCGTAAATTATGACCATTAACGCCGCAAAAGACATTAAAAACCTAAGCTATTAAAGAATAATATAAAATTACTTGAACTCCTCACTAAAAAGTTATTTAATGTTGTTGACGTCGTTTATTTTAAGGTTTTCTCTATATAAAAAAATTATATATATATATAGGGTTGGTATGGGTTAAACCGACCCGGAACTCTCAGGATCGAGGACCGACCCGCACAGTGTTGGTCCAGGAATTTCAAGATCAAGGACCGACCTAGTCTCCCTGGGAACCGGACCAGGACCGGCAAGGTTGGGCCGATCCAGGGTCGGTCCAAGGTTGATCTTGGACTGATGCTCACCCCTAAATGCTTGCATAATCGTGCCGTTTGGTTAAGAAGCGGATGGTCAAACCTTAGCCTCGAATTTTGAAAATGGGGAAGGAAAGATAGAGGTCAAAATTATGCCTTCTTCTGACTTTGTGATTGGCATTTCACCGTTACCTTATCATCTTTCAACTTGCGGGTATGCTAGTTGCTCCCTACACTAAACATTAATACTATATAGAGGTGATTAGGAAGGGAGAAAAATGGTACTTAAATAATTACTAGAGAGAAGGAGGAAATTACTTGAACGGATTGAGATATAATGTCAGTTGAATGCTAACGAGGAAAAATAAATGAAAACGATTTATGATAAATACGTTTTACTCATCTAAAATTGCATGCGGAATAAGGGTTAAAATGCGAAAGGAAGAAAAAATCGTTTATTATGATATAAATCTCTCCTAATCCTTTTATATTTGGACGGCTTTTGGAGATTTTTAATTCGCACATAAATAGCGTTTTCACCAATTTCTCCCAGCCCCTCCTAATCCATTATTTCCTTCTCTCCCCCTCTTATCCAAATAAGATTGCGCTTTCGAAGTTCTTTCTATTCCTCTTGATCTTTCCTACCAAACTACGTGTTCAGTTCATTTTCTCAATGTGCCAATTCCCTGGACTTAAACAAGTAAATCATGTCGCATCACTAGCCTTATGAACAAATCTAGGGTGAGCATCGGTCCCGGCTGAACCAAGTGATTTTCAGGTGAACGGAGTAGGTGCATGAATAAAATCCCTAACTGGCCTAAGGCCACTTCAGTTCCTTGGAAGATCATTCGAGCCGGTCTTGTAACTGCTGGTCCTATTCCTGAATCTGTCTACCGAGGACTTTTCCAGGTTAGATTAGACTTTTAACCGGATTTAATCTTTTTCTTCTTTAAGAAACGAAAAATATAACAGATTGCAGCAAAGGAGATTCTTTCTTCAATGGCTTCAAAAGTCTCAAAAGTGCCTCAATCTCTTTGACAAGAGAAGCTAATGTCCCAATTATGCCCACTAAAAAATTTGAATATATCTTATGAAAGGGGAATAAAGGAAAAAAAAAAAAAAAAAACACCTGCAACCTCACCCTCCAATCTACCCTCAAGTCGGCCAGTCCAATTCCAAATTGGTTTCAATGTGTCTTTGTTCAGTTCCTCATTTTAAAACCTTGGAACTGGCCTTGACCAGGTTGCTTCCAAATCCTGGACTGAAAACCGACCTACCAAGAAGCCGATCAACTCCAGATATATCCAATAGGCTGCAATTGCTTTGATCTCGCAAACCGCTCGATTGCACGCTTTATCCATGTACATGTTTAATTACAGCTCATAGCTTGATAGTGTCATTGTTGTCTCGGGCTTCTGGCTACAATTTTATGCGCTAGATTTGGTTTGTCACGGTCTTAAGACAGTTTCCTAGTCTAGCTATGTACAAAGCTAGAAGCGCAAAAGCCATAAGCGGACCAAGCACCGTAAGAGTTCCTCTACATGAAGTATATCGCTCAACCCACATTTCTCAAAGATCATAAATGTCTTGTATTTGCTCAAAACGGAAAAGCAAATTCAAGAACTTTGCACCAGAAGGAATACATAAGTCGAGATTCCGCATCCAGCAGTTGTACGGGAAACAGGATGAGATTAGATAAAGTCAACTGGACTGACTAAAGTCGATAAACAAACACACAAGATTGACAGAAAGATTGTACAGAACAAATACAGCGACGTATTACGAACGTTCTCTAACATGCACGAAACGAGCAGAGAAAAATACCCTTCTGCAGGATTTGCAGCAGTTCATTAATGTCCAAGTAGTTTGCAGCTAAATAGAAGACCGGATCTCTTAGATTTGAGTCCTAGAAAAGAAAAACGTAATAGAGGGATCTTTTCGCCTTCAGGATGACAAGATTCCCTTGTTGACATGATTAAAGAACCTGAGAGCATACAAGCTGGACCCAAGACAAAAAGATCAAATGCTACAAGCTGAGAAAATCTCATTTGGCCGCTGCACTTTAACCCTCAAGCATCTTTATTTCAATGAGACTCTACCTTCCATAAGGATGATAACGGCCGCTTCCTGCACCACCATATCCCCCTCTACTCCCGTAAAAGCCACTTCCACTGCCACCTCCATAGCCACCTCCAAGGCCAGCATCATAACCACCCCCACCATAGCCACCACCAGCACCCCCAGCACCAGCACCGCCGCCATATCCTCCATAGCTCTCACCGGGACCGCCATAAGCCCCTCCAAAGTCATATCCTCGGCTCAAGCCGCCTGCGCCGCTGCCGGCGCCGCTGCCGTAACGACTAGCATAACTCATTGATGGATCTCCTCTGAAGGTCCCCATGCCACTGCCACCGCCTCCAGCATATCCTCCATATCCACCAAAGTCACCAGCACTATATCCCCCATAACCACCAGCCCTTCCTCCATAGGCTCCACCAGTCCTGTAGCCACCATAGCCACCACCCCCATACCCACCACTGTATCCACCATGCGCATCTCCATAGCCACCACCATATGCAGGCCTGGAATCAGAGTAACGTTTGGATGGTGCGGGTGGGGCATTTGGTTTCTTTGGCTCAGCCTTCTTGATCTCCACCTGGTGAGACAGAATACAAGAACATTCAGCAAGCATAATGAGTGACTACAGGTGGAATGAATATTACCATTCTATAACAAGTCAGCAGGACTAATGACAAGCAAAATCAAACTTTTACATGCTATAATGTGACATAGCCATGTGACAAAGAACCCGACATTCAAATATCTATCCAACATTAAATGAGTATCATTCAGACTCAGAGTAGCAATCCTATGGATTCTAGTAGAATAGGGTACTTCACTATTGTACAAACAGGTTCACTGTAGGACAATCTCCGCACTTTACAGTGATCTCTCAGTTATGATATTCAAATCAGATACTCACATAACTCAGATGCTAAGGACTTCTTCCATTGTATATTAACGTGTACTGAAAAGATGTTCTAGCTCAAAAATGAAAAAGATCAGTATGAATATCAGCAGTCACTGCCTTAACTAGCGGACACATATTGGGAAATAGATCACCTGAGCACCAGCCAGCTCAAGCCTATTGCCCTTGGCCAAAAGATCATCGACAGCTAGCTCTGATTCAAAAGTTATAAACCCAAACCCACGAGACCGATTTGTAGAATGGTCTCTCATGATCTGGTGTTCCTTGACCTCACCAAACTGTGTAAAGAAGTCCTTGAACTCATCTGTCAGTAAAAAAAGTTGTTCAGACCAGTGTTATCGAAGACACAAGCAAACTTCACCAAAATAATGTTACCTTCAGTCACAGCTGTAGGAATTCCACCCACAAAAATCTTCTTGGTCTTAAAATCCTTGGAACCAGCAGCCCCCTTCGGAATAGTACGCTTAATTTCGACCTATAATCCAACACAGAAACTACTCAACCAACCAAATCAAGCAAAAAGCTTGTTATTACAAAACAAATCCAGATGTGTAAACAAAATGGGTTCGAACAAACCTGTTTCCCATTAATAATATGAGTCTCTTCAATGACTTTATCGACGACAGAGGGATCTGCATAAGTCACAAACCCAAATCCACGAGGCTGCCCAGTCTTCCGGTCCCTCATAATGACGGAATCCGTAATATCACCATATTTACTAAAGTACTTGACAAATTGTGCTGCATAAACAATATAAGCAATCCGTTGATCCAAGTTGCATGTGTTTTAAACAACTGATATATCGAAAAGCTGATCCAATACGAACAACTAACCAGTAGTCGTCTCTCTTGCTAAACCTCCTATAAAAATCTTTCTGCAATTACATTTACACTAAAATTAAAAAACAGATAACAAATGCATACCTAATCAACAGCTATACTTAAAAGACTAGTAAAACTAATTCTAAAGCACAGTTGACAGAGAAGGCTTGCATCAGTTTCTGATACAGCAATTTCAGCTAAACCGAAGAGAAAGAAATCCACTGCTTACGAAGTGCCGCGAGCCTGAAAAAATATTATCCGACTACAAACACTAGCATTAAAGTCAATACAGAAAGCAGCAAACCATAGCATCTTATCAACAAACTAAACTTTGGGCAATTCGCAAGATAACAACTTCCTCGCCTTTCGATATCCGGCGCATCAAGATAAACCGAGAAATGGCAAACGTTTCATGTTTTGCTTTCATAATCCTTACGCTCCACGGAACAACAAGAAACGGCCATTTTTAAAACCTTCTCTCGCAAAACAGAATACTGCAAAAAACGTTTCCGCAAAAAGGAACGATTTTTTTTTTTCCGACGGAACAAATTGTCAGCAAAAGAAAGGCAATCGCTACATAAAGTTCGCATCCTTCCTACAAACATTCCCCACTCCACCACCGTCGTTCAACCAGACGGATCCGCACCACCGACAAAACGAAACCCTAGCCACATAGAGAAAGGAAGGGAGCAAGAGGCTCTCGGGGGGGGGTTCTTTCAGAGCAGAGAGGCCGAACCAGCGGGGGAGGAAAGCTCACCCGGGGCTAGCACCGTCGCCGGAGTGGGACTGCGATTTGTCCTCCTCGGCGTGGTCGGATTGGTTGAGGTCGCCGTGCTCGCCGTCGAGGGCCGCTTCCCTGTCTTGGAGGTCCATGCGTTCTCCGGCGAGCTCGAGAAGAGAAGGAGGGAGTGAAGGGACGGCGCCGGCGACGGTCGCTGGGCGTTAGGGCTTGGAGGAGGAGGAGGAGGAAGAAGAGGGACGGAGACGGAAAGGAGAGCTGAGCGGTTCGTCGTTTTAAGCCCTAAAGAAACCCCTAAGTTCAGCAGCTTTGCTCCTGCTGTTTCTTTTTTATTTTATTTTATTTTAAATATATAATAAAAGGGTACCTTCTCTTCGTGCTCTGGGCATTTAAAATATTCCTATATATTTATTTATTTATCTTATTTTTATTTTTTTGGCCAGGAAATGTGAAAGAATTATTAATATTTGAAGTAACAGCCTTTAGACCAAAAAAAAAAAAAGTAACAGCCAAAAAAAAAAAAAAAAACCGGGCTGCTTTGTTTGGGAAAGGCCATTCCCAAAAGCCTTTGGGCCTACCTTTGGTCCAATGCTAAGGAGTGCGACAAATTTTTGAGTTTTGAAAAGATGCATTGCATTTTGAAAGTCCTCGAAAGTCCCCTTTGTCCGCGTGAGTTTTTGGGTTTAAAGCATTTCCGAGATACCAATATATTTTTTTCTTTCAATTTTGTCCTCACTAAATATTTCAAAATTTCGAAAATATCCCTCGAGATATGTCACCGGTAGCACGAGATCCGACTATCTGTGAGCCAAATCCGACACTGATGCACATCGCATGATCTCAAGTGATAGATATGAGAGTCAAATTTACCATTTAAGCCAGATTTATTTCTCAATACACTTTTGAACATAATTTACATTTCAATGAACTTCTTTTCGACCAAAAGCCACTTTAGATTTTAACCTAAAGTTTGGCTTCCTCAAAAGTCCAAAATCGCAGCCTTAGCTAGTGAGAAGTGCTTTTCATCTTTTACTCATGCGATAAAGAGGACGGCAATATTCATTTTTGACCTCTCCCACTTTCGCTCATCGCCCCAAAACAGTCCACACATCCCTGTCAACTTAGCAAGACCATTACTTATCATCCATCATTCAACACTTTCTTCATATAGACAGGCTTTCAATTAGACCGTCCCACTTTTTTGCACCGGAAACACATAATAATTGCGCATTTGCTGCGGGAAATCGATCGTGCTTTGTGACGTGATCACAAATTGTGACTGTATCATCTATTGGTAGGCCTCTTCCGCAATCCACCTTTGTCCTGTTCCGCAATGCTCATCGAAACATATAGCAATCGAAAGCCTCGTTGACAAGCCCATCGAAACATGTAGCGAAACAACGACATCACAAGCCTTTGCTGAAATTGCGACCAGTCATCTTCTCCGATTCATACAGTACATAATTTATCAACTCCCTTGCTACGTTACAAATAAGGAAAAATATTTTAGTTAGATCCTTGCATATTGTTACTTTTAGTCAACATACAGTAACAGGAATTTCATGTCTCATTCATTTGTAAAATTTTTAGGAAGGTTTTGTGCAGTCTAAAACTCTGGATCCCACCAAATAAAAGAGATTCTAACACGGCAACTATTACCAAAACTCATATGGCCTAATCAGGTCACTACGACATTACCAAGATAACACAAAGAATTTCATCAGACAGTGACCGAATCCTTTCCACAAAATTTCGAACGAATTTCCTTTTCTTTAAATGATGAAAAACCAAAAGAAGACTGTTAATGCGGTAGAATAGGCATTGCGAAACTCCCTCATCCTTAAGTTTCTGGATTTTCTCAGGATCTGTCTCATGCATGTGCCATCTAAGTTGCTGCCTCACCGAGTCGACAAGAAGCTGAGTATCGTGTTGCTGCACAAATGTAAATGGAGAAAAAAGTCAGTTCCTCAGCCGCAAGAAACACGGAAATTGCACAGAGGCACATGGAAGAAAAACGATACTCCTCACTTAGACTACTTTAAAATTTCAGCAAATATTATAGTCAAATTTGATCAGAAACCATAAATTAAATGAACAAATGACAAAAATTAAGACTTAAACGTGCCGAATGAATAAATTTTCCAACTTCCATGTCATGATCTTGCCACTTAGGCCATGAAAGGCGCGCAACCAAAGGCTTGACCAGCGTATATACAGCAACACCACATTCTCATTCGTTTTGGCAAATTAATCTTATGAAAAAATTCTTCTCCAAGTTATTTAAGAACATCAGATAGCATAAAAACCAAGGAACAGTAAGTTGTGTCCATCAAGAGGGATATGTTTTAAGCAAAAACACAGTCCTCCCAACACAAATTCAGACAGGTGAGGAATTTAGACCAAATTTTTTTTCTAAATATTTAAATATCCAATGAAAATTAACATGTTATAAATTATATCGACAAAATCTTTAGAAAATGCTTAAGATCTACCCGTTTAATTTTAATCTATAATCGCTAACATTTTAGTTTCATTTTCAATACTTGAAAATTCAAGCATTTAATATTCAATCCTCAAATTTTTCAACACTCATTTTTTTTTAATCAGACGAGCCCTATAAATAGAGGAAGAAAAGAGTGATTTTTTTTTTTTTTCCAGGCTGGTTGAAAAAAAATGAGGATACTGAAAGTAAGGAACGAAAGAGTTTTCTTTCTTTCTTTCTTTCTTTCCAGAACGACTTGTAAGCAACTTCTCTAATTTGAGACATTAAGTTGCAGTGTTTCGATTTCGAGTCAAACATAACCTAAAATCCCAATGACATCTGTAGGACCAGTTCGACTAAGCTTTTTAATCACGTGCCCCTCGAAAAAAAATGAACCAATGAGCATCGACTTTTTGATTCAAGGATCGAAGAACTTCGACTGATACAGTGCACATAGATCTCATTAGCCTCTGCTGTTTGAGTTAGCGATTAGACTCCCTCAATTTGATTCGTATGCTAACATTTGGGAACATGTACTTAGCAAAAACCTTTGATTCATCGGACAAGTGAAATATAAAAAAATAAATAATTGGATGCCCCAAATTTTGTGCTATCATCGCGGATGGACGATTCCGAAATTTCCCAAGCAAACGATGTAAGAAAGGATGCCCGAAAGATTCTAGAGAAATTCCTCTGACGGGCGAAAACATTTTTAGGTAAATACTCTTCGAAAGTTAATTAACAGTTGGATTGACGCCAGTGCTACTGATTTCAAAAGTGAATTCTTCAGCTGTTAAAATTCACATTTAAGCACGTCCGAAAGTACACCTCCAGTGGCAAAGAGGTGGCAGTCCCAGTTCGAACTTTCCAAACGAGACCCTTAATTCTGGACATGTCTACTATACTTATACAACCCAAGAAGTCAGATGGGTCAGTCGCTCCTATTCAATACAAAATCACTCAGCACATACATTTCAAAAATTTTCTGAGTGAGTTTCCCGTCCTTCAGCATCTGAACATAATGTAGTTTGCCTATCATCCTACTCTAACACTCTTACAAGTAATAGCCGTGGTGAGGGTGTACCTGCTCCGGTTCTAATCTAGTTGAGCATTCAACTAAAATGTATTCTGCGGGTTGACCCTCCTCCTCGCTCCTTCTCGCCTATAATACGGAGTTTCATCAATTGTCCTCCTCACGTAGTCCAGGAACGGCTGGGGCGTCCTTGGGGAATGATCGCTTACTACACTGGGGCTGCTGCGATCAGGTGTAGTAGGTGCCACCGGTCTGCTAGGCGTTGCAGGATGAGCAGCTGGCACATTTCTGTCTGGCCTGGCCAGTATGGAGAAAGAGATGGCGAGCAATACCATCAACAGCACGAGAATCATGGGCATGCTCAGCCAGAAAGAAAAAGGGGACGACTTCCTTTCTCTGGTCGTGTAGCTCACCTCCAGTTCCGTTCTTTGGCCTAAAAAAGAAATAAAAATGCACAAAAAATATGAGATAGGAGTAAAGTAGGTTCCAGAAATTTCACGAGCAAAAGACTCACCAGTGGCTGGAAGTGTGAAGACTATTTTATCCTTGAAGCTCTCGGATGCAATTGCTTTAACCTGAAAATACGAATAAAGCAGATGATTAAATTCAAGACATCACCGTGTTCTTTGCCTGAAGTCTCTATCCAATCAAAGTCTAACATTGACACTACAGGATTGAAGCTTACATTACCCAGCTTTATTTCTTTAACACATTCCACACTCAGCACCCATTCTTATTGCCCAAAAAGAACAGATACACTCCAAGAGAAAACAAAGTTGCTCAAATACTTTTTCCAACTATCATTCAAAGAGTTAAGACTTGCATCTGCTTACCTCATACTCAGCAGCACTACCAATCCCAAAACCTTCTCTTCGTATAGGAGTTATTGTAATGAGATCCGGGAACTGCCAATGAATCTCAATATCTAGAGACAAAAAATAAATATAAAAAATTAACACGTTAGGAAAATGAGCCAATGGCAATTATCTTACGAAAAAGGAAAAGAATCTAAGTCGATGGAACATGATAACAAGCAAGAAATCAAACACAAAGATGTAGTTCAATCGTGACCTACATTCATGGGGGGATTGACAAAAAGATTTCACTAGAAATGACCAATACAAGTGCGATAGAGATTACAATCATGGTTTAGATCACACAAACACTCTTAATGTATCCAAGCCACGATAAACCCTTGCAAGAATTCTCCTAGAAATTTCACTCTAATTTGATGAAGAGTTCTTTCAACATTGGCACCTACAATACCACCCTCAACTTGGATATCATTGTAATGATGGTGCCGCTGCTACAACGACACAAGCAATGATGATCACCATGTGGTGGAGTAATGATGGTGGGGCATGATGAGCAAGCCCAATAATCCAGTTGCAGAAACTTTTAATTGGTAGATCTTGTTTGCATTTTCACAATCAAACTTTGGGTTACACAACTACATCTCGAGCACTTCAAATTTTAAAAAGAGCTTAACAACCTTGCACATGCTAGTAATTCATAAATCAATAACCACAAATCACCCAGGCAATCCTGCATAAAAATAGCATTTTAAAGGTAACAACTTTGACCTAAATCTCCTTACCAAAAAAAAAAAAAAAAAAAAACTTTGACCTAAATCAAGTTTTCCAAATATTTTCCTGAAAAAAATAATAAAAGCAGGAACACACTAGGAGAAATACTAGATCATCTTAACATTGAAGTATTGACTAGAAAAGATATCTAATTAGCTAGCTAAGCACACAGGTTCTTCAGTGTTCAAAATCTACAGATTTTGCCATTTTCAAACTTAAAAAAAGTGACAAATTTGTCTCCTCTGCCCCGTGGGAGAGAGACTCATTATACCTGTGTTGCCCAAGAGAGTTATGGTAGTTCTGTTAGAGTCGGGTGTCAGATCCAATTGCATGGCATCCTAAAACACAAATTTTTGCAACATCAGAATGCTTGAAAGTGGTTTTCAAGCAAAGACAGCAGAAAATGCTTAAAGAGTGAGCATAGACTTTTCAATATATAAAAGAGCATGTACAACATAACTCAGAGCTAACCATGGCAGAGATAGCCAGAGATAAAAGTCCAACAAGCTAATGTTTGATTTGTGTATCAATAGTATCACCAAAGACAATAAAGTTCCCATAAAAGTTTTATTCATCACCTTATCCATCCCCAATATAGAAAACCCTCCGATGAAGAGGGCCGAGGCAGATCCTGATGCATTTCTGGCTTCTCTTAATATAGCCTTGATGGAAATAGAGATATCTGATCTCATGTCCTTTGATTTGAGTGTTGAACGTACCAAATGCTCAGGCGAATAAGGGAAGAAGAGACAATACGAGTTACCAGTGTCAAGATCTGTCCATGCCTTAGCATACCTTCATTGCAAAGTTATTGGCTTCAGAAAGGTTTAACAAAATAAAGAACATATATATATAAGAAGCTAACAGGACAAAGTGTAAGGCTTGTTACAATAAAGCAAGATAAGAGGTGCCATATACCCAACAAATGGAGGGTCTACTATGCAGTCATAAGGGATCTCCTCTTTCTTTTTGTTGTATCCATCACTGCATAAATTGTTCACAATATATTGTCAGTAACCATATTATTCTTACAATAAACTTTATGTAGAGTACATAATACACATAATGTGGGTTCAGTATCAACGTGTCCTCATGTCTAAGCATTCGGTTACTATATATGAAGCTAGCAGAGTACACAGCATCTAGTGGGTTCGGAGCCTTTTATTCAAATCTATCTCCTGCCTCTATCACTGAAATTCCAAATGAGAAGGTGTTATGCCTATTCTTCTTTCATCCATTCTGTTTTCTCTCTCCTTTGGTCTCATTAGAGCTAGCGAAGACTCATAAGAGAAGAACTAACTGGACTAAAGAAATTACTATAAGCTCAGTAAATTAGAAGGGCAAATTAAAACAAGATTCCCAAAGTGGTTCCATTGAAATAGTTGAATTGTGGTATCACACAATTCTGGGAGAGAAGGGATCAAAAGGGTGCTTCTGACAAGCCTGCTGAAACAAAACAAGGGTAGAACTGCCAGCAGCAAAATGATGTCGAGAAAGCATCTTCCAGAAGAGATGCATTTTCACTCAACTGAAGGAATGACAGTAAATTGGGCATTGGATATAAGCTCGAAATGCAGTACCACATTTGATTACACTGTTGCTTGCAGTTTCAGTCTAATCCAGTGTTTACCAAATATCTATCTTATCCCCCTCTTTCTGCACACAAATTGGATTCCCTGCATAGGCTGAAAAGGAATGCTTACTATTTTATCAATCAATTTAGAGTCTTAAGAAGAAGTTGTCTAGTACAAATCTGGGAACTGTTAAGCCCGTACAGAGGTCAAGACCATTTCCAAAAGGCTGGCTGATGGTGGAATTGTGAAATATGCATAGTGTAGATATTCATGAGATCTGTGATGCGTTCCTAAGATGCAGGGGCCATTGCAAGAAACTGACTGAGGTTATTTAGCCTTATACACCATTATTGTTCTTTTTGCCCCAAAAGGTTACCCATGTTATTCAAAAGGAGATAACAGAAGATACTCAGTTCCAGTCAAATAAGTATGCTAGTAGAAGAGCATAACACAGACCTGAATTTTACACGGAACTCAAATCCTCTAACAGGGAAAGGAACATTGCTTAATGCCTCTCTGGGAGCTTCCACAGAAACCATGTCACTTCCCAGTACCATAACCTCTGTTTGCAGCTTTGCACTTGAAGATTTGAAAATAACTGCTCAGAAGTAGCATGCAATGTGAACCAAAAGGCAAGGGGTAGGCTCAAGACAGTGGGATAACTGTAATACAGTAACACTGAATACCTCGAGTGGTGCCCTCTCCAACTGCCTTGGATTTTCCAGAGTACAAATCTATGGTTATGACACTTTCATTTGCACTAGTCCACTGCCCAGAAACTTGCTCCTTGAATCCTACGAGGCAAAAGGTAATTTGGCATCATTTAGTGAAATAGCTTCTCACATTCTATTCATATGCAGAAGAGGAAATTATGAGGGGACATAGGTCATGTACTGTAACTCAAGACATATTATACACACATCACGGCATGCATAAAGGTAACCATAAAGGTAAATTTTCACTAACACAGCCAAAGGATTAGTGGCCCAAGAAGTAGGGGAGGGCCAGAAAAACCTTCCCACAAGATAAAAATTCAAGCAGATCATTATCCATGGTAATTGAAAGTTGAATGTCTAGAGAAAAGATGACAAATTCTATCTAAAGTGACAGAGCTGCCTCAATAATGCTAGGAACAAAACAAAGTCTTAAGTAATCGTTAACTTTCAAAATGAAATAAAAACATACCAAATAATCGTTGATATTTTTTTATTGGACAATCAACAATTGCACAAAATCTGAAAGTGAATAACCAACAAATATTGGCTTATGTCTGAAACATAGATGAAATTTTACACATAGCCACACCTTCTAGATTAAACTCAAGTGAATTCCCAATGTGAAAAATGGGATTTTGAGGGTATATGAAGGCACCAACTGATACCTGAAAGGAGATGAATACACTGATATTATATGACTGCAAAATTGCAAAACGATAGTAAATATGCACATAACAGAGAGAAGACTGAGAATAGCTGATGCTCTAGAATTCCATTGTAATTGTACAAGGGTTCCAATGGCCAAGTCAGAAAGGGAAACTAGAAGCGCTTCAGAGAAAAACCAATTTCAAGGATACATAGTGAGCTACCATTCCTATTTATAGAAGAGAAATGCTTTTAACAAGTAAGCCACCTATTGAGTTATGGGCTCAAGTGGGTGCAAAACCTTCAGTGCAGTAACAACTGTATAGAGGCTCTAAGTAGATGGATTCCATGCTTCCAGTCTATAATCAGCTCTAAGGTGCAAGGGTCCTCGTACTTAAATGAAACTAGTAAGTAAAATAAAAAAATCTTCACTTACCATCATGGCTACCACAAATGGTCATGCATCCAGTTACAGAAGTACATCAGTCAACTCCAAAAGATAGAATGATGAGTTGTGTGAGAGTATATATCACTTGACTATTTATATTTATAGTTGCTATTTTTTAAACCCTTTTCTTAAAGAAAAAATTTTCTGCTTGAACAACATGTTGGTATCAAATAAAACAAGTCTATTGAAAGCTAAAATGGTACCAGCGCATAATCTGACTTCCTTGTACTGCCACTTATCGACACTCGTAATAGAGCCGTTCCGTGTTGTACTGCCTTCAATAAGATAGAAGAGCACAGTCACAAGGAAAGAATAATTACTGCAAGATGAATGGATAGGAAAATAAGTTGATGCAATTTTTTTTAATATCTTAATCAAAACAAGTCTTATTTTGGAGCACAAGAAAGCAAGAAAACTGGATTAGATATCTGAGACACATTTCTGTGTCATAATTCTATTTTTGTAGCCTATTCCATGAGAAAAAACAAAAGCTAGTATGGGCATGTTACCTTGAGATTGATATTTCCATTCACACTGCTTGTTGTGTTAACATAAACAATATCTGGATAGTTCACTTCCATGTCCAAGGCAACTGCATCATATGCTTCATAGAAGGCATATCCTGGTAAAACACAAAGTCACCGCAGTGATGAGGACTGAATAACTATACAACCAACAGTGCATTGACAGTGCTTTTAAAAGAGTACCTAGAACATCGAAGTAGCTAATCGGGAGTTCAATTTCAGCACCAAGAGCAAGATTTACCAAACGTAAAGGAAATTCTTTATTTGCGAATCTTACTTGAGCCACCTGATTACGGTACAGAACAGCACTGTCAGCACAAGTTCTAAATAGCAAAAGAACTACATCAAAGAAGAGAGACGAAAGAACATAGAAATCATAAATGCTAATCTATCATTGAAGATCCAAATCTATTGAACTCAGAAATATCATTAACAATTACAATTTTTGACCTTTTAAAGTAGCCACGGTATGCTAGTGTTAGCAGCTTTAGATTACAAGAGGAGAAAGTCATGGGATTGAAAATGCTTAGAATGGTAAAATCAGTTGTATCACTATCTGAGATGTGAAGAAAAAGGTTGAGACACCACAATATGTACTGCTTGACTTCTAATGACCAAGTATGGGAACACATTGTCAGTAAAAGTTGATCATATTGCACATTCAAGGTGCATAGTCTTGAATGTCTTTGGCCTTTCTTCAGATAATAGCACATCTCCAATATTATAGTCCTACCTGAGAAGTACAGTCCTCTTTTCTATACATGTCGGCATCTATTTGGTGCTTTAACTTATGAGTCTCTGTAAAAATTCAAGACAGAAGCTCAAGGAAAGGAACACAGCTACCTCAGTGACCCTGATACAAGAAGCAATCTCAATTCTCCCTGTCAAGTGATCTTTAGCCTGAATGCATGCAACTTCATTGCTCTCAGCTGTTTTAATTCTGTTATCTTGAATGGAAATAGTATTGCTGAGAGCTATTTCATTCAATTCACCGCAATTTCTCAACAAGGAATAGGTAACGGTCCCTTTTCCACTGTGACTGTCCCACTGGCCATATGATTCAAAAGATGAAGGCAACAGACTTGATGTAACATACTGAGGAGGAAGAATCCAGGTTATTGGAACTCCAAGGGCAAGAGGTGGATCAGGAACTACTGATACCGACACACTAGAACTGTAAAACTTGGATTCTGAGAATGATGAAGAAACAAAATCACATGAAAAATGAAACTGAAACTCGGGACTTCCCAGCGGACCTGAAATACATCAATGGTACTTCCTGATTAATAGTGTATATTTCACATATAAAAAGAACCAGATATAATTTGCTTACGAAACAATCCCATAAGAAATAAATAATGAAACAAAAGGATTATGTATCAGGAAAATATTCTTGTGAAAGCCCACTTTAGTGAGCTTCAAGCACAGGCAGACACAGATGAAGCTCCAGTATTTGACAAACAGACATAGAAGGAGCCCCAGTATTGTTTGCTCCATAAGACGCTTGCTGAAGATAGGACCTAGAATGCAGGTAAAAATGTACCACTCCAGACAAAAAACCACCCAAACCCTGGTATTCTCAGTTCTTTCCAGTAGATGCAGATGAAAGATTTCTTAAAGGAAGTTAATAATCACAAACAAACTCAAAGGCACTAATGGATTTGTAAACTCTTATGTTGTTATCAACAAATGCCCTGAAAAACAAAGCAAATGGGATAGACTCAAATTTCACAAGCAGACAGAGACAGAGATTTTCTATTTGACCCAGGCACAACGGCCCAACTTAGTAAAATATTTATGTTTGCATGACATGATCGACTCAAGTATCAATAATAATTTGCATATCCATTCAATGCTGATTTCCAATGAGACATTAGTGAAACAAACAAAGAGACTCAAACTTGGACTGGAAGCAAAATCAATGACATTGTAATAACATCATCACATACCCAAGGTTACAAAACATGGTACAACAGAAACATTATCAATCCAAGTTCACAAATATAAGATGTAGTACATAGAAGAGGCCCAATTGTGGAAATAGCTCTTTTACCTTCCAAGCAAGACCTTAATAAAGGCAAGTTCTTTCTCAATGAAATATGACGACTGAATTTCCTTTGAAGAGACCAACTGGTTACGAATTTTTTCTTCAGAAAACTGCTCTCCCATGTTGAATCCTAAAACCTGCACAGAACAGTGGAGTAGCCAACTTATTATTTGATATCTTGCAATTCTAATCACTCATAGTATAATGAATCAGTCCAACCTTTTCATCTTCTATGGTCCACTTATAGTTTTTGCAGATCTCATAGAGAGAGAACAGATCACCCTGGTTATTCCCCAAGAGCCGTCAGTATATAGGAGATCTTGGAGAATTAATTGACTTATTACTAAATGAAGATCCTTGCCTCAGAAAACGCAGGATATATTGGCATCTCACGATTGACACCGAGTTTTTCACTTTGCACATTCAGTACTGCAGAAGAAGGGACCACCACATTGACACTACCGCTGGCTTGACAAAGGATGGAATTTTCTCTCCCATAAATTGTGGCAAGTATAGTCTGCAAATAGATAACAATAATGAGACAAAGTAGATAAAAGAATAACTCCAGATTGGACATAATCCTCCAGAAGGGACCTGATGGATAGAGCATAAATGGTGTCAAAAGTTCTCCCATCTTACTTTTTGGTCTATAGTCAGGGAACTAAATTACCGAGCAACACATTGCCCATCCACTCTATTCTGTCCGTAAGACTCAGGCATTTCAGCAACCAGATGAAGTAAGAAGCTTACATTTACAGTCTTCAGAGGGCCAGATGGTTATTGCTTTGATCTTTTCAAAAGGCAAAACCTTTAAAAAGCAAAACTCTTAAGCAGAGTCATCTCTCTAGGCAAGTTCTTAATCCCCGATTTTTTACTAAAATACCAAATTTCTCTTAAGAAAATCTAAGAAGAGCTGTGGAACTTAGATGGTGCAAATGTCACAACTAGTTTATAAAAGAATGCCCAAGCAGTGCAGAATACAAATGTCAAACATCCATTAGTAGAGCTCCAATCCACATAGATCTGCTGATGCACAATCACACCTACAATACCAAATAAACAATGCTAGCATCAGTTAATCACTTACGGTGTTCCCAGGTGAAACTGCAGACAGTCGTCCCGTTGTTCCATGGACAATTGCAATCCAATCTTCCAGACTCGAATATTCTATGTGAACACCAACTTTTGGGCCACCTCTGACAGTAACCTGAGCACAGATGAAAGTGGTATTGTCAAATGAAAGGTGAGCATGATAATCAACTCCATATCACAGAAAATTGGATAGATGGAAAAGGATAGAAAGACACTGTATCAGATTAAATCAAACTCAAGTCACTACTCCAAGCGACTTGTCAATGCATCAAGATGTGGGGCTATACATTTGGCTTATAAAATATGAAACTTGAATTCGAGCAACAGTTCCTCCATCGCCACCAACACAATTATTACTCCACAACCACCACCATCCAGGGGTGGCAAATTCTGACACGAATTGACATGTTAATGAAAATAGATATTAGCCTAAACCGAAGATGACACGGATCAACACATTCACAATATATCCATTTTAGCATGTTTGACAAAAATAAAATATAAATGCCACTACTTGACACAAATTCATAACATGAAATGTGAACTCAAACTACCAGCCTCATCCCTCCCCAACTCCTGCCAGCACTACTACTATTCCTACTTCATCACCACTATAGCACTGCCACCAAACTGCTTCATCACCACGATTCCATCACGCATCAATTCTACACTACCACCAGTGTAAACGCCATATTCGTCAATGCTTCATTATTACAATTTCAGGACTCACATCTAATGAACTCTAAGTTGCAAGTTTCAAAATCTTGTGATGTTATTTCATGTTTGTTATTTTTATGTAAAACAAGTATAAATATTACTACAGAGTAATGATAAAAAAATGCCCTAGGACATTCAACAAAACATTTTTACTTCCTACTTTTGCAGCAGACTACTCAATAAGTCTAATATTACAGTTGAAATTTGGCAAATCCGGTTGGGGTGCTTGCCAAAAGTGATATCTACTTGCAGATCCTTTCATTGAACAGCAGGTATGAATCGTATGATCTGCTTCTAATCCTCTCTTATCATACCGTATATGATATCCTTAAATTGTTTGCATCATATTGACTATGAGACATACAATGTATTCTTGCTCTTTGAAAGGTTATGTTCTTGAAGGAAGAGGTTATATTGAGATGGGCCGGTGTTTGTGCAGAAAAGTGAAATGTCATAGGTCGCCTCATATTTTTCCTCCTCTGAATGTAACCCTGAAGTTGGTTGATTTTAAAGCCGCATACTGCTACTAAATCACATTTCCCAGCGGAGGGATAACTCAACGAAATCTGGCAATGCTTTTTGAATTGCCTTTATGCATCACATCTAATTCACGGTTGGGGAGAAAGAGTACTTTGAGGGCCACTTAAGGACAGATATCTAATTATGTTTCAACTCATTCCACTATTGGTGCTTGGTTTCCAATGGTTGATCTTGTAAACATGCCTTTAACTACATCTTTTGCAGAGTTCCCACATTTGTAAAATTCCCCTCACCTTGTCCTATATAACTTGAATATATTTTGCACCTTTCAAGTGATGGAAGTGAATTAACAAGAGAACAAGCAAGTAATAATCTGATACATACCACATAAGATGCCCCTGGTGCAAGAGAGAGTTTATAAGGGTGAATTCTTGGTGGAGCATAGACTTCTATTTTTATCGGTTGACTTTGTAGCTCATGTCCTGATTGCTGTTTCACACTCACCTGATTTCAAGTTTTTTTTCTGTAAGTTTCCAAAATTTCAAATTCAACATGAAGAAAACCTGTTGAAGTAAACGAAAGAGAAACTTACATACAAAGTGGTGACTCCAAGGTGCTTTGCAATAATTATGAAACTTTGACCTCTAACATAAGCATCATCCCTGCTTGAGTTATCATTACCATCCACAAGTTCAATTATGTCATCCTCAATATGCACTTGAAGATCCATGTAAACATACTGCACCATCCCCATACCTTAAGTTATTGCACTTCTTTAAAGGGAAAGAAAAGTGATTGAAATAGGGGCACCCCCTAGTATTAGTAAGTTTTTTGAACGAAATATAAGCATAATCACAAAAATAGAGACAAATGAAATACTCTGGGATGAGAATAATTTGTGTGTATATGTAACTTTTGAGTGCATAGAAAATTTAATGTCTTCAGCATCAAGAACTGTGACAAAATAAAAGATGGCATATAGCTTGGTACATGATTTACCTGAGAAAAGTCAAAGGAGCCCCCATCATTTGTCCCAGCAACTATATCCATAGATAGCAAGCTTCCTTCCTGAGATAAAATGTCTTCACAAATTAAGACTCAAAGATGGAAGATATTTTTGCATAGGGAAATTTCTTCTTTTTGTGAGATAAATAACATTACATGATGGAAATTTATCTTAGTATACAGAAGAATAGCGTTTATATATAATACCAAACTATTCTGAAGGAAATGTCCTCAAATGAGCCTCACCATAAGGCTTATTTCTTCTCCTGAAGTAATCTTAATCCAGTCTACATCTGCAACCTGGACCTGGAAGATATGTATAATTCAGATAAGAGGAACTTTTTTTTAAACACAGAATTTTATTAACAGAAAAGTTTCTAGTACACCAAAAACATAAAAGGAAAAAGAGACAAAAACGAACCGACAAAAGAAAAACAACACAAGACTATACGAAATCAAAACAAGAAGACCAAAGCCAAATAAAAGAGTACAATACACAAGCAACTGAAGAATCTGAACCTCCAACAATCTTTATTCTTTTTAAGTGAACCACAACGGTACCACACACTTCTTACGAATTGAGTTTCCTACATAGGCGTACCAATAGCTAAATAGCTGGATGGCATGTTTTAAAATGATCCAAACCATCTTAGATGATCTAAAGATGTGATTCCAAAGCTTTGAGGAACTCCAAAAGTCAAGAAGTTAAAAAAGATAAGGCACAGATTGACTGGCCCTGATAAATCAGAGGAAACAGCTGGGAACCTTAAAAGTTCCAGAACAGCGTATAGCTAGCATAATGCACTCAACCAGGACTCTGACTACATAACATTCTTTAACATCAGAACTTTCAAAATAGTTTCATCAGTGTCAACTTAAGATGATTGGGTTCAAAGTCTATTTCCTGTCTGGGTTAACAGGTTAGAATTTCACAAACACAATTTTCTGGAGGCCTAGATAGAGTAAATTCCTTGCTACTCCCTTGAGCTTCTTAATGCAACTCTCCTACATAGTTTTTTTGGGTCTAACTACTACATAGTTCAAATCCTTGGTACCTAGTTAATTTTGTCTTCACAAAAACCCAAAGGCCAAATATATATTGCTCTATGTTATAGAAAATTGAGAAAGCCTTGCAAAGTATAGCCTCAGGAGGATCACTCATTCGCAAACCATAATCTCAGAAAATCTCCTAGCAGCAAATGAGTCATAAATAACAGTTTGAAGAAACAACTTTACCCTGGCAGATGCCACGAGTGGTGGTGTAAGCCCAATATCATTAACAGTGACTAATGCAGTCCCAAGTCCTCGAGGAGACAGCATCAATTGCAAACATTGTAATCCAGGTGGCGGGTGAATAACTTCTACTATTCGAGAATCATTAACAGAAGATTCCAGAAAGCAGCTGCCTCCACTTATAGACAGATTTAACTGGGAAAAAAGTAACCTTGTCACATATGATGCCTCGATATAGAGATATCACAGAACCATAAGAACAGAACAATCATTTGAATCTTACAGATAACACAAGTTGCATCAAGCAGCATCCAAGGTATAATAAATCAATCCTTCTTTCACCATATTTATTTTCAGCATTAAGTAGGACTTGACCGCATGGCACTGACCAAACACATTCAAAAGATTCAATAATGGATCTTAGAAAGCAAACGGACAGATCGAAAGATTAAAAGTGATTTGCTGATACGTAATAGATCTTGACTAGACGAAGGCCAAAGAAAAAAATCAGATTTTGGAGTTGACTATGCCATTGTACAAGCTTGTGAGCTATGGTGCATTTTAGAATTCTTTTTGTATGGTATGCTTCATAAATCATACAATTCTCAAATGTACCAGTATACGGTATGCTTCATATATCATGCAATTGTCAAATGTACCAGTATATGGTACGCTTCATATATCATGCAATTGTCAAATGTACCAGTATTTTATTTGCCGTAAAAGATATAGAAAGGAAATATAGAACCAAACAATACAATAGAGAGAGAGAGACAGAGACAGAGAGACAGAAAGACAGATTGCTTTAGAAAGAATGTGAACTGAAAACGCGAAATCACATGACATGTACAGAAAGTCTAAATGCTCACCATTCTGTTTTAACATCATAGGACATAATTAGTGAGCTCAATTATATAAACAGCTATTATATTCAGACAATAAATTCATAAGTTTTTATTGTATTTCTAAAACTATTAAGTTAAAGAAATCGATGTCATACTTCATATTGCATAATCCACAGTTTTCGATTTCACTTGGCCCAAAATGCAGCAACTATACTCTCAATGTTATAACGAAGGCCATTCAGCCCTCATATCATCATCTTGAATCATTGCCAGTCCATTGTACCATGAACAACTGATTTGACTGATTTGACAGTGACAACATTAGCTTGAATCAATTAAAGCAAATGTTAAACGTTTGCTTAATTGAAGTTCTGAGGATTTGGTTTTAGAATTTCTTAATTACTCTCAGCACTAGGAGTAGCTCGTCCGAAGATGATGCATATACTGATCATACACAGTTCAGGTCATGTGAACGAGTTTGATAGAAAATGAATGTCAAGGGGCATTTCCAAAAAAATCAAGAGGTTGGAGGCTACTGCCCAAAAATTATCAGGAAAGGGAACATTGCAGATAACCCTATTGGTAAATGCACTTGCTATTAAAGCCTCCCTTCAATTTTCCATGTACGGCAGAGCATTAGTAGGCCTGGATCAGGGAAGATGTAGAAGATTTGGCTAAGAGGAGTGATCCTCATACAGAATGAACAGGTGCCTTTGTTTATTTCTGACTGCATTTTGTAGTTGTTGAAGTTTTCATGGATATCATTTAACTTATTGCCTAACAAGATTGCCTACTCAGGACATGATGCTTCACACATCCAAAATGGACATATGCATGACATGCAACTTTCATCTTCAAATCACTCAAGCACTGTTGATTCACTTAATACAGGAAATGGGATGTAGTAAGGACAATCTGCAGTCATTAGCTTACCTTTGCACGAGGGTTGAAAAATAACAGGCTGTACTCCGGGTCAACTCGCAAAGTTGATACAAGCTGCATATTTTAATGAATGTGGAACGAAAATTTTACATGGTCAGACAACAGGTGATTCCGAAAGCAGAAAACAAAGACAATGGTGACATTAATGCAACAACTTTAGCATCCCCTTGAACACTCAGATTATTCAAAGAGCTTACCTGTAAGCGTATAGCATCTGTGAGGACTTCTTGAGAACTTTCAAACCCAAGATAATCAGAATTAGTGATTTGATCAGATCCAACTACAGTAGCTCGAACGATACACTGAAAATATATATATATGAATCTCAGGAATACACTCAAATGTAATACATATAGTTAGATCTGTTGCAGGTTTCAAATGCGAGGACAACAGAAAATATTATAGCTAAGTGTATGTCCCTGCAAAATACAAATTTGAATGGAATGATTCAGGGAAAAGAGCAAGGAAAGAGCCATGCATGAACCCGAGCCTAATCTGACTTCAAAGTTAGACCAACAATTTCCGCAAAAATAGGATAAACCAAACCTAAACATTAAGGGAACAAGAAATACAGCAGCAATCAGTATACCGTCTTTGCTTACTGAAAAACCAAAATTCATGGTTAAGCCTATATTGTGAGTAAACTGAAAGATGGATGTAAGGGTTCAACAGTACCAGTCCTGATCCATTGTGCAAGACCAAAAAGCGTTCCCAGCTAGACTGAGCCCTCTCTACATCATCATTGTCAGACCAATATGCCAGCTCATCACAGTTACTCAATTCCCACCTCAAACCAAGAGAAGATGAGTTTGCAAAAACTTCTCCGGAGCTAGCAATGCTGACTGCAGCTATGCGAATAGTGCGTCCATTTGCCACAGTAACAGGAGTTGCACGAACTCTTTCTGAAGCGCGTTCTTCTTGGGCAGCAGTTAATATAGCACCTTTCAGATTAACTGTAATGTGGAAAACAGAATGTTAAGGGACTTCCCAAGACATCCATAAAACAAGTGAATTAAAAAGCTAATGCGTACCAGGTTCATCTGCTATTAACACAATAGAGGAAGGAAACAAACACATGACTGACAAAGATGCTTCCCCAATTGCTGGCAAAGGATGGTCAACACCAACTAAATTACCACGTTTGAAGACAAGATCCTGAGTTCAAAGAGGACTAGTTAGTAGATGGATCTAGGGGTGCCAACAGGTCAGGCCATTTTGGTTTTGCTTAAAGGCCTACAGCAACCTGAATAGTATATGTATTTTGTTGCTTGAACAAAACCAGAGCAAACAATTAAAAAGTAGTGTCATCAGCTTTTATCCACAGCCTTTCCTTAAAGCATTTTTTTTCAACATCATTTACAAATTTAAATTAGATATTGATCATTGACTACAAATATAATTTAAAGTAAAAAAAGAATAATGGAATTTCGACAAGCATAATTCGGTTTTAGATCGTATCAGATTTTTGGTCAACGCCTGAAACCCAATTTGAGACCTCACTTCATGCAGCCAATCCAAACCAAAATCAATTCAACCCAAAATCTCTTGTCCAGTTCAGTTTATTCAATTTCAATGCCTCTTTTTTTTTTTTTTTTTTTTTGGTTATTGTATTGATCCTCTCTTAGAAGGATCGTGATTTTCTAACGTCAAACAACCACAATGTAAAGCCAGGCAAAAATGCAGATACTCACAAAAGTTCCTAATAGTTGGCATGAGACTCTGTACAGACTCCTATAACTGCTGGGAAGCTGCTGAACAAGATTTTGATCTTTCAAATTAGCAGTTACTTTATCCAAGCACTCAACGGTTTCAATGAAATCGACATCTCCATCCCATCTTTCAGGTCCTCCAAGAAGCATGACATCGACATATGTTCCAGGGACAAGATATAAATTATCTAAACTTTCCAGGTGTCCATCAGCTTCGACTTGACCAAAATCGAACCAGTAACCACCAAAGTGGTTTCCATCCCCAACCTGATGCAAAACAAGGGGTGGGAATGCTGCTATACGTGATGAAGCTTTCAAGGCAGTAGTTCCGTGTGAGAAAGGATCGAAATGGTGATACTCTTTCGGCAGCGCAGCATGCAGCATAGTTTGACCTGAACCAGCAGCATAAACATAGGTCCACGAACATGTTGGACCATTGACCACGGCTTTGACATCATCATCTATTATATTCTGGACCTTAGGTGTTTCTCCAGTGTCATTGACAACGATGAATGATTCACTTCCAGCTTTCCATTTGATGAAGGAATCAAAAGCATCACATCTATAAAAATGTGAACCTGCAAATGACAGGTAACTTCAATAAGGCAGTATAAAAAGAAAATCATCAAATAAAATTCAAACTGATTGGGATAATTAGCATCACCAGTTGACGCTTTCAAGGTCACTGCAGCTTTTAGGTATGATCCCACAACAGTCTCTACAGGGAAGTTTGGCAGCATAACCAAAGCAGCGGGGGTGGAAACTTCAACAATCACCTGTAGAAGGACATATAATGAGGAAATGCCTACTAAGATAGCATCGAGATCATGTCTAGAGTGAAACTTCAAAATCCTAGAATTGTTAGAGCTCTTATGTGTTTGCTGTTAACAGTATTTTGTCCAGTGCAAACTTCAAACTGTTAATGATAGTTATTCTGAACTTAGGATCCAAGCAAAAGCTTGGCCCCTGGTGATTGAGGGCATACAATGCATGCTCACCAGGGCCACATATCCCAATTTCAAACCATGTCAGAATCATCAATACATAGATTCATTCATCTAACACTTCTTCCTCCAACAATAATAACAATTTTGTCTGTAATATAATCAATAATGATGGGCAGGTCAGAGTCTGAGAAACTTGTGGCCAAGGACAATCTGATACCAGGTTCAAAACACCAGGTACGTACCTTACCCAATTTTTCCAAAATCTAGGTTGAAGCAGGTTGATGCCAGTTTAATCCAGTTTGTTATCACATGCAGTTTGATCACTGAACCGGACAAGACTTCAAACCAGTTACTGATCCAACCAGTCCAAATACTAATCTTTACAGACATCATGAGTCGCACTGGCTTTGCTCACGGTCATGGTATAAATGGAACCAAGACACATGAATGGTAGAGAAATAAAAATGAATAAAGATTCCTACTAAACCCATGCACGAGTAAGAAAGTCAACTTTCCTTTAGGGATACTAGTCAGGCAGGTTTTCTTTAGAATTTCAGTTGTAATAATTGCAGAATCTGTTTCGGCCATGAGAATTTGTAGCTTTAGCATGTACCAAGGCAGAGTATCCCAGATCATTTAAAAACTGTCTTTTAAGAATTACCTTACTAGAAGATGGATAGCGAGTAATGTAAATGCAATTTAGCAGAATGCAGAAATAAAAAGAAGGGACTATTTGGCACCATTATGGAAATTTACTACAATACAGGACAAATCAATTAGACTAAGTATTATACCTCATCATAATTGAATGAATCATAAACCGATAGTACTTTGATGGTAGATTTACCAGGCTTCTTTGCCTGGACAACCCCAGAGGTGGATACAGACAAAATAAATGTGTCCAAAGAAAACCATTTGAAGTCAGTGACCACCTTTGCACAACCTATAGATGTCAACTTAGATCATCATGAACAGAAAAACCAATTAGAGTCAAGGAAATAGAACAGGTAGGAAATTTCAAACCTCCTACAGCCTTTAACTGCACTTCCTGATAAATGGCAGGGGCCCAGGGAAGCATAATACTATCAGAGGAAGCACTTCTTTTGTCCAGAATAATCTTCACTTTATCACAGACCATGACTTCTTGCACAATTTTGAGAACCTAGTAAAGACAAAACCAATAAATCAGGTTACCTCTTTCTTCCAATAACAAATTCAGCCTTGTAAATACTAGTAAATTATAATAAGTTCCTGAAATGAGCAAGCTTCCCCTCTTTCTTCTTTGGAACATAAAAGTGAGCATATAATAGAAAGGAAATGTTTCTGGATTAGTTTAAATGACAGAGACCTCCTTTGATCCAGGACTCCCGCCAAAGTAAGCTAAAGAAGCTGTTAATTTTCCAAGTCCAGGAGTAGCAGCCTTTAGGATTCTAGAATTTCTCCATCCATGTTCCACCATAATATCATCTGACAACAAAGATATTTCCCAGTTCTCGGAGTGGTGGTCATACAAATTGAGATCATCACTCTACACGGAAGGAACAACGTTTTCATCAACCCAAACCATTATTTATTGAACAACTACAACATTAAAGAACAAATAGAATTAGCAAAGAATTAACGCAAAAGAAAAGGAAGAATAAAAATGTGCATGGCACAGAGGGGAAAAAGCAGTCATCAGATGCCAATCTCAATCCCTTTTTTTCCTCTCTCTTTTCTCCGTGGGGATATCAACATGAATTAGAATCTAAATGTGATAAAGTAATTAAATATAAAGCAAAATATCCAGCAAATAATAGCACACCAACACAGAGGACACAAAATGATTACAACAAAGTAAAAAAGGACTCATCATGACAACACTTAAAGAACCCAAATATATGTACAGGATCAAAATATGAAATGAAGGGCCCTTGACTACTTAGTTTTTCTTAGACTAATTCAACACTTAGACAAAGCACAAACACCTCAATAATGTTTTGGAAACAACTAGAGGTAAGGAAAAACTGCGCATTCTACCTCTGTGATGTAAACTTCTTGTGAGCCAAGTCCTTGTGAGAAAACCTTTATATGAACGACATATTGATAGCCAGCAACAAGATACCATCGTGTGACAGATGGAATAGCCTCAATACCTTCTATAGGTTCCCAATTATTAGACAAAGGTAATATGTACAAAACTATGGAGTCAGGTACGACTACATTTAGTGATGACCCTTGCATGTGTCCAGCAACCCTTGTATCCTCAACAATGACAGTTGTGATCCCTAAATTTTTTGCATTAGCTATGCCCATTATAGGGTCCACATGAGCAACCGAAGAATTCAGGGTAGACCACCGGTAGTGAGGAGATGGTAAAGATAACACTGCAATAAAAAATAAATAAAACAATTAGTGAGACCAGAAGAAAATGGCGTTAATTTTCTTCTGAATACAAACAAAAAGATGCTGCTAACAAACCATTGCATCTGATTTAAATAATGACAGGTAACTGGTAGATGAGCTTTGTCAGGCGAAGAAACAGAAGATCACAAAATGAGCTTCAAGGATGCTTATCTATTTGTTTAATCTACACGACATGCCAAAAGTGAAAAAGACACTATAAATCCAAGACACTGACAAAGACACAAATCAAAGACAGTTTAGTGGCCTGTGCAAAAGCCCCATGCGATTCCATATCACGTTCCAAAATACGAATGTGGACTGAGACTCTATAAGTATTTTGGATGACATAGTAGGAGGCAGTACCGATCATCTAACTGATACTTGCTTAAAAGTAATCCAACGCCTCTAAGTGGAGGTTGGCGAGAATCACAGACCTTGAGGGTTTTAGAACAGCTCTCCTGGAAAATGTTGTGGTGCTGACTGTTGTGGTGGTAAAGGAAAGTAAAGCAAGGAAAACTGATAATATGACTTTGAGTCTATCAGGATGGAAAAAATTGATATTCCTCCTTTGACCAGCTTCATAGTGAACACTGAGACACTTACATCTTCCTGTCAGGATTGATGTTGTAAACACTTAAGTCGACTTGAAATCTATTTGCTACAGAAATGTCAGACTGCAAGTCCGACAACATCTAAATACTGAGAGAAGTTTCGCAACTTCCAAACATCTGAGCAAGGTCACTGGAAGGAAATCGACCAAGGATAGATACCCAACATTTCTAATATTATCTAACCATGCAATTTACATGGACAGTTTGATTGAAAGCCAACAGAATTTTATCGGTAAATTATTTTGTCAGAATACACACATAAAAAAGCAGCTTCTTTGCAGGAAAAGCTACTCAGTGAGTTATGTTAATTACTGATAACTACCGGGAAAAGGAGGAGGATATCAATCAATATGAGTTCTCTATGCAACAAGAAAGCTGAGATAATCGATCACAACACTCAAAGACAAGCTTAATATCGAGCTAGTCCACTTATCCACTTATCCACTTATATGTGTCTCTTTGGTCACGGTAGGGTTATGAAGAAAAAGAGCAAACACAGTGCTCTCGACTTCTGCAACAAAGAGAAAGAAATGGGAGAATCTCAATCAAGAGCAACCTTTTTTTCTCATATATAGATAAGATAGTGATACTCTCAGTTTTAAAAATGCATGACAACTTAGATTTTGCACATACTATTCAATTAATCTTTTACAAGTTGGCATCATGTTGGTGCAATTGCCTGTAAAACCTTTCCTAGCAATAAAAGTTAGCATATAAAGTCATGTATTATGCAGAAAATATAGCAGATAATAGGAGAAAACAATTAATAGTAGGACAACCTTGAGGAATATTTCCACGGACAACTTTCAGAATGTAATGAACAGAAGCACCAACTAGAACATAAACAGGTGAAGGAGGTTCGATTGATATGGCTTCTGCTACAGTTAAAACAATCTTATCAGCCATGTGCTTTAATTCAGGTTCGAGCAAATGCACTGAAACAATCTCATGGCCAATCCCAACTCCTTTTACCACAAAAAAGTCCGCGAACACACCCTGCAGATTTCATAGAGAAACATTAGGTGCAAAACCTCACATGCCATCACATGAATCAGTCTCCCATCAACAAGAAGAAATCTTACGTTATCTTCAAGTTCTATCTGGATATCTAAGTCACCACACATTCCACCACAGTCACTCAGTGGAGAATCTTTCAGAGGGACATGAATAAGATGATGAGGGAATCCATTGGTTTCAGGTGTCAGCTGCCACGTGAATTGTAAACCCACTAGGGATGAAAAGACATTCTCTGCAAAAGTGAAACACCTTTGGATTGGGAGTTCAAAAGCAAAGAGATCGTGTAGGCATTATCTACCAATCTATCCACACATTAGTACGCCCTCAAATACACACATCCAGGCACATAAAATTCTTGGTGAGAAAATAAATGGAGAAACTGTTGATAACATGCAGTATGGGCATTGCTTCGTCGAACTAAAAGTTATAAACTTTCCATTACTCATAATGTGAAAATGCCCCTTCTCTCCCGTGCTCCAAACAAGCAGAACCCCCTTTCCCCGGGGGGCAACTTCAAAACCATGAACACAGGTTAAGTGAGACAAATCCACAACTGCTGGTCAGTTCAAAATGCAGTGAGATCGTGCATGCATTATCTACCAATCTATCCACACATAAGTGTACCCTCAAATACAAAAGTCCGGGCACATAACTCTTGTTGAGAAAATAAATGGAGAAAATTACCGTTGAAAACATGCAGTATGGGCATTGCATCCTCGAACTAAAAGTAATAAACTTTCCATTACTCATAATGCACAATTACTCTGTTGCGCCTTCTCTCCTGTGCTCCAAAAAGGCAGCCCCCCTTCTTTTCTCTTCTCTCTCCATATCGAAACCATGAACACCGGCTAAGAGAGACACATCCACAACCACAGGTCCAGTGGTCATTGAGAGAATTTCAAAGTTATTCATTGTAAGAATACTCTCTCTCACCTCTCTAAAAGGAACATCCAAAACCACACTAGTAGGTTTCCTAATCTCTGAACAAAACTACTTATAAAGGACGTAAATCAAAGAAGACAAAGGTAATTAAAAAAACTTTGGAGTTCTGAGTCCTCTTTATGTAGGAAAATAATTCAAATTACAATACTCTCACTGAAAAGAAGAATAAAACAGATTCTACGCACAATAACTACTTCCAAGAATTCTAAGTTTCTTAATCATACTAAATGACCAAGCAAACACAAATGGACAAAACACTATTTAAAACAAAACTAGTGAGGGTATTAATTAAAATATGATTCCCAGGCTTTTCCAAATAAATATGATTACCAGGATTCAGGCTAGTAAAATGCAACCATGTACTAATCAACAAAAAATTGTAGAGAAGAGAATAAGATATTGATTATCTGAAATTATTGATCTTATAAAATTGTAGCAGTCAACAAAAACATGAGCATCAACAATTTAGAACCTTCTTAGCAAAGCATGAGTGTTAACAATCGAAACTTCCAATACCTTCACTGTCAAAAGCACGAACACGAAGAGTGGCAAGGCCATCCAAGTCAAGTTTGATAGAATTATGAAATATCTGGATTCTGGAGAAAATGTCTATGAAAACTTTGCATCGAATTACAATCCCCGTATGAATATCGGTGGCATATATGGCAGTCTCCTTTCGACCATTGTACGGCGCAATTGATCTTATCCGTGCACTGATCGAGCAGCGATTGCTCGTGTTATATTCAGGCAGAACAGATAAAATATCATGATGATCCCATGTCCTGTAGAAGGATGCAATGTTTAGCGTCTTCTTCAACTGATTTTTAACAGTGTGTAACTCTACAAAATTCTGGAAAGAATTAAAAGCAGAAAAATCACCACGTGTCCAATCACATAACATGTGATTTGTCACTTGCACATAATTTGAACATTATAGGACTCACAAATATTCCAGAATCGAAGCTAATCTACTCCCCTTAGCATCATGCCTAAATAGGCATGATGAGTTGCTCCAGAGTGGCAATGCTCATCAGTCTCTCTTCTCACTCGCCTTATTCTCTCCCCTTGCCTTCCGAGCCCTCCAATGAGCGAATACAATTAAAAGGTAAATCAACAACATGAAAAGTAGACAGCAGAAGCCAAGAGGCTTCATTTTCTGTCAACACATCTGCAGAAACAGATAAATCCCGAGTCGAGCCAATTTACGGGCTCGAGCTAGCAATCCCATGGCTCAATAGTACTTTGCTAGTGAGGACTGTGCAGTCTGTACGGTGATTATAAACTCTATGCTCTTAATTTCCAGAGCGGTTTGCTATTGCAGTTCGGGCAGACACAGAAGCTCCCGTTTCTTCCTCAATCAACGATGGAAAAATTCCACTGAAAACCCATATTCGTGAAAACTGCAAATGATGGACAAATCGAAAGGAACGTGCTGCATCCATGCAATCGCACATCAGCACATAGCACATTATCGTTTTCTTCCGGGCGTAGACTTCGCAACTTGTCGAGTACACCGTGAGAACTACACTGAGCTAAAACGGACCTACGAGAAACAGCGCCTTGCGAACGCGAAACGGACTCACCATTTGAAGCAACCGTCGCTCCCCTGCAGCCTGTACTCCACGGGATGCGTCATCATCGGCGGCAAGAGGATGTTCACGTCGGCGAGGTGAGGCCCCGAGCTCACGTACGCGGACGCCAGCTCCACCGCCGCCGTCGTCAGCAGCAGCAGCAGCAGCAGCAGCCACGGCGAACCGATCATCGTCGGTATCGGCCGCGACATTTGCGAAATGAGATCGTAACCGAGAGACGAGCTCGCGACTGCGCACCGGCGAGGCGATGGCTACATGGATTCCGCGGAGAAGACGGAGACGGAGACGAAGATTCGCAGGTGTTCTCGGCGTTGGTAATTTAGGAAGTTCGAGCTCGGAAATGGAAAAGCCCTAGCGTCAGGGGTTTTGGCCGTGGGGTTTTTTTTTTTTTGGAGGGAAGGAGAAGTTGGAACACGATGCGACGTGGCGAGTTTTGGTTGGCTGTGGTGTGAACACGGGCGCCTCCGACCGTCGCTGCTTTTTCATGCTTTTCCGCTTTGTGGAAAGGACCCCCTTTTCCAGAAATCTTTCTGTTTTTTAATTGTTTATCTTTTTACAGATGGTATTTAGACTAATTATTCGCGTCTTCCTGTAGCAGTCGTATCGGCACACGATCCATGCGCGTGAACTTCAGATGCGACTTTACACCTTTAATAAATCATATCGCAACTTCTAAAATCAAATATGTTTATCAAAAGAGCGACGCGCACGACATGTTTGATATATAAACCTTTGTTTAGACATGTAATTATGTGTTTAGAAAAGAACTGTATATGAACAGGTTAATTTCAAAAAAATATATTATCGAGATGCTTATACTCTTACTCGTAATTCAAAATCGTCTCTCTATTTTTTTTAATGGTCCACTTTTCAAAATAGTTCCCATTGGTCTTCTATTGATTTACTCGACCTAGACGTTGAGTTGAAATCTAGAAAACACTTGCCACGTTATGATTCGCTCAAGTGTTTAGCATGGCACTCGGAATATTCAGTTGGATGTCAAGTAAGCAAGCGGTACAACTGCATCTGAAAATGGATGGAGAGAGAGTCTCCGAGCATCACCTCATGAAGGGCACCACCTTCATGGCGATCAGCATTGCCAGAGGAGTGCAAACACCTCATGGCGGTCGCTCGAAAAGGTGCAACCATCGCGAGGTGGTGGTTTGCCCTCTAAATCTCACATTCAAGATATTGAGAACGAGCAATAAAGTCAGGCATCGATGAAGGATGTAGCCCAAGGCTCGAGAGGCAACAATAGATCCCAGCCGACAATTATCACGAGTGAATGCTTCCAAGGCAACTATCCTACATAATGACCATCGTGGCCCAAGAGTTGAACCAAAACATCTTGTGGCGTTAGAGGTTATTGGCTAAAGAGAGAGGGCCAACCATGAGGCAACAGTAGCTACCTCTTGTGAATGGAGAAAATTACCGGAAAAGTCTAAATCTATTGTAATTGTGTCAATTCAATCTTAAACATTTTGTATTTATCCCAGTTTAGTTCATCCAGCCATCTTCAATTGAAATAATCTAATGTAGAATCCTAGTCAACGCTGGCCGGCGCTGGCCGGCGCAATCGATGCTAACATAGATGCCGAAGACACAAAACGGCATTGTTTTGCTTATGAAAAAAATTGAAAAAGCCACAAACAACATCATTCTTCTTCTTTGTTGTTCTACTGAGTTTCTTTCCCATAATTGATGTGAGGAACCCTAATTTGAGATCTTCCTCAAATTGAGCGTCGTTTTCTCCTTTTGATGTCAAATTTTTTGCCTCAAATTATAGTTGATGCTCAACCAATGATTTCTCCGACGTTCACTCACCTTGCCCAACGCCTTCACCCAAATTCACTCGACGTTGTTGCTCGCCCTGTGCTCACACTTAACACTCGCCCAAATTCACTCAATAATTGCTCATCCCACACTCTCGCTCAACACTTGCCTAACACCTTCACCCAAAGTCACTCAATACTTGCTCGCCTCGCACACTCGCTCAACACTTGCCTAACACCTTCATCCAAAGTCGCTCAATACCTGCTCACTCCATACTTGCTCATCCCACACCCTCACTCGACACTTGCCCAATGCCTTTGCGCAGATTCGTGACACCCTCACTAGCTCTACACTCTTACTCCATGCTTGCCCAACGCTTTTGCCCAAATTCGCCCGGCACCCTTGGTTGACACTCGCCCAACTTCGCAATATAAATGTTGAAAACAATGTGCGAAATAAAAATGTAAGATTGCCTG
Organism: Eucalyptus virginea; assembly: GCA_014182375.1. Taxonomy (NCBI): domain Eukaryota; kingdom Viridiplantae; phylum Streptophyta; class Magnoliopsida; order Myrtales; family Myrtaceae; genus Eucalyptus; species Eucalyptus virginea. The sequence continues at coordinate 29,244,516 of CM024523.1, read as the reverse complement.
AGGCCTTATCCCAAATTGCTTCTACCAAGGCTTGCGCAAATTTAATTTATTACGGATGGTCTTGGATATAGTTGTTATTTTATCCAATTTGTGGCCTTCTTTAGAGTCATTTGATTTCTTCACAAGAAATGGATGATCCGGCAATGTAAATGTGTTGATGTAAAGAATGTAGAGTGCATTAGGGAATTGTCGGTTAGGCAATGTAGATGCCACTGCTATTGTTGAAGTTCTCCCGCATAATTTTAATGCAAAGATATCACAATGTAAATACTCTTGCTAGTGTAAGATTTAGGTGACTATAAAGAGAATGCAATCAAATTATTATTGTAAAATCTTAAGATAGATTTAGGTGACGATACTACTGTTGCAAAATCTTAATGCGAGATAATGGCATGACTTGAATACTGTGAAATCTTAATGCGATATAACACAATAATGGCCTAACCTGTATAACCTTGACATGTATAATGACATGATTTTATAGTGATAATGCTTATATGAACTTTGTGCCTGTTGGTTTCGATTGACTTAACCTGAGAATATGATAGTTTGTCTAATAATTTACCCGCAAACCTGAGTCCATTCGAGAATTACCGACTTATTAAAAAGAGACTCGGACTCTACAGTGTAAGCACTCGACTTATATTGCGTTTAGCATTTTCTTGCGGGTTGATGTAATGAGGACAGTTTCTTTCAACTGTCATGCTCAGTCACATGTTTCTTTCCACCTCAGATTTTGGTCATTTCAAAATGACTCTTCTCTATCATGAATCATAGTGTCTATTCTCATCTTACGATTTGATCTGATTGGATTGAAACCATTGTTTGCATGTGATTGTCTCTTTTTCAACTTCTTTATTATTGAAATTGTAATTTGTTGTTGAACTTCGTGATGAAGATATAGCTACTTTTGAACTTCATTCTATCGCATGAACATATAGATGCCTATGAACTTCATTCTATCACATGATTATATAGTTGTCATTGAACTTTACTATTAAACTTAAACTATATTACATGTTTACAGGTTAGGTGTCGATTCTGACAGCATAAATATAGTTCTACTACAATTGTCACAACCAATGAAGACATTAGCGAATTTATTACAATCGATGACATTGATCCCTTTAAACAACAATGATACACGTGTTTTGTTATTGTGGCTTGAAATGTCTATGAAGGTCAATTAAGGAAGAAGAAATCATAGCTGCTCAAAATATAGAATTGGGGAAAGTTGACTTTTTTTTTTTGTGGGTTGATGCAAAAATTAATTAGTCAGCAAGAAGTATGCCACAAACTTATCATTGGAACAATTTTGAAGAATGGCTCATTGAGTTCAATTTTGGGGAAATGGCTTTACATTTTCCTAGGTATTTTTAAATGAATGGGCATTTGGTGAAGGTAGGTGTTTGGATACTCATTTCTATGTATATTTTGTAAAGTAACTTTGAGGTGAAAAGAAAAAGGAAAAAAAAAAAAACAAAGGAGGAGATGTAGAGTGTTGTCGAAGAGGTGGCTCAAGTTGCTGCTATTAGTGGTGGTGTTGTTGCTGGAGAGGTGGTTTGCTTAAGGTCGCATGACCTTAGTGCGATGCCCTGGATCATAGATGCAATACATTGGAGAGGGCAAAATCGTAGGAAAGCGGCTCGAGCTGCTGGTGATGGTGGGAGGCGGTTGGTGGTGGTGGTACTGATGGCAGTAGGAAGGCGGTCGCACCTGGGTTGCACGACTTCAAGCGAGGCTTCCGAGCAGCCAGATCTGGCCCATCGCCTATGGCTAAGCTCTACTAGCTGAGCTTGGCTGATGAACTAGCAAGTCTAAGGAAGAAGAGTAAACAATATTTTTTAGGGCAAAAAAGAAAAACACGATTATCAGTGAGGGCAATATTGGTAAGCAAAAAAGTCATTAAAACCTTACTTCGCATTCTAAAATTGTTGAAAGCCCAAAATAGGTCCCTACCTGCTTTGGGCTTTTAGCATTCCAAATGCTAGCATTTGGCCAATAAGGCTTCACGGTGGTTGCATATTGAAACGATTTAACAATTAAACTTTCGAATTCGAATTCCTTATCCTACTACATGTTGTCCCTATTTAGTACTTGGCAATAGATCAATAGTTCCATGATTCTATCTTACATGTTACGGTTTGAAGTTCGAGCCATTCACTTTTGCATTTAACACATCAAATCTTCTATCTAGTCTAGTCTTCATTTAGAGATCATGACTTCTAGATCTATCGAGGCACACTCAATTGACTAAAAAGTGATCCTATGTCACCTTCTTGATAAGTGAGTAGTAAAGATCTATGAACCCCAAAAAGAGGAAAAACAAAAGATTTTGCTCGTATGAGATAATTTACTTCAACAATGCCCCACTAATTGGATGTTTTAGGAGAATCACATGAACCGAAACATTTTCGAATTGGAACTCCATCAGTTCATCACAATCACAAAAATTAAACTCAAGACCTAAGATAACGTTAACATTTGGTTTGTCAGAATCATAATCTTCCATTTTGAATCTTTAGTAAATATATTTTTCATATTATTTGTCATTTTTTTTTTTTCATACGAGAACCTCACACCAAAGAATCACCCTCCTTCATTCTCCCGTCGAGCCAAAAGAGAAGAAAAGTTAAAAATGGGGAAGTTTAGTTTTCCAGAGCCTCATGGTAGCATTCATTGTTGCGGTTTTCGTGTGGTGTGTAAGTTGTTGTGAGCTTTGCAATACTAAAGAAGTTACTAATTGGAGATCCGGTGCAACAGCCGTCGTCGCTACCAACAATGATTCCACTGTGGGGAGCACTTTGTGGTTGTGGAGAGGACATTGGAGGATTCCTCACTTCCCTCTCCCCCCTTTCCCCTTCTACCGCCCATGACCTTACCTACCCCTGCCCCTGCCCCTGCCCCATTGGCCCTGTGTGCCCCACCCCCATCCGATTGGCCCTTGCCACAATCCCCATCGCCAAGGCCTTGGCCATGGTCCCCTAAAGTAAATACCATCACCAACACCAATGGTGAATTTGACATTACGGCCACCAACACTAGCACCACCAACGGCAAAGCCAACATCATCGCCACCCCCAAGCACCAATAGCCAAACCCACACCTCCGGCTTCACCAACACCTCTTGCATCATCGACGCCACCAGCAATGCCAACACCTCCAGATTCACCAATGCCACCGGAAGTGCTGACACCTCTAGCATCACCGACACCATCGGTAAAGCCAACACCTCCAGCTTCACCCACACCATCGGCATTACCAACGCCACCGGCATCACCAACGCTATGGGCAATGCTAGTACCTTCGGCTTCAGCCATATGTCTGACACCACCGACACCATCGGTAGAGCCAACATCTCCTCCGGTTTCACCAACACCATCAACATTACCAACACCATCGATAGAGCCAACACCTCCTCCGGTTTCACCAACACCATCGACATTACTAACGCCACCGGCATCACCCGTGATAGTCTGATTTTCTACTTCTATTTTCAATTGAATAAATCAGGCTTTTCATCGACATGTCTATGGTGCCATTCTCTGAGCTGATCACTCATGAGATAACTAGACTAGTTAGAAGAGTCATTAAGGGATTTTATGCAACAGGCTTGAGAATTCGATTAGGAACCGACTGCTCGACCGTGTTAGTCTACAAGAGTCATTACGGCATAGTCGAAAATCTATCATAGACCGGAAATAGATTGATTCGATTGAGATATATAATTAGGCATGAGTGATTCCATCTAATTATATATCTCAATCGAATTGGCACTAAACCGATTTTTTTTGTCGTTTTGGTACCCTGTGCTCGTAATTGAAACCTAGAGATTTCCACGACAACTAAGAGTCAACAATGAGGCGAAGATGTACATGGTGGCTCAAAGACAATCGACTACGAGTCCATTGCACTTGAAAATTCCTAAAAACTACGCAAGTAGTTTAGGTTGCGCTGAAACCACGTTTGACCGAATTTAACTGCAAAATTTATTTCGATTTCAAAAATTGAGAACTTTAAGATGTCACAATTAATTTTAGGAATGTTGTTACATCTTTCCAAGAATTATTGACGATGGGAATTATTGGTGAAAATTTCCGAATGCAACAAATTAAAAGAATAATGGAAATGCCACATTTTAAATAGGTTTTGGGCATTTATTGTGGAACATTTGGAGAATGAATTATAAGGACTTAAAAAATGAAGAATTGTCCTTATTAACTATGATGGTGAAATGGAAAAGGGACAGCTTCTAAAAATAAGGCAAATTCGTAGGAATGCCCAACACCATGGATTTCTTCAACATTTGAGTTTTATCTAGAGTAGATAGATGTGTTCAAGCGTGGTGGGCCTTATGAGAGTGATAGGAACCATTTTTTCATGGAAAAAAGGACCAAAGGCTTGTGGAAAATGAAGAAGGGACCCTCCATAGTCCTTTCCTCCTCTCTCTCTCCCCTCTTTTCCGCACGTGATCCCCAGCCAGTAGCAACGTGCGTCTACCTCTCCCTCTTCTTTTCCTTTCTTTCCTTTTCCCTTCCTCCTTCCCAATCGAAAAAGCTTTTGTCTTTTTTCCCTTTAAACGTTCGAACATTTGTTTTCGCTTCCTCCGTTTTTGTGCTGAACCAAACAGCAAGTAAACAGAAGCAGAGAAGACTCAGTTGCGGCGCTACAACCTATGTGGGGCCACCAGTAGTTTCGACCCAACTGCCTTCATGTTCCATTTCTCTTTGTCGTGGGATTTTTTTGAGGACCAAACCCCCTTGCCAATAAGCCAACAACTTAACCGACCAAGCGCCTAGGTTGCACGGACACGTCATATGTGCCTCCGTGTTGTGTCCGACACGTGTCGGAGCATGTTGGACACGTCGACACGCTCGGACACGCGTTGACCGCGTGTCGGATTTGTCGACACGGGGTCAACTTTTGTCGACACGTTTCGACACGCATGTCCGAGGGTGAGGGAGGAGAGACGAAGCCGCAAGCCGAGCGAAGGTGAGCCCACGATGGCGAGAGATGGCCAGAGAGAGAGTAGAGACTGAGGTGAGGGCCGTGAGGAGGAACTTCACGAGGGAGGCGCGCATGGGGAGGGCGGTGTCGTCGAGCAGGGCAGCAGCGGCGGCCACAAGGGGGAGGAGGAGGAGTTCGCGGCGGTGTGCAGCCTCTCGGCGCACAGGACCGCACGTTCCATCCTTGGCAAGCAGAAATCGAGAGGAAGAGAAGAGGAAATGCGTCGTGCGGCGAGGAGGAGGAGAAGAAGCATTGCTAGGGTTTTGAGAATAAAAGAATAAAAAAAGGGATTTGGCGTGTTGGAGGGCGGGGAAGTGACAGGAGGGAGGGGAAGCGACGGTGTCGGGTGTCACGTGTCAGGTGGAGGGAAAAAAAGTGAAAAATTTGGGAATGGGAAAGAAACGAGGGAAAAGGGAGTTTGGGCGTGCGGGAGGGTGTGGGGGCTTTTTATTCAATAGAAGGGGTTTGGGCGCCGGGGGAGGGAGGGGGTGGGGTGTGGTGGGGGCTTTTTATTTAATCAAAAAAATTGTTAAATAAAATTAAAAAATAATTTTGAAAAATAAAAATACTGTATGTTGAATCATTAGTGTAAATTCATTGTAGTTTTTTTTTTTTTTTAAATTATAAATTTAAATCAAATTAATTAAAAATAAAATATTCATTTAATATATAACGTGTCGGAACGTGTCGAAATTTTCTACTTTTGAAAAATGACGTGTCGACGTGTCGTGTCGTGTTGTGTCGCGTGTCGCGTGTCCGTGTCGGTGCAACCTAGCCAAGCGCCACTCCAGTTTCTCTCTACCAAAAATTCTGCAGCTCCGTTCATTGGTGTCGCAACCGCATCTCAGCACATCCCTCTTCTGTTTCAGCCCAACCTTACCACTGAAGGACCCAAAGCCTTCCTCTATGTTGCCGTCCAGCCACCAACAAGCAAGTCAACATCGTCGTGTTGCAGCCGTGCCCTTGCGGTTGCAAGTCCTTCACCGCTTGGCTCCCATCGACCGAGAGCCAGCCTTCTCATCCGTGAGCCGAGGGCTTCTCAGCCCTGTTCCAGGCTGACCGAAGCTTCTCCGGCGTCCCTGGAAGTCGCAGCTTGGCTGCTACCATTCAACCAGCAAGTGTAACCTTAAGTTTTCTTTATTAGGTGAGTTGTTCTCCTAAATCTTGATTAGGGGTTGTGTGCCCCTATTTAGGAATTTAAATTAAGAAATGGTTAGATGATGTTAAATATAAGGGTTAATACCCTGAAAAACCCTAAACTGGTACACTTGTGACAAATTTACCCCAAACTATTTTTTGACCACCAAAAACCCCAAACTGGTATACCTTTGACAAATTTACCCCAAACTGATACACTTGTGACAAATTTACCCTATGTTAGTTTTCGTTAAATTTTATTCTCAAATTATTAAGTTAAATGGCACGTGACAGTTAACCGGTATACCAATTTAGGATTTTACGCTCCATTTGTCACAGTTTACAATTTTTGTGATTTTTTTGTGGTATTAATCCAATTTAACAGAGGGTACATTTGTCACAAATTTACCAGTTTAGGGTTTTTTGCAGTCGAATAAATTAGTTTGGGGTAAATTTGTCATAAATGTACCAGTTTAGGGTTTTTTTATAGTTAGTCGAGGTAAATTTGTCATAGGTTTACCAGTTTTGTGATTTTTCATGGTCAAAAAATAGTTTGGGGTAAATTTGTCACAAGTGTACCAGTTTGGGGTTTTTCAAGGTATTAACCCTAAATATAATTTAGTGTTAGTTTAGAAAGGTTAGATTAGCTATGGAAGAGTTTAGTTTAGTTTAGTTTAAATAGCAAGTTTAGTGCTTTAGAGGACAGTTTAGCCAAAGACAGGGGCTACTCTCCATAACTGATTTTTAGACACTTACGGTTTGCTATTTTTGTAGACTGAAATATGTTGCAATTTTGAAGTGATTTCCTTCTGAAGAAATGTTTTAGACTTCTTCAATCATAACATATATTTTTCCCAAGATTTTTAGGAATTAAAAAGAAGATGATTTTAGTTCCGTTATCTTTAAACAGAAAGTCGGACTATATTGGAAATTCCGACCTGTAAGGATTCTAGGGGTCTCTTAGGGTTCAAATTTCCAAACGGTACATTCACAAAATTTGTTTGTTGTATATTCTAGTTTAACATACTCGAATTTCAAATCAAATGGACCTGTTTCGGATCCCGAATTAAGCTGATTTCAGAAGACAGACCATCTGGAAACGAATCCGATTTTGGTGCTGAATTGAGTGAATTATTGGACCGAATCTAGACGAATCTGGATCTTGGGGGTGCATGACAACTGCTTATTTCTGTTCCAGAAATAATTTTGATAAACTATTCCGTTTTTCTATTTCTGAAATAGATTTATGTTCTAGAAATAGGTTTGGAACAAATCAAAAGTAGAAATTTTCTACTTCTCTATTTTCGGAACAGAAATCAAAAGTAGAAATTTTCTACTTCTCTATTTCCGGAACATAAATCAAAAATAATTTCTCCCACAAAACTCTCTAAGGCTACGCATGGTAAAATTTCTGTTTCTCAATTTCTCAATTTCTCTCGTTCCCCTAACAGGGTTTGGGACAAATCCGTTTGATAACGCAAATTGATTTCTCTATTTCAAACAAATTTCTATTTCGAAATTGTTTTAGAGGAGAAATCGAAGCTAAAAATTTTAGCTTCTCTATTTCTAAAGTAGAAATAGAAATTGTTTCTTATCCATCCCCCTTCTTCCTTCAAAGAGACATCGACTCCTTCTCTCCTCACTACCGTTGCTTTCCCATTCCTTCTCCTCACCTCAACCAAAAACCCTAGTGACTCCGAAGCTGTTCATCCTCGCCGTCGCCGCTCATCTCGCCGTCGTCGCTCATCTCGACCGGTCAATTTGCTCCGGTCGTCCTGTCGGACCCACCTCGTCCGTCCGCGTCCCCAGTCGTGCTCCAGTCGCCATCGCCCAGTAGCTGTCGTCGTCGCCCAACTCCAGTAGCCGTCGCCGTCGCCCATCTCCAGTCGTCGTCGCCGTCGCCCATCTTCGTCCGCGTCCCCTTCCACTCTCGATTTTGCGGATCCAGTCGCCCAACTCTAGTCGCCATCGCCCATCTCTGTCGCCCATCTTCGTCCGCGTCCCCTTCCGCTCTCGATTCCGCGGATCCAGTCGCCGTCGCCGTCGCCCATCTCTGTCACCCATCTTCGTCCGCGTCACCTTCCACTCTCGATTCCGCGGATCCAGTCGCCGTTGCCCCTTTTTGATTTCGATTCCTCATGAGGTTCGATCGATCCTTCCTTTTTCGCCTCTTTCTTGGTTGTTATGTGCTTGTTCTGTGCTTGTGCTCTGCAATTTGTCTTTGCGAGTCCAGGTTGCTCTGTTCGTGCATAATTACCGTGTTAATAAATGGTGCTCTTTTGTCTTCAAGACTCCTACCGCTAGTGCTTTTTCTCTAGTACGTGGGTTCAAATTTTCAATTAACGGGGAAGAGTACCTTGGCACCGGTTGGTCGACCTTCACTTGTATGGCAAAGCAGTACTTTCTTGCTTAGCTTTGTGTTGTTAATCGGCTTTGCGAATAAAGACTGGTAGGTCAGATGGACGCTTCATATTTTTAGCTTTGTGTTGTTAATTGGCTTTGCGAATAAAGACTGGTAGGCCAGATGGACGCTTTGTGTTGTTAATCGGCTTTGCGAATAAAGACTGGTAGGCCAGATGGACGCTTCATATTTTTAGCTTTAGAGTAGTTGTCTATCACAAAGATTGTTGCATACTCTTTCGATGTCCTTTGGGCCACTAATATAAAAGAAAGAATGTGCATGCACTTTGTCCAGGTCCGTTGGTATTTGGCTTTCCGAGTTGGATTAGGAAATTCGCCACTGTCTATACGTCATGCGAGATGAGCGTCGCACGAGTTTCTTGTTCAATTAGAACGATCATGAAGAAAGAGACCTTATGCAGAAAATCAAAATTGCCTAGCATGCGAAACAAAGAAATTTTGGAAGATGAACTTTAAGGTTGTCTCGGTCTCACTACTTGGCCTCTTGCCGACACGAACTTAAAACTCCACGTCACAAGCGTAAAAAAGTTTAACCCTGGAACTTCTTACAAGATTCCATATGCTGTGATTGTAAGATGAGCTTCAGGGAGCCATAGACAGCAGATTGTTTCCCATCTTTTGGAAGAGATATCGTCAAAAACATGCGATTTCCGGGGAGATACAGACAGATATAACTATATTTAAAAAAAAAAAAAGTGAAGGAGAGTGTAGATAGGTGACCTCTCTCACCAACAGCTAAAGGTTGAGGTAGTAGTGGTGGTCTAGTCAGGAGACATGTAAAAAAGATTTGCTCATCAAATGATACTCTTTAACTAAGGATTTGTTAATGGACTCCACCTGTTTTGATGTTTGTAGTGATGAGCTTGGATCATAACAATTGCTTCAATGTTGCATTTAGATCTCTTTTTCAAACCGATCCTTTGTGTTTGTTAAAATGCCGAATTAAATGCGTGAACTAATCTGAGAAGTATTCTTATGCTTATTGTTTGGATTGATTGTTGTTCAGTATAGTCGTCCCCATCGGAACTCCGAATTGTGACACTATAATTGACTGTCAAGACCTTACTGGATTCACGTTAAATTGTTTGTGTATGTGTTGCCTTTCATGCATATTATCTCATATAAAAAGCAAATAAAAATCTGCCATGAGAAATGTCGGGTGTTACATAAAGTCATTGAGATTTCTTTTGTTGACTGTGCTTGCTGGCTTTGGAAGGAACTGAGAGATTTCTCATTGAAATGTTGCTGGCTCCTGGTCGGTTCTCATTGCAAGCACCAAGAAGAGTGAGGTAAAAGGATGGGGACAGCATGATTCATAGAAATAGAAATTTTCTTCTGTTATTAAACGAATTTCTATTTCAGAAATAGAAATTTTGAGTCGTTATCAAACGGGTTTCTTTGATCAGAAACTTGTCCGGGGAATAGAAATTGAAAAATTGATTTCTAGCCAGAAATCAATTTCTATTTCAGAAATTTTATTATCATGCGCAGCCTAAACCCTAATTTCGGTGACTCCCTCATCTCCTCTACGATGTCTCTGCCTCCTCCTCCTCCTCCGCCTCTCCTCATCTCCTCCTTCATTGGATGCTCTCTGCCTCTCCTCATCTCATCGACATCTACTGGCGAATTTGCCCCCTCGCCGCGACCCACTGTCCCCGCTTGTCTTCCGAGCACCTCTCGACAACAGATCTCGCATCTGCACCCCCGTCGCTCATTCCCCTGCGATGCTAGACCGCCCAGCATCTGCAGCTCGGTCCCTACTCCACCACGCTAACACCAGAAGCCCTCTGCAGCAGATCCCGAGCACCGACGCCTGAGCCGCTCTTGCTCTGCTCCGTCTCACCAGAAGCTGCCACCGCCCCACGACCTCAGCAACGCCGTGAGACACCCTCTCCTCATCTCCTCGACGTTGTCTCCTCGACTGGTTAGCTCTGCCTCTCCTCATCTCATTGAAGTTGTCTCTCCTCATCTCATCAAGATCGTCTCCTTGTCCAGCGACAGGTTGCTCACGAATCCGCCCCCTCACCGCAACCCATTGTCCCCGCTTGTTGTCCGAGCACCCCTGGGCAACGGATCTCACGCCTGCACCCCCGCCGCTCGTTCCCCTATGACACCAGATCGCCTAGCATCTGCAGCATGGTCCCTGCTCCACCGCTCTGACGCCATAAGCCCTCTGCAGCAGATCCAAGTAACGACGCCTGAGTCGCTCCTGCTCTACTTTGTCTCACCAGAAGTTGCCACTGCCCCACGACCTCAACAACGCCGCTCGTGCTCTGCTTCGTCTCCTCCACTGGTTAGCTCTGCCTCTCCCTCATCTCTCCCTCATTTGTAAATTCTAGGGGCCCTACTGGATTAAATGCTGCAGTTTTATATGAGTGTATACATAACTCAACATCTTTGAACTAGGAACGTATATTTGAAACTTCTTTGTAGGATTTTTTAAATGAAACTTCTGTGTGGCTGTTGTATTTTGTTATATTTGTGTGATGGATTATTTGACATCTCTATATTTCAAGTCTAGCTCTTTAAAATGCCGATGATATAGGCGAATGAATTAACTTTTAGTGGGAATGTTCACTGCTGGTTATTATGAGCAAATAGATGGGGCATTGGTTGGTGGGAATGTTCATTTTGCTTGCAATATATGGTTGCTTGTAAAATTTTATATGAGAATGATTCTCTTTTAATTTTCTTTGTGCGTTTTGTTTTATTAATAATCATAGAACATTATATTGATGTGATATCGACATCAAAGTCTATTCGTTTGAACTGGTATACCAATTGATATGGCTCATTTGATGCTCAACTAGTTAAGGTTAAATGGCTTCCCAAAAAGAGGTTTGTATGGTAAAGTGGACTGAGCCTTTGATCAATGAGCTTGTAAATTTATTGGTAACAGATGTAACAAAGGGAAATTGCACCACTTTTACCTACAACAAAGCAGGACTCCACTTTAGTGTAGTTTAGTTGAAGAACATGGTCAACAAATTGAAGAGACAATATAGTAGTTTCAAGAAACTTTTGTCAAAATCTGGATTTGGATGGGATAATAGATAAGGTTGTTATGGAGGATCAAAGTGTGTGGAAGTCTCACATCAAGGTATCAATTTACCAGGGTTATTTTGTTCATATTGTATTGCAAGCTTTGATTATGTTGTTGATATCTGTCATTATTGTATAAATTCTAGAATAATAGCGAATGGGCTAAATTCACAAATGATGGGTTTCCTCGGTATCGTGATTTGTGTATTGTGTTTGGTGATACATATGCTACTGGGGAGTATGCAGCAGGAAATGCAGAAGAAGTGGTAGTATCCTCGGAGAGAAATGACAATGGTGGTGACGATGGCGATGATGGTAGTGGTTATGCAGTAGGTGATCCAGAAGAATTTAATGAACATCATATTGATGAGGAAGTCTTCATACCTGATACGATTACTACCTCAAATTGTAAGAAACACAAGTAGGATAGGACTCCAAGTTCTAAGAGGAGGAAGAAGAGTAACAGATATGATGTTAGTAACACTTGCAAAGCCATTCAAGAAATGATTAAAATCAAGACTGCTCAATCAACAAGTGGCTCTGTGACCTCATATGCCCCATCAACTGTAGACCCCTACTCCATAACAGCCGTGGTTACCGTCCTAAATGGCATGCTTGATTTAGAGCAGAATCTTTACAACAAAGCTGTGAATCAAACATGCCTTAATGCCACTTGGAGAGAGGCTTTCATCATAATGCTACTTGAAAGGAGGTGTGGATTTATTGAATCTCTTTAAACAGATGTTGAGCAGTATACTATGGATTTATATATTTTGTTTAATTTCACTCTATGACTTATGTATTTAAGATACTTTGATCTTTTTATGATGCAATTATCAAAACTTTGTGGCTATTGTTAATTATTATTAGATTCATTACTTATATATTGTGTTTATCTTATTTTTTCATGTGATGGCATAGGTAATATGGAGGGGGATGAAAGTAGCATGTATAATGATCAAGTAGCAACAAGTGAATCGGTTGGACTAAACTTTGATGATTTTGATAACGATATTGTGATAGCATGGTTGAGCATGGTTGCGGTGAATATGTTTATGCACTCGAGAGAACCTATTAGGGATAGCATATTATCAGGATCCGAATGGATGAGGGAGGTTCTTTAAGGACATTTGAATAGAATATATGAATCTTTTAGAATGGAGGGACACGTCTTTCTCAACCATTGTGATTTAATGAAGGCAAGAGGTTGGCTGGAAGATAGTCGATATATAAAGGTAAATGAACAAATTGAGATATTCTTATTTATGATTTGTCACAAGAACTCAAATAGAAATTTATGCGAGAAATTTCAATGTTTGGGACAAACTATTAGCAAATACTTTACTATAGTGTTGAAAGCAGTTCTCAAACTTGTAAAAGAGATTATCGTATCACATTCCTTTGAAGTGGTCCCAAATGACATTTTTATGGATCCCAACCATAAACTTTACTTCAAGGTAAGATTTTCATACATTCATTTATAATATCAGTTTCATTTTGTTGCTAATCTTATATAACATTAGTATTTGGTAAAACGACAGGATTGTGTGGGCGCTATTGATGGTACTCATGTTCATGCTTCTATACCTGTGTCGAAGTAAATTCCATTTAGAAACAGAAAATGAACTACCACTCAAAATGTGATGTGTGTATGTTTTTTTTTTTGACCTAGGGAACCTCCGTGCGCCATCTTCGCTTGGAGTAAACATTGGAGGGAGTAGAGTCACCACCACCCTTGCTCCACGGATAAATCGTGGGTTCCTTTCCAACAAGGCAGACGATGCAGGGATTCGAACTCTGAACCTCTCGTGAAAGGAACCAACGTCCAACCACTATGCCGCCACCACAGGTGGTCAAAATGTGATGTGTGTATGTTCGCTTGATGTGAAATTCACTTTTGTGTATGCTAGTTGGGAAGAATCTGCCAACGATTGCCGGGTGTTATCAGCAACACTCGAGACTCCTCGCTTGGAATTTTCTTAACCACCACTAGGTATTTACTTGTTTTAGAATGATCAATTTTCTTTAAGATTGTATTATATTTACAAATCACTACCAATATATGAATACTTTGTTATAGGCAAATACTATGTTGTAAATTCTGGTTATGCATCAATTCTGGGATTCTTAACTCCTTTTAGACATGAACGGTATCATCTAAATGATTATAGGGATAGAGCAAGACAACCAAGAACAACAAGAGAGTTGTTCAATTATAGGCATTCTTCACTAAGGAATGTCATTGAGAGATCGTTTGTGACATTAAAAAATCGCTTCTTTATTTTGAAACACATGCCTGCATTTGCAATTCGGAAGTAAGCACATGTTGTAATTGCATGTTGTGCTATCCATAATTATATCCATGATCAAAACAGGAGGGATAAAAACTTTTTCTTATATGGAGATCCAGAGTACTCATTTGAACATACACAAAATGAGGTTATAGGCAATACATCGACCAAGGAGGAAATTGAGATGATTATTCTTAGAAAAAATATAGCCAATAAGATGGCGAGGGATCATAATATGCCGGAGATTCCATGAAATCGTGTTTTCAACTTTTATAATGTATTTCTATTATTTTGTATTTGGGAATTTCCAATCTTTACTTTTATAATGTGATACTGTAATTCTTATCTCAATTTTTGTAATATGATGTTGTATTTGAGGATTTCCCTTATTTGTAATGGTCCTTTATGACAAGTTCTATTACACTTCGTAAAATTCGCCAATTTTGTAAAAAAAATTGCCGCAAATTGCCCAATACACTTCTTTGTGTTTCTTTCTAAAACGATTGCTCGATATTGTAAATCGTGGCGGCGATCGACGTGACACACTAGCATGAAGGGGATTAGAATATGGTTGCCCACCTTCATTCTACTAAAGTTTTGGGAACATTCTATCATGCTCAAGAGTAATGCATATGGATCTCTTTTTTCTATTGTATGGAGACTATTGATAAGTATATTGTTTGACCGTAATTGCCTATCTAGGTGGATGTTAAAGAATTTTGTGTGAAAATTTAGAAAAATTGATATAACAACTTTTACTTTGTATATTTTTTTTTTCAAAAAAGGGAGAATTTACCAAAAAAAAAAAAAACTCTTACTTTGTATTTGGGTCAATGGGTTCATAAGCATGTAAAATTTGTAAGAATGGACATCTCATTTGCTCCAAAAAAAGAAAATTTTGTTTTAAGAAATAGAAATTTTATACTGTTATCAAATGAATTTCTATTTTTGAAACAGAAATTTTGTATCGTTATCAAATAGTTTTTTTTACTTAGAAACTTGTCCAGAAATAGAAATAGAAAAATTTATTTCTCTTCCAGAACCTATTTCTGTAATAAAATAGTTATCATTCACCCTCTTAGTGTCTTCATGAAAAATGGTTGTTTACGTGTCCTTTGTCACATGTTCAAGTTTGAGAATTTTTCAAATTCATTTGAATTGATTTCTGAATGGATAGTTTTTGCTTGTTAGAGCATGTAGTAATGTGTGATTGTTTTTAATGACATACTTGCTTGAAATTTGCTTATTTAGTGATATGACTGAGATGCACGACTAATTGTTGAATTGTGAAATTGGATAAATGCATATTCTACATGAGAATCCATTATGAGCCTTTAGGGTTGGATGATACTTCTTCGGGAATGCCCTAAGTCAATGGATGCCGGGCGCAATGGATGCTGAATTGATGCTCCTAATCGGAATGCCGTCTAAGCGTAGACGTTGCCGTGCTCGACGGTGCGAGATGATACCCGGTTATACCGGAAGACTGTTATCTATTGCGTTGGCTAGGACCAGAGAGTTGAAATCATTTGAGACACATGAATGGGTGAAAGTAAGGGATCTAATTAGGAGACGGAATTGTGTGGTGCGGTATGAAACGTGTCATAACAATTTAGTTTGGTAATTGAGGGCCTGTATAATTATTTTGATAATTATATTCTTACATATACACATGTTAAAGTGTTCATATGATATGTAATCTCGATATTATTGTGTACGATTTGATTTACACTAACATGCAGGGAAATACTGGTGTTAAAGGAGTTGTGGGGAAGGTAATTAGATTGCATGTAGAGTATACTCTTTTCCTAATTGAGATTTAGGGGGGAATTCGCTGAGATATGATCTCACCTCGTAGTGAGCTAAATTTTTAAGGTCCCTAGATGGAGGGTGGACGGGCAAGGAGCAAGGGACTGCAGGCAATGGAGTATGGATGCCTCAGTAGCTTCTGCCATATATTGACGGGTCTGCCGTCTAATCTGGATAATGGATGATTGTGACATCCTGATTTTCCAATTCTATTTTCAATAAATTGAGACATACATTCCGTTGGCACGCATATAGTTCATTTCCTTGAGTCGGCTATTCATGTGAAAACTAGTCTATCAGGTGAAACCGTTAAGAGATTCTAATGCATCAGACTCGAGAATTTGGCTAGGAAGCGACTTTTCGACCGAGCTAATCTGCAAGGGTCATTACGGCACAAATAAAAATGAATTAGAGACCGGAGATAGGTCGACTCGACAGAGGCATGTGATCAGGCATGGGTGATTCTACCAGATCGCACAATTCTTGTCGATCGGCACTGGACCGACTTTTCCGTTGATTTGGTACCCTGTATCCGTATTTGAAACCTTGAGATTACCTCAACAACTGAAAGTCGCCAATGTGTCAAAGATGTACATTGTGGCTTGAATTGATCAACCACAAGTCAAACGCATGAAAATTTCTAAAAGCTGTCCAGTAGATCAAGACGCGCTAGTATCGTGTCAAAGTGAAATTAACCGTGGAATTGAGATCGAATTCTGAAATTGGAAGTCATGGCGTGTCACAAATCTTATTAGGGACATTGGATAAATTTATGGATTTTAATTATACTCATTTGGAAGAGAATTGATTGGAATTGAAGAAGTTATTGTATAAGATTTTATGCCCCGGCAAAAAATGAAATTGAACCTATTGGAATAAGGTTGTGGGAGGTTGGAGTTAGTGGATTGTGACATCATAAGTGATGTCATGGGGTGGGGCAAGATTGGTTAGGGTGGTGACACATGGAGGGTGGAGATTGAATCCCAAAAAGGTGGGATGTCACTTCCCCCCATCTCCATCATCTTCAACCTTGGACTTGGCTTTTGAACTGGGAGGAGAGAGAGAGAACCGGTGGAGAATGAGCAGCCCGACCCCCTTCGTCTGCCTCCTTTGCCGCTCGTCGTCCACCGTTCGTTGCCGTCGCCGAAGCTGTCGTGGTTGCCGTTCGTTCGCACGCCCGCGCACGCACCTCGCCGCCCCTTCGCTACTTCCCCTTCGTCCGCCCGAGCCTTCATCCCGTCGACCAAGCTGTCCCAGCCGCCCTTTCGTCGTCGCCAAGGCCGCCAGAGGCCCCACCTAGCCACCGTGAGCCACCGCTCGAGCTGCCGCCTCTCTCTTCCGCTGGTTTTGCGTCCAACCGACCACCGTGCCGCCCTCCTCCGAGCTTGATCAGTAGCTAGAAGTTCCAGCAAGATCCGGTTCTTCAAGGCTTGTTTTGGCCGCCTTTCAGTTCTCATTTGGTGTTGCTCCGTGTAGGTTTGTCGACCACCTCGCCGTTAGCTTCACCGGAGACTCACCGAGAGCGATTCCGGTGAGTTTAGCTCACTAAATCTTGATTAAAGGCTTAATGATGCCTTAAGCGTATTTAGCTTAGGTTGATTAAGATTAGGTGATTAGATTAGTTTATTTAGTTGTGGATTAGATTAAGGTGTTTAATTAAGTTAAAGTATGTTTAGTTTAAAGTTAAGTAGATTTATTTTAATATAAGCCTTGATGTGACTTAAAGGAATTTATTTTTGATTTAAATAAATGTTTCGAAATTATTGGATTATTTAATAATATATTATATTCCGAAAATTATTAAAATATTATTATTTATAAAAAAAAATTCAAAAATTATTTTTGACATCAATTGCTCAGAATTTCATGCTGATTACTATTGTGTATTTAGAATTTAAAATTGATGAGTGGATAATGCAAATTGAGTGTTGATTGTGAAAAATATGGATTTTATTTAGAAAAATCCCAAGTATCGGGTTTGGCACCAAAATTAGATTTTTAAGGATTAATATTGTAATTGGAGTGTTCGAGTGATATGTCAAGTGTCTTGGGTTGAGTATGAATTGTTGTATGATAATTAAGAGAAATTGTATTGAGCTATTGAGCTGGAATTGCCCCTATATGGGATGCCCCATATAACGGATGTGGGTCACAGTTAATTCTGGGCCCATGCTCCTTCGGGAACGCCGTCGATGTACTGACGAAGCCGCGCTCCAAGGTGGGGAGGCGATGCTTGGCTATATGTCAGTAGATAGTCGAACTACGAGTAGGCTATGCCCTTGTGTAGCAGTGAATGATAATTGGAACGCTTGCCGTGATTGTGAATCATGTGAAGTTGATTGTGTTCCATGGTTTAAGTCCTTATTACTACCCGTGATTAAGTGATATGAATTGTACTAACCTGCCAGAAGGAAATAAGACGAGGTAAGTCTTCTGTGCTGTGTGGCTAGACCATTCTTAGGCGTATTTTCTTTCTAATAGAGGTTTAGGATGGGTGAACTTGCTGAGACAATGTCTCACCCCGTTGTAGGAAAATATTATAAGGCCATAGATGGCAGGACCTCCGAAGAAAAATGGCATCCTAATGCACATTGTCGAGCAGGTGCACAGTTTTCCTGATCCTAGGAGCCATTGGGTCTACGAGCTGATTAAGACCATCGTCTAGATTTAAGAGACTGAGAATGTCAGGGTGCCACATAGGCTTAAGGCATGGTTTTCATTTTGGGGCTAATGGCCTTAAGATTGGTCCACTCGATAGTTTTGATATTCCACTTGCTGTGGTGGATGCTATTTTGGGTGAAGGTGTAGCTAACCTTCCTGATGGTAGGGTGGACAACCCATCGTCTCCGAACCCAATGTAGTCAAATGTGGAAGACGTGGATCGACGAATGAGTCCAACTAGTAGTCATAGGACTGTTCCTTTTTTTGGTGGATCGATCCCTGTTGTGCAGATTGACCCTTTTTGATGCATATAATCCCTGACCCATTTTTGGTACATATGGCCTCTGATTCTGTTAGTGTATGTAAACTCTGGAATGATGATATATGAAAGTATGTTGGTTTGTTTTTGAATTGATTTTTCCTGCTGTCCTATCCCGTAAGTTTTGTTAGGGATTTCTTAGTACGTTCCGCATGCGCATAATAATTGAATGGAGTCGGCGACACTACCTGGGAATGTCGCATTTACATGATCATGACGGGTTGTTCACGTGTCTCGGAGTTCGGGGCGTGACAGTGACCACTCACCCTAATCTATAGAAGAGTCTGGCAAGGTCGTAGGTAGAAACTTGGCCCCATGGATGAAGAGCTCGGAGCGTAGATAGCCTAGAAGCTCTTCATTTTGAAATACATCATGTTATGTTAGACTCTTCTGTATATAAATGCTATTATAAAAATATGTATGGTTTGTAAAAATATAACCTTAAAACTCTTCATTTTGAAATACACCATATTGTGTTAGACTCTTCTGTATATAAATGCTATTGTAAAAATATGTGTGGTTTGTAAAAATATAACATTATGTTTGCTATCCCATTTCTGTGTTGTTTGAAGTTTATGATTACGCTTCCGCATGCTTGGTAAAATGAATGGGTTGGCAACAGTTCTTGGGATGTTGCAAAATTGTATTGATCACGGAGGGATGTGCATGCGCTCGGAGTTTGGGTCGTGACATCACCGACTCCATGGGCAGTGCCAACACCTTCGGCTTCAACCACACCTCTAACACCACCACTAGAGTCACCACCTCTAGCTTCACCAACACTACCGGCATCACTGACAACACTAATGGTGCCAACACCTCGGCACCACCAACACCATCGATGTCGAGCAACTCTACCACTTTCAATGTGCTAGATTTTGGCGCCAAGGGCGATGAAAAAATTGATGATACAAAGATCGTACACTTGTGTTCTACCTCCTTTTTTGTACCTTATACTCTTTAAGTTGTTCCAGAAATGTCATTTAGATATTATGTAATATTTGTTTAGAATGCATCGTTAAAAGAAAAGAAGAAGATGAAACCCTAATTTATGATGCAAACTAAGTGTCCCAGGTAGCACTTTGCCTTGTGTCATTAAACTAAACACTAATACATAATATTTTTCTCAAGGGGCTTTAGGGCTCAAAGCTCCTTACAGTTCATTGGAAATGCTGAACCAAATGAGGCCGAAAAATCAATGTTGACACATAATGAAGATGATGGTAGTTCAATGGACGTTGAAGTTAGAGCCCTCAAGGCACAACTGGAACGTGTCAAACAATATGCGACAAAGCTAAAAAAACAAAATTTGACATCAAAGATATTGTTGGTTGTGTCGTTGGTGTTTTATTATTATTATTGTACAAAACATGTTATTTGGAAATTTGAAGACGGATGATGTAACCGAGCTTGTCGTAGGCAGTGTTAATATTGATTGTTATGTATATAAATTGTATTTATTAACATGAAGTATGAATATGAATGAAATGCAAGTTATTTGCAATCTCCTTTATTTTATATGCAATATGTTTCTCAACCTTAACGTCAAAGACATGTCATTTTTGCTTTTATGATCCATTGAGATGATATTAGGTCCAAATATGATAGAAAAAAGCAATATAATCTCACTATTTCATGGATAAACAGTCATAATGTAGTAAACAAATAAATACTAGATCCACAAACCTATTGTATTGCATTAGGACATGGTTCATAAACATAGTTCATCACTAATCCCAACTCTATATAAACTCTATATAAACATCCAAGACAAATAAAAATATATATACAGCCATAAAAATACTTCACGGATCAATAATAAAACCAACAAAATAGATCACCACTTCACTAAACTTATCTCCACAAAAAGAACAAAAAAAAAAAAAAAAACAACGACAGCGTGTCATCACTAAACTCACATTTTATCACTTTTTAGCTTTTCGTACAACTTTTGGCACTTTTACATACCATTCAATGAATAAGAGAATTTATCTCAACAATACTTCCACCACTACCACTTGCTCCTACACATTTGTATGTACATCTCGAAACGTGCAAAATGTACATTCATTTTATATTTATAAAAACTTTGCTAGTATAAACTAATGGTACATTTGGTAACATTTTTGTTCCGGGGAACAGTTTTTGAACAAAAATAGTTTTTTTTTTTGTTTCTGTTCCCGAGAATAATTTCTGAGTATAAGAACTCGCTTGGTAACTGCAAAAAATTTATATTCCAAGAATAGAAATGCGTTTGGTAAACTTATATAATTTTGTTATTTTTTTAATTTTTCAATATTTTTATTTTATTTTTCATTTTTTTCTTCTTTCTTTTTTCTTTTTTTCCATATTTCTCCTTTGTGGCCGATCGCCGGCCGTGGCGGTGGCCGGCGACCGGTTGGGCAAGCTTGCTAGAGCCTCGCCAGGGCACCGGCGATGCAAGGTTGGCCTCGCCTTGGCCTAGCGACGCTCCGGCGAGGTCGCCAGTCGATGACCGGCCAAAAGGAAGAATAAGGAAAGAAAAGAGAGAAAAATTGTTTCTCGGAATTGTTCCTGAAAACAAGAAATAACTTTTTTCTACGTCTTATTTATGTTTCAAATCTGTTCACAGGAACAAAAAAATTGTTTTTTGGTTTCCGGGAACAAAAGTTTTACCAAACATGTTATGTTTTTTTTTATTGCCCGAAACAAAAGAATAGAAATTTTTGTTCCAGGGAACATAAACACTTTTTAACCAACAAGGCCTTAAAACACTAGACATGGTAATTTAGGGTGCGTTTGTTTGCATTTCTGTTTAAAAATTGTTCCAGGGAATGAAATAGAAAAAGTGTTTCTGTTCCTAACAATTTTTGAACAAAAAACGCGTTTGGTAAACTTGTTCCGGAATAAAAATAAACAGAAACACGTTTGGTAAATTTGTATAATTTTTTTATTTCTTTTATTTTTCTATTTTTTTCTTATTTTTCCTTTTTCTCTTTTTTCTTTTTCCTTTTTTCTTTTTTTCTTCTTTTGGCCGGTCGCCGGCCTCGCCATGGCCGGCGACCGCCGACGTGGGCGGCGGCCTCGCCCGGCGGCCGGCGAGGCTCGGCCTCGCCTTGGCTAGGCGAGCTCGCCGAGCCTCGCCGTGGCTGGGTGAGGCCACCGGCCCTCGTCGGTCGGTCACCGACCATGGCCGAGGGCCGGCGACCGGCGAAAGAAAAAAAAGAAGAAAATAAGAAGAAAAAGAAGAAGAAAATAGAAAAGTGTTCCTCAAATGTGTTTTGAAATAAGAAACACAAATTTGTTGTTTCTTATTTCTTTTCTTTTTGTTCGAACAAAAGAACAAAAAAAAGAACAAAACGCACCCAAACGCATTGCTCCTTTTTGTTCCTGGAACAAAAACAGAAAAAGTGTTCAAAAACAAAAAAAAAGAAACACAAACAAACAGAGCCTTAGTTTCCCAAAATATAGTTTACTTCTTGTGCGCCTACTAAAGAAACTTCAGTTTAACCAAAATAAAGTCAAAACTAAAATCATCAAACAAAGTAAATTAATTAGTGAGAACAATTTATCCCAATGGTCTACTTAGAACACTTGGCATATTAGTTTAGTCTCCCAAAATGTAGTTTACTTGTACATCTACCAAAGAAACTTCAGTTTAATCAAAATAAATTCATCAAACAAAAAAAATAATAATTAGAGGAAGAAACTTTAATCCCAATGGTCACTTAGAACACTAGACATGTTTAATCTCATGGTTAAGTCTACCCAAAAAAATAATTCATAATAACAGGACCAAAGCAAAGACCAATAAAGAGAAACTAGAATCCTATACCTATTCACAAAAAAAAATTCATAAAAAGAATTTCTTAAGATGTAGTTACAACAAGATTAAATTAAATCTACACATAAAATTTCATAATTGAAAAGCTGCTAGATTGCTAAAATGCCGAATGGAGTACCCAGAATCAAGTGCCTAAAATGATAATACATGAAAATAAAAATCAATCAATTAATTGAAATTAAAGTAAATAGACATTACACAATTTCTATTCTAATTTTTATTCTAAGAAAATCCGCAACTTGTCGGATGTTTATTACATCACAACACATATATTGGAAAAAAAATCACAACACAATAGAAAAAGCAATAGAAAAAAAAATGGAAACAACAAAGAGCCAAGAGTCGGATGGAATATTGGCAAAGTCACTATCTTCAAACTTACTTGGCCATCTTACACTAAGACTAAAGGTTAAAGCTAAACTATGCAAACAATTCATTCAGCTCAAGCATACATTTCATTTAATACCATATGCCAATTAATGATCCAAACAAGATGACAATCAATGATCCAAGCTCCAAACAAGAGATGAATCCATGAATTGTATTCAAATGGTTTTAAATGGCCTAAGAGGCGGCTTTGATACCTATTTAATTAAAAATTGTTTAATTTATGATCTATTTGATCAAATGAATCCAAGAGTTACTCGTGTTTCTAACATGTATTCACATGTAGACATGTGTCACGGGTCGGTCAATTTCTAATGATCAAACACTCATGTAGCCTTAAGATTTCACTCCCAAGTTAGCCTCACACACACGCATGAACACGAGGGTCATATGAACAAAGGAGTGAATGTATTTGCTATGAACGAGCTGAATACAATGAGGAGAAGGGACCCTATTTATACAAGTCCGGGTCTCATCTCATCTATTGATCTTCCCTCCGATCCAACGACTGCGTTTGAATGTGTATCATCATCATAAGTCTGCACATTAGGCCACTCAATGGCTCTAAGCCTTGGGAAAGCCGAGAGCGTGTTTCAGAAGCAAGGGCAGGGCCAACAAGGCTGCCTGATATGTAGTAGGTGAACAGTCACGAGCTTTTATTCGTATTGCGCATGGACCGATCATGTATTGATCATGAGTCATTCATGGATCGGTCGGGGGCTGCTCGTGGGTTGCCCTTCGTGCGTGACACGGCCCCATTTGGTTGGTCTTGGATCATGCTTCGTCCGTGGGCCGTGTCACATGCATTTAGACCTAATTGTATAGATTCTCAAACAATCGATCAGAACCCAACATATGAGGATAACTTATTACAATTTGGGTTGTTTTAAAAGTGAAAATGATATGGCCAATCAAAGCAAAGTGATACAAATGCCAAAAGTTTTTATTCTTGAAAGTTTACAATGTAAGAAAGAGATGCATGGGTTTTAGGGAGGGTGAACATAAAACTTGAGGATTGGAAAGAAAAGTTTATGATAAAAGTAGGGGAAGGAGATGTTCATTAAAATTGAAGTGCAAACGCTACCTATGTCCAAATTTAAGATTCTTATTTCGATTTATCCATGAATTGAAAAGGGGATAGCATATTCTTGGTAGCATTAAATTTGGAATTCATTGGAATAAATGGGGCTGCTGAAAACGAGGAAAAAATCTCGTATCGCCAAGAAAGTCTATCTCATCGTCATTGTCGTCATCCACAATATCGTCCTCTATTGTCAATATAATCACCTTTATCAACTAAGTTATTGGAATCTAAATTACCCAATTGTTCAACAATTGTCTCATTAACTAAACCAATATCATCATGAGCACCTTCACCAAGCCCCCAAGCGACCCCCTCACTCTGGCCTAAATGCTCAATAACTATCTCATTAGCTAAACCAACATCATAATGAGCACCCTTGCCAACCCATTGAGTGACCCCCTCACTCTGTCCAACACTCTCACCCTCACCTTTAATGGCACCCTAACCATCACCCTCACCTACCTCATCGGCTATAAAATTTTCTCCATATACCTCAATTACCCTTTGATGCAAATAGCTAAACAATAGATCGACAACACTAATCTCATCCCATATATATCTCAACCCATCTTCTAGAGACTTTCTAGGAAATTTAAAATAAAGCATCTCGAATTTACTATTTACGACTTTTTCAATGTCTCTGATTAAAGAAAAGCGGGGGAAGGAGATTCTCATTAAAACAGTAGTGCAAGCGCTACCTATGTCCATGTTTAAGATTCTTATTTTGATTTGTCCACGGATTGAAAAGAAGATAGCATCTTTCTAGTAGCATCCGGAATTCATTGGAAGAAATGGAGGTGTTGAAAATAATAAAAGAATCTTACATCGCCAAGAAAGCCTATCTCATTGTCATTGTCATCATCCGCAATATCGTCCTCTATGTCAATATAATCACCTTCATTTACTAAGTTATTGAGATCTAAACTACCCAAGCACTCAACAACTGTCTCATTAACTAAACCAATATTATCACAAGTATTTTCACCAATCCTTAAGCGACCCACTTACTCTGGCCCAAGTGCTCAACAACTGTCTCATCAGCTAAACCAACATCATCACAAGCACTCTCGCCAATCCCTTAAGCGAACCCCTCACTCTAGCTAGCACTCTCACCTTGACCATCACCCTCACCTGCCTCATCGGCTACAAAATTTTCTTCATATACCTCAATTACCCCCCGATGCAAATAGCTAAACAATAAATCAACAACACTACTCTCATCCCTTATATATCTCAACTTATCTTCTAGAGACTTTCTAGAAAATTTAAATTAAAGCTTCTCAAATTTACTGTTTACCACTTTCTCGATGGCTCTGATGAAACTTTCATAGCTCGGTGAACTGATATTGACTTTTACTAAATCAGTCTTGCCTCCAACATATTCAAGCATTGAGTGATGGTAAAAATTTCCACCATGGAAAAGGCACACTCGAGCTGACTTTTCGCTCATCTCAACCTTACACAAAAAAACGTAATGTATGTGAAAAACAACCACATAATGGAGATTTTGATTGTAGCATAAGTTTTGAATCCTCTCAATCTCATAGTATTCTCCAACCGTAATACCTTTTATTATATGTACTCATTTAAAGAATTCACGTGAAAAAGGCTAAGAGTTACTTTACAGACTAAGTTATTCAATTGAGATACTCGTTTTCGTCCTGCACCTCAAATGACAACAGTTGATAAGCAACTAAATCCTTATTTAGACCAACCCACAATTCGTGAGGCATCCTAATTCAATATTACCTCACAGAATACTATATGAACATCTTCTCCTATGTTTGGCAACAAAATTCACAAAACTGATGCGAGTATTCTCAATTGTCTCAAGGGCTAAGTATTTTAATTATTTCAAAGGCATTCTAAGGGATGTAACAATTCTTTGCTATCACGCCAATAAGCATGCAAAAATATTTTTTTCCAACTAACAACAGCACATGCCAAAAAAACCAACACAAATGGATAATATAAAATAAGACAAGGAGAACACAGAAAGTTTGGACCATTGCAACATACCTTTTAGCTATTCTTCGCCGTTGTCATGTTCGCTCAACACTTGCTGACAACAAAATTGAACTGAGACTACAACTCTTCCTTGTGTTTGCTGCAATTTGTGATGGGCTAGTCGGGTTGCAACTGGGCTGTGGCCGAATCAGGTTTTCGCAATACGGGCGTGTTTGGGATTGCAATGGACAAATAAAAGCATTGGGTGAAAGGCGCTCGATTACTAAATGCGACCAACAAAAGAACAATTTGGCAAGAGGAATCTGCCGAGACAAGATTGAATCCAGACAAAATCTGCAAGATTTTTGAGTGAGATCAAATTAGGGCTTATCTGGTTGGGCAAATTTGACTTCAGCGAGAATAGGGTTCTCGACATCCATGAGAAGAATGATGCTGTTTTTTCCTTTTTCAATTTTTTTAATAAGCAAAACGACACCGTTTTGCGTTTCCGGCATTCATATTAGTGTTGGTAGCGTTGGCTGACACCGACTAAGATTCCACGCCGGATTATTACGATTGAACATCGCCGGATGGACTAAACTAGCACAAATATAAAAGGTTCATGACTGAATTGGTATAATTATAATAAGTTTATAATATTTTTGATAATTTTTCCCTTGTGATTGATGTAAGCACATCATTTAAATTAAACATTCTTATGTGAACCCAAGTCTACGAATTTAATGTAGTCATGGATGCTGATCATGTGGAAGTCGATATGGCACAAGACTCAAAAAGAGAAAATTCTTGCTTAGACCCGGGTTCACGAATCCGATGCGATCACAAATGGCAATCACGTAGATTTCACACGATTAGTGGTTTCGATGAACCCGGTTTATGTGGATATCAGCTATGTAGCACGGACACGGCGACACGGACACGCGATACGACACGACACGACACGACACGCGACACGTCATTTCTCAAAAAGTAGAGAATTTCGACACGTTCCGACACGTTAAATATTAAATAAATTTTTTTATTTTTAATTAATTTGATTCAAATTCATAAATAAATAAATAAATAAATAAATAAAGAGTTTACAATGAATTTATACTAATAATATTAATAAATCTTACACTTTTTTTTTTTATTTCATTATCCCAAATTTATATTTATTTTTCGAAATCCCCTCCCCCAAATTTACTTTTATTTTTTAATCTCATTTATTTATTTTTCTGATTAAAAAAATTCCCATTAGAGTCCACCCCACTCTCTTCATTTCCTTATCCATTTCCCCCCACTCCCAAATTTATTTTCCTTTCCCTCCCCAGTCCCCACCATCGTCCATTCCCCCCACCCAAATTTATTTTTTTTCCTTTCCCTCCCACAATCGTCCATTTCCCCCCATCTGTCCGTCACTTTCCCTCCCCCCAAAATAGGTACCCATAGACTCCCATTTTTTTAATTACTTTTGAGTTTCTCAGAAACCCTAGCTCCTTTACTCCTCCTCCTCGCCGCTCGCGACCCTTCCTCTTCTCCTCCTCCCTCCTTGCCGCTAGCCGCACGACCTCCTTCCTCGCTGGTCGCCGCTCCTCGCCGCACGCACGACCCCCTTCCTAGCCGCTAGCCGCTCCTCGCCGCACGACCCCCTTCCTCGCCGCTCGCCGCTCACCGCTCGCCGCTCGCCGCACGGCCGCCTTCCTCTCCTCTTCCTTTCACCTTTGGTCCTTTCTCCCTCGCAGCTGCAGCCTCGTCGGATCCATCGCAGCATCACAGGGCCGGCCCTCGCCTCAGTCTAAGCTCGGCCGTCTCTCGCCGTCGCTCGCGGTCTGCTCCCTCCCGGACACGCGTGTCGAAACGTGTCGGGAAAAGGTTGACCACGTGTCGGATTTTCCGACACGTGTCGGACACGATACGGAAGCACGGATAGGATATCAGTCCAGGCAAGAATTTGTGGGCTCCACTAAACGGCCGATCTTTCTCGGCCCATCGAGCCCGAAGTCGTCGGCCCGGCCCGGCCCGGCCCGTCTCTCTCGTACTGCTTTTTGCTCGCAGCTCACCTCCTCCTTCCCTCTTCACCATCTTCGCCACTTGCAATCGGTGAGCACAGAGGCGGTCGCGCTCGCCAATCTCGCCGAAGAAAGCTCAGATCGCCGTCCAATCGGACGTGCTTCCGATCGCCGGCGCGGCCTCCGGCGACCTCGCTTCCGATCATGGCGGAACCGGAGACCTCGAAACCGAAGCCTCGACCGATCGTTCGGCTGGGGACTCTGCTCATATCTCACAGCGTCCTCGTCAGGTACCGCACTAGCGCTCGGTCTTTGATTATCTCTGCTCGTTGTTATTCGAGCGAATCTGTTCCGGCGACTCGAGCGCGAGCTCACGCGCTTTTTCGACCTTGTGGACTTCTTCGCAGTGTCGTCTGCTGCGTTTCTGGGGTTCTGGCTCTGCTTTTGCTGCCGGTTCTTGCCAAGAACACCTACATTTCAGAAAATGCCCTCATGCCAGGTCAATACTCGTTCTCCCTCTGTGAATAGAATTGACTGAAGCTGTAGATTGGCGTTTTCGTTTTAGACTGTCGTCTTCTTCCTTTTGACCTCCTCCGCTGTAAGATGCAGCACCACATTTCTCTCCATCGTGCAATTAGCGAACAGCATACTCTAACTGAGAAGAACGCGTTCGATTATAACCTTGTGAGCCCGTTGTTATTTGTATTGTTCTATAGGTTCGGCGAGTCCGATGCTCTCAAATCAGGACGTGTCAGATGCAAATAGATTGGTGAACGATTTAAGCGAATTGAGCTCGAGATCAAACGATGCAGGCATGTACGTGCTTCCCTCACACCTCGCTTCTGTTTAAGGGGTTTTTCGAATGATTTTACTCAAGGCTCTGTGAACGCGTCATGATACATTTACGTGCTTGTATGGAGTGTTCTCATGAAAAAGAGTTCTGGCCTCGATATTGAATATAAATATGGCGAATCTTTGTTTACAATGCTACGGATGCCGGTTTTACTTCTCTTTCTGCACTCATGAATGTTTTAAAAAATATTATTATGAAGCAAAAGCAGGGTGCCCTTTGTGCACCTTATGCTGCTAGAGCTTGAATGTTTCAAGGACATATGTGAAACTCAATATGAAACTAAGCAGCGTCACCAACGCTCTACTGAGACCTGGAGAGCACAATATTCAGGAAAGAAAATGGATATGAAGGAATCTTTTTAGATAATATCTAGTACTTGATTAAGGAAATAGTTAAGACCAGATAGATTTGCAACAAAATAGTCCTATTTTTTCAGTTATTGAGAGATACCCCTATTAGGATGTTCCAATTTTGGTATAACTTTGTAATATAAACATCTTTTTACTTAAGGAATGCAAAAATAATAGACAAAAACAATTCGCGCAGGACTCATGCAAACTTCTACAGACTGTATCCTGATAAATTAAGCACTATGATTATCAGCGGTATGTTAAAATGAATAGAATATGATACCTTCTGTTGTACTACTAATACTACTCTTTATCTTCTGATATTTATCATTTGATGATATGATTATCAGCTGGAGAAATTTTGCATAATTTTTCCTCAAATTTATCAAATAAAGGTACTTAATTCTCATGGGATCAATAAAATATAGAGAATTGAGTAAATTCATTTTTAATGGACAAATAGAATTTTTCTTCTTTGATTTTACATTGTAAAGTTAAATGACAAAGGTTGTGTTTGTGAATTATCCAAATAATCAGACCTGTTCATATGTCTCCAAGAATTTTAGAACTTATATTAACTTTTATGGGTAGAAAGAGAGAGAGAGAGAGAGAGAGAGAGATGGCGCCAAACTTGCTAAATTGGGGCTGAATGCAAATATCGAGGAGGAGAGAGAATGTGGCAGGTTAGTTGTAATCAAACCATCACTATGTGGGGCCTTTAAAAAAAATTGGCCCCCTCTTCGACCCATCCCTGAGCCTATCCTCTTTAGTCTTTGTTGATTTAGAGCAGCTATGGAATTCTTCCATTGATCCGTCCACATCTTATGTTGTTTACATTTTTCTTTTCGTTTCCATCTCTTCCTGTTCTTGCGCATCGTTAATGTCCTAGAACAATATTGTTAATTATTAAATTCCTCACTCATCAGAAAAGAAAGAAAACTAAGCCCCTGCGAAATAGTACAAAAAGAATCCAGTTGCCACACATCCTATGGATTTCAATGTTTGCTCGGCCTTTGCTTTTTAAGACTGAAATGATAGGTTTCTTTTTGCATCATCGCTTGGTTGTCATGTTAATATACGCAGTTTCTAGTTTTATCTTTTTCTTATTAAGATTTTTCATTTGCAAATCATTTTAGTTTTAATCGATCCATGCATTCTCTAATGTCTTCTTCGTCTTCATCTTTCTTGGTTAGTATTGATAACCCAATGAAACTTCAATCTGATCCTTTCCAGAAGAGAAATGAAGGGGAATACTGGGTTTAGAATATAAAGCAGTTGCTACTTTTGGCTGATTATTTTGATGCTTTACGCAGAGTGCAGAGATTGGTAGGACGATACATATCCGACTTGGGTGGAGAAGTTGGTTATCATCAGTTCTATCCTGATTCAAGTCGGTTTCATCCACTGCACTTCTTTTCTGTCCCTGACACCGGAATTGTTCAGGAAAACATTAATTGCTCTTGCCATGGTATCAGTGTTACCGGAATAGTTAGAGCCCCACGCGGTGATGGGAAAGAAGCTATTGTCTTGGTAACACCTTATAATTATACAAATGCTGGTTTGGCTGATCATTTATCTCTGGGCATAGCATATTCTGTGTTTTCGCTGCTCAGTCAGGTTACATGGCTGGCTAAAGATATTGTATGGCTTATTGCTGATTCACAGTGTGGGGAGTATGCTTCAGTTGCTGCATGGTTAAGAGATTATCACTCACCCACTTTTAGTGGTTTCCGTGCTAATAATTCCCATACATGTGATGTTATTACAACACATCATGATGTGAAGGAGAATGTGGCGAAGGATATGAGCTCCCGTGATAGTTTCATACGTGCTGGAACAATGGCTGCTGCCTTGGTCGTGAAGGTTGTGGATAGGAATGAGCCATTTGAGGACAGCCTGGGCGTTTATGCTGAAGCATCGAATGGCCAGATGCCAAACCTTGACCTCATCAATATTGTGAACTATCTTGCTGTGCATAGGCAGGGCTTGCGTGTTAAAGTGAGGAAACTGTTTTCTTTGCTTGACATCAAATGGGTCAGTTTCTTAGCTGAAGTACTGGAGTCATTGGGTTCGATTGCCAGAAGATTAAACCCTCAATGGAAATTTGGTATCCCTGCTGCTGATTATGTTGATGGTACTGCCACACTATTTGGTTCATTATATCACCAGGTATCTATCTTCATGGCTGTTCAAATGCCGTCTTTGCATTACTTCCCATTAGTACCTTACTACTTACTTTTTGGTTGTATCAAATGGAGATGTCTCTGAATCTATGCAATGAGAGTAGGAAAACATCATGGTATCATTCCTGGGAGGGCATATTCTATTGCATGACTTTTCTCAAGATGATATCAAACATGATGAACTTGAAAGATGTTCATGATTGTCAGTGACTTTTCTGTAGGCATTAGGTGTTCCTACCGGACCCCATGGTGCTTTTCGTGACTACCAAGTTGATGCTGTCACTCTGGAATTTTCACCAAGACATTATTCTATTAGTAAGGGCCGCACCAAGGATTTTATTTTGCGAGGTGGCCGGTCAGTATCTTCTATAGCTCTCTATTTCTGCAATTTTAAAGAGCTGTTAAAAATCTCTCTCTGACAGTTAAAGTTTGAAGCCCTTCCTAGAAAGAGGATTGTTTTTGCTGCTTTGACATTTTAATGAAATTTTAGAAACTTGCACTGAATTTTGGTCTGCTGGAAAACTCTCTTGTATCCTTTGTGGCCCTGTATGTGATGATGCGCATGCATATGCATTGAAAGATATGGGTGGAGACGTTTAAAAGTTAACTTTTGATTTTTTTTTCTTTTTGATGAAGTTTCTAAGAGAACTGTTAGGAAAACTGAGGCTTGCTTATTTGATCAAATCCACAGCGGCAATACTTGTATATATGGCAGAATCATCTTCCGTATGCTTAGAATTGTTGACATCTATTTGAAGTAAATTTTACATTTTAATGGGTATTATTAGCACTTGAGAAGCTTTGTGCTTGGCTTTGGAGGTTGTGTTAGCATCAAACTAGGAGTGGATAGCAAGTCCCCTGTTCAGCTTGTTTATATATTTGAATTAAGGAAAGTAAAACGAACAAAAAGAAAAAAATTTGAATAGTTTCCTGAGGTGGAGAGGTAAGAGGAATGCAAAATTTGCACTTTTCTTCTATAAATACCCTTACTTTTTTTATGAAATGTGCATAAGGCACTGGATGATAAAGTCAGTTCACAAAATTGACTTCTCTTCACACTTTCTCTAAATGTGCCTCCAAGCATATCAAATAAATATTAGTTTCCTTTCTCTTCGTTTCCCCATCTCCACCCACTTCGTTTCTCACTTGATTTACTGAACAAAGTTGGCGAGAAGTATTATCATGATTATATGTGTCAATTGCTATTGTGAAATTCATAGATGAAGAGGTACATCAATTTCTTAGTTAACTGGAAGTTCTCTATTTGCTTGATCCAGGTTGATTGAAGGAGTTATACGTTCTGTAAATAACCTTCTGGAGAAGTTTCATCAGTCATTCTTTCTGTATCTTTTGACCTCTCCTAGTAAGTTTGTGTCAGTAGGAGTCTACATGATTGCTTTTGCACTCCTTGTTGCACCACTTCCAGTCGCAGCGGCTTCCCTTTATGCTGAAGCAAATTGCTTGGATACGAGTCTGGACGATGCCAAAAGTTTTTCTCCTCCAGCTGCCACAGTCAATGAGCTTGTTATCAGTGAAAGGTCATGGAGATGGATTAAGGCAGTTAAAAGGGTGCTTATTGTACACTTGTGGGGTACTACTGTTTCATTGCTTCCATACTTTATAAGTCAGACGCCCAGTCTGACCCCAATAACAAAGTTAGCAGTCTGGGGCTTGTTCTCAGTAGTCTGCCTCTTATTTCCATATTTTCTTCTGGGGTCTCCATTTGCCGGTGTCAGTGGTACTGAAGAATATAAACACGAGTGGGCGCTTTTGAAATCGGCAACTATTTCAGCTGCATTCATTGGTCTAGGTCTGATGTCAGTTATTAATTTTGCCACAGCAGAATTTGGAGCATTACTGATGGTTCCCATGTGTTTGATGGTTCAACCCTTGAAGCTTGACCTTAGAGCAAGGACTTTGAAGAATCTAGCAAGGGCTGCTATTAATTTGGTCTTGGCAATTGTTGGCTTCCCTCCGGCTACCTATTACATATTGAAAAGCACATTCGGCAGTTTCGATAGCGTTAATATTGAGGACTTCTGGTGGTGGGTTGAGTCCCTCTGGAGTTGGAACAGTGCGACATACCTTTTCCTTGGTATGGTCCACCTGCCATGCTGGCTCCTATGCGTGCAAATATTACTTCATTCATGATGGCATTTGGGCAAAATTTTCTCTTGCTTTATGAGTTAGACATGGTCTTTAGGAGGGTAAGCCGATCAACATCCATCCCTTTGCTCAAGTTCTTGACCATTCTAACTCTTGGTCAAGATGACTTGTTTTGAAGCTTCAAGGGCATGGTCTCATGAACAGAAAGATTTTCCTGTGAGACGCCCATTTATTATGTCATTATTGAAGGGCTTCTTTGGGGCGAGCTTGAGCTGTGTGGATCATGAGATTCTGCATCAATTTGATCTGCAACAGTTGTGCCATGGGGGTGAATTGTCCGATCAACAGGTAACTGCAGCAACAGTCAGACAATGATAACTGCTCTGTATTTGTATGCCTTTTCCACTGCAAATCTGATTAGAATGTGATCTGCATTTGTTTGTTTTGTATCTTACTATTAGAGATGATGAGTTTTAACTCTTCTATACATCTCACCCGTGGATCTATAGAGTTTCTAGTTTTGCATTTTCTTGCTCTTTTACCTTTGCCACACTTGACAACTCCACCTTCCTCCACAGCACAGAGGCATATGCTTTTTATAGGTATGTTGTTGACATGCTTAGGCACAAAAATTAATGCTGCTGAGACATACCTTTGTCACGAGTAAACTTAAGATCAAAGGGAATTACCAAAGATGTCTCTATTGCTTGGTGTGGCTGTTCGAATTGGGATCATGCTTCTTAATTACTGCTCACCTTGGTGGGACCTTAGTAACTTCCTTAAATTTGCTGAAGTGACGTGGGAAGAGACGTGTGATATCAACCAGCCTCCTTGCTGACGTAGTGTATGCTCTGCCTCTGATAGGGAAAACAAAAGAGAATTAGGATGCCTCCCCTGCAACTAAAATAGTTGGAGAAGGTGGGGCAGAATCTTTATACAGTGACTTGCTTTCTCTTTTGTCTTTTCCCACCTCGGATGTTTATCGACGTTTTGGGATTCCGCACTGTCCTTCTGTTTTTTTCTAAGTTTTGTTTTGTTTTCGTGGTGCCTAGAGGATCGGTTCTTTTGCCCTTTCAACCATTAGACAATTCGATTGCCTGTCCTGTCGCTAAGATGTTGTCCCCAACATTTCTGAAAGTATCTTCATGAGGCCATTCACTGTTGGTGGATCTTGATTCTTGTTAGTTTTCATGGATTTCTTACTCATGGTGGGTGAGAATCTATGATTCACGGTTTCTTTTTCTTTCTTTCCATGTATATTTGATTTAACGCTCCATCTCTCTCTCTTTTCTAGTTGGTGCTTCATCTCAAGAGGGACAATAATAGAAGAGAAACTGACTTTTCCTCTGATATGTTGGAGGCACCTTGAAAATCGAAGAGTTGCACGTTTTAATAAAATCACTTACTTCATATATCGAATTTTAAATTTTCGTAGCCCATTGAGAATGGGGATTAACAAGTGCTGTAGGGACATTGTTTGACATTTTTCCTCGTTGTGTTCTCCTCGTCAATGCCCTTGAATGAACTGGGACTACAAGATAAAAATCATCATGGTGTCGCAGGCAAACATAATGCCATTAAAATGGCAGTAAGAAATCATCTTTTAAGTTTCAAAGGAGACTTTTGATTGCAATTGAGCTTAAGGCTCCATTTGTATTTTGTGAAATGAATAATTTTGAATTTGGAAAGTGTTTTCTTAAAAATGATTATTTATATGATTTGAAATAAGTGGTCAACAAAAAATATTTTCGTTATTATTAACACGATTTAAAAAATGAATTTAATCTCTTAATGAAATATTGGGGAACACTCGAACAGATTGTGGACTGAAGTTGGAATTTGGAAGCCTGACGAATTAGCAGTAAATCTTGCTGGATTTACTTACAAATCTTGAGATCAGTGCATAAAGATTGATAATTGAAGTTTAATTACGTATCACGATTGTCGAATGTGCATCTCGATAATGAGATCGTTTTCTGTATTGAAGAGTGTCATCTAGACGGGTCCTTGTCTTCTCTTGTCCTTTTCTTTTCGTAGTTTATTGTCGTGACGATGATTCCGGACATAATTGCAACCCGGGACAAGAAAGGTTGCCAAATATAGAGAAAAATGCACAACATAAAAAATTCAAAAAATCAAATAGAATTTTTGAGGTTGGGTTTTCTTATCCGGCATTAGAGGTTCCTTTTTGCTTTTCGGACACAACAAAGAACGGTACTCGTGAGCGATTGAAGTAACTTGTCCTGACAAAATAGACAGCAAAAAAAGGAAAAGGAGCATTCTGGCAATTTGGATATTTGCTTCCACTCGCTTTGTCAGCGCGTGCATTTTAGAGCAGCGGCTGAGAAACACACCGGCCAACCGCCTCAACGGGGCAACTCCCAACCACTTTGGGCCTCTAAATAGGATTTTGGGCAAAAATCAGTCCGCTTGCCAATTTCTTTTGGAAGAGTTTTGAGAAAATGCATTGCATTTCAAAGGTACTCTAGGGTCCCTCAGATTAAGACAAGTCCGAAGGAGATGAGCTTCAACATTTTCAGAATATTGATGTGATTTTTTTTTTCTTAATTTGCTCTCGCAATGCAGACATATTATTATCATGCGACATGACTGGTAAGTACAAATCTAATACGGCGAGGTCAAATTTGATGATTGATGACCTCAAGCAAGGTTTCTTGAAGTTGTCTAATGTCGCACGGCCCTAACACTAGATTTGGCTCGTTGATAGCTAGCCACGAAGGTTTAAGGTTTTTTTTTAATAGAAAAAATAGCAAATATCCTTTATGAGGGTAGTTTTTTTCAATTAAATTTTATACCAAAGTCGCTTTTCAATGCAATTTTAAATTAAGACTTTCCTCAAAAATCTTACCAAACGTGGTATTAGTCTAATCAAATTTATATATTGACAATTAATTTCTCATTATATCCATTTTACAAACTCCTTGGATTGTTATCGATTGCGGTGACATGTCGTGAACTATTCTCGTGCTCGATATTTTTGTATTGTAGTTCTCGAGTGATCAATTTGCCTTAATAGGATGGTGTAGCTCATTCACTTTGAGAGTATCAATGAGCTTTAAATGAACCCCATCGAAATTAGATTAATCGAGATAATTGTCCCTTCTTCAAACATTTCACAAAAGCAAAGGCGTGACTGTCTATTCATCTCACGCACGTTACACCGTCATCATGCTTCCGATATCGATTTTATTGAGTATCGGCCGGCAAGGAAACAAAATTCCTCCCCCATGTCTTAATCTTTATTCAAATCTCCACCTGTTAAGGAAAGTTAAAAGGAAGGAGTGAAGCTAAATCAATCAAGGAATAAGATAAGAGTGAAGGAAATGCAATAGTAAGATCCAAGAATTAATATAATATGACAAGGGAGGATAAGATATGGGATGAACATCCAGAAGCCACCTACATGTCAACTGAAGCTTCAAGTCATGACCATCCTGCCAAAAAAGGCTTTTAAAAAAAAAAAAAAAAAAGCAAAGTCCCACCAAAAATAAAAAATAAAGAAAATTATCAAAGTTCGCGGTGGACGATGGACATTTCCTGCACTCCAACCCCGCGCGTGTCGCCCACGCGCTCGAAAAAGTTCACGCCATTAATTCTGCAATCTCTGCATATCAAATCCCACCCGTTCTTTTCTCCTTCCTCTATCTCACCTAATCAATTTCTCTCTCCTCTCTCCCCCACTTTCTCTCTCTAGACATGGACCAGAAACAAGGGCGAAGATTCTCGCAGCCTTGAAATTCTCTGCTTGAAATCCATCCCGCTGACAGAGCACGACGCAACCCAACTGAAGAAACTGAAGAAGAAGAAGAAGAAGAAGAAAAAAAACAGAGAGGGGCGACAGAGCAGAGAGCCGCGGCAACATGGACAGCGTCCTGTGCGACGAGCTCCTCCAAGAAATCTTCACCCGCCTGTCGCCGCCGGCGCAATCTTCGCCGCCGTCGCCTTCCTCCCCTTCGGTGCCGCTGGTGTCCAAGCGGTGGCTCCGCCTCTACCGCGAGTCCAGGACCGCCCTGTCCCTCCGCCTCGCCCCGAGCGCCGCCCTCATCCCCGCCCTCTCCGACTTCCTCTCCAACTACCCCTCCGTCTCCTCCCTCTCCCTCGTCCTCTCCTCCGACCCGTCCTCCGGGGCCGTCTCCGACAACCTCCTCCTCCTGCTCTGCTACCACTTCCCGCGCCTCAGGAGCCTCAAGTTCCTGGCCGGCCCCGTCTCTGTTTTCTCCCTGCTCTCTCTCGCTCGGACCTGCGCCCACATGACCCACCTCACCGTTTCTCTCTCCAGGCCCCTGCTGTTCAACTGGGTCGTCAGGTTGCCGTCTCTCAAGGAGCTCTCGGTGCTGGTCTCGTCCCGGGATCGCGCGGAGGGCGAGCTCCAGGGGACCGGTGATTACGGGGCTTGCGAAAGCGAAGAGCTTGAGGCTGAGTTAGGGCTCGAGAGCCTCTGCTTATCCGGGGTTTCTTGCGACGACTGGGGAGTGAGTTGGCTATGGAGGAGCTGCAAGAAGCTGAGGAAATTGCAGCTGAAGAGCTGCGAAGGGATCGGCGATGGAGGGTCTTATGCGTCGTTCGGTAGGTGCTTGAAGGGTCTTCAAGAAGTTGAGCTTAGGACTTGTAGGAGCATAGTGGACGGCGTTCTTGTGAAATTGGCTGAGAATTGCGAGTTGTTGAGCTCTCTCTTGCTATACGATGGCGGTAGCAGGGACAGCCTCCTTCACTTCATAAGCAATTGCCGGTGCGATCTGCAGAAGCTCGATCTCCGCCTGCCTCTCGACTTGAAGAATGATCATCTCTTTGCCCTGTCTCTGCATTGTCGGAACATGTCGAGTCTCCGGCTTCAGAGCTGTTGCCTGGTCACCGGCGATGGCCTGAAGACTTTTGGGATTGCCATGAATAGTGGGCTCCAAGAACTGGCGTTGATAAACTGCGATGTGGTGGAGAGGGAGCCAGGCCTGCTCGCCACATTAGGACAGCACTTGGGGCAGCTGAGGAAGCTGGACTTGTCTTACAACGAGATGCTGCCGGATAAGGAGCTGATCGCGATGCTCGCTTCGTGCTCCCGTTTGATCGATCTGAGGCTGAGAGGGTGTAAAGGCCTCACCGACCCGGCCATCCTTTCAATCCACAGGAGCTGCAAGCTCCTTGAGACCATCGACCTCATGCATTGTCGTGGGATTGGAGAGAAGGCCGTGGAGTCGTTGGTACTCAACTCTCCTCGGCTGAAGCAGTTGCAGGTCGAAGAAAGCAAGTTGTCGGACGCCACGAAAACGTGGGCGTCCCATAAATTCATCGAGGTCGTGGCCTGATCAGTCATCAAACCCGTGTAGGTACCCTGTAATTTATGTGTCATTTACTGGAAAGTACATGAAAACCTAGAACATTAAGTCAACACACCAGTTCTCTTTTCTGGCTAAGTTGCAAATTCATCGTTTCAATAAACAGGAAGCAGTTATTCAGTCTGCTAAAATTGATTTCTTGTATGAATGATCGATATGTAAATGAACGAAGATGATTGCTTCTTCGTCCTTTCGGGTCTCGCCTTTTGCGGTGTTTCGATCAGAAAAAGAGCCTAAGGAATAGATCGAATTGAAGCATTTTCATAGTTCGCAGAGTCTTTCGAATATGAGGAGAGGCTCATTTTCATCCCTACAATACAACATAACTGAGTTCAAATTCGTGCAGACTGGAGGTGCGTGGTGGCGCGAGAATTCTCTGCGTTCATCTTTCATCCATCATGTATATGTGAATTTCTTGTTATGCTCGGCGTTGTTTTGAATGGATATCTGCAAACGCGCATCAGCGTCGCGATTTGCAGACCCCATTCCTGTATTTAAACTACTGCAGACTGAAAATGATGCTTCACCACATAGAATAATGTCACCATAAATCTCCTGAAATAGGCTTCTGCTATTAGGATCCGTCGTGTTCGTAGGATCCAGAACGAGATTCATACCACATCTCCACCTGCCTTCTTCCCTCTTGGTCAATCCCAAATGTGAAGGATGCCCTTTGTACTTCCTTCCTCAAAGAAGAGATCTTGATTTTTGGTTGGGCCACAGAGAAGACATCCTCGTACTTGGGAGTAGCATTAGTTGATGCCCGATCTGGGCATCGTCAGGAATTTGTCTCGAGATGGACCTACATGGGATAGGGTGTCCTGATTTCGACCCTGGATCAACCCTTCAATGCTTAACTTAGCAAGAGAATAGCGTGTACTGCTTAGTGTAGAATATGGAAGAAGAAACTTATGGTGCGCATGACAAAATTTTTGGAATAAAAATTGATATCTGGCCAGAAATTGATTTCTTAATTTATATTTTAGAAATTGAAAAGTTAAAAATTTTATTTCTTTCTTCTTCAAATTTATTTTTGAAATAAAATGCTCCGTAAATAAAAATCAAATCAAGTGTTCTAAAACGGGTTTACGTTCCAAACTCGTTTCTAGAACGTAAAATGTAGAAAATTTTATTATGTGCGCTCTTATTTAAGTGGTTGAGTCACTATCTACAGGTGCAGATTAACAATACCAGTGGAGTTAGTCGACAAGTAGTGATCTTATTGTGACAAGTGGCTGCACGTCATGACATATGGTGGTTGGATCGTCCTTAAGAGCCGATACGTTTCGAGCCTTTGGATATTGGCTACTTCCTCCAATAGGAAAAGTTTAAACTAGAAGTGTCGATATTCGAGCCTTTGGATATTGGCTGCTTCCTCCACTAGGAAAAGTTTAAACTAGAAGTGTCGATAGAAAGTTACCCGTTGGAGACAGACAATTCGAAATGTTGCACAAGAAGCAAACTTCCTTGAAAACACCCGTTGGGCACTAGGGAAACACGACATCATAGATAGGTACTTTAACTAATCCGCATTTAATGAAAAAGCATTAATCGCAATCGCATAGATTTCTTTTTCCGCCATTTAAATTGCATATATCGATTTGCAAGGAATAATAAGGAAGAAGATGCAATGGGCCGCATGAGAAGCCCAAAGCATTGATCCTTCTTAATCGCAGCCACTAGGATTCGCTTCTTTATGGGCTCGCGTCCTCTTGATTGGCGGCCCGAACCGAATTGTGTACCCGGGCAGATGAGATTGCTTGCTTATGGATCGTAGCCTCGCATGCCTAATCACATTATCAAATATCTTACTGTACCATAATCTAGAAGAAATCGAGACCAACTTTCGATACTGGTAAGTCCGTGAAATTTCGAATTGGATGGACTAAGGTCTGAACCAAAATGCAAACAGTCAATTTCCCAAAGACTACGCAACTCCAGTGCAACGTTCACTTTGTAGTATATGACTCATTGATTGGTTTTATTTACTATGCGAAACAACGGTTTTCTTATTCGCTCAGTCAGATGACGTAATATCATTTGTCTGAGCAAG
Source organism: Eucalyptus virginea (assembly GCA_014182375.1). Taxonomy (NCBI): domain Eukaryota; kingdom Viridiplantae; phylum Streptophyta; class Magnoliopsida; order Myrtales; family Myrtaceae; genus Eucalyptus; species Eucalyptus virginea. The sequence goes on along the minus strand of CM024523.1, from coordinate 29,203,680 downwards.
CCGCACGAGGGGAGTTGATCAGCGCACGAACAAATCTACAGAAGGAAGAAGTATAGGCCGTGCAAATTTCCAGTTGTGGAATGCTTGGCGAGACGGATGGAAACTCCATGGGCTTTGCGGTCCATTATAAATGACTGCAAAATCCTATTGGGTCACCTGCACAATGTTAACATCATCTTGGAGCCCTAGAGAAACAAACCAGGCAGCAGATTGGGTTGTGAAAACCCACAGAATGGGCCCCCTTCCACCGACATGAATTTCCAAACCTCCCTATCATTCACCGAGCATCATCTACTCTTGCTTAGGATTTTGGCAGCTGGTTTGGGTGCCTTAATCCATCAATTTAGTTGTGAATCTTGATCAATTGGCAAGCTTGTGTATAGTAAGATCTTGACCAGTCTTCACAATTGTCCCCACCTAATTTTGCAAGAAAGTCTTTCAAAGTTGACTATTTTCTTACCCAAAAATACTCAATTCAATGCAATTTGGTCATTTTGGCCCGATTCGATTAATTTAACTTGGCCAAAGTTCAATTTCAACCCAATTGGGGGCCTAGATGATGATTTAGGGGCTTGGGCAAAATTTTGCAAAATTTGTTAATTTGTCCCTCAACTTTTTAGAAATTACATTTTGGCCCTAACTTGCCATTTTAATTCCAATTTGATCTCTTGGCCTTGGCTAACCACATTCAGATCATTAGCTCCAACTTTTTTTATTCTTTTCTTTAATCTTTTTGATTTTTTTTTAGAAAATAACTACATTCAAAAACTATATTAAATGCCTAGGTAATCTATATGCAAAAATTTGACAAGAGATAATTTTGTGGAAAAAATAAATTCCCCTTCTTTTTGGAAATGATCTATGGGCAAAAAATTTAGGTGTCAACACCGTTAGGAAGCCTCCACTTATGCCAATAGTTCGACACCCTCGACTATAAAGGAAACCTAAAATTGTACTCGAAGGGTCCATCCACATGACCCCCAACAAGCAAAGGAAGCCACTTGTACCGATAGTCCCTCAAGTCAATTGGATTCCACTGAATAAAAAGGTTTTCACAAAGTACATCAGAGGCCCTAAACAACATGGACTAAACCGAAAGCACATAATTTGACAATCATTCAAGTTATGAACAATTGTTAAACATATACATATAGGAAAATGTACTTTCTGCAAGCCTTGATATTTCCAACACGCAAATAAGCTAGATGGAGATTTGGTCCGACTAGAAAGCAAAGAAAAGTAGTTCGTCTGCTAAGGTCAGTGGATACTAAAAAGCTACGAACCTATAGAAAAATGGTGTTCCTCCATCACACTGTAGCTGGTCCAACTTCTCGCCTCTCTAGCGTGGACCTAAAGTGGCAACCGTGGAGTATGAGCTATACTGCACTAGACAGCACCCCAAGCCCATTGCTAATCTGCAGGTTGTTCCCAAGTTATGCATTACTATTGGATCATATAGGTTCGTGTATGTGATGGTTTCTTTCAATTCTTATGCCTCTAGACTTTGAAAGAAGAAGGGTTGAAACTAATTCAAATTATGTTTCAATTACCAGAATGAAGATATCAAGCTTGATGAGGGCGTATACAGTCCACGCACAAGCATTTAGAAAGTTGGCCAGGGAGAGATAGAACGGCATGTACTCCACACTCTTTGTGGTGATCACTTTTTTTTTGCAGTAGACAAAGATAAAGAAAGAAGCAAATCAATCTGATAAATTAAGTTTTTAGTTTACAATGAGGGAATGGGGTGGATTTGTATGTACCATGATCGTAAGAAGGGAGCTCTGTACATGATGACGTTGATGAAGATCTCTCTTGACCTTAACTGACATAAGAGTAGAAGCCCAAATCAACAGTGAACTACAGAACGACACCGCGATTCTTGCTCCAACCGTCACCATTAGAACATGCTCTGTGTAATTATGAAAAAATGAGTTATGGCTGTGATGAAGATCTCTCGTGACCTTAACTGACACACATATTGTCCGCTTTGGACACTAAGTATTTCTTAGGGTAGCCCATACTACCCAACAACCCAGAACTCCTTCTCTAGGCACGTACGGGGGACAAGAGACATGCCCCCTCCCTGCGCACGCACTGCCATCCCTCCTCCTTGGATGTGCGCACGCACTACATGACGTTGAAGACATCACAAATGATTCCAAATACAAGAATTCTTCTCCTATGGTCGGGAAAAACTAGCATGAACTGTAGTAACACTGTAGTGATGAAGACGACTTCACCGCAAAGCCAATAAACCATATTCTTCTGCCAAAAAGAAAGAATTAATCGTAATATTCTAAAGTTTGTCAACGTGCCTAGGACAAAATGAGTGTTTTTAGAATTAAATTTTGGACATTGGAGTGTCAACGTGCATAAGTAGAACTTTTATCAGTAGATTTCTATTCAAATAGCATGGTATAAGTAGAATAGCTATCGGTAAGACAATTTTAAAGGTAAATCTCGAAGAAACTAGATAAAAAATGGATTAATCAATAAATATCGAGCACATACCCTTTGCTGGTTTGGAGCATAGTAATAGAAAATCCCTATGTAGATGAGCTGTAATGCAATCCTGATGGGTTGATGGTGAGAACTAAAATGCTATCGGGATGCATAAATGGCAAGCCATATATGAGCCAGAAACTACAATTCAAGATAGTTTCAAGGTAGGGATCCACCTCATATTCTCCCATCAACTTGTTCTTAAGGATTTTGTAAAATGTCGGACTGCAAAACAAAATAGATATAGAAATCTTAGTAATTGTGGTGTTGGTCGAGGAGATATTTGATTTAAACATTAATTGGATTGGAAATTAGAATTAGTTACTGCCTGAGATTCATTGCAAAGAGATCTATTGTGCAAATTAAATAAATCTAACACCAAATTTACGTGACTTGACTGGCATGACTTATCCCACAAGGAGAGTAACACAAGATTGCACTATAAATTAGATGATACAAAATAACATAGATCAAAATCACACTCAAGTGACTCGAATACTCTTAGTGTTTCTCGGCACTAATTACATGCAATAATTCAAACGGTATTTGACCATTGTAATTTCTCACAAACTAATTTCTCAATCTAACAAAGGAATTCACAATTCTTATTACAAGATTTCTAGGCTTCAAACAATACGCCCTCTCAGACCAAAGAAAAACTGTCTGCTAATCAAACTTGAATTCCCATTTAGATTTGCTCTCCTTTATGAGCCCAAACTCGATACATAGTTCTAGCATTACTGTGGTCTTTTCAGTGAAGAGATTGAAAGGGAGTTTCTTTTCAATACGAGTATAATGCAAATGACAGCTGAAGTTGTAACACCGTTCTCCTAGTAAGTTACACATGGTTATTCAAAGAAATGTCACAAAGAAGAACCATTTGGGAATCAACCAGTGCAAAGTCGAATTCTGATCCTCACACAATATACCTTGGTTGAATTTCTTGCGCTAACTCCTTCTATGAGGTGGCACAATGAGCTCCTTAGGATTTAAAATGCGTATTCATTATTGTGTTTCTGATGCTAGTTCATAAAATTTTCAATTGATGATGCAGAGACAAGTCGACTAGAGTAAAATTGCGACAGGGACATATGAGTTAACTAAAGAGCTACTGAACATTAACTATTACGGTACCAAAAGGATGGTTGACTCATTCATTGGCCTCCTTCAACTATCAGACTTACCCACGATTGTCAATGTTTCCTCATTGGCGGGGAAGCTAGAGGTAAAAAGTATATGATTTCAAAGTTATTTCTCAGTACCATAAGAGCATAAATTTACTATCGACTTGAGCTATCACATTTGATGCAAAGCCTCATTTTTGCAAGAGAACGCTAGAAGAGACACATTTACATATAAAATACTAGATAATCCAAATATGCCACACTCACGAATTTTGCACGAATTTCGCATGTTAAAAATAATAAAAAAGGGTGAGTGAACTTTATTATGGTGAGAGATAGAGGCAAAATGATATAATGTTCCCTCTTCAATGAAAAAGCAATTACAAAATAAATAAACTCTCTAAGAAGAAATTTCGTAATGAAATCAATTAATTTCTATTACCTAGGATTCCGACCACAGGGCTTGTTCCAACCATCGCCCTACTTGAGCTATCACATTTGATGCAAAGCCTCATTTTTGCAAGAGAATACTAGAAGAGACGCATTTATATATGAAATACTAGATAATCCAAATACGCCACACTCACGAATTTTGCACAAATTTTGCACGTTAAAAATAATAAAAAAGGGTGAGCGAACTTTATTATGGTGAGAGATAGAGGCAAAAGGATAGGATGTTCCTTGTTCAATGAAAAAGGCAATTACAAACTAAATAAACTCTCCAATAAAGAAATTTCGTAATGAAATCAATTAATTTATATTACCTAGGATTCCGACCACGGTTCTTGCTCCAACCATCGCCATTAGAACAAGCTCTACTTGAGCTTTCACATTTGATGCAAAGCCTCATTTTTGCAAGAGAATGCTAGAAGCGGCACATTTACATATAAAATACTAGATAATCCAAATACGCCACACTCACGTTAAAAATAATAAAAAAGGGTGAGTGAACTTTACCATGGTGGGAGATAGAGGCAAAAGGATAGGATGTTCAAGAAAGGACACTAAGTGTTTCTCAGGGCAACCCATACTATTCCAAGAAAACGCTTGTGTACAATTAGAGGTCTCATTGCCTTATAAGGCAGTCCAAAACTCCTTCCCTAGGCAATGTGGGACAAAAGACATGCCCCTCTCCATGCGCATGTTCAAGGATCGAGGCGCAGATGCACCGCCATCCCTCCTCTCCACACACCGCCGCTTGGGCTGTCACAAGCCTAATTTGGGTTCCCGCGGTGAGTTAAGAACGAATCTCTCTCTCTCTCTCTCTCTCTCTCTCTCTCTCTCTCTCTCTCTCTCTCTCTCTCTCTCTTATTATGGCAAAAAGGGATATGCCTATGGAATATTAACAAAAGAAGATTTGCAATGTGGGAAAGATGTAAGTGATCCTTGAGAATGAATGGAATTGGAAAAGATGGCCAACCTTGCACAGGACCTGAAGGCTCTCTAAAAAGACCGAAATAAATTTATATCTAGAGTTGGACTTCCGAAAGAGGTCATTACTTTAAGGAAATGAAACTTTTATAAGCAAACAAGCTTTGTGGCCTTGTCTGCAACATGCTCTTGAATGTTGGTAGTCCGCGTTTACTCTTTACTCCTAAGGGACGGAGCTCAACAATAGATGTGGCTCTTTCTACGTTAAAATACTAGATAATCTAAATACGCCACACTCACGAATTTTGCACGAATTTTGCACGTTAAAAATAATAAAAAAAAGGGTGAGCAAACTTTACCATGGTGAGAGATAGAGGCAAAAGGATTGAATATTCCCTATTCATTGAAAAAGCAATTACAAAGTAAATAAACTCTTCAACAAAGAAATTTCGTAATAAAATCAATTAATTTCTATTACCTAGGATTCCGATCACAGTTCTTGCTCCAACCACACCATTAGAACAAGCTCTACTTGAGCTATCACATTTGATGCAAAGCCTCATTTTTGCAAGAGAATGCTAGAAGATATGCATTTACATATAAAATACTAGATAATCCAAATACGCCACACTCACGAATTTTACACGAATTTTGCACGTTAAAAATAATAAAAAATGGTGAGCGAACTTTACCATGGTGGGAGATAGAGGCAAATGCCATCGCCATTAGAATAAGCTCTACTTGAGCTTTCACATTTGATGCAAAGCCTCATTTTTGCAAGAGAATGCTAGAAGGGACGCATTTACATATGAAATACTAGATAATCCAAATACGCCACACTCACGAATTTTGCACGAATTTTGCACGTTAAAAATAATAAAAAAGGGTGAGCAAACTTTACCATGGTGAGAGATAGAGGCAAAATGATAGGATGTTCCCTGTTTAATGAAAAAGCAATTACAAAGTAAATAAACTCTCCAAGAAAGAAATTTCATAATGAAATCAATTAATTTTTATTACCTAGGATTCCGACCACAATTCTTGCTCCAACCATCGCTATTAGAACAAGCTCTGTGTAATTCTGAAAAAAAATGAGTTATGGCTATTATGAAGATCTCTTTTGACTCTAACCGACACACATATTGTCCGCTTTGGATACTAAGTGTTTCTCAGGGCAGCCCATACTATTCCAAGAAAACGCGTGTGTACTATTAGAGGTCTCATTGCCTTATAAGGCAACCCAGAACTCCCTCTCTAGGTAATGTGGGAGAAGAGACATGTGCCCCTCCCTGTGCACGTCCGAGGACCGAGGTGCAGACGCACCGCCATCTCTCCTCCCCACGCATCACCGCTTGGGCTGTCACAAGCCTAATTTGGGTTCCCACGGTGAGTTAAGAATGAATCTTTTTTTTTCTTTTTTTCTTTTTTTACGGCAAAAAGGCATATGCCTATGGAATATTAAGAAAATAAGATTTGCAATGAGGGAAAGATGCAAGTGATCCTTAAGAACGAAAGGAATTGGAGAAGATGGCCAACCTTGCACAGGGACCTGAAGGCTCTCTCAAAGATTGAAATAAATTTATATCTAGAGTTGACTTCCGAAAGAGATCGTCACTTTAAGGAAGTGAAATTTTTATAGGCAGACAAGTTTTGTGGCCCTGTCTGCAACATGCTCCCGGATGTTTGTAGTCCGCGTTTACTCGCACTCCTAAGGGATGGAGCTCAACAATAGATGTGGCTCTTTCTACGTTAAAATACTAGATAATCAAAATACGCCACACTCACGAATTTTGCACGAATTTTGCACGTTAAAAATAATAAAAAAGGGGTGAGCAAACTTTACCATGGTGAGAGATAGAGGCAAAATGATAGAATATTCCCTGTTCATTGAAAAAGCAATTACAAAGTAAATAAACTCTTCAAAAAAGAAATTTCGTAATGAAATCAATTAATTTCTATTACCTAGGATTCTGATCACGGTTCTTGCTCCAACCACGCCATTAGAACAAGCTCTACCTGAGCTATCACATTTGATGCAAAGCCTCATTTTTGCAAGAGAATGTTAGAAGAGATGCATTTACATATAAAATACTAGATAATCCAAATACGCCACACTCACGAATTTTGCATGAATTTTGCATGTTAAAAATAATAAAAAAGGGTGAGCGAACTTTACCATGGTGAAAGATAGAGGCAAAAAGATAGGATGTTCCATGTTCATTGAAAAAGCAATTACAAAGTAAATAAACTCTCCAAGAAAGAAATTTCGTAATGAAATCAATTAATTTCTATTACCTAGATTCCGACTACAGTTTTTGCTCCAACCATCACCATTAGAACAGAGATAGAGGCAAAATGATAGGATGTTCCCTGTTCAATGAAAAAGCAATTACAAAGTAAATAAACTCTCCAAGAAAGAAATTTCGTAGTGAAATCAATTAATTTCTATTACCTAGGATTCCGACCACGGTTTTTGCTCCAACCATTGCGATTAGAACAAGCTCTATGTAATTCTGAAAAAATGAGTTGTGGCTCTTTATACGTTCTTGCTATTTCAACGTGCTTTGGCAGCTTGGACCGAAAAAGGCCGGCCCTGAGGCCCACTCAAAATTAACCAAAGAGGCCCACGTAAAATTTCTTAAATAAAAAAAAAAAAAAAAAACCCACTCGGCCTCCAATTTTCTCGTCGGCCCATGATGCACTGGCCCACCGACCAGCCCCGAAAACGCAGCCCATTCTCAAATTTCTTTTGGGCTTATTCTATTTTTGATTTATTCCCTCTTCTCCTCAGCCCCACTCTGCCCGAAGCTCTCTCCGCCCGACCCAAAACTTGAACTCATCCACCTTCAACGTTAGCACTAAAAATCAACAAAAGAATGGCGTCACTCAAACATTGAATGAAATTTCGCCGTCGTCTACCATACGCACTTCGCCAGACCACCCAGGCATCACCGTCTATCACTTATGGTTGATTTTATGTCTCGATTTCAGAAACTCTTGTCATCAGTCCTTTAATTAGCAATGAAGGTCATATTTTATGACCAAAAAAATAATAATAATAATAAGGCACAGCGTCATGTGTTGTCTATGCTGGAGGTGCTCAAATGGGACGAGGCGAGCTCAATTTTAGAATGATTCTATGTCAAACAAGCTCGCCTCGTTTTTTTTTTCGCCTCTTTACTTAGTAACATTTCATAAGGTCAAAACACCAGACGAGAGTGTTAACAAGCTTGCACTATAACTGGTTCGGATTTGTAATTTTCAAAATAAATTCTTAAAATAATTTGTGGATGGGCCAAAAACTTTCCACCCATTTAGGAGAGTCCACGTTACCACCAATTAATCTATTTATCCTTTTTCTCTTGGTTTTTTTATTCATAATCTCGTTGCACAAAATATCAATTAGCACATGATTTGTTGAAATTACGAATGAGTGTACTATTGACAAACTCGAATTCTCTTTTTCTCGGAAAGAAATCTGAACTCTCTATGTTTCCCTCTCTTGGATTGATTTGCTGGGCTGTCCTTTGTCTTCGGCTAATAGATATCTTGTCTTAAGAAGTTGTGATGAGCATGCGTATCCTTTATTATTCACATACTCTTGGAAAGCTATAACCATTCTAGTTCGTTAATTATTATGATACAGTATAGAATTACCTGGGATTTGTCCTGGTTGCTTCATAAGCGCAGAATTTGACTGATCTATAAAAGCAAAACATTTTTTTATCTTAATTAATCATTTCCAATTCACTGGCTAGCATTTCATTCATTCGCAAATACGTCCATGTCCAGTCGATTATTTGATTGACCAATCCTTTATATCAAAATGGGCGAAGATTCAAATGTTTTGGCGCTTTCTCATTAGAATGTATCAAATTACACTAAGCACAGCCATTCTAGCTATATTGTAACTGTGTAAGTGCAAAATTTAATTCAACTACGCATCATTATGGCGAATGCACCTATTCTAAGATAAAATGTAAAGCGGACAATTAATAGTAAATTTACGAAATTGAGAAAATTTCCGTTCTATAAAGATTTCTTCTGTTCTTCTTATATTTATTCTAAGTGGGGGCAAAACCCATGCGATGCATAGGATTTCTGATTAGGCATTACATTTGGATCAATTACGGACTTTCTTGGAACATTTTACTTAATCAATTAATTAGGTTACAGTTACGTGCATCATCCATTATATTTCTCATTATCTCTTACTTAGGCACAAAAAATCCGATAGCGAAACTGTATGTCCCTCAAAAGTTATATCCCATCTCTTCGAAGAATTTTCTTTATTTCAATGTAAATGCATACCTCACATCCAAATGTGAATAATTAAGATGCACATGGCGCAAAAAGAAAAGAATAGATAAGATGATTCATCGCATAAAGAAAAAAGACTAGTTCGAGATACATTTAGGGCACGTTTGTTTCATCAAAAACTTCAGGTTAAAGGAAAATATTTTTCCATTTTCAAGGAAAGTTGTTGATTTTTCATTTGCTTGGTAATTTAGGAAAAGTGTTTTCCTCTTTGCTAGAAGGGGAAGTCGCTTCACCTTCTAGCAAAGAGGAAATCACTTTCTCCCAATCTAAACTTGTTGTTTTGTGTTCATAAAAGACATTTTTTTGTAGATCGATTAGGTTTCCTATCGTCCAGACACCAAAAAGTTTGAAATCGGTTTTCCGGAGACAGTTTTCCTTCAAATAAACGGATGATTAATTAAAGTTCATATTACAAAAGCCAAGCACTTTTTGAAGGCGTTCCAACTTGTGGCGAGGACTCATTTATATCATGATTGCCATGAACAAAACCCTAACCTAGCATACATATTCAAAACTAAGCACGAGAGGGAAGCCAACGTTCCTTATTTGATCAAGAAACTTGCGATACTCTCTCTCTCTCTCTCTCTCTCTCTCTGATATATACTCTTTCCTCTTCTTCGCCGAGCGATCGTATCTCTCTCCAAGACTTTCCAAAAACACTCAGTCGATACTTCCTCTCTCTCTCTCTCTCTCTCTGATATATACTCTTCCCTCTACTTCCCCGGAGCATCCAAATCTCTCTGTGTCTTTCGACTTTCCAAAAACACTCGCGATACAGTCTCTTCTCTCTCTCTCTCTCTCTCTCTCTCTCTCTCTTCTGGATTTGAATCTTCCCGTTCTTAGTTTTCGTGGGTTCTGCCGTTCGCGGTTGGCTCTGTGCAGAACTCTCCACCACTGAGGAGAAACCGGGCACATTCGAAGCCGTGCCAACTTTTCTGGGGCCGATCAGTTTTCCTCACCTTCTCGATCCCAGTTCACTCGTTCTTGTGCGTAGTAGAGAACGCTCGGGTGGGAGACTCGAGTCCTTCTTGGCTTTTAGTACACGTTTTCTTTCTGTATGCCTTCGTTCTTTCTCTATTGCCCTAAACCTGTACAATTCGCCAACTTCGGTTTTTGGAAAGTCGAGAGAGAGAGAGAGAGAGAGAGAGAGATGGGGATTTTCTTGCGTCGGGGTAATGGTGTGTCTCTTTGTATTTTGTGTGCGTGATGTAGGGGGAGAGCTGATCGAATCAGGAATGTCAGCCTGTAATCTGTCAATGGTTTTTGCCTCTTGTGTTCTTATCTATGAATATAAGAAAAAGGAAAGTTCATATGCTGCTTTTTCTTTATTTGCTGGCGATTTTCTCTCTCCTTGGAAATTCCTTAACCATATAACTTACCAGCTATTTTGTTGCAGATCTAACCACAAAAAAAGAAAGTAGACTTGTAAGAAAAATCAAAGTTTTTGAGACATGGGTCGTGGCAAATTGGCTTTAGAGCTTATCCCCAAAGAGAGAGCACGGAGGGTCACCTATGAGAAGAGGAAGAAGGGGCTCGTGAAGAAAGCCCATGAGTTCACCACCCTGTGCGGTGTCGATGCGTGCATGATTATCTATGGCCCCGAAGGGTCTGCCGCCGCCGCCGAGCCCATGGTCTGGCCTGCGAGTCCCGAGAAGGTCAAGCTCGTCATCGAGCAGTACAGGAGTGAGGGGGTGGACCGCCGTGCCAAGAGGACGGTCGGGCTGCCCGAGTTCTTTGTGAACCGGAAGAGGAAGGTTGATGCTGAGCTCGCCAAGGCCCGGCTAGCGAACTGGAAGGTTAAGTACCCGGTTGCGGAGGCGCCAATCGAGGGCCTCTCCGAGGAGGACCTGAGGAGGCTGTTGGGCTCTCTCGGCCACAAGCTCGAGGCAGCCAAGGCGAGGCTGGCCGTGATGAAGGAGGAGGCGATGAGAAGATCATCGGGCTATGTGTCTGATCACCACATGCATGCAGATGATCTTGTGTATCATCATCACATGAATGGCTTGTTTCAGAACCAGATTGCGCCAATGCCAATGAAGCAGCAGCCGCCACCACTTGATGTCAACCCATTACATCTCGACTTGCCATATCACATGATGCAGCAGCAGCAACCCCTGTTTGATCCAGAAGCCAATTCTTCAATCTCGACGCCAAGCGAGTGGTGGGGACAGAGGATCCAATACCCGAACCACTGCCTTTGTGGCAATGTCCCTCCTCAGCAGAGTTTCCAGTTCACCAACCTAAACCTGGAGGGGATGATGCTCCCCGAAACGTCGGCATACAGCCCCGTTCTGGGCAACGTGTTGGGGAGTACTCCGAGCTTCGGGGCGTGCCACAATGTACCGATGGTCCAGCCGGCCCCGCCCCCAGCGCCGCTTTCAGTGATGCAGTGCAATCCGATCCCGACCCAGATGATGCAGACTTCTTCACAGGGCAATCATCAGTTTCACGATTATCACGTGGTTCCGAACAAGACTTTCAGAGAGTCTTAGTTAGTTCTTTAAGCATTATCTCAGCCTGGTTGGTCGGATTTTAACATATTGATATGTCAATGCTTTTTATTGCAGTAAGGTTGTCAGCTGTCTTTTTTTTTTTTTTTAGGTCTGAATAACTTAGTAATGACCAGTGAGATTGATGCATTATTATCTTAATAGTTTCTTCAAATTTGTTTCTCTGCTCCTTAGATTGATCAGACGGGTAAGTGAGTAATCTTGTAATTTTGTTTTTCTGGAAATCAAGAAGATGGAGAAAAAAACAAAAAAATCAAATTTGCTTCGTTGCCGTTTAACTACAAGAATCTACAAGTATTTGAGGAAGACGTCTTTGCTGAAAAAATATCAGATCTCGCTTGATCGCATGGGTATAGTAAGTTGAGGTTCTGCAAAGAACTGGCCAACTTAATGAATCTATCAGCATATGCAAAAGCGTTCGATACCGCAGAATCAATGGATACCCCTGGAACCAAGAGCTCAAGACAAAACTTGGGACCATCATAGTAATCCAAGACTGGTTTAAACGGATCTTCCTCCAATGCTCTACAGAATTTCCTGACGCGAATCCTCACCTGTTGAACTCGGCAGCAAGAAAAAAAGAGAACAAGATGCTGCAGCAAAGACAACTATCTTCCTAATTGGAATCCTCACCTGTTGAACTATCTTCCTGCACAGTGGGGCTGATAATAGAACCTGCGAAGCTAGACGCTTGTTGCATAGAAGGGAACGAGCAGTTAAACAATTTAATGGCGAGGATGGTCAGTGTTACCAACCTTTACGCCGCTAAAGACGGCAATTTTGGAGAAAGAAAGCTTCCCCGTTAATGTCAGACACAATATGAATTTCCACAGAACTAGCAAGCGTCCCATGTATAATGGCAAAATGAAAGACCCAGGAACTGCAAAACCAGTGACATTCACGTCCAACAGTAATGTCTATCTTCCAGTATTTTAGCTGCAAAGGAGCAGGATGATTAAACAGTCAAGAGCATTCAGGAACCAAATCTTCGGCAATGCCAATAAATTTTCACGGAAGGCCATCCCACGAACCTCGATAGTGCCATGCAACTGATGAGTAGCATAATGAAAGAGAGATAGAGGTAAGCCTGGCGAGATTGCCAGGACAGAATCTCTGCATCTTGACGGCAAACCTGCAACACGAAAGCATAAACCGCCATTAAACTTCTTTTCTCGTGTTAGTAAAAAATCCATTGGCGTGGATGATAATCTAGTTCAAACCTCATGTAAATACTTAAAATGCCCTACAAGAAACTGCAACTTTCAGACGCCTTATCAAGTTAGCTATGGTGCAGCCCAGCTTTCATTCCTTTCTGAGGGTAATCCAACCGTTCACTGGTAACTAGGCTATCTGTTAGGAAACCACTGGAGTTGCTAAGAAAAAACCAACTCCATTTGCGTTTTGCACATTACTAAAGGTCTTCTTCATCGGTCGATCACATAAAATGCAACATGCAATGAAAACGGCAGATGGAGCAATTCTTTCGAGAGTAGTCGGGCCCTAGGTGATTGAACGTAAGCATAGCAGCAGTCAAACTAATGGCAAATACATGCATGTGGTAATTCATGTCCATAAAGTTTTGGTTTATCTGATTTAATCGACTTGTTTATGTACGAAATCACGTATAAACTAAAGTATTCTCTGTACCATTCGTGACGGGCCATCGTTCCCTAAGTAAAGCGATGATAGCAGGCACCCGAAATGCGCCACCGATGATACATCAATTCGGAACTCGCGGCATTGAACAGAACCCGATGTTCTTCTCCAGCGTTGCAGAGTGTTTTTAGCTACGATCTTCTCGGATGCACGCTTTTTCTGGTCGAGTCTTTCAGGTGGACTTCAAAATCTGCAGCCCAAACCCATGTCGCATTTCGATAGGCTAGTGGGCTCCAAGACGAGCTCGGTCAGGAGTTTAGACGGTCGGTCCAATAAGCGGTAGAAAGAATCTTTAAAAGGAAGAGAAAAAAATTATTGGATTACACAAGTCAACGCATTGGGATTCAATTGCTTAAAACACCATCGTCAAAACTGCGATAAAACTAAAATAAAGAAAATCGAAAACTGAGGGTCAAACGAGATAACCCCGGAAAGTCCACAGCATCGGATCCGTCGGCATTAATCGTTCGTATCGTCGCCCGTCAATCAATCTCTCCGAGGCTAATTATGAAGTAACAGCGATCCCCCGTCCACGGTCAAAAGCAAGGAAAGATTTTCCAGAAGTCAGAGCTATAATTTAGGGGTTTGAATGTGAACACAATCCAGTCTTTTTCACCTTTTCCTCTAAAATCGTAGGAACGGGGAGGAAAAAGATGGTGATTTCGAAATTCAACCAATCATAAACATGTGAGAGTATTTGCACATCTTTGAAAATAATGGTTGTGCTCATGTGGGCCAATTCTAGGGTCCGATGGAGACTCGAGCACGGCCAACTTGCCATGCTCAATCTCATGGCTGATGTTGACCGAACTGTAAATAGACTATTGACATTGAATCACCTTAATCTAAGGGTAACAATTGGCACGAGGATGTTTTTGGAGGAGCGTAGAACAGGGCATGCTTCATTGCATCGAATCCTCATGTCCAGAAGGTCTTTTGCTTTCTTGTAAAAGTCGATTTGATTAAATAGCAAATATCAATTTGCAATTACATTACCGCCAAAAAAAAAAATCATCTCTTTCAAAAAAATCATCACCAGCTCTCCCCACTAGCCCCCACCCACAGAGTTGATGTTTTTCAGTCTCCATTCGTTTCAATGAAAATAAATAATTTCAAAAACATTTTCCTAATGACGATAACTTGAAATAATTAGTTAATGAATAACATTTTCATTATTAACAATAATTTATATTTAAACATTTTCACGGATGTTGAAAATATTTTTCCTGCACTCATTTTTCATAAGCAATAAAACCAACCATTTTTTGAAGAAATATTTTTCAAACTATTCATTTTTTTTTGTGAAACAAACACTCTTAAGATCTGTTTTGTTTAAGAAGAAACTATTTTTCGGAAATTTCTAGAACTTAGACGACGAAAACTAATCAATCTACGGAAATGTTTTCAAACAAAGGATCAAAAATAACAAGCATAGACTAGACAAAACGACTTTCCCTTTTGCTTATAAGGAAATTCATTTATCTAAACCACTAAACAAATAAAAATTAAACATTTTTCTCAAAAATAATTCTCGAAAATAATTTCCATAGATAGAAAATACTTTCCTTTTTTTTTGGGTCGGTTGAAAATACTTTCCTTCATCATAAAGTCTTGAGTGAAACAAACCGCCTTTTAGTTTATCTATTTCTTACTTTCATATATTGGCGGAAATTCAAGAAGTGTCGAAAACCAAAAGAAAAGAAAAAAAGAAAAACCTTCCCGCCAAAAGATTTAAGAGAGCCATCAAACCCACACCACAGACACGACCGGAGAGAGAGAGAAAGGGACACCTGAGTTGGAAACCGCGTTAAGTCGAAAAGTTCCGAGGCAAAGTAAGGCCCAACACGGGACAAAAACCGCCAAAAGATTTTTGATCGGCGTTCGACCACGACATATTTTCCAATTTTATTATTATTATTTTAATTTCTATTTATTTATGTTAGGGGTGTTTGAGATGGGAAAAGCGTTATTGGCGGAATCTTCCGTCATAGGATTCCTCAAACGAGAGCCGTCCCCGTTCCCATGCATTGGATTCTCCCCCACCTCACGAACCCCAACGCATTAAAATCTCATCATTATCACCATCATCATCATCATCTCCTCCTCCTCCTCCTCCTCCTCCGTTAGCCCCCTCCCCCTACCCAGTCCCGACTCCTGTCCTTTCGTTCTTTGTCCCCCTCCATGATTGACATTTTTTCACTGGAGACTGCCCGTAATTAACCCCTAGTTTGAGCGCATTAGCCAAACCATTTCGGGCGCGTAAGCGCTTACGACAGGCTCCGTTTGCCTCGCAGGGAAATGAACGATCCTGAGGACGTTTCCCCGAGAACCACCGCTCGAAATGGTTAGTCGACGAAACGTACTTTCATCATCGACGGCTGTTTATGTTTAATTCATTTTTTAAGCGATTTGAATCAAAGGTGAGTGATTTCAAATTTCATTTAAAACCTATTCATCGGAATAAGTTTCTTAATTTTTAAAATTTTAAACCTATCCCATATATTATGGACTTAGAACTTACTTACTATGGGTTCCGGAATCTGTTTCAAGATCTACCAAACTTTCATCAATATTCTTAATTGATAATTGTAATGAATCATCATCTCTAATTGTCACAATTTGCCATAATTCATTAATCATTGAATGCCATGTAATGTCTTAGGATCACGCAAGGACATAGAACAGAAAAAATACAAAAACTTAGTTTAAGTTCCAAGTTCCACAAAGAATCCGGAACTTCCCTATCATATCTTAAAATCTAGAACAGGATAAATTTTCACTAATTTGATTCTCAGCTTCCTAATTTTACCTTGGAACCATACCTACCATTAACGTAAGCAATCATTTAAAAAAAAAAACAATTCACTTTTAGGTGAACAAATGAGCGTCTCCAAACATCCGTCAAGTTTGTTAGGAAAATGTTTCAAATGCATGAAAACTGAACTCGTCAGAAAATAGAATTCGAAAGCTTTGATTACACGTATATCAAGGAAATGTTCACTTGTATTCTTTAACGGACCATTTCAATACAGTAGCGTGTTGTCCAGATTTTATATCTAGATATTTAACTTAAGCCCTTTAAAATATGCATTTTTTTTCTCTTTGCGTCCTAGATAATAACATTGTCTTAAAGAACCATTGATGAATATTTAAGTGATGGTTTTTAGGAAAACATCTTATGAATCGTTCATTTCTTCCATGAAACAAACACCTGCCTTCAAACGTTTGTTGAGTTCGTAAGGAAAATGTTTTTACTGCATGAACACCGAGTTCGCTGGAAAAGAGAATTTGCAAGCTTTGATTATGCGTATTTCCAATGAACATGTTCAGCTCGTGTTCTTTATAAACCGTTTTGATACGGCAGGGCGTGTCAGAATTCTATATTTAGATGTTTAATTTAAGCCCTTTACAATATGCGTTTTTTTTGGGGGTCCCCAATAAGGACATTGTCTTAGGGGACCATTCATAAATATTTAAGCGATGATTTTTGGGAAGATATCTTTTGAATCATTCATTTTTTTTATGAAACAAATGCCCGCCTTCAAACGTTTGTTGAGTCCATTAGCAAAATGTTTCAATTCCTTGAACATCGAGCTCGCCAAAAAAGAGAATTCGGAAGTTTTGATCACGCATAGTTCCAAGAAACGTGTTCGCTCGTGTTCTTTAACAAACCGTTTCGATACGGCAGGGTGCTGCCGGGATTCTATATCTAAATATTTAATTTAAGCCCTTTAGAATATGCCTTTTGTTTTTTTTTTTTTTTTTTTTTTGGGGTCCTGGATAAGAACATTGTCTTAAGGGAGGGACCACTGATGAATAATTAAGCGAGATTCCCTCAATTATTTCCTTATATTCGGGGAATTTTTTATGAGATCAAAGTCAATAATGCTAGCGGGATTAACCAATAATATGCCTTCGGATTAGCTTTGGACGCACCTACTAGTGATGAACGTACGAACGTGGGGGAAATCCAAGGTGGCGAGATGGAGATATATTTGCAAAACTATGGGAGCGAGAGACCATAGTGAGATGCCCACGTGAAGACAGAGTTCATTCGATTTATTTACAATAAGGTCTCTATAATCTAAGTGGTGTTTGCAATTATTGGAACGATTAGATTGGTCCAATAAGAATAAGATATCACTAGAAAAAACAAAACCATGCGCCTTTTTAACATTCACCGTTGGCGATAAAGAACATTTTGTTTATATTTACAGCTGGATGAGCAATGCGAGAAGGATGGAAATAGTTTTAATGTAGTCTAACTTATCCACACCTCACCCTTCCAATACAAATTAAATAAGTGCATTGGAAGTCCTAAAATTTATCATGAAAATGCAATTAAATCCTAAAATTGTTAAAAAGTGCAACTAAGTCCTAAAACTTGTCACAAAGTACAATTAAGTCCTAAAACTTAAAAAAAATGCAATCAAGTCCTAAAACTTATCAAAGCGGTTCAATCTAAGTCCTTTCATTGATTGTATTTTTTAAAAGTTTTAGGACTCAGTTGCACTTTCAAGACAAGTTTTAGGACTTTATTGAACATTTTGAAAGTTTTAGGACTTAATTGAACTTTCGTAACAAGTTTTAGGACTTAATTATACTTTTTAAAAGTTTTATTACTCAATTACATTTCTATGATAAGTTTTAGGATTTATAATATACTTATCCCAATACAAAATTACCACGCACAAAGCCGATGCCGGGGAATGCATGAATAACTCGCGATATAAGATAGGGAGGGAGGTGGCAGTTGTGGCCTCCGAACTACCACGAGTGAGTGATAGCGATAATGGGGCACGTGACTTGGCGTCGGCATGGTCACGCCCCATCATGAGTGCAAGGACCGGATTGCATAAATCAAACAGTTAAAGAGGAATTCAATTTAAAGAAAGAATTCATTTGATTTACTTTACAATAAGGTCTCTATAATCTAAGTGGTGTTTACAATTATTGGAACTATTAGATTGGTCCAATGAGAATAAAACATCACAAGACTAAACAAAATCATGCATTTCTTTTACATCTGCCGTTGGCGGCAAACAACATCTCGTTCATTTTTACAGCTGGATGAGCATCACGCGAAGCATGGAAATAGTTTTGACATAGTTGAACTTATCCACGCTTCACCCTTCCAATACAAAATTGCCATGCACGAAGCCAATGTGGAGGAATGCAAAAATAACTTGCAGCACCAGGGCCCCGAGACTTGGTGTCGGCATTGTCACTTGCCATCATGAGTGTAAGGACCGGATTCCACAAACCGAATAGTTAAGAAAAATTAAATTTCAAAGCAAGAGACAAAAAAAAAAAAAAAACAACAACAACAACAACAACAAGAACCCAAATGCACAGGCTGCATAAGTCATTAAAATAACCGAGACTCATAGAGCGAGAAGCTCCACTCATTAGATCCCCTAACCAAAAATCTACCTCATGCATGGAATGATAAGCCAATCAAAACTATGGTATTCTCGAAATTCAAGTGACAAAGCCATGGATATTATAGTAACAATCACTTCATTACGAAGCTACCGGTCTATCTCAAACCTCATCACTAATCTCTTGGATGACATTCACTTGGGGTTTTCCTCATCAACAAAGGCAAAAGGGCATAAAGCAGTCTCCATTGCACCAGCAGGGTCAACATGAATATTACTCTATTCATATCTCAATTTGAACATCTCCCTCTCTCGCAAAGACAAAGCGAGACAAAGCGAGCCCCCCTAAGAAAATCAAACATGCAAAGAGCTTTTACCAACACATACTTTCACGAAAGGTTCTCCCTAATCCCCATAAAGCTCAGCCCCGTGCTGCAAAGACAACCTTATTCTCCACTTTACAAATTTGGCAGAGAGACTTGAACGTCTTTGGTACGTGACGGGCACGCCTTAGACCTTATCCACAATTGCAACCATAATCACATGGATTTTGTCGTGCAAATATTGTCTCAAAAAATCATCACTTGACGCATTTGCGATACATCAGACTAATTTATAATAGAGTAGAAATAATGAAAAAATCTAAATTGGTACATTTATGATAAATTTATCCAAAACTAAATTTTAATCATTAAAAACTTCAAACTGATACATTTATGATAAATTTGACTTTCGTTAATTTTCATTAAATTGGATATAATCATGACATCGACAAAAAAAAAAAGTACTCCTAACAAACAGAGAATAAAACCCAAAATGTTATCAAATTTAGTAATTTGATAATAAAATTTAACGAAAACGAATGAATAATAAATTTATAATAAATATATTAGAGTTTGAGACAAATTTGTGATAAGTGTATTAATTTGAAGTTTTCAATAGTATTAACCCTTTAAAATATTATTTCACAGGAAAATATCTATTACCAAGTCAAAAATAAGAAAGGAGAGAGAGAGAGAGAGAGAGAGAGAGAGAGAGAGAGAGAGAATGCTGTCCGAACCCCACATAGGATTCTGTCACGCCGAGGCCAGAGAGAGAACTCCTGTCTGGCCGATGCCATTGCAATCAGAAGCGCATTACGAGGGGGCACTTTGGCTCGACGCAGCACAGCACTGGAGGGTTTTCTAGCCAAAGGTGGGACATAGAAAAGACCAAAAGTCCCTCCCAACTCGGTACTTTAAGCTTAAGGTTCTTTCGAGTGTCGTCTCTCTCTCGCTCTCTCTCTCTCTCTCTCTCCCTCCCCCACCCCCTGCAAAACGTCCGTGCATCATCTCAGCCACGAAAAAGATCGCCCATTTGTCTCCTTGATCGAACCCGTACTGGACAAGCAACTCGTGTTGGAAAAACTCGCAGCCGGTGGACCAGCGTATCGGCGCAGTAGTGGACAGCAGAGGAGTCAAGATTGCTGGCTCGAATACGTAACGTAAACAGCCAAGCCGAGTAATGAATACCCTCGACTCGATCTGGATCGAGTTCGTGTAATTTTGGATGGATGCGTTTGTGGGGGTTGTCGAGTTACCCTTTTTACGAAGGGCGGAGGAATGCACAGTTGCAGGCACATAGAACACGAATGGGGAAGATGCGCAGCAGCAGCGTCTTTAATAACTTCTATTATAATCGAGCACAGGGTCGGAATCTCTTCTTTGAGTGTCCCCTCGCTAAGTTGAATTCAAGGATGGCTCACCTTACGAGATGCCCCAATAATTTCCTCATAAATGATGAGTATGGAGAGGTGAGCAGAGCAGACCAGAGCGCGGGCACCAGGCAGGACCGAAAGATGAGGAAATTAATTGCAAAGCTTTAAAGGGCAAAAGCAAGAGAAACCTTCGAGAAAAAAAAAAAAAAGCAAGAGAAACCTGAGTCGTGCCGTGAACAATAAAAAAACCCCAAAGCGCAACATGCCAAAATAATAATCCAAAATCCAAAATTTGGCCCTAATAAAAAAATAAAGTGATAACGCAGAAGAAAATCTGTCATGTGCTGCTTGATCGATGAAGACGAAATGGGCAGATGAGACGATAAGATACGCTTATGTCACTCAGGTACCCTCGTCAAAAAGAAAAACAAAGAAATGTTCTGCGTAACAGGTGAACCTCACCATCTCCGTATTGAGCAGTGAGATTCAGAGTGCAAGATTGGTAAAAGAAAACATGAATACATCCTTAGAATGAGCCAAAAGAAGCAAAAACTAGGCTAGAATGCGAAGAAAACGGAGCACTTCGAGTCATGGACTCAACTACGACATTCATTTCATTGAAATTTCATATTCTTTGTACATCGATCCTAATCCTAATCCTATCCATTAAAAAAAAAAAGACCAAAAAAGAAAAGAAGAAGAAGAAGAGGAGGAGGAGGAGGAGGAGCAAAAACAGAGCAAATCCTATCCTAAACAAGTTGGTCTAAACTATGAACTAAACTCTAGCCTTGTGTCAGCCTTGTGTCACTTGGCTCTCTCCACATGGCGCTTGAACACGGCTTCCAAATCCGGCGGGTTGAAGAACTCCCGCACGCCGCTCAGCATGTGACAGCTCGAGGGAGGCGGCCTCCTCTTCCGCGGCGCGGGCGGGCACGGCAGCTTCTCCGGTATCCTCGCCTCCTTGAAAGTCGGGGTCGTCGAGCGCGCCGCGTCCGCGTCGTCGCCCTCGCCGCCGTCCCTCGACGACCTCGCCGCCCTCGTCGTGCATATCGGCTTCATCGCCTTGACCACGACGCCGGAGACGACCCACTTCTTGATTTCCGATTCCGAGGAGTTGCTGTCCGCCTGCGACTTCTTCGAGACCCCCATTTCGCGCCCGGCAACAAAGAAACAAAACAAAAGAACGAAGCTTCGCGCCCCCCGGAAAGGTGCCAAACCCGGGCTTCTTTTGGCCGGTCCGGCCAACGGAGTCGAAGGACGAGGACGGAAACTGCGGCGGGCGGCGGGCGGCGGAGAACGGAGGCGAAAGGAAGGATCTTTGCTCGGAGGAGACGGGCTGGACGGGGGAAAAGGAGATGGATACTCGGGTCAAAAGAAGGAATTTGAGAAAAGGGGAACTTTTTATACCGAAGCGGACGACGATTTCTTTAGGTTTGAAGAGGAGGAGGAGAGTTGAAAGTCTTGAAAAGGCGGCTGCCCGGGAATTTACGGGCTGCCGAATTTTGGCGCCAAAATTTCCGAGGTAAACCTAGCAACGGCTCTATTTCCCGCTGCTTTTTCGGGTTTTTATTATTTATTTATTTATTTTTATTTTTATTTTCTGGGGATCCTTGGATGAGAATCTTTCTAGCATCAATTTTCGACGGAACTGTAGAACTACCCGCCCCGCCGTGGGTTTTTGCTGTTGCCATTTCTCGTGTTTCCGGAAAGCGACGAATCAGCGCCGTACGATGGGGTGTTGCCCGATGCGATGTCGTTTTCCGGCCGGGGCCATGTGGGCTCGGCCCAGGAAGGGGCTTCGGGCCCAGATTTGTCCCTATACGGCTGCCGAGCGGTCGTAGTCGGGAGACTCCTTGATCCGTGGACGCGCCCGGGTTGGACCCGGTCATCTTCCCGACGTCGGATGATAAGCTGGTACTGATAGGCTGTCTATGATATGGACCCGTTTGGCTTGTCGTGACAAATTGATGATTTATTTAATTTTTTTTTTTTTTCAGTGGGCAAGCTTGAACGAGAGATCCAGATCCTTTTCTCGGGAAGATCAATCGATCTTGCTCGTAAAATTTATATGCTAAGGAGAGATCGGATTTAGAAAAGTTATGATCGAGAGTTTACACTTCCAATGTAATATCTGAAAATACTTTTTGTACATGTATGTTTGTCGTGTGATTTCTTTCTGACCGATGGATATATCTTAATTGACTAGGTGAAAGTATTTTTCGCATCGTGGATTTTAAAATTCCTAAAGTGGGACTTTTTTTATTTACTTGGATTATTTCGTATATTCATATATGAACAATAATGTCACGAATGTCATCTCAAGTATTAGAGCACCAAAATTCAAAAGAAATGTTTATGGGCATTCTGAAGAAATGTGAGTTTAGAAATCAAAGAAATTTCAAGATAAAATTGGTAGCTTTTGAGAGATCCTCCTCATTTTTTAATTCCATTGGTGATTTTATGCGAGTGATTTTTAGATATTTCGTAAGTTGCTTTCCAAATTATGGGAAATTTTGATAAAATTGCACCCCGAGTTGTTATTTGTGAGATGTTCCAATTAATAGTTTGAATTCTATTGATTTTGTTTTACAAAGACTTAGCTTTTTTCTCCTCTAGGCCAAAGAGGACATACTTTGAGTCTTTGATACAGGCGAGGCAGCGCCAGCGCATGAGCATACAGTTAGCCGAAAAGCTTTGGAAGTTTGTCACTAGTCACTCGCGCCCAACTCTGCAAATCGGGCCAACGACGGTCGATAAATAGATACCAATAGGCCATCTATAATAGGGACTAGTTTGGGCGAATGATGTTGGACCCATTATGATTTTTAAAGGGGCAGACTTGAACGATAGATTCCTTTTATAAGAAGAACAATCAATACAATGGATTTTGAAGAATCAATGATAGAAAATTACATATATCCAATACAATATTGAAATACGCGTATGTATCTCCATTGTCTGTTTAGAAAATAAATTGGTTTATCTGCATTGTTCAAATAGAAAATAAATTGTTATGTTTTTTACTGATGGATATCTCCTAATTGACTAAGTAAATATTTTCATGGGTGAAATTTGAAATTTGCAAAGGCAAGATTCTTTATTACATTATTTTTTTTATTTTCTTTTTCCAGATATCAAGATAAGAAGGTTTGAAACATCGCTACTAGTGTAATATCAAAGCCCTAAAACTCAAATAATATGTTTTTGAAAATTTTAAAAATACGCGAGCTTTGGAGTGACATAATTTTTCATAAATGGCCGATAATTTTTAAGAGGTAATAGTAATTTTTTAATTCTTTTAGTAATTTTTAAGACATGGGGTGATAAAGAAGATTTTGAAAAAGAGATTGACCTAAAATAAATGAATAAAAAAAAAAAAAATCCCCACCTATGCTCTATGGCACTTTTACCTTGGATTTTTTATAACTTAAAAATTTCCAAATTGTATAAATCATGACACATTTATTACAAACTTCAGGGACACAGAAAACTCTAGATTTGTATTTATGTGATAGATTTACTTTTCATTAAGGTTTTGTTTGATAACTTTCAACAAAAAAGATGTTGTTTTCATTTTATTTGAGTAACATGGGCTCTAGTTTGCATTTTAGAGTCCACGTAGTAAGATTTTTAACGTCAAAAGAGGATGTAAATTTGGTATTTTTGGCATCATAAAAAAATGTAAATGCGCCATGTCGAGCATAATTTAAGATTTCCGTCATCTTTTTAACCCTAACCAAAAAGACATTTTTCATTTCAATCCGACTTCACGCTGGCGCGCCGCGCGACCGCACCGCCAGCCGAAATGATTTTCGAAGTTTCCCGCCAGTCGCTGGCGCCCAACTCCGAACGATCTCTTCAACGTCGCCAGCGCCAAAAAAAAAAAAAAAAAAAAAACATAGACTTAGAAGAACTACTCAGCAAGAGGAGGGGGGCAAAGAAGCAGAAGCGATCGCTCAATCCCGACCGGCCGCCGCTCTCTTCCGTCTTCCCCGCCGTCCTCCGCCGTCCTCCGCCGTTCGCCGAGATGGAGATCCAGAGCTCGTCCGGATCCTTCTTCCGGAGCGTCCGATCCAGAGAGCTCACCGGTTTCAAAGGTACCTGTTTGCTTGCGCGTGCGCGTGCGTGTGCGTTTGCGTGTGTTTCGAAATCGTTGCGGCGGATGGCTTATGTCGAGCTGTGGATTCTCCCCCGCAGTTCGGAAGCGGCCGTACGTTGCCGACTCCACGGCCGTGATGAGCGAGGTCGGAGCGGTCGCGGTCGAGCACCACGGCGACGAGACGCCCCCCTTGGCCCTGTCCTTCTGCCAGGTTCGCGTTTTTTTGAGGAATTTTTTCTCGCTCGCTCGATCGATCGATCTCGTGGATTTCAGCTGCCGGTTCAGTAGGATTGATCCTTTTTCTTCGCATCTTTTTTTTTTTTTTTGGTGTTCAGACGAGTAGGTATTCGTACATTCTGGCCGTATCCGATGAGGATGGATACGTGAGCTTGTTCGACACTCGCCCGAAGTCTTCGCCCTCGACGTCTTGCCGAGAAAATGCAGGTGAGGCATTCGATGGCCATTGTTCTGCCTCTCGTTACGTTTCTTAGGGTTGTTTTCACCTGGAAAGTTCACTCTTTTGTGGATCGCTCCTCTTGTAGATAAAGCTAGGATCGGCGATTGGGTTGCTCATCAGAATGCCATATTCGATATATGCTGGATCAAGGTGCTTCCCCTGGCTTTCTTTCTCCTGTTGCTTTTACCTGTATCGGAGTTATGATCTGTTTAAGTTTAATCTCTGTGCAAATTACTAGCTTTTTTTTTCCGTTTAATGCCCTGCCTGCTCTGCTCTGCTCAAATCTGAAGCTTCGATAGTTGAGGAAAGCAATTTCGCGCTAGGCATAATTAATGCTGTATGTCATAGCACCGATACCATTTGTCACGCAATGTGTGCTTTTCTATTACTGCTGGGCTTGAAAACTGGAGCGTAAGAGAAGCTTCCGGTGGTTAGGCCGTTAGTAGTCGAAGGAACGACCTCATTTTATGGGATGGCCTGAAATAGGAAGTAACTTCTCTTGATTTGTGTAACTGTAGCAATACCGTAAAAAAAATAGACTTGGTTTCTACTGCTAATATCCTCATTGTCACTTTCTCTTGATCAGTGCTGATAATTTTTTCTTTCCCTTTTTCATGCAGGAAGATACCAAAATACTAACAGCTTCAGGGGATCAAACTGTAAGTTTGAGATTTTCCCAGAAGTCATTTTGATAATTTGATACGATTAGTTCTGAACTGACTCCCACTAGATGCAAAAGAACTGTACTTAAACGGAAATGTCAGATCTCAGGGCCTCATTAATTGCTTATCAGATGGACTTTCCCAAAATTGGTCTGAAATCAGATTGTTGATAGTGCTTGGATGTGTCTTGTGCGTATTCAGCATGGGAGCGCAGCTTTTGAAGACACTGCATTCTGAATGACTTCCTCTCATGGTTAAAAAATTGGCTGTTTTGTTAATCATCCCAAACTTATCATTGCATTCCGTTCGTATAATTTTGTCCCCCCTACATCCAACTCCACTCTTTCCCTATGGAAAAGCCAATTCTATAACACTGGTTCTTCAAATGCCAATGAAGCGAGAGAGATGGCCAATGGTCATGACAAGGTTGATCCTGTCCTCCTTCAGTATGCATGGTGAAATGAACTCCTGGCTTCTGTGCTTTCCCTATCCTTATTTGGCTCAAGTCCATAGCCCTACTACAGAAGTTCTATCTTATGCATGTGTGCTTAGAAATTGTTGTGATGAGCAATATGGGATTAAGATTGATTGTGACATTTTTGAATTTTTGCCTCTCTGTTATTCTTATGGGATTAAGATTGATTGTGACATTTTTAGATTGTTGCCTCTCTGTTATTCTTACTCCTACTTAGTGAAATAGGTACACAACCTATGTTATTCATCCTCAAGCCAACGTTCATACCAAATTGTTAATAAGTTGTGCAAATTCTGTCCCTGATCAGAATCAGCACATTTTCATGCTCACCTTTTTTTCACCAAATGGACCCAAGTACTGGGAGTTAGATAAAGAGACAATCCTTAAAGATGAAAATGTACTTCTTAGTAGAGAGTTAAGCATCGACAAGACTATTGATTCTTATTGACAGAGTCACAAATTGTTAGTCTGTTGGCTCAATATTACAGTCTGTTCAATTCAACTCATTATTGATCTAGAAGATATACTCAAGCACCTCCCTTTGGTATGTGCAGATAAGACTGTGGGATGTTGAGAAGATGAAATCCACTAGCGTGCTGATGGGTCATGCCGGAAGTGTGAAATCTCTATGTTCACATCCAACCAATTCTGGTAGCTTTTCGGATCTCGTTTCCTACTTTGAAATATATGGATCTTTTATCACCATACTAATGCCCTAGACTTATAACAGATCTTGTTGTCTCTGGGTCAAGAGATGGATCCTTTGCCATATGGGACTTGAGGTGCCAGTACAATACTAGAAATAGGCAGGGAGAATTTTGCACTGGGTAAATTCAAATCTTTCTATGACCATACATGACATGTACATGCGACAAATAAACTAATAATCCTCGTTCAGCTAACTGTAGTAATTGCTTTCTTTATCCAGCCCAACTTACATGGTCAAGGGAGCTCA
This sequence comes from Eucalyptus virginea, assembly GCA_014182375.1. NCBI lineage: Eukaryota > Viridiplantae > Streptophyta > Magnoliopsida > Myrtales > Myrtaceae > Eucalyptus > Eucalyptus virginea. The sequence continues at coordinate 29,176,469 of CM024523.1, read as the reverse complement.
TCCATCACCTCGAAACAAGTGGGTCAGGCGTGGCAAGGTATGCTCCTATTCAAGTGCATTATAGTCCAATATAGTGTATGAATTTGTCATGCCACTTGGTGTGTCACAGGCTGCTTCAACGAGTACTACAGCTGTCCTTTATCTGAAAGATGAAGTTTCTGTTGCGACCGCTGGTGCAGTGGACAGGTAAAGGAGAATTGTAGCATGGCTTCAAATGTATCTTCCCCTTAGCAGCTAGAGTCATGACTTGATTTCTTGATTTTTCCTACAGCACTGTCAAATTTTGGGACACGAGAAATCTAAAAGCTCAAATTACGCAGACTTGCCCTGATACCAAGTCAGCTACTGAAAAGGTTAGTCCCTATGAAGCACGCGAGAATAAAATATCATTTCTTTTTTGCTGGACGAGAATAAGAAATCAGGGTGACAAGTCTCTTTGACCACATGGAAAACATAAATATCCTTGACCTAAATATTCTCTAAAGTTTAAATTCTTCAGAATTATCAGAGTTAGCATATGATAGATAATCAATCTCTTCCTACACCAGGTTAGAAGATTACATGGTGTATCTAGCCTATCACAAGATTCAAACGGAGTGTTCCTTTCCGCATCATGCATGGACAATAGGTATCTCTCAGTTTCCATAAGCTCAACTTTTTATCTGCATCAGCATCTATCTGGAGAATTTGATACTAAAAGGTGGAATTGGCCACATACAATGGTATTTTTTTTTTTTTTCTGCCCCATATTGACTAGGTCTCTTCCCTTTTTGCCAACAGAATATACTTGTATAACATACTTCAGCTGGAAAAGGGTCCCGTGACATCTTTTTCAGGCTGCCGAATAGAATCATTTTACGTGAAGGTAAGAACAGGATGTCATGAAATTGCCCTCATTACTGAAGAGATACTTTGGATTACGCAGCTAACTTTGCTTACTCTCTGACAGTCCAAAATCAGTCCAGATGCGTCTCACCTACTCAGTGGCTCAAGTGATGGAACTGGCTACATTTGGCAGGTCCATCTCCAGACAAAAAATTAGAATTCATGTTTCAGTTTATATTAATCTGACAACTGAGTTTCGTTACAGATGAACAAGCCTGATGCAGCCCCCATTACTTTGAACAGTCATGATGGAGAAGTCTCAGCAGTCGCTTGGTATGTGTCTCTTGAGTCACATTCAGTTGGAAATCAAATTCTGTACTTTACTCACAAGTTGTTATTTTCTTTCCTTTGTGAACCTTCCTCGGCAGGGTTCCACACGAAGCAGGAAAGTTGGCAACTTGTTCTGATGATTACACGGTAAGCTAAAACTACGAACAAGCAAAATCCTTGTATAATTTTTTTACAGAAACTTTCGCTGCATGGTATATAATTTGGTTTAAGTGGAGAAAACCAAACCAAGTCATATGCGGATCATTTTTTATTTTCAGGAGAGACCAAATCTCTGTCCATTTGGATTACAAACTGAACCGAACTAAACCGTTTCAATTCCATTTGCTTTTGAAATTTGAACTGCAAAAATGTACTTATAATATAAGTCAGTATATGATTATCCAGTCAATAATGCATTTTCTTGATTTGGTTTACAATAAAGGGAACTTTCATGAATTGAAATAGAAACGATTTTTCCAATTTGAATCAAATGATGGAAACAGTAGTTTACTCACAAGGAACGAATGACAATTTACATTCCTCACTTTTAGAACTTAACTCCTGTCAGGTTCGCGTGTGGAACATAAAAAATAAATGTTGCTCAACCACAAGATCACCAACGGCCATTCGAAAGCGAGTGATGGCAATCCCGACAGGAGAATGTAAAAGGCTATTGATGACTGAAGACACAAAACATGTCACTAAAGATCCTACTCCCTCTTCTTCAGAAGAAGAATCAGAGCAGATAAATTTCAGCAGCTCAATCACGCCGCCAAAGTTCAGCACTCCTGAAGCACTGAAGAAAAAATTTGCTTCAAGTTCACATTATCTAGAGGACTACGAGAAAACACCTGAAGCTACATTGAAGAGCCCCTCTTCTGTGTTGAATCCTCCATCCTCTGTGAAAAGGACTATTCGTGATTACTTTGTATCACCTTCGTGAAAACTGTTGGCCCTGTTTTCTCGATCCAATTTTGGTCCTTTCTTCTGTAAATCATGAAGACTATGTAAAAGAGAATTCATAGCGGTTGTCATGTGATGGTGGAATAGAAAATGTAGATAGCCAATTACATTTATGGTTGATGCAGATTTTTTTCATCCTTTAATGCATCCTTGTCTCCCACTAAGCATAAGAACGCGCTCCATTCGATTCTTATAAGATGCCTGAAGCAACTTTTGGTCATGAATAAAATTTTATGCTTTTATCTGCGCTCTTTCTGGGAAGATTGACGTTTCTGCAATTTTCGTCTGAGGTGACTGAGGCGATTCATCAGGATTTGCCACATTGCCGAAGAGAACAATCATAGATCCGATGACAAGTTAATATCCCTATCAATTCAAACTTCCCACATCCCTAAAAGGACAATATGCTGTCTAAGAACAGCGAGGCGTCATCAAACCTAGCTGTACTTTGTCAGGAAATGACTCCATGAACACCAGGACACAGAACAGCGCCAAAGAGAAAACAACAACCTTGAACCGTCACCTGTAGTCAGAGCAAGCTGCGCCTGAACTCAATCAGGCCAAACAGGCCCAGCCCACTTTCATTGCTTCAATGGGATGGTTCTCTTTTAGGGTATTGACTTTGTATTTTTCTTGAAACTTGAAGACCCAAAGGGTGGGAATGATGATGAGCTCGCGTCTCAATCTCCAGGCTCTACTGGTTAACAGATATGGCGGTCTGCCATGATGTGAAGGAGGCATTCATCTTTCCTCTGCTTTGTTGACTTCCATGACCCAAAGAAAGGAAAGAAAAAAAGACGAGAGAAGATAAAAACATCTGAGTCAGCCGAGCTGATTTCATACTCCCTGACGGGAAGCGTAGATGTCACATTGCAAGATCTCCTTTTTGACAATGTACTAATTGCAGGAGATCCTTTATTCCCTGTTTTAGGATCCCTCCATTCACATAAAGTCAAATGAATATCTGGACTGGAACTGAGAAAACATGGGCAGAAATTATGTCGATTTTCATTTTTCATTTGATGAATTCCAGTAATATCGACAAGATACAAAGCATCAGTATGGCCCGTTGCACCATCTCAGGCAGATACAGTAGCCTAAAGCGCCAGAAAAACATCGATGCTCGATCAACAAGAGTAGGGAAACCCCATGTAAAGATCGTCATTGATTAATCTAAAAATGCAAAGATTTGTAAGTTAAGGGGTGGTTGAATCCTCGGCTTCCTCGTTGAATGCAGAACATCATTAGCGAGTGCCAAGTTCTAATGAATGATATAAAGAGTTCTTTTTTCCCCAGTTGAACTGACAGCACAAGGCCTCTAAGGGACAGGAATGAGAGATCGATGTGGACACAAAGCTCTTTGATCGGATGCCTCTTTAGATAGGCCGGTTTAGTTTAAAGCATAGGCTGAATGATGCTTGAATTCAATCAAGTTTCCTTTAAAAACAGTGTCATTGCGTGTTTGGTACCAATTATCCTGCTTTTAGGAAATAAACAATTGTGGAGTAGTGTATTATTAGGAAAACCTGCATTATGTCAATTTCTTATGGTAATCTAGTGTCTGAAATCATTTCTAAGCTTGTATTATATAACATATTGCGGGACCATCAGATACATCCGTTGGGCTTCTACACGTGTGACACTCGGTAGCAAATGGTAGCTCCGCGGCTTATTGGAACTCTCATTTCATGGAAGAATATTGTATAGATTCGAGCAAAGACAACGTGAACGACGAAATCAATTCTTAGTAAAACTCCCCCTCCCCCTCCTGAACGAAAAAAGCCCAGTATACGCCGTGCCCCTGAATGGAAAAAAAATGAGCATCGTTATTGTTTTTCGAGCACCATCGAACGCTTAAATGGGGTACTTTTGCATGAATTCTACTCATGGCCATATATGACTTTGGGGATTATTTTTGTAAACTAATTTATCCATACCGTATTTACCAAAATAATCCCTAAAGTCATACCAATATTTCGAAAGAACAAAAAGTTTCCCTACCAATATCACTTTAAAAAGAACATTGACATAATGTCCAAATCGTATGCACATTTAAAATGGCATCTTATCTATCGCCAATCAATAATTAAGGGCATACCCAATCATTAGGCCAGGCCTAATTGGACTTAAATTAAGTTATTGCTCCCCTTTATCTCCATAATGCCACTATCTTTGATGGGAGATTGTATTCTCAGGAATAACAAAAGCCGATGCTTCTTTGGCTGAAACGTCACATGAAAGTTCCATCTTAGTTTTGTTCCATAGGTGGTCTTAGATGCCCTGGAAAAATAAACAATGAAGTTTTTTAGATCACTTTGAAGTCTTATGGGGACACTTGTCTCTACTTGGATGGCTAAGAAAAGCAAGTTCATGTTCCTTGGTGGGGAAATGCCTGACCAAGTCCTGGAAAATGCTTTTTAAGTGATGTATCATGAATCATGTGCACCCACAGATCCATTCGGGGGAGAAGGTTCATATGCACCCATCATAAGGGGTATTATAAAGAACTCTAGGACAAATGACATGATCAATCCATCACAAAAACACATGCAAACTTATTGTTAGTCAACAGTACCATTGGAAAGTTATCATTTCTTTCTAAAGACGAGGATGGCCGTCTTAGATACGTAATCAAATACGCAATCCTACACTTATGAATTAATATGTGTTAAATCTATTATACAGATGCCAATTTAGTTTTAAACAATTTAATTTAATTGATTTAGTTCAGAGCCCTTTTGCATTGGTATCAATTGAATCCATTTGACTAATTTAGGCTGACGTGAATAGTAATCGTCCTATGTGGTATGATTGATACTAATGTATATAATTTGTTATGATTTTTGAAAAATTCCCTTTTTTTCTTTTTTCTTTGCTTTTTTTTGTTTTTGTTTTCTTCTTCTTCTTTTTTCCTTTTCGTTTCCATTGGCCTGTCAGCAATCGGCCATAAGTGATGGCTAGCAAGGGAATTTTTAAAAAATTAATAAAAATTCGATTTTCTAAATTATAAAAAATTTCCATGTTAGTGCCAATCATGTCACATAAAACCATTGATGTCCACTTTAGCAATTTCTATTCTAAATTGGCGGATGGACTCGATTGGTGCTAATGTAAAAAGAGTTTAGGACTAAATTGGTTTAATTGAAAAATTTATGACTAAATTTGTATCAATGCGATAGATTTAAGACTTTAATGGTACAATTCTTGATAGATAGGAGAGTCAAAACTCCAGTGTGGGTTGTCCCGCGGGAAATCATTTATACTTAATGGTGTGGTAAACTTGTGTTATACACCAAATTTGCACATAAAATAGCAATATCTTCCTCAAACACTTGAACCAAGCCCATGGGTTTCATTTTCGACCATATGATCCGCTATCAATCTCCTTATAATACAAATATTTAGGGAGTAATGATAGATCGTAGTTAACCTAGAAGACAGGTGCATTAATATGTATATAACTTATTCATTGCTTCTCCCGATCTATTACCCATTATAATGACACACCACCCACGAAATGCATCTCAATCGCCCGTCTATTTCATGTGAAGTTCTGCGATAGTCTCACCAGAGAATTTTTCAAACTTAATCGCTTCAAGAGAACTCCAAGTCCGGCCCTTGCCGACCTCGACAATTCTCAACGCATATAAACTGTGTTCATAACTGGTGTATAATGCAAACATTATACAAGCCGATCACGGTGGACGTCTTTAGGGACCGAATTTTTTTTATAAATTTTTTTGGCCATCGCGTCGGCGACCAAGTCTAAAGCAAAAGTTTATAGGGTAGTTATACGTAAAGGAATACATCACAGAATCATCTTTTTGATCATTTGTATATGTCAGTCATTATTTGGTCATGAGCAAAAGCATCTTCATCTCGATCGATGATTGAAGGGGGATCTCTAAAAGCTTCGAGAAAAGGCCCTACCTGAAACGCACGCCGATCACATCTCTCGTACCTCTTCCACATATATAATTTACTACCCTTTTTCTCCTCCATCTTATTCCGCAAATATAATAACTCTAAAAATAAACATAAAAAAAGCAAAATCAGTATAAATCTTTCAAAAAGCCCTGGCTTTTGAATTCAACAAGATTCTCTCTCTCTCTCTCTCTCTCTCTCTCTCCCTCTCACTAAGCATGGGTATGTTGTACCTTTAAAACTAGGTCTGACCAAGTTTTCTTCTTGGTCGGGCAATTATTTTGGGTACGTGCAAAGTGACACGAAGCAAAGAAACAAAGAACCGAGAGACTCTGTGGAATCTGAAGAGACGACGAGAAGAGTGTGAGAGTACATTAGCGTTTCGGGGCATTCTTGTGGTCGCTGTTCTAAGCCTACTTTGTCTGCACTACGCTCCAACGAACCCTGCTCAGACACCGCACTGTTCAACTAAAATTCAATAGCACACAGCTTGACTGTAGTGAAACACAATCATTCATGCTAACTGATTGAGACCAATTGCAGTTTGCAGAGGCAGATGAGGACAAAATGCTTGCTGATGCTTTTTTTTTCCTTCCTTTTGGCTATATACAATTTTTGGTTTCTTTAGATAAATGGATGGATGATGGGCATCTAGCTATTACCAGCCTAATCATGCTCCTAAATATAGTTAGCGTGTTATAATTGCTTTTTAGTTTATAAGTTGTGTCCAGTTTTACGACATAACCTAACCTCTTGTGTCGAGAATCTTGATGTTATGCCGACTTGACGGCTAGCTTTAAGTGATAACTTCAAAATTCTGCATAAATGCATATGGGGCATCAGAGTCAAACTCATGGTACAGACATCTTTTTGCTAATCAAACTTGGTGGTCGAGGTCCCTTTTAATCCCGAGAGAGGGACACACAAAGTTAGTATGCTCGCCCATTGACCTCCTTTGTCTCACGGATATCTGCTTAAGTCAAGCTGTCTAAAAACTTAAAATGTTCAATTACTAGCACTTAGAATTAACAACTAGTGTTTGTGGATAATATTTTGATTCTAGATACAAGGCATACACTATTCATTTCATATCTTAGTGGAATATAGGATGAAGTAATGTATCTATGGAAAAATAATAAATCATGTGAACCCCTGCAAATGCATGCTTAATAAATAAATGTTATAGCTGGTGATGTATCCCCATCACATTCACAACAGCAGTAAAATATATACAGGCATAAGTGTGAAGCAAGTGATTGAGTAGGGCAAGTTTCAAGTCCATTCGCCAGAGGTTACTGGACCATGAACAGCAATAATTAAAACGTGGAGTGTCATAATCAACACTTTTTTTTTCCAGCATATATATTCCTTGGCGAGAAACGTTAAAGATAGTAAAATTATCTTAAAAAAATGTGTTTATTAAGCGCTATGACAAACTTGCATAACCGAGCATTTAAGTGTGCCGGCCGTATTCAAACACTTCCGAAAGTCTGTCACGCTACTTGATAAACTTGTAAAGCAATCTCAATAGCTTGAGATTATAAGTTTTCGAATTTATTACAATTTTGTCTTCTGCTTTCCAAATTCCCCCCTCTTACCCCATTCACTAAATGCCCTTTTGTCTACACGCTTTTTCCCTCTCTTCCTCCCTCCCTCTCTCTCTCTCTACCCCCCACCTTTTGTTAGAACTGTGCTTTTTTTGCAGATCTCTCTGTCTCCTTCTGCAACAAAATAGGGTTTCTTTCCCTTCATCCTCATTGAACTCTCACAATCACGTCCTCTCTGCCATAATTGATTCAAGGAATATATAAAATTCCAACCCCGCATGTTTCAATGGTCCTGTGACATATTCTCGTTCGTCCTCGGAAGGATAAATAGCAGATCCTGAAAGAGCTCACTCAGAGAGAGTGAGATAGAGAGAGCCAAAAAAGAAAAAAAGGTAATGGTTTTTACGTTCCTTTTCCTTTTCATTCTTGACCATGAAAAAAACCCTAGCGATGGAACAGGTAAGCAAAGGTGCTCTCTCTCATCTTCTTATGCCAGAACTTATATTTATCAATTATACCATGATGGATACAATTTTTCTTTATGAAACTATGCTTAAGATGGTGAATTCCTACTGAGATTATTTTCCAAGATGCAGTATTTTGCAAAATGAGTTTTCTTGAAACAGCAAAAGAAATGATTGGGAGGAACAATGATTGGGGCCTTCTAGTTCTTGGGGAGGGAGAGAGGGGGAGGGAGGGGGGGCTGTGGGAGGGGGAGGGATGGAGCGAGAGAGAGAGAGAGAGAGAGAGAGAGAGTTTTCAAGCAAGTCTTCTAAGTCTGGATCTTCATAGGTTTGTAGTCACACATATATATTCTTTTGATGATTAAAAACGGCACGGAAGTCACACCCTGTATGTTCAAATTCAAGAAAGACAGGTTAGCAGGTGGAGAAAAGTGAGGGAGATCTTCGAAGTTGCAGAGAACAAGGTGCAATTCAGCATCTATATAAGCAATCATGGAAGATCGCATTAATAAAAAGACATGCATCTGATTTATTATTAGTTAAAAACTGGCGAAATCATACCTTTAAATATATATAAGATAGTTAACAATTTATTCACCAAGTTTTATATGGAAAAATTTGTAAGGAACGAACAAGCAAAACCAGGCTTTACACTAACTCAAATCGTCATGCAAATGTCCTTTTCAAAACTGAAGATGAGGTTGCAGTCCGTTCTATTTTTCAAAATTCACATGGATCTGACATGATTCTGTTTGTCTTCTATCGTGGCAATTTTGTATATTATGACTATGTAGATATGTTTCCTACAAGCAGGCGTTTGAAATTCAGGTATGCACATGATCTATTCGACACAATTTTTGTCTGTTTTCAGCATGTCAAGTCGTAAATAATGACTAAATACAAATATCCTCAAATTCGCAATTATTAGTTCACACGCACAGGTTTTGTCCGTGAACCTTGGCATGACTTCTTTGTGTCTCTCTTCATAAAGCGAAGACTCCAAAGGTTTGCTCTTTCGTTGCAGCGTCTGGTGAGACTATTATACATGGCTTCATCATCTGGTTACTCCAGCTCTCCGTGTGCTGCTTGCAAGTTCTTGAGGAGAAAGTGCCTGCCTGATTGCATCTTTGCGCCCTACTTCCCTCCTGAGGAGCCCCAGAAGTTCGCCAACGTCCACAAGATATTTGGGGCGAGCAACGTGAGCAAGCTCCTCAATGAGGTCCATCCCCACCAGAGAGAGGACACCGTCAATTCACTCGCCTACGAGGCCGAGGCAAGGCTCAAAGATCCGGTGTACGGGTGCGTGGGAGCTATATCAGTGCTTCAAAGGCAGGTCATCAGGCTCCAAAAGGAGTTGGACGCGACGAACGCCGATCTCATCCAGTACACCTGTCGCGAGATGCCAAGCACGGTGTCTAGGCCTGTGCATTATCGGAGGAAGAATAATCATAACAACATGGTTCAAGTTTATGGAGACGGTGGTTTCGATCAGAACTGTGGAGGGTATTATCATCCTAATGCTTGGAGTAATGTCCATGATGGAGATGGCCAAGAGGGAGATGATGGAGGTATGTGACGCAAATTGTGCATAGGAACGGAGATCCATTGGTCTTTTTAGCCAGGTTTTCCATGGGATTAGATAAGATCAGGATCAGCTATGGTATAAGTGATAATCATGTGCTATTTTGTCATGAATCATATGTATGACATCTCCTCCATGTCCAAATGGGGACTCAGGACTCTCTTCCTGTTGCTAGATTGGATGAAGCTAGTAATGGTTTCATGCACTAATTAAAATGTCTTACTAAAGGCCATGTACCTCCAACTTTATGAAGAATGATTAGCGTAAATTCCATATGGTTTCAATTAGAAAGCATAAAGATTAAGAGATTGGAGTTAATTCTGTTCGATCTGGAGTTCCTAGTTTCTTCCTTGTTGATGATATGATGATGATGATGATTCATTGGTCCTTCTTACCCCCCATAAGCATATTGCTCATGAAACCCTAAGAAATATCCTGAATCATTTACATATTTTTCGTGGAGTTTAGGGCCGCTCACTTGTAGCGGCTCAAAAGGAAAGCCAAACAACTCAAGAATTGTTCTATAGTCTTAAGCATGTCCTTGTTTTTCCAGGCTTATATTCTAATCAGTGCTCGGACTTGTGAACTTCGCTTATTGTCCGGAAGCGAACTGCAAAGAGCGACTTATCACACTCAGTGAAGATTAGTCGGATTCTCGAAGATCTCCAGCCATGGGGAGAGAGTTATTAAAACTTGTTTTTGGGTCGGTGGCTAAATTGATTAATGTAGTTGGTATAACTGCAACATAGATAGGTTGCTGACGAGCTAATAAGGCACTCGCACCAAGGCCAATTCCTACAAACACCACACAATTCTCTCCTTTGATCTTCTACTCATCTGATTGTGCATGGGATCCATTCGATAAGTGAAACTGACATAACATAAAAAATTCACTTGTCAGAAAGGTGCTTTATATCATAGTTGAACTGTTTTTATATAGGTTTGATTGGCTAGGTTGCTTTCGGCAGGAAGGATAAATGTGCTCTCCTACAATCCCACTTAGATATTGCATACCTTTCTGGCAAATTGTTAAAGTTGATTGGATGGTGGACTATTAAGAATTGGGGATAATCTTACCTTAAGCCCATTTTTAACGGTGATTATACCAATCAAAGCTAGTTGTGAGATGGTCGAACATAATTGCGAGGCTCATATTAGATTCCATAAGAGACATGGACTTGATAATTGTTGGTTCTTATACCGTGATTGATTCTATCTAAGTATTAGCATCATGGGCAATCTTTCGATATATATTAATCCTTTGTAAGTGTGTACCCAAAAAAGGGCAATTCTTGTAAACCATCCGTATGGAAGACTACATCTTTGTGCATGTTACTCAAAGTTGAGCTCATTGTCTTCAATCTCAGGAACATTTGGTAAACAAGTCCAATCTTTTTTTTGGATGATATAGGGGCGAAGGCGTGAAGATCTAAATATTTGGAAACTCATCAATAATGTTGCAAGCCCCGTAAACCAGTTAGTTCAAACATCTGGTCTGTGCAGGTACTCTTAACATAGAGCAGTTTGCATTTAGTTTGTGGGATTCAAATAGGTAGCTTTTAGCTCATAAGTTGAAAATTTCTTAATACCTCAATCAATTATGCTGTGCTAAGGGGTTGTTCAGTGATATATTTGCCTATCAATTTGTATACACACATATAAAGGGGGAGGATTACAAAAAAAGTCATGAATCTATTGCGATCGTGTGAATTCAGCCCAAAACTTTTTCTTGTAGGTTGCCTCAGTCTGGCGACTGGCCAAAGGAAGAAGGAAGAGGGAAAAAAAATAAAGAGAAAGAAAATAACAAAAAGGAAGAATAAAAAATAATTAAAAAGTTCAAAAAATAGTCAAATATTATTAAAAACTGTTCACGTCATTGACAACTGTGCTACATCAACATCTATCTTGCCACATTAGCGCCGACCGGTCATATTTGGCCGGATGGATGAAATTGGCATAATTAAAAAAGATTTATAAAATTTTTAGAACTAAATTGGCACAATGCAATAAGTTTTGGTTTTTTTTTTGGAAATTTTCCCCATATAAAGCAGTTAACAAGCATATGGTTATCACTTACCAAAAAAAAAGCATATGGTTATCAAAATGCTTAACAAAATTTGAGACATTTTAGTAGACTGAACGATATTTAATTCATCGTTTCAAGTTACACTCACCTTCAGATTGACTTAGTGGTAAGGGTGGTTCCATACTTGTGGCTTAGGAGTCGATGATTATGGGTGCAATTTATACTAGGGGGAACTCATATTTAAGTAGGGGGCTATTTTATTCTCCTAGTCCCCATTTATATAGCTGGTTAGTTACAGTTGCCCCCTTTATACTTGTGGATATGTATACGCAGCATGAGCACATAATATTGTCACTAACCAACTGATTTATCCATGTTAATCTTCAAAGTAACTTTTGAAAAGTTAAAAGTAACTTTCATTTTCCGTTTTTTCTGGAAAAATATGTGCACTTCTCATAATTTGAAACCAAGCATGTGTAAATACGATATCATTGATATGTTCTGCTACTATTGAGGTAAGGCCACTAATGAAGCACGGTCCGTTTGAATCGGGAGAACCATTCATTAGGAGAACCATTCATTAGGACGGAATTATAATTATTTCAGTGGTCTAAATTTTGGTCGGTTAAAAGGCCTCCAGTGCCCTATTTCGATCAGCTCGAATGCAAAGCGTGCGCCAGAACAATGCGCGAGTCAGCATCAGACCAAAAGCGGGCGACAAGACAAGGAACAGGGAGCGGACGTGCGACGTGCGAAGGCCAAAACCAGAGTCGGAATTTTTGGTCCGGGGACAGGGATTGTCACGAGGTCACGTCGCGTAAGGCTGTCAATGCCGTGGGCCATTTCCGAGCCGGCCACGGATCACGTGGGCCCGCCGGCCCGATCGCCCCCGACTGATTGATGGATTGGACGTCTGCCGGTGTCCCGGCCCAGTGCACATGCACATGCACATGCCCATGCCCGGTTGAACAGTTCCAAATCCTTTTCGTGCGCAATCGTTGTGGTGGGGGGAGAAACTACGGATGTCTGTGCGTCCGTTTATGACGTCACAAATTGGCCACTGCCCCCCGTAGGGCGTGACACGTGTCCCCGAACGAAGAGAGACAAGACATGGTGAGATCCCACACGTGCAACATGAGTTGAGATGCATCTCATTTACGAGGAAACTCATCCGAGGTTAGATGACCGCCCAGACCACGAAACGATGGTCGACACCGAGAATTGACGCTTTGTATATTTGTGCAAAATGAATAATTTAAAAAATATTTAGTTAATGAAAACTCGATAAAACGTTTTTGGATTTAGACTCAAATTAATTTATAATTTTTACATTTTATGTAAATGAAAATGAGTTAAGCCGTAATATCTTTGAAAAGTTAAAGCCCCACTTATTTTATACTGGATCATTAGTAAATATAGGCTATAGGTTCTCTTTGGTCAAATAAACTTCTTTCATTTCTTGAGATAGTTCCGAGATTACAAACTAAGTGGGCCTCTGAATAAATCATGTCCAATTATTGGAAGATAAAAAACCAGGGATACTTTCTATTTTCTCTTCATTTGCAAATGAGCCATGTACATTGATCTTCGGAGTGTCTTTCTCGGGGGGATTCCATTTTGTATGTGATACTACCGTATTTCTTCTCACTTTCCCTTTTCCTTGCGTTCCATCTCTCATAAATTTTGTGTGTTAGTTTTGTTGACTCCATGACCTAGTTTAGATTTAGACTTTACTAATGGAATACAAAGTTGTTTCTAGCTTTCAACGTTCCAAAATATCTCAACCAATAGAATTGGGGAAGGTGAGGTGTTTGGTGAGTTTCTGCGTTTTAGAAACCACTCTTCAATTCGACAAAGGCCTTGATTTGAAACTTTTATATTCGAAATAGAGGTCTTTAGATTTCGCTAGTCCTCTCGTAGAGTAGGAAATATGCTCCTAGGTGTTGTTGACAAAGAGGGCATAAAGGTTGGGGTAAAATTTTCGTTTTGGGTAGAATTTTCTCTTTCCTAGGGTCTCGATTGTTGGGAAAGCGTTCTCACACAAGCTCCACATGAATAGTTTGACTTTTTGGGAGGGGGGTGGGGTTGTTAAGATTCCATATCATATTCCATAGATCTTTGGGGTTTGATATAACGATGATGCCGGGTTTGCTTGTTGTTGGTTTACTAATCCTCTTAGGTAATTGTAGGCACTCTTAACTGTCCAGGACCCAAATTTAGCTTTAGCCTACAAATACCTTGCCTTTATATTCACTAGTCGTTCGTCCCATTTGAATCCTACCCGGTTTATCAACTCGGCCAATTTCTTAGTTTCTTTTGTATTTCCTCCCATAATACTCGATAACAACCACCGATCTTCTCTAGTATTAATGTCTTCACCATTGCTCACATTTCATCTCATCACTCTAGATATGTTCTCTTTTCCCATCTATATACTTTCCATCCCCAAGAAAGAGAGCCCATTCTTGCACTCCAAAAATTATAGTTTGAGAAGTAGAGACCTTTTAAAACCCAAACCCGTAGGCTACAAGGGTTAATGGAAATTCACCAAGCTTGCTTGTCCAATACGGCCTCGCTGAAATCAATCAAATCCCTTAATCTCATTTCTCCACAATTTTTTCTTCTTTATAGCACGTCTCATTTCTTCTAATGAAATTCTATTTTGGTTTTGCTATTTTTCCACCAAATTTGCAATTTTCTTTTCAGTTGCTTGCCATATAGAGACTGGCACTTTGAAGATTGACTTTACATATTACAAAAGGGTTCGCACTATAGCTTTTATTAGAGTTTCTTTTCATATTTTTCACATTAACTTCTCTTTCCACCTTTTAAGCTTCATATTTACTCTTTTGCTAATATCGTAAACATTTATTTTTTAGTTTAGCCCCAACCTAAGGAGACTGAAAGAAGTCAAAAAAAAGAAGAAAGAAGTCGAAGATGAAGGAGTTTGAAGAAATTTTGTTGTATTTCTTCAAAGTGAATTCTTACATGTGTAATAAGCCGTATATATTATACAAAGTATGAAAAATAAAATGAAAGAACATATTCTAAGAAATCAATTCTAATTTTAGATTGATCCACTTTAACCCTTGATTGATTTAATGTATCAATCTCAATCCGGGTTTGATTTCCACATCTTGAGCATATCTTCCAACACCCTCCTTCAAGCTGGTAGCTTATAAATGTTCAAAACACCTAGCTTGCTCAATAGATATGCGTGTTGTAAAGATATCTGCAGGCTGTTTTACAATTCTGATTCCTTTTGTCTCAATTATCGCTTCTTGGATCTTGTTTTGAGTGAAATGACAATCCACTTTTATATGTTTTGTTCGTTCATGTATTATGGGATTTGCCGTAAGCTTGAGAGCTGCATCATTATCACAAAATAGTTTGGTTGATCCCTTAACTTGTACCCTAAGGTCTTGGAGTAGGTCTTGTATCCATACTACCTCACAGGAGTTTTTGCCATGGCTCAACATTCTACATTAGCTGATGACAATGAGACCGTGGGTTATTTTTTTCGTTTTCCATGAAAGCAAAGATTCTCCCAGCAATACAGAAACCAATGATAGATCTTCGACTCATAAGGCAAATTGTGTAATTCGTATCACAATAGGCCATCATTTCTATGAAGTATTCCAAGTTTTGGACATTTCTTCAAGTACTTTGCGACCTTTAAAGCAGCATTTGGATGGGATTGGTCTGGACTCTACATGAAGTGATTGAGCATTATGCCATCTTCACAGATCCCTTAATGGTCTTAGACAAGCTTCTAGATAGTATTAAGCCAAGTTTGTCAATGCACTCAAAGTCGCATGCTTCAAGCAATCCATACATGATTATGCCTTATTCATGTGGACAAAAAGCATGTCATCTATTAACTTGATGATATATATTGATGACATACTCATTATGAGAAATGATGAGACTGCTATCAAGAGTTTTAAGGGGTTTGTGCATTCTACATTTCACATTAAAGATTTGGGATCGAAACATGAAGTATGTATTGTTTAAAATCAGGAGAATCGGGTTACCTTTTCTCTCTCTTTTATGGCCTTGCATTGCTGCAAGGTTGATTATGGTCCTTCAAGGTTCTTTTTGGCCACTTCTAGTTCATTCCAGAGTGCCCAGAATTTGTTGAAGCATGTTGTGATAGACGTATTTCCTTACTTTAGCTCTAATAGTTTTTGGGTAAGGGATTTTTTTTTTTTTTTTTTTTTTTGCTTGATCCAATTTGCCATACATTTCCTTTACATTTTCCCACATAATTTTCAAGTCGTCTATCGAGGATAATTCGGCTGTGATGGTTGAGGCTATGCAATTTTTAAGCCATGTTCAGATGAGTTGATATGGTTGGGGCTATGCAATTTTTAAGCCATGTTCGGATGAGTTGATTGCATTTTTTCCATTGTTGCACAAAATGCTCATTGGTTGGAATCAGAATGGTTCCGTCAAGGAAACCATCATTGTGAAGGGCTTGCTGGAATTCTTGTGCCTATGTTGAATAGTGTTCGGGTCCTGAAAGTTGATGAGCAACGAGCCATAGTTCTGGTTCATCGGCAGTGGAGCCAACTTGGTGGTTGGGCTTGCCCCATTTATGATTGGTGGGCCTCCATCGGGCTGGGTCTTATTTCTGTGGCCCTGATTTCCTGGCCACGGAACATTTTGGGTTGGCTCGTAGAACCATGGATTGGGCTGTAGTTGGATAGGTAGCCACTCGAAGGATTGACCCGCAATGTGCTAGCCTGAGATGGGTTGCGCTAGATTCGACCGGTCCTAGATGGGATGCCATTGTACACGTTGATCCCGAGTTGGCTGCTCCTAGCTTGCGATGACTTCAGCAAGTGGGCTTTAAGGTATGGATTTCTGGAACTTCTTGTGGTGTCGGCTTCGTTGAAGCACGCCCGTCAGAAACTGATGGTAGATTTTGAATGATGGTATTGATACGAAAAAGAAAAAAATTCCGACAGCAATCAGAGCCAGGGATTCGAAAGCGCTATGATACCAGGAAAGAAATCGAAAGAAAAAGAAAGAAGTCAGGATATTGGGGGAGTTTGAAGGAATTTTGTTGTATTTCTTCAACTTGAATTCTTACATTAAAAATGTTCCATAAATTTAGTACTATGAACAATGAAAGGAAAGAACTTTAATGTATCAATCTCGCTCCGGATTGATTTCCACATCGAGCATATCCTCCAATAGACTCCCAGATGTTCTCCTTTTTTCCCTAACTCAGGTACTCTTAATTTGTGCGCCATATTCCTTTTTAGACTATGGAAAGCTAATTTGTGCGTCATATTCTTTATAGAATCTGTGGACAGCCACTACTAAAAAGATCGGTCGAGGCTAAATTTAGTCCTTAAATTTTTTTGAATGACTATTCGAAATTTTAAAAGCTTAATTATGAGGTTCAATTCCACTTCATAGAATCACCATCTGGGAATTAAACTTCGATAAAGCCAATGGACCGCTAAAATTGACCCGACTTCAATCTGAATTGATAATCCGATTTGCGACTCGACCCGATACATCTTCAATATCCCAAGATCCAGCAGTTACCCAGCAGCTCCCATGAGAAAGCTGATAATCTCGTGTTAAGATGACGGAAGATGTCGATCCGACTGATTAAGTCGGTAATTTTCGACTTAACATGGCAAAAGCCGACCAGAAATGACTGATGTTTTAGTTTCTCTTTGTAAACGTCGATTAGGCTAGTCATTACAATGACGAGGCCCCCTTATTAGCCGGGAGATCAAGAGCAGGTAATTTTACTAACCTCAACGAGCGCAAGACGGTACACGATACATCAAAAGAACCATAGACCAACGACAACTAACGACGACAACATAACATTCATTGAAAAGACATAGACAAAGGTAGCTACAAGGTCCAACCACCCCCCTTCAAAATGTAAACCTGCATGCAAATCCCAAAATGACTAAATACAAAAGAAAAAGCTTCCTTATTTTCCCCTTCTTCATGATCTCGTACGAACCCTTACATGCATCCCCCGAACGATTCCTCAATGATCGCTCAAAGGACCCCATCATGCACACTCCCTAGTCATCCTCGTCGAGCTCTTGATGGCGCCCTCGTTTTCTTCAAGTCCTCCCTCCACCAGCACCGCCGCGCTCACCGCCGACTTCTTGGGCCTTGCTCTGCACCTGCTGGCCTGCCTCCTTCGTCTTCTGGCCCACGTACCCGGCGGTGTCCGCAAGCCGCCGCTTTGCATGCTCTGCCATCTGCTCCGGCGACGTGCCGGTCACCTGCCTTATGTAGTTCGCCACCCGTGAGAGGGACGACAGCGCCGTCAGCCCGAATGCCCCCGACGTGAGGAAGCCCGTCACAGCGAGCCCGACCACCAGCGCAGCCGGCACGAGCACGGGGCTGAAGATGATGAACAGCGGGGTGGTCAAGCAGAGCCCGATGAGGGTCCCGACGAAGGTGATCCCGGCGAGGCCTAGGAGGATGCCCCCCGCGGGGAGCATCGCCATGACCGCCAGGACCTTGCCCGCAGACGGTCCCCCCTCAGACATGTTGTAGCCCTTGCCACCGGGGCCAGTGTTGTAGCGGTGCTGCGGATGGACTTGGATCTGGTGGGGACGGTCTCGGTCCCTCTCGCGGTCGCGGTCGCGGTCCGCCATGGACGGTGGCCGAATGAAATCTCTATGACACAAGTGAGTGAGAGAGAGAGAGAGAGAGAGAGAGGCAGATGAGAGAGATGGAAAGTTAAAGTTGGAGGTGAAGGTGCGGTGATTTTATAGAGGAGAGAGGGAGCGAGGGAGATGGACACGTACGTGGGGGGACGGTGAAGAGAGGGCGTGCATGAGGAACAAGTTTCAGATCGGGAACCGAAGCCGAAGAGAGGCAGGGCAAAGCAAAACGAGTGAGGTGGCCGTCGAGCGCAGGAATCGAGCGACACATCGGGTGGCGGTGGTCATTCACTCCATTTGCCTCGTTTGTCGTCATGTGGTCTCCTTCCTAATCTAAAGTAATCTTTCCTATGCGCTACGTAGGTTCGGTTCCCAATGTGCTGTCGTTCGAAAACTTAATGCTGTAATTGAATAGACGGGTCTATCTGAAATACGTCTCCACGAAACTGTAATTCAAGAACTCGACAACAGTAGAGAACCTACTCGTGTGCTTCGTGACTTTCGACAAAATCACTCTGATGTTCCTTGATGTGTAACTGAACTTATAAAGAGGTCTTGCCCAACTAAAAGTCAACTAATTTCTCCGGCCCCGTTCTAGTAGAGCAGAGAATCGTTTCACAGTAACCGAAAGAAAGAAAATGGACGAACAAATAAACATGGAATTGCACGGATTCTAACTTTTTCATGTTGGTATAAGATTAAAGTTAAAACTGGATGACCTCTGGGGAAACCAACTCCCATGGATTCTCACTTTTTCTGGGAAAAATCAGATAGTCAAAATCAAGAAGAAAGAAAACAGAAGCTTTTGAAAATTGTGACTTTAAAGTACAGGAGGGGGTGTCAATTTGTTCTGTGGAGCATGAAACTATCTTGGTCTAGTAATAACTGCAAAATTTACGCCAGGCACATGAGAAGATTTACAACATATTATTAACTCTATTGCTCGCTTAAAGAAGCTCATGGTAGGGTCTAGAGCTGTAAATGGAGGCTTCACAGTTATACTTGTTCTGGTGGAACTCCGGCCTCGCCTTTGGCAGGAGCAAGCTCGGGCTCGGAATTTGGAATCCAGAACGTGAGGACAGTAGATGCCGCTACGAACATGGCCCGACGAGGAGCCCATTTCAAGCATGATGCGACGCCAATATGGCTATTCCAACATGCTACCTGGTGGATCGAGCCACGAGAAGAATGTCAGCTTATTTCTATGACAAGAACACTTGCATTTCACACCAGATTCGCTAGCTGTACTACCATCGACAGGAGAGATATTCACTATGATTTGTATATATAATTGTGCAATAATTGCTTATCAACGTGCTTCTCCAAGCAAGCATTTACTGGCTTATATCCCACTTTAGTCTCGATGAGATGGCATGAACACATGCTTTGCTCTGTCGTCCTTTGTTATGCAATGCTAGAACTAGAAGTACTATTTCAAGACGAAATTTCAACACTTTTCTATAATGAAGACATGATGATGGTTGCTAAGAAATGCCAAAAAGGTGACTCAGATAGGCATGCTCTGCAAAATGTCATTGTCCTAAAGTGTCCAAGATTCTTCAGCCATCAAACTCCAATTTACCTATTTGTGTGCTTAACTGGTGCCACCAAAAGCTCTTTAAAGAGAGAAGTGAGCATTGAATTACTAGTCAAACTGAACAAAACAATATACCTCATTTCGCCTGCTGATATTCCATGCATGCAAAGTTCCATCTCCTGAGCCTTGTACAAACATAAAAGTGGGATTAGCATGGGTTTGAAGAGAACGAGTTTCTACTCCTATAGAATCATGTATATCAAAATGTGTTCCTGATCTTGAATATCCACAATAACAGAGTGCAAGTAATTGAATAGTCTCCTCCAAGTTCTGCAGAATGGACTGATGAATTGGCCTCTAATTGCAGTGACGGTGCTGAGAGAATGGTTAACTTTCAACATCCCCATGATTACAAAAATTTGAAAGGATACCTGATACAACATACTGGCCATCTGGGGAAAAACTTGCCTCTATTGGTGAACTTGGAGATGGTTCTAAATTGAATCCACATTGCTGCAATACATGCCATTTGCAATAAGTATTTACAGGACAGATGAAAACTCAGAAAAGAGGACCAAGCTCTATCACAATGATTCTAAAAAAGGTCAACGTGACACTGCACTAAACCAAACATGAGCAAAACTCCAAAACAAGGATGACTTATGAAGAAGGCAACCTTATCTCCTGCATATGCATCGAGAACATAGATGTTGTTGTTTGTGGTTGATAATAGCACTGATTTTCCATCATTGCTGAACTTGATATCACAGACCTCTGATGTATCTCCACCAACTAAAAAGGCGTCAAAGGGGCCCTAAAAGATGGAAGAGATACAATAAAACTATTCGATCAATACTCTGAGCTCCAAAATAACTATTCAGAAGTAACATTTCATTACAAAATATTGCAACCTTGTCGTAAGAGCGTGAATCAAACAATTTGATAGCACCCCCTTCCATAGCTACAGCAAAGACAAGACCCTGCTGGTCATATGCAACAGTAGGTCTGCCACGTAGACGCAGAATTCCCTGGAGACTACAAAGGTAAGCATCATCATTGTCTGCAACTGTAAAGGGCAAGGAGGACCGCATTGGAGCTTTTATGCGTTACTTTCAGTAGATTTCGTGTTCAATTTTTTTTTTTTTTCAATCCATATAATGCTAGGGTTTAGTCAATAAAATTTTAAGTTCAATATTGACTAGATACAACATTCCAACTAGAACTTTTAAAGTAATCTTAAATTTTGCAGTATAAAGTAGGATGTTTATCTTTCTAACTACATGTTCCCCACCCCACCCATGTAGGGATGCAACTAGAAGCACTGTAAAAAAAATCTTGCAAAGGATTTCAATAGAATATCATATTTGGGCTTATCTAGTAAAATAGGAGGTAATACACAATGCAATAAATATTAGAATTCCTGCACACAAGAATTGTGCATTTACAGCCTAAGGTTTAAAAGTCTTGTTTGATTCGTAAATTTTTTAAATATCTAACACACGTAACGTTTAAACACAATGAACTGCGGGAGACTAAAGAAAGTGAAAGAAAGGGCAAAAGTAATAAATTATTAGTAGTTATGTGGTTACCTAGATATATGCAAAAAGAGGACTAGGAAAGCATTAAAATTGTATGGATATAATTGGCATCTTAATACTATTCATGATCATGTTTCATTTGATTAACCAAAGTACAGAATTATGATCCTTAAGTTCAATACATTTAACAGAAACATGTCAAGACAATCAGTTTTCAAAATAAAAATGCCTTGATCCCTATGTCTAAATTTGATATTTCAAAGTATCATTTGCATGGAAAAGACATCTGGAAAATGGAAACAATTAAATAACAGGTAAAA
This sequence comes from Eucalyptus virginea, assembly GCA_014182375.1. Classification (NCBI taxonomy): domain Eukaryota; kingdom Viridiplantae; phylum Streptophyta; class Magnoliopsida; order Myrtales; family Myrtaceae; genus Eucalyptus; species Eucalyptus virginea. The sequence goes on along the minus strand of CM024523.1, from coordinate 29,154,760 downwards.
GCAACATTGATTAATTATCATACTAGTCAGGACTCTTGAGGTATTCTTATAATCCAAAGGATGTGCATTAGAAGCCAACACAATCCAGTAATGACTCTTTCTGATAGGCTCTCCACCAAACTTGATTCCACTAACTCTACTTTAGCCATTGATATTTTTTTCTTTTTGAAGCTGGCAACCAACCTGGCAAGCATTCACACGGAGATCCCACATTCTCACGCTGTGGTCAAGAGAGCCTGACATGAAGCTATCATTGATTGGAGACATGCACAGGGAAACAACTCTACAGCAGAAATGAAAGATGAATCAGTATAACAAAATCTGAAGAAAAAGCTCAAGATAGATGATATAGGAAAAAATTGCATGTATCAACAGCACTAGATGCCTAAAACAGCATCATGCTTGACTGCCCAAAATAGGAATACAGAATACAATAACAGGCTAGTAGCCATCACAGATTAGACAAGCTCATTCTTTCTGCGAATAATGAAATTAAAGAGCTCAAACCTCTGTTTGTGTCCCTTAAAGTAGCGGAGGCTTCGGTTATCATACATTGATATATATCTTAAGGACTCTGAACATTCAAAGAAAAAGAAATAGTTAATTGTTTCCATTCCCTGAAGATAACTGTTTAAATCAGATAGCATACTGCCCATTTAACGGCAAAAACAGACCTCCAGTATCTAAGCTTTTGGTTGAAGAGCATATGAGGGAGTTTGGATGATGAGTAAAGCACATGCGATCAGTGCCATGTTTCTTGTGAAAGGTGGTCTTGAGCAACCTGCAGCTCATCAACGAAAAGCAGTTTTACCAAAGGATCCTTACAGAGAGAACACCTCAAGTTCCACCGCCGAATAGAGTACATCTAAAGGAAATTAGCTAAGGATGTGAACTATGAGCGTATCTTCCCAATATGCTTTGAGGCATCAAAATGCGATTCCAACATGGGGAAATATAAAGAGCCTCTGGCTTAGTAGAGCATACTCACCTGGCATTTGCAATATCATACAATCTCACTGAATCATCCTCGCCGGCCGTGACCAAAATATCATCCTTACGGTGAAAATCAAGCGAATTTACTTTCCCAATCTGCGAGCAGGACAACAATCAGATCAAGCTCACACCACATCAAGTAAATGCCAAACCTTTACAAGGAAAATTCGCACATCGCTCGTCAACTCTCTTCAGAAAACACCCGTGTCTTCAGAATTTAGCTCACCGCAGCCACATTGCATATCATTTTGGCTATGGAAAGTTTCTCAATAGGCCATGTTAAAGGACTCTTTTTTCGCTACCAATGTGTCGTGCGTCAAGGAAACGCCGAAAGACCAACTCAAAAAGCTTCAACACACAAATATTGAGGAACGAATTGAAGTGTTAATCCAAATGACCACTCATGAAAAAAAAAAAAAGAATCTTTAACACGACCATCACAACATCTAAGAGTATCTAGCGGGGGACCGACTACTCTGCACCGCTGATCCCCGAGAAAGAAAGCATATAAAACCAAGAACAAAAAGGCGCTCGCGACCACAAAAACGCTCCGACTGTAATTCGCTGCAGTCTAGACCCTAAAAACCGTCGAATCAAAACCAACACATCTCAGGCACTCGCCGCGCGACCACAAACACACGCGCTCTCTCTCTCTCTCTCTCTCTCTCTCCTGAAGGCGTAATAGACGCTCGAGCCACCGTCGAGCTCGCAGTCGGCGGAAGAAATTGGAGGCGAAAGCATCGGAACTCACGAAGTCGGAGAAAACGGCTCCGATCGACATGCTGCGGACCATGTCGTCGTCAAGCGCCGCGATCGATGCCATCGCCGTCGATCGATCGCGTTCTTCCGCGGCTGCTCCGGTGGGCGCCCCCCGCGCGAGCGAACGAGAGGAGACGCGGCGACGGTGGCCTGGGGAGTTTGGTGCGAGCGCAGCACTTCGAGGTGACGACGGCTTTGGTACTTCTCCCTGCGTTCGAAAAGAGCGGGTCCGTTTTGTCATTAAGCACAAGTCCTGGGCTCCTTCTCGGAATACGGGCCTTTTCAAGGGGGCCCAGACTAAATTTGCCCGGGAACACCATCTTACGTAGCCCACGGCCCACGCATTTGTCGGAAGAGAAAATGTTGCAAATGGTGCTTAAACTATAAGCCAACGTGTAGCCTAATTCATAAACTTTTAATTTATTCAATATAATCTCCGAAATTTAATTTAATATGTATTGTCAGCCTTAATTTTTTAATTTTTTAAAGTTGCGGACCGACCATAGAATCCTGTTCAATAAATGGAATGCATTAGCCATCCGCAGGTTGAAGGGTTGAAGAAGGGTAATCACTCATTCTTAAAACCAGCATTCTTAAGACCAGAGAGTTGGGCGGAAATGTGGGGAAAGCTCTCCGTTCTTGGTTCTCTTGTAGCTGAATCATTCGGGACCACAAAAATCCTTAGTTAGAATGAGATTTCAACTCAGCACTCTTTGAGATTTTGAGAAGAGTTGCTTTTTGGAGAGCATAGTACGATAAAAGTTGTAAGCTGTGTTTGAAATCTTTGAACTTTTCTTAAAATATATTAAAATGTTTTATGTTATCCTTAAATTTAAATTAATGGAAGAATTATATTAATTTTTTGTTATATAGTTTAAGGAGAAGTTTGAATATATATTAAAAATTCGAGAGATCGCATCGAATAAATTAAAAATCCAAAAATGACATCACATATTAGATAAAATTTTAAGGATTAGATTGAAAAAATTAAAAGCACCGAACTAAAATTTATAGGTTACTCATGTCATCATCCATGGTCGAAAGGACATTCTGTCTCATCCCCCTTCACCCCCCCAAAGAAAAAATAGAAAAGAAAAAAAAAAATCACCTGCGGAAAAACCAAACGTGTCGTCTGCTTCATCAGCTCCCCCTTCCTCTTCCTTACACCACTCGCAAAAGCTCCAAAAGAGGGGTACCAGGCCGCCCTCCTTCGAAGTTCGAACCCCTCCCCGATTCTCCCTCTCTCTCGATGAACGCGTCGCAGTTCATGGACAAGCAGATCATGGATCTCGCGTCGCAGGGGTCGGCGCCGAGCAAGGACTTCATCGATCTCGCCGCCGACCACCCCCGCGACCAGCACCGCGGCAGTTGCCCCGAGGAGGAGCGGGACCACGCGGCCGGCCGCGGCGGCGGCGCGGAGGACGACGACGGCGGCGGCGACGGCGACGGCGACGATGGGGTGAAGAGGGAGGAGATCGTGCCAAGCTACGATTTCCAGCCGATTCGACCCATCGCCGTCTCCGGCTCGCCGGCGCTCGTCTTTGATGGTGGATCCGCCAGGGCGTGGGGGTCCCTCGATCCCATGGCCAACGCGAACGCCGCGCCTGTCCGGGTAATGATCTGGTCTCCTGTAATGCTCGGATTCAGTTTTGCTTGCGTGGGGATGCGGTTCAGATGGGTTTTTTTTCCTTTGTAATTGGGTGTATGGGGTTTAATTGAATTATCATGTTGCCGCTGCGCTAAGTGATTGATATTGTCATGTAATTGGAGAGATGCTTGCGGTTCTTTAGCTTTGGTGTTTGGAATGGTTAAACTTCTTTCCGTCGCGTGCGAGTCTCTGATTACTGTGGAGTTTGTGACTGCACGGTGAATAGAGGTAGTAGAAGTTTGCGGGCATTAGAATACCTTTCGTATTGAGTATGTGTACAGGAGTCCTAATGGCACCATCAAGGGGCTTTGATGTTTAGTTGTAGCGGTTGCTATAGCAAATTAGGGAACTTACATGCTACATAAGGGAAGTAATTGGATCTGATGTAAGAAGAATTCTGATTAAACGTTTTAGTAGAGAAGGAAATATTCTAGTATTAATGTTAGACGTGAACCACCGTGAAAGCCTCTGTTCTTCAAATTTGCATGGAGAGAGAGATTGTCCTGTGGAGGGAGCATTTATACAACTCTCGTCTGTTAAGAATCTTTGTCAATTATGATTTTGTTGGAGTCTTTTGCACATTGGCTGTGGCATGGCTACAGGTTTCCTGTTGCTTTGTAAATCTTAGTTCTGAGGATTTTGTTTAGTACAGTGTAGAAGGAAATTCAGAATGACAAAAATAAATGGGGGGATTATATGGGAGGAGTCTCTTGGGATATGGTCAAGGACTCTTATATGAAGCTCAGAAGAAGAGACAGTAAGAATGGTGCGAATGCTCGTAGGGGAAAAAGAGGAGAAAGAATGTATGATTACATTATTCATGTTTCGGGGGTGTAGCTCTGTTCTGGCTTTCTTGAAATCCTGTTTGTATATTGTTGACACGTCCAGCACGGATTAATTGACATTTCCACGGTGAACAATTGAATAGCATGTATTGTTGTGTTTAAGATTATTTCTTAGAAGTTACTGGCTTATTTATGTAGAGGAACCCTTTTTTTTTCCACAGAACTATAGTTCACTGGATTCCTTTGAACCTGCAAAAATCATTGCTGAGAAGGATCAGCATGCCTTTGATGCATCAATGGTGTCTGAGATAGATCGAACAATGAAGAAGCATGCCGATAGCTTGCTGCATGTATTGGAAGGTGTTAGTGCACGGTTGACTCAGCTGGAGAGCAGAACTCGCAACCTCGAGAATTCTGTTGATGACTTGAAGGTGTCAGTAGATAACAATTATGGGACTACAGATGGGAAGATGAGACAGCTGGAGAATATTCTCAGAGATGTGAGTTTCCCGTATTTGCTTTCTTTTCCTGCTTGGTCTGTGTTACATGTTCTAGATTCCAACAGTAAATCCGTGAAGGACTTGGAAAGTACGTTATGAGATGGCTTGATTGTGGGCAATGTAGATGAGTTATATTAGGTCCACTTAATTTGAGGACATGCCAATTTTCTTGCTTATGGCCGTCCATTCTATGCAGGTGCAAGGAGGGGTGCAGGTTTTAAAAGACAAACAAGAAATTATGGAGGCTCAGTATCAGCTCGCAAAACTGCAATTATCTAAGGCAGAGCAGCAGCAGGATAATCAGAAGGCTTCACATGTGGATATCCAACAGCCAGTGCCATCCATTCCTCAGCAATCTCTTCAGCAGAATTCTCATGCTAATTTTCAACAACCTTTGCCTGCTCTGCCCACCCCTAATGCTCCTCTACCACCACCTCCTCAACAAAGTCTACCGCCTCCAGTTCAGCTTCCAAACCAGTTTCCTCAGCCACAGATTCCTCCTGTTCCTCAGCGTGATCCTTATTTCCCACCCCCAGCTCAAGCCTCAGAAGCTTCGAATCAGCAGTTCCATCTTCCTCCCCCCCAGCAGCCACCTCCACCTCCACCTCAAGCAGGTCTGCCTCATCACCAATACCAAACAGTTCCTCAACCTCAGTTTTCACAGCCACCGCCTCCACCACCACAGCACCCAAGCATGGCACCAGTAAATCCTCCTCAACCACCAGTACCCCACCATCCCGAAGAGACGCCATATATTCCATCCCAGACCTACCCCCCAAGCCTCCGTCAGCCCCCTGCTCAGCCACCTAGTGGGCCTCCTCCACCCCAACAGTTTTATGGGGCTAACCCCCAGATGTACGAGCCACCACCCAGCAGGTCTAGTTCAGGATTTTCTGCTCCATACAGCCAGCCATCTGGGCCTAGTGAGATGCAGTATGGAGGAGCTCCACAGTATGGTAGTGGCTCCCCCATGAAATCTCAGCAACATTCGCAGAGTGGTGGAATTGGTTATCCACAGCTTCCAACTGCTCGGGTACTTCCTCATGCTCTACCCACCGCATCTGCAATGAGTGGCAACTCAGGTTCCAGTGGAACTGGAAACAGGGTTCCTGTAGATGACGTGGTTGACAAAGTGACAAGCATGGGTTTCCCGAGAGACCAGGTTAGGGGTACTGTTCGGAGGTTGACCGAGAATGGACAGCCTGTGGATTTGAACATAGTGCTAGACAAGTTAATGAACGATTCTGATGTCCAGCCCCCTAGAGGTTGGTTCGGTCGATAATGTGGTACTGTGATGCTCACCTCTATATGGTTGACGGTTGCATCGTGACTTGGCGACTTCGCTTAAAGGAGCCATTTTCTCGCAGATCAGGTTTCTTTGCGCAGTGAATGTTCTGTATCTTTTGTTCATTCTCCCTTCTCCCTTGGCTTTTCTATTGTGCTGGTAAGTGACGGCTCTAGTTTGACTTGGTATTCTTGCTTGCCTAGCTCTATCTACGACCTTGTTTCCATCTCTTTTTGTGTATACTCACTGACATTCAAATTGTTTCCATCGCTTTTACTGTTCACAGTTATCATTCCTGCTCTTGTAAAGCTGTTTGCTTAGCTTTTAGATATGTCGATTCTTATCGTGGATCTAGACACGCTCAAATGACTGTTTAACACTCGAGTATCCTTTCCCACACAGATGCCAGTTTGGGTTGATTGTTGATTTCCTGAGTAGAACTGTCTGTGAAAATGGCACCTAGGCCAGTCGGCTTAGACGAATGAGATGCTTTTACCTTAGGAAATATACGTCCGAGGATGGTTCTTATATTAACACAATGATTTGAAGCCTGAAGCCAGAAAAGCCATGTTGCTGTCTGGGCATCTCTGGGTGGGGCGCATGGTTATTCTATCGTTGCACTGTGATAATTTCAGCGAGTCTGTTCTGTTATGCGCGTAAATTGCGTGGGTTCCCATTTATCAAATTCCTACCTTCAAAACCTACACTAGAAATGTTTAGAAAAATGAGTCAGTGGAAAACTTACGATCAAATTCAAGAAAATAACAAATGGCTTTCTCTTTCGAAATAAAAATTATTTTTCAAGATATGATTAGATTTTAGCACGCGGCCTTCGATCCCTTGAGGCAAGGTCAGTGGGATGCTCGGGTCTCCCAAGCTCGAGCTTGAGTACCTGGTTCCTGCATTCGGGACCGCGCCCATGCCCAAGTCCATAGCAACTGTGCGTGGGATCCAAGCTTGTGTGCCACTGTCCCAGCACCCGAGCTCAAGTCCTTGACAGAAGTCCATATCATTTGCAACAAAATCCATATTATTTGCAAATTACAATCAAACATGGGAAATGAATTCCTTTAAAAATACTTTCATTTTTCGGGTAATAGATGAAGTTTTAACAAAAGCATGTACTCATAAATGAGTTATGAGATGGATCCAAATTTGCCTCTTCTTTGATAATGAAGTCCTTCATTTACTTTCATTTTTCGGGTAATAAATGGAGTTTTAACAAGAGCATGTACTCATAAATGAGTTAAGAGATGGATCCAAATCCGCAAGGGCCCGTGACCGGTTGAAACAGAGAAATGCCTGGTAAACGTTTTATAATAATATTCAGTCATCACAAACAGAACTCTAGTGATTGCACGAAGGATAATGTTACGTCCTTGTTTGGAAATTGAAGGATAAAAACTTAGATGGAAAATGGAAGAAACTTCATACTTTTTGTGAAAGGATAGTAAAGGAGGTCCACAGTTCGTGGCATATTCTGCCCAAAAAAGAAAAGACTCGAAGTCACTGAACTCGAAAGAAACTACTGCTGTCATCTGACATTATGTATAGTAATTCTTGAGGGGGCTTACGTCGAACCCCATATCCATCATACTCCTCATCAAGGTAATAAGGATACAGACAGTCGCCACATATCTAGAATAAGTACTCAACCTTGGTCAGTTTTCCAGAACCAGTCCATGGAACTTGAACAATGACCATGTGCTCCTCGTATTCGAAAGGGACGTCGCGCCCATCAATTTTGCAGGCTCTCGGTTCGACAGAGGCGTAGACCCTCATTTCCCCTGCTCCCCTCACCCCGACTTCGACCGAACCACCCTTATAGGACAAGGACTGAATAGCTCCGCCGGTGTTGAGCATGTTAGCCAAGCCGATTGCAGCAAACTGCACCAGTTTCCCGGTCAAGACGGTTATCGGAGAAACGGTTATGAGCTCGAAGTTGAATGGCTCCAGTGAGATTTCTATGTCTTCAGAGGGCTTTGAGAGAGTAAGCTTCTTGGACTTAAACATGTACATGGCAAATCCTTGTGCTCCTTCAATGGGTATAGGGTTCTCGCCGCTGTTCCATTCAATGTCCATGGGGCTGGTCTTGGAGGTCACCATCTTTGAGAACTGGGAGAAGCATTGATTTTGTCTCGATTCACGAGACCATCCTCCTCCTTGGCAGTTGAATGCACCGACGACCCCCGTATACTGTTGGAGAGCAAAGCCGAACAAAGCATAACGTGAGGATCGCAGCGAAGTTTTTGAAAAAAACAAAAAAAAACGAGTCGATAGTACATGCGCAATTGGAACTGCTACGAATTACACCGCATTTTAGAAGCTGAAGCTCTTTAATCTGTAATAGTTAACTGATGATCATCGCAATCTTACTTTGTTAAGGTTCCATATTTTGAGCATGGTCTTGCCATCATGGAGAGGATCTTCAAAGAGGCAATCCCGAGTCGGGAGGGCATAGTAGTCGCATCTTAGGATGGACCCATCAGGCAACACGAGGGTCTTGAGCAGCTGGAAGTCATGCTTTCCAACCGAGTCGCTCACATAGATAGGGCCACCGGAGATGGCTCGGGAAGCAGCATGGAACTCGGCGCACGGGTGCGTCGACTGGAACATGTCCCAATCCGGGTGGATGAAGTTGCCCATCCACAGGCTGTTGTAAGCGCAATGCACCATGTGACACCCTTGGAGCCAGAACGTGCCGTTGGGATCGCCTGATGGATCGGTGCACCAAAAATCATCACCTGCATCGAACGTCAGCAACAGTGAATTGAAGCAATGGTCAATGGAGTATCAATCTCACTTACTCAGAGGATTAGAAAAAACAAAAATCCGACATAATTGGCTTAGGATGACCGATGTGCGACTCTCAACGTACCGACACGACCGAGGGTGACAGCTTCCGTGCCGAGGAACATGAAATCGTTGCAGTGTTCCATGCTAGCAATCACACCATTTCCCTTGAAATGTTTATTAACAGAATCTGTCAAGGCTTTGAAGTAGGCCTTGGCAAGCTCTACTCTCCCCCCATAATCTTCACACAGCATTTCCAGCAACTGAAACGGGCACATCGTCACGGGAAACAACATCAGAGGATCCATCAGTAACTCAATGGAAACAATTCCAAAGGGAAGTTGTGTAGAGATACTTACGTGAATGACATCCACCTTGACGCCATCGATGCCCACGGACTCCAAGTGCGAGTGAAGCCCCTCGTACATCTGATCCGCGTGCTCCGGCGGGACCATCCCCACCCCGGTGCTCACAATCTTGTCGACGGCCAGATCCTGCATCGTCATCTCGAGCCCGGGCGACAGCTTGGGCTTGATCACGGTGCAATCCGGCAGGCCCGGCACCTCCGGCCTGAGCCCGCCCCAATACCCGCAGAACGCGTGCCACACGTAAACATACTCCACCGACCCGAACTCCTCCTTAAGGTCCTTAACGAAGGCCCCCATTCCCTTGGGTCCGCCGCGCCTCGCCCTTGGGCTCATGTAGTCCCTGAACTTGTAGTTCTCCTGGAACTTCAAGAGCCTGCAGGGCATCTGCTCGCCGGCCACGGTCTGGTTGATGCCTTCCTTAGTGATCGGGTCAGCGTCGTGGCCGATCGATTGCCACCCATCGTCAATCAGGACGAGCCCGGGCGGGCACCCGCCCTTGACGAGGCCTGCCACGCCGTCCCATATGCCCTGAGGGTGCACGGTGAGGTAGAACGCGTCCCAAGTGCACCACCCGAACTTGTCCACGATGCCCGGTGGGGTCTTCTCCTCGAGGAGCTTGAAGGTGCCGAGGTGAGCCCGGGCAACCTTTATGGCGTCCTTGACCAGGGCGAACGGGTCCTCGCCCGCTTGCATGTAGAGGACCGCCCGGAACTTGCTTGTGGCGACTTTGGTTGAGCCGCTCTCGACGCAAATGTCAACGTAATCGTCGTCACCTAACGAGAAAGAATCATTAGAACGCACATGATTTGGACATTAGGGAAGAGAATACATATAGGGAAGTGCCACTTTTTTTATGTGTGGACAGTAGCATGATTATACTATTCACAATTTTAGATTGATCACCAGCACAATTTCCACAGTAAGTCCGTCAGAACCCTAGGAAGTGTCCATATCAATTTGCAGTTCTCGGATTGATTTGACTTTCCAGAACTACTCACCTAATTAATGACCCTAATAATGCGTACCAACCGTTACTCAACACCCCGAATGATGGACGTACTACTTAGCTGCTGAATACGTAGGCGGTGAAACTCCTAAAAAAAAAAAAAACCATAAATGTTTCGACTTCATGCATCCCCTACTCAAAGTCAACAGGTGAGCCAGGCTGTCTCATGCAGTCTAATAAAGAAACGGCCTTGAAATTTACTAATTGAAGTGCTTCGCAAGGTTTTTTTTTAGTCAGTCCTACTCTATTCCTACTCTACACTCACTCTCAGATTTTTGCCCTGTCTCTTGCAGGGCGTAGGAGTCGAAACCCACTCTTGAAACTTACGCGTCCCCATCCCATCCCCTGAGAAGGTGGAGATTTGAACCCTTCACCTCCCCCTTCCATGTTGGAAGGGTGGCCACTGGGACGAATCCCAGTGGTTGAAGTGCTTCGCAAGTTAGAAGCTCCCTGTGACGAGGATTTCGTAATGAATTCAGGGCAAAAACTTAAAAATTTACAGCTTTGATGTTGATCACATAGTTTTTACGGACAAGTTTATAAGAACTTTAATGCCCGTTCAAATAGTAATCCGAAAAGACAACATCTTTCTAGTATGCACTAGAAGACCCTTGTTAATGATTTTTACTCTGACAGAATCTAGTGTTCTTCGAACACTTGATGCTCTTAGTTAACACGGTGTCACATGTCTGAAAGATAAGTGGCTCTATATAGTTTTTGGTTTCTATAGTTCAGTCGCTATAAATCCACACAAAGTGTACGGAGAACATAGTTATTTTACCGGGTTGAAGAGAAGCACGAAAAGGGCCCTCCAGGAGCGGAAGCAGCAGCACATACGGGCGGCCCGAATCCGACCTCTCCAGCATCATCAGCTGAGTCTCGCTCTCGAGATCTCGGCCCTTGGATCCGACCCAGTGAGTCGTCCACCACACCTTGAACCGGAATATGCTCATGAACCGGATGCCCTGCAGCCTCCCGACCGGCACCACATGCCGGCTCTCGTCCTCGGCAGCGTCGAACCCCACGAAGCACCCCGCCTTGCCGCCATAGGGCGAAGGGGTGGCGACCACGTTGCCGGGGACGTCGGAGAGGAACGGGTGGCCGTTGACCGAGAAGGTCCGGCCCTGGCCGTCCAATGTGATCACGTGCTGCGCGGAGGCATCGTCGGACATGGGGGAGAGAGCGGATGCGGCTTTGCTCGAAGCCATGAATGGAAAGAGGAAGAAAAACTCGGAAGATGAGCGAGACGCGAAAGTACTTTGGGCGAGAAAAATGGAGTACGAGTTTGGTAAGAGAAGCGCGAGAATGTGGGGTTTATATAGCGCGAATGTGATTATTTAACGTTTGATGATTGAAAAGGTAAGGTGGGATTGGTCCCGATATTCTTGATTCTATAACGATTGAGGCTATTTTTTTGACTTCTTTTATTATTTTTTTTGGCTAAAATAAATCATTTTAAAATTGACCGACTATATTAGCTTTCCTTTTTTATTCGGAGATATAGAGTCTATTTCTATGGTCTTCGATGTTTTATGGCAGGTTCTGAGGCTATCGCTAATGCCGCTTGCCTTGGCTTTTTGGCTATTGTTTCATATCAAGTTTTGTACTATAGTTTCTGTTACATTAGTTGTCCTTTATCTTATCTCACTGTTAGCTGCTGAATTTTTTTTCCTTTTATTTTCGAACTGGACTTAGAACCTTCTCCTTTAATGAAAAACTAGGGTAAATTTTATTTTTAGTTACAAGATCTTCTTCTTCTGATGATGATGATGAAGAAGAATTAGAAGTGGGAATCTTTCCTCTTTTGCTTGCTTTGTCTTTAGTTGTTGAGTAGGTCACTTCCAATTGGAGAGGCCAATGCAATTATGTATATCTGTATTACAATATGTATAGTAATGAGTGTGTAAAAGGAAAAAAAGAGATCAGAAGATAAATATCTTTCACATCTAGAAAATCAAGGGAGATTGGGAACAAATCAAAGTGATCTTCTCAGATCTACAAATTCACGAGATTAGGAGATAAATCTATGTGATTTTCATAATTGGGATTGCATTTGCTCCTATAAATAGGAGTCCTCCTCAACGGAGAAGTATATACAAAAGCAAGAATATCATAGCAGCGTAGCAGAAAAAACAGGTAAACATTGATTTGTCTTTTGAAAGGAGGTTATAAAGGTTAGAAATCTGCTAATCCGTGGCTCCAGCCATTGGCCCGTGAACTCTTTTGTGCATCTTTGGCCGGAAACATTGAATCAAATCTAGTGGTCGAGAGTAATTCTATCCGTTCACTTAAAATAAAAAAGTTGGGTTATACTTAGAGTGTGAAGATCGTCACGCCCTTTTGCAAGAGAGAATAAAATTCTTTTTGGGGGAGATTTTGTGGGTATGCTTTGAAGGAGTTCGGGAAGTTCTTGTCCATTCAGGCTACTTTTGGGGCACTGCATGCATATGGAATCAAACAATGGGAGAGCTTAAGAGCTGTGGGGTTGATTTGGTTGGCAGTTTGACAAATACGAGATCTGAGAAATTAGTTTGGCACACCTGTGTAGGGAAGATGCCGAGCATTAGGCCCTCAAACGACATAAATGTGCTGAAAATCAAAGCACTCTCACCAAACGAATGCCAGCAACGTCAGAGCACATTGGTCATCTATGGATGCAGATATGTCTCCCAAGGCAGCGGTAAAAACTCTCTAGCAGGTGTAAAAATCACGACGACTGCCTGTTCATATCGTAAACCGATCATAGGATTATGGGATGATAACAGCCGACGGTGGCGTGCCTACCCAGTAGTGAGCTAGATTGGAGTCCGCCATGGTCGGCATCGTTTGCGTATCGTCTTCAAATTTCAGGATAAGTTCTTACAGTTATCAACCATAACGACTGAGTTTATAAACCATGTTTCTGTCTGTCAACTTGGATTGCTAAGGCTTAGAAGTTGCAAAGCATATATTCCCCGTCTCCTTCCCTTGAGCACCAACTGCGCGACTGCATAGTTGCGAAGGAAACAGATAATGGTGGATGATACATATGCCTTTATGAGAGGGCGGTGTTATACAGAATTCTAGGGTTTTCTTCAAAAATTATTTAGAAAAGGAAAGAAGAAAGGAGACGAACATTCTGATCATGTAACTTGCTAAAAAGCACAGCAGCCCCCCTTTATATTCCTTGGTACCAAATTTCGTCCTACGGTCCAAATTCGTGTGATTCTCTTCCCCAACGAAGTTCTATTCTATAGGCTAACTTTTTGTTGGCTTCCTAAAGGGTTCCCTACCTATTATTGCAAAGGCTCGAATATTTTCCGACGATCGGTTTCACTTACGTGAGGAGTAAGGAAACGAATACGATGTCCCTATCCCGATAACATGCCTTAGTAATTTGTTGGTCCTTTGAACCTTTAAGAATGTGTCGTGGCGCACGACATTGGAGGAGATCTTAGATTTGGATTCGGGGTCTTGAATTTGAAGATTCAGGACCTCGTATCATCAAAACCCCGTCGAGCAAATGGATGCAATCCCGCAATTTGATCGTAGTTTTCGTTTCTTCGCCTTTTGATAAACGTTCTTACACGTCTAAAAATATACATATCTGAAGGAGATGAACGAGTTCTGTGCTTCGCCCTTTTGTCCATCCTTTTCAGATTGCATCTCCCTTATCTCCGTGATTCCCAACTAATGCTAAGGGTCAACGTTGATGATGTCTCTCACGTTGCTGCTGCCTCTCCTTTTTGCTTCTTCCCCTTTTACTTTGAATTTTCAAAAAGAGCATAAGAATTCACGCATCTTCCCACGTCTCACCACTCATTACCGAGACTTTTCCATCTTGTGAGCGCGAGAGGGGGAGGAGAGGATGGTTTGGAACGCGGCTAGCTTGATCTTGCTCGATGAAACTAGGCTTTAATGGCTCATCTAAACCATAGCACTAATTGGTATGACGCATTTTATTGTATGATCAGTAGGACAATATGCCCTAGGCTTGAGATAGCTCTAATCTTAGCTTTGGAATCTAAGCTTAATATTTGATTTTTATTCGTTAGCATCATTCTGGTCGTCCCTGAAAATCCTTCACTTGTGTTTCCTCGACGACGTAAGTTTAATTGGATAAATGCCTCTGAGCATATATTAACATGATGGTTAATACCATAAAAAAAAAAAAAAAATCCTAAACTGGTATATTTCTGACAATTTTACTCGAACTAATTTTTTTATCATAAAAAATCTTAAACTTATATATTTGTGACAAATTTATTCCAAACCGATATATTTGTAACAAATTTCTCTCTAATAGTTTTTGTTAAATTGGATTAATACCACGAAAAAACACAAATTATTACACTTGCGACAAACGAAATGTAAAATTTTAAATTGGTATACCCGTTAACTGTTTACTGTCATATAACTTAGTAATTTGAAAATTTAACAGAAACTAACGAATGGTTAGTTTATCATAAGTGTGTTAGTTTATGGTAAGTTATCACTAGTGTACTAATTTGAGATTTTTTGTGATGTTAATCTTAGCCTTTTTATACAAAAGAATTTGTTGATTCAATTCGAGAGTTTTCCATGTATTTCCCAACCCATATATACATCTATATGTATGTACTTTGGAATTTATGGACACGTTTAATCCATTTTGACTTGCAAAGTTGGAAGGGATCGATCATGGGCATGGTCCCGCCACATAAAGCACCTCGAGAATTTAATGAGAAGAATAATAAGATGCAAAAGAAGATAAATATTCAGATTCAAAGCTAGTGGACCCTTTGGATTTATGTGAAGACTTTTGTTCTGTTGAAGCCTATAATTTCATGCCAAGTGGATCCACTTTGCCTTTTTTTATGTCCCATTTGAATGCTTTCATCACTTCCAGAAGTAAGAAGAGGCATTTTTTTTATTTATTTTTTTTCTTCTATTTTTCGACATTATACTGATCTTAATATGAATAATTCACGTTCTAGCTTTCAAATCAAACCTAAAATAATCTCCAGATGGGAGTATGACAATGCTCGAAACGTTCCTTTACCTCAAGGAAAGGTTACTGCGAGAGCGGAATTAATATCGGGACAAGGTGGCGAGGGCGTGATAGGTGGCGCAATTGATTTTAGTGGACTTAAATGCCATATGACTAGTTAAGAGTTACGACTCAGAAGTATCGAATCGTTTGAAACTATCCAGAGTTGAGATATATAGAAAAGAGTCGATTATGGAGAGTTCCCAATAGTTTCGTCTGTTGAAATCCCAAAGTATGGAAGTGCCACAGTCGAAATGTGGAAAAGTACCCCGAGTGGTTCATATGATGTGTATCTATAGCGAGGGAGGCTAAGATGGTAGGATGCGGATCAATGGTGGGTAGTTGCATGTCGGCGGGAAACACGAAACCTAGAAGGATCGATGGTTGGCTTAAACATCCCTAACGAGCTCCACTCCACCCATCAACCAAAACTTTTTAACAGTACATTTGCTTCACTGAAAATTTTTTGATAAAGAAAAATATTTTTTGTGAAAATCATTTAAAAAAATGATAAATTTTCATTTGTTTGATGATTTGGGGCGCATTTGGTAACATTTTTATTTCTGTGAACAGTTTCTTTTCAAAAACACTTGGAAACAGTTTCTAAATATTGGTAACTATATAAAATTCATGTTCCTAGAATAGAAATATATTTGGTATGGTCTCAAATATTTTTGTGACTTAAATTTTTTTGATTTATTAATAATTTTATTGTATTTTTTTTCTTTGTTTTCCTTCCTCTTAGCTGGCCATCGACTTGGCCATGGCTAGCCTCGCAACCATCTAGATGAGGGCTGGTGAGGTCCCCTCAATCCTTGAGCCTCGCTTGGTCTCGCCTAGCCACCACGAGGTCAACCTCACCCACCCAAGCAACGCCAACCCAAGTGATGTCGACCTCACGGTGGTCGGGCGAGGCCGAGCCTTGCTAGTGGATGGCGAGCTCGAGACAACCTCATCGAGGGCCGACAAGGCTCTGATGAGGTTGTCAAACCTTGTATGGCCAATCACCAGCTAGCGTTGAGGTCGGCAACCAAAGAGGGGAAGAAGAGAGGAAGAGAAAGAAAAAAAAGACGAGGAAGAAAAGAGAGAAAGAAAAAACTTGTTTCTTATTTCTTGAGTTGTTCTTTGGAATAAGAAACAATTTTGTTTTTATTTTTTTTTTTTGTTTCAAATCTATTTTCAAGAACAAAAAAATTATCAAATGCATTTATATTATATTTCTGTATCGGAGAACAAAAGAACATAAACATGTGTTCCGGAGAGTGTTACCAAACGCTTCCTTAGAGAAAGCATTTTCCTTATTATTTGAAGGGAAATTGTTTTCTCCTAATTTGAATTTATTGTTTTTAATCCGTGGAAATCTTTTTTCTATAAATCGATTAGTTTTTCTTCATCTAAATATTGGAAAGTGGGAAATAGTATATTTTTTTTTCACTCTCAACAAATTATTTATTTAACAGCACGACCGAATGCCTAAAATATGATTTATCATTTTTTTTTTTTATCTATTGTTAGTTGGGACGTGATTAATGAGTTAATTGGGCATGGCCTACTGAAAATAGTCAAGACGGGCTTTCAATCGGGGTCCCCCTTGGTCCTTGCATAGGTAGGAGACACTCGCAGGCGACGACAGATTTGGAGTTGGACGTCCAATTTGGTCTGGGGGTAATTAAAGAATCTACGGCTACGTGTCGTCCGCAGCGCCTACGTGTCCTCCATCGTGTCCGTTGGTTGCTCTGAAATTTTGAAACATTGTTGGCCCTTGGAGGGGGCAGAATTACACACGTAACAAGTTTTTATGGGAACGGGAGGAGACAAATCACACAAGGGACATTTAATTCGGACCAACTTAAATTTGACGAAGATTTACATGGTTCGAGTCTAGTCACGTCGAAATTTTCAAGTCGGGTGTGACTGTATTGGTCCACCTCATCTGCCTTAGCTACATGCATTCGCATCGCGTAATAAATTGAAAATCTTTGGCCGGGATGCGACAATGGACACACGTCACTAGTAGGATTGCATCAAGTCTCAATCATCTATAACGTCCGCCGTTAATACTTTCATAGACTTGTCCCGTTTGTATAGTTGGGTCGATGACACATACATCGATCATGTGAATTTCCTGAATGACGGTAGTCGTTGTGTATTATTTAGATGCGAGGCAAAAAAAGATAAGTAAAATCATATGACAATTAATCAATGAGTTCAAATGCGTGACGACTGAAACATATCAATCTGATTCTATCCGAAATTGGCTAGATACAATTCTCACATCCACCTCCTTTGGCATTGCATCTAGAAGGGAAGAGCTTTGGGAGAGGGATACACTTCACTAGGATCGCCTAAAGTTTCAGTCATCTATTGCATCCCCGATTATGTTAATACTTGTTTATATCATAATAGTAAGTGAAATGGATATCTTTGATCATGTGAATTTCATGTGGTCCCATTAAGATAGATATTTCTCTATAGTAATCATTACATATCATGTAGATGCAAAGCAAAGGGGTCTAATCACATCCCATGTAATGAATAAGTTCAAATTTGTGATGATTTAGATTTGTTGATCCAATTTTGTGCGGAATTGGCAAGTTTCGTTTATCTCAAATCAAGTATGATAGTAGACCGAAGTGGATGATTTGGGTTCGTAAAACCCAATTAAAATCACTATCAAATTAGCTGAACTAAATCATATCCCCAGGCCATGTTGGCCATATCAAGTCTAATTCCTTATTTAGTCATTTCTCTGAGTTTCCCCAACCGTAAACCTTCCGGTCATTGCATCCGAGCACCAAATAGCATAAATTTCGACTTCCTGTCAAGCCATCAACCTTCATTCTCGTCATTCCCTAAAAGAAAATGTTAAATTGAAATGTCGAATCTTGCCATCACAGAAGGTTCGGTGTTCTACTTTCGCTTTACTGTTTGAAGCCTTGTTTGATGCACATGGCCAACATGGGTCACACGTGTTTATGGGATGAGTACTGACTAGAGCCGAAGGATCGGGCCACCCCCACATCGTCCAAAAGATAAATTAAAGAGCGATGGGGCAAATAAGGCTACGCATGACACCGCCGACCGCCACCTACTGCCGCCGCTGCATGACCGCCAGCCACCGACTGTCATTGTCGACCGCCACTGCACAGCCCATCGGCTGTCGACGACCACCGGTGGTGGCAGCGACTGGAGGCCGGTGGGCGGCAGTGGCGGTGGTGGCGACCGGAGGCCGGTGGGCGGCAGTGGCTCCGGGCTGTTGAAGGTGGCCACGACACAAGAGAGAAATAAAAGAAAATTAAAAAAGAAAATTAACTTATTTCTAGAAATTGTTCTCGAGAATAAAAAGCTTCTTATTTCTGCTCCAAATCTATTTCCAGCCTAACTTTCTATTCTTAATGAAAAATAATTTGACGTTAAACGGGTTTTACATTCTTTTTTGTTCTAGGGAACAAAAGAACAGAAATTTTGAGGAAGAGAAATGTTGTCATGTAGCACCTAAACCTAAATCGAACATCAACGAACATCAAATGGGCCCGACCCAAGGGTCCAATACAGCATTAACGAACGCTCAATTTCGGCCCAGACCGATGATGACCAACCCACGAGAGAGCGAGAGCGAGAAGGAGAGGAACACGGAAGCCAGAAGAGATGGATGATTCTGAACTCTCGGAGCTCCGCTAAATTTTCTCGCTGCTTGGCACGATCACTCGGTGAGCTCGATGGTCAATTTAAATTATCCGGTTCCGTCGAATTTAGCAGATTTGCTTAGTCATTCCTCCTCAATCGATCCAATGTTTCCGTATCCTGTTCTTTTGGTTTTCTATGGCCATCTTTACGGTTCATTTTTTCGCTCGAATCATCGGAGTCGAGGCAGAGACGATGTATGCGTGCACAGGCTCGAGGTGTAACGGAATGCCGCGGCTTTTCTTTTTCTTTTTTTGTTAGGATATTCGAAGCGGTGGGCATTCACGAAAAGCAGGAAACAGTTGGGCATGCCGGCGCCGAGGCTGATGGGAATTGAAAGTTGCGGGGCGTGATAACTTAGGCATTGTCCTCGCTAGTTTAGCTTCATTTTTCTTTGCACATATGTCGTCTACTTGTGTTCTCAGAAGTGGCACGACCATGCTGATCGTGTCGCCGTCCGGGCCCTCTTTCGCTCAAGCTAAGAGGTAGATTCAAGTTGAATGTCGTTGGGTACTTGTGATTCTCTCTTTCTTGCTGTGGCTCTGACAATTTTGAGAAATAAATTTAGCTGTCCAGTGGGCGAAACGGGAACGAGTCTCGGAGCTGCGGCCTGGAGGCCTTTAAGATTAGGGGGAGTTCCGTTTAGAAGTAGAAATGCTTTGGTAAGATCATGCTTGAAGCCGGAGAATGGAGGATTTGGACCAAAGTCTTTCGGGATTGGTGAAAGAGATGGTCTCATCATTGTTGACCATGGGTCGAGGCGTAGAGAATCGAATCTCATGCTTAGTGAGTGATAAATTTGGATACTATCTTGTTTTGAAATTCTTAATTGAGCCTGTTAGTTTCTCTGCTTATCTCTGATAATGTTACAATAGCGTCTTAAACTGCATTGCCAGATGAGTTCGTGGCCATGTTTCGAGATAAAACTGGGTACCCAATTGTGGAGCCTGCTCACATGGTAAAACTTTCTTTTCTGACATCAGTTACTCAGTATATGAAGTAAATTGTGCTAGCTGTTGACAACTTTTCGTTCTTTGCGATAGAACTGAAGAGTTAATAGATTATCAATTTGCTGTAAGTGGATTTAGAAGCAAATATGTTGCTCTGTCTCTTCATGAGCTGGATAGTTCATTTTGTGGATAAAGATAAAACATTCTTACATTCGTGGGTGGTCAGTTCTTTACTTGTAACTTTGTTTCTCTAATAAATTGTATCCACGAACAGAGAAAAGATCTGTCCAGGTTAACAACGTGATTGACCCGGCATTCATCTCTTATGACTTATTGTTTGTAGACGATAGACTTGTATTTGCCTAAGCTGTGCTTTTTTACCTGTGTTTACTTTGTTTTCTTCACCTGTCGCGGTATTCTGTTCATAAAAACGTGATCATATGGCATGGTGTTCATTATTGACTGCTTGAATATTTGCTACTTTTGATCCATTTCTTCACGTGCATTGTCCATGCTAAGGAAAGTGGTCCGCTGATATGCATTAGGCAAAGAGTTCTGAATCTCTTTGATCGATGAATGTAGTCTATAACAATTTCAGGCTTCAAAATAACTCAATTTGGTTTGTCTTCAATTTATCTGATATATTGGGAAGGCATGTAAGTTCTGGTTGTAGTTCTTGTATTAGCAAAGCTTCCATTGATGTCCTCAGGTTTCTGAGGTGAACCCATGCATGAGAAACTGTGTTCATTAGTTCATTCCATCCTATTAATCAGGAGCTGGCAGAACCATCTATAAAGGATGCATTCAGTTCATGTGTTCACCAAGGGGTAACTCGTGTAATTGTCACCCCATTCTTTCTCTTTCCTGGGAGACATTGGCACAAGGTAGTTCAACTTTCCATCTTCTTTTAGTTGAGCTATGTTTTATGGCTTCTCTGTTGTGCATAGAAGATTTACGGAAGTGATATATATCTGGTGTTATTTCCAGGATATTCCTTCTCTGACAGCTGAAGCTGCAAAGGAGCACCCTGGCGTCTCTTATATTATAACTGCACCTCTTGGCTTGCACGAGCTACTTGTGGTATGATCAATATTCCTCTCTTTATTCATCCTCATTGCTGAAAGGGTCTGAAGATATGCGACATGGTTAGGAAGAGTTGCATTTGTGCATTAAAAGCAGCTGAAAGATACAGCTTATCCTATCAAGCTCAGTTGCCATCCATTCAAAAAGGCTCTTTTCTATGGAATACTTTTTAAGGTTACCATAAGGAAGAAGTTCAACAGAAAACATTTGCCAATGACTCTGCAATATAAGCAACATCGTTTCATCTTGTGTGCAATTTCCCTAGTCATTGTAAAGTGAGCTCATTGATGAAAGTAACTGATATTGAAACAATCTGAGCATGATGCAGTAGAAGCTTTATTATAAATCTTCAAGGTTGAGAATTTAGTTATTTTTTTATCTTTTGAAATGGGGAAAATCTTATACTGTGCGTGTGGCTGTCTTGCTGTTTTGCAGGACGTCGTGAATGACAGGATCAAACACTGCCTGAGCCATGTAGAAGGAGCTGCAGATGAGTGTAAAGCTTGTGCAGGTACAGGCAAATGCAGAATCTATTAGTTTAATGGTGCAACATTTTCCCTTCACTGGAAATAGAATTGAAAAAATCTGAGGGAAATGTTGGAAAATTGCTGCTTTGCGTGATTGTTCTCTGAGCTTGATCCAAGAGCCAGTGATATTATGTGGAAATCATGTGGTTCCCAAAACCAACTGGTTAAGGCCATAAAGCAACGATTATGCCAAAAATTTCTTGGAGTACATGTTCTGGCACGTGTCCTTCGCTTCATTATCATCTCTCGTCTTTGGCCTCAATAAAGAGTTCTAGTTCAGACTCGTGGAATGCGTTCTTCATCAACTCGACTAGCTCAGGTGTAATCATTGCAACAGAGCTAGATGCAATTACATCTGGTACTTATGTAGATGGGTGTATCTGATATCATGGGGTTTCTCCATTGTAAGAAAAAACTTTGTGATTACTCTGTGCCACCTTCATACATCGTGTGGTTGTGCTGTCGAACATAGTCCTTCCATCAGAATTTTCAGGTTAACTTGTCTCTCTATCAACAAGCAATAAAATTGCTACATTTCACTATTCATGACAGGATGATGCATGATGCATACATAGTTGACAACTGCGAAATGTAATTTCATTTTCATTGTGGTGCTATTATAAGTCACGAAGTTATGTACAGATACGAACTGGAGAAGCGTCTCCTTGCAATTGAATGCTTGCATTGAAGCTCGTACTTTATCATCCATGGTTTTTCTCTAGGCCAAATTTCTCACCTACTGTATTGCTGGCACTTTCTAGTTTCTCAAAGAGACCTCTCTCGAATGCTTGATCTGCTTTTTCACTTCTTATTCCACGTGTTTAAGCCGAAAAGTTCAATGAGTTTCCAGAATCTCGAAAACTTCTCCATTTTAATCTTCATGCTAGCATCGGCCCGTGCCTTAGCTTGAGCAGGTGTTTCCTCTTCAGTTGCTGCTGTGGCTGTGAAAGGTGTGGCTGTGAAAGGAAACGAGTACAATAATTTGATCAGGTTTGGAAGTCAGTTTAGAAGATGATCGGGCCAACAAAGAGGGTTGTCGGCAAAATTACCAGTCGCAGGTTGTTCTTTGAGTTGCTTGGAAAGTGTCTTAGCTGCCATGAAAACATTTGAAGGTCTTTCCCAGCCGCCGCCAAACACGCCATAACCATCCTTCGGCTGAGGCTGTGTCAGAAACTCGAGCAGTCCCAGCTCTTCCCTCTCCACCCAGTGTATGCAGTTCACCGGGCACGACTCCACCGACACCTGCCGAATGATCATTTCATAGAACCCGCGACATAGCATCAAAACGGAACGACGATAGGACAGCTTATATACAGCAAAATAGGTTTCCTAGCTTTTTGACGTCTTTCTCCATCAGATTATCACTGGCGGGTGAAGGATTCTTGATTGATCTCTCCATTAAAACAAGCAGATGGAGTTCGGTTGTGAGGAGGAAAAAAGAATCAGTTACCTGCAGCTTCTGCTCATCATCCCCATACTGGACTCTCACTTTAGCGCATCCAAGTTCTTCGTCCATGACAAACGTGTTGCTCGCGTGATGCACGCATTCTCTGCATCCTGAAACCGTCGAACTACTGATTGAAACACAGGCACCTCGAATTGACTGCGAATTTGGAAAAGGAAAATGTACAGCAGTGAGCCAAGGAATGACCTATGCATGCATTTGCATCTACAAACAGAGCCTGCGATCTAAGAGGCCCTTTCCACGAGCTATAACCTATATTCGAACAGTCTCCTCTGAATCTGGTCCTCGCTTGGCCGGTGATGGCATCGTAGTCTCTCCTTAGATTGTCTCTCATCAACACCGCATAAGCCTCGTTCAGCAGCAGAGTATACTCATGACCCTACAAGCAACAAAAGCCCTTCAAGTCAAATTATAAATTTCGGCTCGAAAGAACGGCAAAACTTTCGCAAGATCTCGAGGCCATGTCGGAAATAAACCGAATCCATGTGACCTTTTGGCCCGCGACATCAGGGTGATGCTTCTTTTGCAGCTTCCTATAAGCTTCTCTGATTTCTCGCGAGCTCGAATCTGCCGAAACCCCGAGCAGCTCGTAGTAGTTCTTTTCTGATCTAAAGCTCCTTTTGGCCCTTCCGCCACAACACGTGACGACTCCATATCTCTGCCTGCAGCTAGAAAAATGGAAATCAGGCGATGAAGATCGTTCCTTCCAGGATTACTCTGCATACTCAACAACAAATCTCGATCCGAAGGTACGGAAGATACATGGACTGAGCTTATCAAACAAAAATTCACGGAGCTTCGATTTGGAGATCACCTCGAAACGGGC
Source organism: Eucalyptus virginea (assembly GCA_014182375.1). Lineage (NCBI taxonomy): Eukaryota > Viridiplantae > Streptophyta > Magnoliopsida > Myrtales > Myrtaceae > Eucalyptus > Eucalyptus virginea. The sequence continues at coordinate 29,131,080 of CM024523.1, read as the reverse complement.
TTCCTGGTATTGAGATAGACATGATGAAAATCGGAGTGTTTCGGCGCTAGGGATTGGTGAGCAAGTCCTAGAGAGGCCGACATATCTCCTATGCTGGTCTTTCTTAGGTCCTTCGGAGTTTGCTAGTGTTTGATATCTTCCTCTTCTTGTTCTGCATAACCAGTGTCTGCTTTTAAGTGTTGCCGTTGAGGCTTGGAGATATTTCTTTTGTTTCCAGGATAATTGGATATTTTCTCAGTGGCCTTGCAATTTTAGGATCGCCCACCAATCATGGACCTCCTGGTCAGCTAAAGTGCTCAAGTGGGGGACCCTAGCTAGAAACAAGCAGCTGAGAAATATCCTAATTCCCACCGTCTCTCTTCATATTTACTTATTTTCCATCTTATGTTAGGAAGTCATCATTAAAAAATATAAGCTGATAGATGAAAGGATGCACATCATAAAAAAAGAAGAAGGAATATTCCCTGTGATGCGACATATTTTAATAATAATAGGTATAACTTGAGATTATTACAAATTTAGGTCTGTAAAAAATAAAATAAAAAATAAAAAAACTTTATATTGTTGTCTCCACAGCTCCAATTTGACATATGCAGGTGACAATTCCCCAGGCCTGGCTCTAGCTTTTTACACTGGTTTGAGTTCTGTCTCTCTCTTCAATCCAGCATCTCTGCATCAGCCATAACTGATCATGAGCCTCTGCCCCATCTAATTTTCACAGAGCGAATGGCAGCAACAAGTTTCGTCCACTCACCGATCGGGGGCTCGCGATCGCCCAATCTCAATCCAACAAGGAGTACTCTTCCTCGTCCGCATCCGGATCATCGGACCGACCGCAGAACATGCCGCCCCACTGCGGGAAGTAGACGAGGGCGACGGGGAGGGTGCAGATGAGCATCAGGAGGCCCATCAGCGATATGCTCGTCTGCCTCGGCATCTCCGAGCCGGAGAACAAGAGCAGTTGCGTCGCGACCGCCCCCACCGTCCCTCCGCTCCCTGTCATCCCCGAGATCACTCCGAGCGACCTGCAACCGAACAAATCTCAGTTGCACATCGAATTTCGTACGTAGAAGGCGGTCGTGACCACGGGATCTTGATAAATTTTGACTCCTTTCTAGAGATAATTGGAAGAACAAAACTTGGCCTAGTTTGAAAATGTGACGCATCCAAATTACCATAGCCACGAATGTAACCGATCTCCTCTTTATAATCCCTAACTACAGTAAAACCCGATTTCCGCTCGGCCTTATTCATAAGGGCCCGGACCCCGTCAAACCTCAGGTCCCGTCCCTACAAAAGCATATCGACATTTTCTCATTTATACATGCATAACCCCGGAAAATATAAGAATGCGAAATCAAGAAAATGCTTTTTCCCGACACTTTCCTAACCGGAACAAGGTGAAGAAACAGACTCTTCAATGCTCAGTCACGTGCTCTAGAGAAAGAAAGAACAAAGAAAACCCTTAAAAGGACCACACAAACTGTTCGTCTCCATTTTCATCCTTTCGTTTCTAATGGCCGACGGCCAATCGACCTAAGCAGTCGAATCACCGCACGACTCTTGGAATTCGCGTGAGAGAATTTGCACGGCTGGGGTTGCATTTTGATCTTGGGCCTCGATATAATCCAAAGTTTCGCTTTGTCCATCTCGTCATAAAGTCTGTCGGCCATACTTTTCTTTAATCCACACGACACTACTACTGGGGATTATTGTTGCTCTGTAATGTGCTCTCCCTGCCCGGTGCTATCTGAAGCTTGCGTGAAGGAAGTGTTGACCAATCACCCCCTCTTTCTTTCCTTGGCTGGCTTGCTGACGACCAACCGTGGGAAAATTACCCAAAAAAAAGTACTAAACTCAATTCCGTGGAAAACCTTGATGATTTGCTAATGTAATCCTTTGCTTTTACTCAATTTTGATCAAAAAACATTGTTGTGGCAATCTAATTAGCTAACCATTCTATGTGGTGTGATCAATATTACCATATATAATTCAAAAAAAAATTTGTTATTTTTTTCTATTTCTCCTTTTTTTTTTTAATTTCCTTTTCACCGATGGCTGGCAAGAGTCGAGCCTCACCGACTATAGGTAAGGCTGTGGAGGGCCTGGTTGAGGGTCGCAACCTTTGTCAGTGGCCGGCAAGGGCTTGCAACTCCTCACCAAGGTCCTCTGCGACCTTGCCTGTGTAGTCCCTCATGTGACTGATGAGGTCATCAAGCCCTTGCAGGCCGCGATAAAGAAAAAAAAAGAGAGAATAGAAAATTAAATAAATCAAATAAAAAATATGCATAAACTGTCCACTTCACTTCTGACGGTATAATGTAGGACAATTGGCATTTACGTCAACATTTCAAGTCAAAATTGGCCAAAAAGACTATATTGACCAATAATGAAAAAGTTTAAATTTAATTGATCAAATTAAAAGATTTAAGACTGAATCGATATAAACACGATAGGTTTATGACTTTTTTAGTAATTTTCCTAATCATTCATAATAGTAAATATAAAGCATAGAGTATGATTGTCTATGTTGTGAAAAACTATATGCACAAGTGGCCAAATACACTGTTGACTCGAACGATTCTCAAATCAAAGGGCAAGTGGCCGACAAGAATGCTTGTGTACAATTTTATTTACATCGGTAGTGTATGCTCGATTTTTCCCAGACTAAAGTGGCGTCGAATCTGTGTTTGCACTTTAACACATAATTTCCCTACAATTTAATAAGGATCTAGATATTATGTAAATCATAGGCATACGATATGGACATATGTTTCGTCCTAAAGGAAAAGCCTGTCTTCTAAATTTTGATTTTATATAAATCATGAACTCCGGGGTGATTAAAAAAATCCATATTTAATTGATCCATTAGGTGACGCGTAGACTATTTTATTTATAAGTATCAAGCACGGTTCATTTATTTAGATATTTACATATAATCTGTCGCATCATTTATTAGTTAACTGATTTCGTACGTCGGTTTTAGCATATCTAGCATTGCTTTGTAGGCAATTGATGGAGGTAATAAAGAGTTAGATCATTAATTTTTTTTAACTCGAATCGGATCGTAGTTTAGAGAACGCTTAAGAGAGCTAGATCGGATTGATACTGACCGCTTGGAGACGAAAGGAACCACGCCGAACGTGAGCCCGGCGGCGGCCTGGACGAACACGCCGAAGCAACACATGACCGCGATGGAGCCCCAGAGGGAGCCGACCCGCCCGAGCCACACGCACAGCAGCCCCGCCGCCGTCTGCGCCGCCCACAGCCCCCACAGCCGCCCCCTCATCCCGAACCTCCGCCCCAGCATGTCGGAGGCCACCCCTCCGGCCGGCCTCGTCACGCAGTTCGCCGCCCCGAAGGTCGCCACGATCAGCCCCGCCGCCTGCAGACTCACCCCGAACCGGTCGTAGAAGTACTGCGCCAGCACGTTGTCCGCCGTCAGCTCGACCCCGAAGCAGTACCCGTACGTCAGGCCGAGGATCCACCCTCTGTAATTCCTCAGGCCGTGCATGAGAACGTCGAAGAAGCCCTCTTTCGAGCCCTCGCCGTTCCTGTACTTCTGGCTTTTGGTGTCATTGAGGTTGCGTATGTAGTTACCGCTTGGCAAGTCCTGGCCAAACGCTAGGACCATGATTGCGGTGACGATCTGGAACACCGCCGGTACGATGAAGGACGCGCGCCACGCCGAGGACGACGACACGTGGAGGCGCTCCACTAGGGAGGTGTAGATGAGTGGCATCACCAGCTGAGTCAGCCCCGACCCCACGTTGGCCCACCCGGCGGCGACCCCGTTGGCGAGGCCGACGACGTCCCCGGCGAACATGGAGCTCATCCAGAACTGGTTCGCCACGAAGTTGGCGATGGAGAACCCGACGAAGAACCGCACCGCGACGAACCCCGCCGGGGTGGTGACGAGGCCGGCCGCGAGGATGGCGGGCGCGGTGAGGAGGGAGAGCGCGGCGGAGGCGGCGCGGGGCCCCACGAGGTCGCAGGCGGGGCCCATGGCGAGGCGGGAGAGGATGGCGCCGGCGAAGGAGGCGACGCCGGCGGCGCCGACGTCGGCGGGGAGAGGCCGAGGTCGCGGCGGATGACGGGGAGGAGCGGGGGATGGAGAAGGTGGCGAAGAAGCAGGCGAAGAGGGAGAGCCACGCGAGGTGGAAGGCGCGCATGTGGGGGAGGCCGGCGCTGAGAAGGGGCGGAACGCGGTGGCCCTGCCGCTCGGGTCCACCGGGAGCTGGCCGGAGGAGGGGGGAGGGCCGGGTTGCTTCGTGGGTCGGCTGCCGTCGGATTCCATGGTGGGAGAAGAAAAGGGCGTTAAAAGGTACCTCAAAAAGAAGAGAGAACGCGTTTCCAGAAGGGGAATCGAAGAAGTTATATAGGATTTAGTAGAGAAATTCAATTTGGCATGGAGAAATCGTCCAGTAAAAAAAAAGGGGGCATCTTTCCTACTAAAAAGAAAAATTGTATATATTCCCTATTGAAGTAGATGCATAATAAAAATCAGTACCATCGATGCTGTCACTTTGGCCAGGCCAGGAGAGAAAAAGAACAAGAGAGCATGGTGTGAGCAGAGGATCGCGCAGCAATCGGTCAATTTCTGGTGTCCCCTTCCATGTCCTGGACCTTGTCCTCTCTTCCACGTTATAATTAATGAAGTCTTGGAATCATTCGATTCCGTCGCACGAAGCGAAACTGCACAATTTACTGGACAGCAGGAGATATGTCTCCCCACCTTTCGCCGGTCTAGATGTGCCGCGACAGCGAAGTGAATAGCCAATTCCTCGCAGGGACATCTCAATTTTTTTTCTTAGCCGAGAGGTACGTAGGGTTTGAATCCTAAGACTTCTAGATGAAATTGGAACAGGACGGGCGATTCTACTTAAAACCACCACATCAGATTCTTGCTTTAAAAAAATGCTTAAAAAAATATGAGTGTACTAAAAGTTTTAAAATTTGTTAAGAATAATCGAGTTTTAAAATGTGCACTTTTTTTTAAAGTTTAAGGAATCGATTGCATTTTAATGATAAATTTTAGGATTTGATTGTATTTTTTTAAAGTTTTAACATTTACTTTCACTTTCGTCATAAAATTTAAAACTTCAAATGCACTTATTCATTGAAAAAAACCACACTATAGAATATTATATCTTTGCTATCGAGACTTGTGCCACTAAACTCCTATGTTAACATTCTTTAGAGATGATATGATTAGTATTTTTTTTGTCCATTACATCTATCTACTCACTAAATTTTTTGATTGGGTATCAAATTTTGGCTCAAGGCGATCACAGGGATGGAACATATGTATGGCGCGTGAATTATTAGAGCAATTTCAAAGGTGTCTCTATTGTGACAACTCACTCTTTTGATATTGCCCGGCGTGGCTGCGAAGCTGCCACACCTCCAAGTGGTGGCTGGTCTATATGGGCCCGTAATCAATGTTACACATAATTGTGGAGTAGAGAGATCGAGATTATGACCCGTGAAATCCGAGGTTAGGTCATCAAATTCGTAATTATCAACTTTTTAATTCAATTTAGTCCCCAAATTATATTAAAATATTTACTATCTTTAATTTGAATTGATAAAAGAATAACATTGAATATTTCCATATATTTCAAAAACTAAATTGAATATGTATAAAAAATTCAAAGATCATATTGAACAAATTAAAATTTTATGAACAACATTATATATTAAGGTAACATTTAAGAACCACATTGAATAAAGTAAAAGTTTATCACCACATTACACATTAAGTTAAAGTTTATAAGACATTTATGTTATTATTTCTTTATGTAATTCAACAACGAAAATTAAGTTTTGAAAACTTGAGTTCTGAATTTTATGCAGTGATTACCTTACTTGCTGAAAATAGAACTGAGAAGATGTTTGATAATAGTTAAAGTTGATAGCTTAATATTATTAACTACTATCATATGCAGAAAAAAGTCATAATTGGTAGGTTTTTAGAAATATTTTTGGCAAAAGATTCTAGTTACCATAAAGAACGAATCGAGTAATTCCTTCCTTACTTACCATATCTAGTAGATTTTTTTAGTTAATTGAATTATGAGTCAATTGTATTTAAAGCTATCAAATGATTTCAATCTCTTTAAGTGATGAACTACTAGCTTGCGTCACTTAATTGAGTAATCAAAAAGGGTATTTTGGTTTATTGAAGTGTTGAAAGAAACGCAACAAGTCCCTTCTAAGACTTGAATAAATACGCATTTAAATTGGAGCTAGTCATTTCACTATTTAGATCGACATTCAAAGTCATTTAAAAAAAAATTACAATTTCTTCCCATTTCTTTCTTGATTTAAAATAATTATTACTTTCTTTTTCGAGAAATTCCACAGTAAAGTGAAAATGAAAATTGACTCCCCATCTATCGTCAACTAACAAAACGACCTCTTCCTGCGAACCCAGAAGCAAGAAAGAAGTAAGACTATGATCAGCTCCATGAAAAAGCTCCGCCCAAAACCAGCTTCAACGCCTATGTAGAGACGTGCTTCTCCTCATTGAAAAGCCTCCCCGACCAAGGCTCCGCCAGAGAGGTGACGCGCTTCACGGCCACTTCATCAAAACGGGCGTATCTTCGGAGCGGTACATCGCCGTTAAGCTTCTCGTGCTGTACTTGAATCACCGGAGGTCGAGGGAAGCGGATCAGATCCGGAGGGACTTTGATGGGTCCGACGTGATCGTGCGCAACTGCCTGATCACCGCGAGCCTGGAGTCGGGGGACGTCGGCGAGGCGCGGCGCCTGTTCGACGAAATGCCCGAGAGGAACGAGGTTTCGTGGACGGCGCTGGTCTCGGGCCTGATGAAGTGTGGCCGAGTGGAGGAGTCGATGCGGTACTTTTGGAGGAGCCCCTTCCAGAGCGTGGTTTCGTGGACGGCGGCGATTAGCGGGTTGGTTCGGAACGGGTCGAGCTTCGACGCTCTGAAGCTTTTCAAGAAGATGCTCGAGTCCGGGGTCAGGCCTAACAGTGTTACATTCACTTCTTTGTTTAGGGCTTGCTCGTGCTTGAAGGAATTTTCTTATGGGATGAGTGTCTTGGGATTGATTGTTAAAGCTGGTTTAGAGCATTGTGTATCGATCTCCAATTCGCTGATCACGTTTTTCTTGAGGATGGGTGAGGGTGAGCAGGCTAGGAGAATATTTGATCAAATGAAAGATAGAGATGTCGTCTCATGGACTGCGATCCTGGATATGTATGTTGAAATGGGGGACTTGAGAGAGGCACGCAGAATTTTTAATGAGATGCCAGAAAGGAATGAAGTATCTTGGAGCGCGATGATTGCGAGGTACAGTCAAAATGGTCATCCTGAAGAAGCTGTGGACCTATTCCTTCAAATGGTTCGTGATGGATTTAAGCCAACTGTTTCTTGTTTATCCTGTGTCATTAGCGCTCTAGCTGACTTGAAGGCTTTGCGAGCAGGGATGAGCTTGCATGCTTGGGTTATAATGATTGGAATTGCGGAAGATGTATATATTACCAGTTCTCTAGTTGACTTGTATTGCAAATGTCAAAATACCGTGACAGGACGCTTGATATTCGATTCAATGTCGTTAAAGAATGCGGTTTCCTGGAATTCAATGATCTCGGGGTACAGTTTGAATGGACAGATGGAGGAAGCTTTGGAGCTATTTGACAATAGTCCTGTACAAAATCAGGTCACCTGGAACAGCATAATAGCTGGTTATGTAGAAAGTGGACAGTTTGATAAGGCCTCTGAGGTAGTAAATAAGATGCTTTTGTCAGGGGAAATCCCCAGTGAATCCACCTTCTCTAGCATTCTTTGTGGTTGTGCAAGCACTGCTTCACTGGAGAAAGGGAAGAACTTCCATGCAAAAGCAATTAAACTTGATATCGAGAGCGATCTATTCTTAGGCACTGCACTCACTGATATGTATGCAAAATGTGGAGATATGTGTGGGGCTAAGCAGGTTTTTGGTAGAATGCCTGAAAAAAATGAATGCTCATGGACTGCGATGATACAAGGTCTGGCTGAAAATGGTTTTGCAGAGGAATCCATTGCTCTGTTTGAAGAGATGGAAAGGAACTTCTCTGCAGCTCCTAATGAGCTCATGCTTCTGTCCGTTTTATTTGCTTGTTCTCATTCTGGGCTAGTCGATAGCGGTCTCAAGTATTTCAACGCGATGGAGAAAGTATATGGTTTAAAGCCGAATAAAAGGCATTACACCTGTGTGGTTGATATGCTTTCTAGATCGGGCCGCCTCTCAGAAGCGGAAGAATTCATTGAGGCAATGCCAATTCCACCGGAACCAAATGCATTGGCTGCTCTATTAAGTGCTTGTACTAAGTACCGGAATGAAGCCATCGGAGAAAGGACTGCTAAAAAGCTGTGGCAACTGGGTGCGAAGGATTCAGCAGGCTATGTGTTAATGTCGAACATATATGCTTCAGCTGGAAGATGGGCCAATGTTGAAAATACCCGGAAGTTGATGAAGGAAAGTGGGTTGAAGAAGAGTGTCGGCTGTAGTTGGGTCGAAGTGAAGAGTCGGGTCCGTTCTTTCTACTCGGAAGACAAATCTCACTCTCGATCCGCCGAGATATACGGAATGCTAGATTTATTGAGATTGGAGATGTCCTCTTCTTTCGAGACACTCCCCTTCTGAAGTTGGAAACTTGCCGATGATTGAAGCAGCAGGTGATTCCAATGCACGCTAGAACAACGGGTCCAATCGGAAGCAGGCCAGCCTGTCCAAATCAAGTGGCTCGCCGAGTCAATGACAGGACAGAGACAGTCCTTTCCAGGAGAGAAAATGGGAAAGGAACTGTCATGCCGAAAGATGAGATGCCCAGAAATAGAATGCTTCTGCTATCTTGCTACTGGAGTTTGTCATCTTTTTCAAGGTTGATGTGGAAAACCATGCTGATCCCATCTCATGAAGTAAACACAACTGATAAGCAGATTGGAAGAGCACATCAAAATACAGATGCAAATGCACTGGGAATCCCGTGACATTTCAAACCTAAGGATGAAATCGAGCCGAGTCCACAAGATGGCCATTCGAGCTTAAACTCGAATCGAAAATTCTTCGTCTCAATACTCGGCTTGCATTTTTTGTACATGATTTATCAAGTTTAATCATAATGGCAAAAAGTATTTGATGTGGTCGAACTGAACGTGATCGGACTCAACTATTATTATTTTTAAGCTCAAGTTACGCTCCACTATTAAATGTATAATCCAATTTAAGATTCACAATTATACCCGATCAATCTTAAACAACTCAAATCAAGTATGAACAAGAATGAATTGCGACTTCCTTGGAAATTTTACTTGTATGGGGGCGATTTTCCTATTTAATTCAGAAATAAAAATAATAGTTTTTTTTTTTTTTGGTAAAGAAATAAAAACAATAGTTTAACTTTTCAAAATCATGAAAAAAAATATAATTTTACTTGTCAGTATTTGGATATTTCTAAAAATTCAGACATTTCTTTAAATATTGCAAAACTTGAGAAAGGTAAACAAGTTTTGAAAATAGACGTCAAAATATAGACTCGGCACACCGTTAAAAGAAATTCAAAAAGAACCAAAAAAAAAAAAATCGTTTCCCTCCACGGGACCTCACGTCCCCTATAAATACCTCGCGCTTCAATTCTCCCTCTTCGTCCGTTTCCATATGAGCTGACAATTTCGGTGCTCTGCTTTCAGTTCTGCTCCTTCCGCCTGGATAGCGATTGAAGAAAATCCAGTGATGGATTCGTACACGTTGAAGTCCGTTTCGGATCTTCCACCGCCTTTCCGATCGATCTACAGTTTCAGGTATGCGACCTCGCCAGCCGAGTCGAACGATTCATCTTCGAGCGCTTGCGGATGCGTGGAACTGGTTCGTCTCTCGCACCGATCTCTCTTCTGTCCGGATTTCGGCTCCGCGTGCGACGTTACTGTGCTCCGATTTAGTCGTCGCGAGATGGATTTTGAGTAGTTCGGTGGCTGGATCGTGCGAAATTGGCGCGTAGTTTCTGCATCGCTCGCTCGCGTCTCCGATTTCCGCTGTGTCTAGCGTCAGCTTCAGTGCTAGAATATGCGAATTCTGCTCTCCGCTCGTCTTCTGCATCGATCGCTCTTATCTCAGAATTCAGCTCTGTAAAGAGTACCTAAGCTCTGTCGATCATGAGATGGATGTGCGACTATTCGCGCATCGATAGTTCTTCTCTCATATTTGATCTCTGTGTGGTCTTCCTATGTTCTCTATTGATCGTGATGATATGGATGTATGTTGTGATTCATTGAGTATGTCCGTTCCTTTTCTCTGGTAATTGTCTGATAGAACTTCGAAAACCGGTTGTAAGGAAGATACTCCTATGTATTTCTGATCAGGTGTGTATTTTGAATTTATCCTGCGATTTCAATTGCGTTTCTTATGCAAACAGGTACTTCAATTCGCTGCAAAGCGAATGTTTCCCTATCTGTTTCCACTCCGACATAAACATGGTTATCTCAGCACCGACGGGGAGTGGTAAGACAGTGCTCTTTGAGCTTTGCATTCTGAGGCTGCTCTCGAGATTTATAACCGACGAAATGAAACTCATCCCTGCCAAAGGAACACTTAAAACGGTAAGTCCCTACACGAGAACATGACTGATGTAAAATTCTTTTACGGATTTTTTTTTATTTAGTTAATAAGAATATGGTCATCCCAATGAGCGTCTGCAGTGAGCATTACAACTGCTGGAAAAGTTCTTTTTAGAGAATGATCCCTCGTCTGCAGTTTTACTGTGTTTCTTCTGCAACTACATCATTTTTCATGCATCAATGAGTAATTGCCTCTTGCTTTTGTATGGTTCAAGATATACATTGCTCCTTCCAAGGCTTTAGTACAAGAGAAGCTCAGGGACTGGAGCCGAAAGTTTGGATCATGGGGAATCAATTGCCTTGAGCTGACCGGTGATAATGATGCTTACAAAGCAAGGAACATACAGGAAGCAGACATCATTCTGACCACACCCGAGGTTACAATGTAGCCTTAGAGACATGGTTTATATGTAATTGAACTAAGACCTCACATTCCATTCGCGCATTTCTAGTGAACTTGAAAAAGGATCGGAGAAATCCCTGTATGGTTAGCTCTTTGTTGAATATCTAGGATGCATCTGCATGTGGACAACTAGTCTTGTTGCCTGTTTAGTTGTCATGCTGAAGCCTTAATTGATTTATTTCCCTTCCCTGTAGAAATTTGATGCGGTGACTCGCTACCGCATAAAGGACGGAGGCTTGAGCTTTTTCAGTGATATAGCACTCTTACTCATTGATGAAGTTCACCTGTTGAATGATCCACGTGGAGCCGCTCTGGAGGCAATTGTTAGCAGAATCAAAATTCTTGCTAGCAACCCAAATTTGAAGTTGACTCCTCTTGCTCATGTGCGCCTTCTAGCTGTCTCTGCAACAATTCCAAATGTTGAAGATCTTGGTAATGTTTGTCCTTGACATAAAGCTGCATGTGAATGCATGTGTTTATGCAAACCATAGTTTGAGGACTTTTAAAAGATCATAATGCACAGTCTAGTTCAACAAATTTAAGAGCTTCTGTAATTTACTGCAGCTGAATGGCTTATGGTTCCTGCTCAAGGAATTAAAAGGTACTAAGTGGTATCTATCCCATAATGTTTTCTGTCTATCTCATTCAATTCTTTTATGCTGTGATCTGTTTTTAGGTTTGGAGAAGAAATTGTCTCATTCAACTTTTTAATGCTGTAATCTGTTTTCAGGTTTGGAGAAGAAATGAGACCAGTGAAATTAACTACTAGAGTTCTTGGTACACATGCTGGATTTGAGTGCTCACTTTTTGAGGAATACATGCAATCATTTTAAATTCATATTTACATTATGCAGTTATATTTTGACAGGCTACACCCCAGCCAAAAATGACTTTCTTTTTGAGCAGGCAAGTTCTCATCATACTCATAATTCCTTGGGTGAGAACAATCAGGGCCTGCACGACCTAAGTTCAACTTCTCAAGATACTTCTTTAACTATGAGATTCATATGCAATATTTTTAATGCTTCTGTCTTACTATTACTGTTTGCTACCATTTTCCAGCGCCTTCAGAACTTCATATTTGGTGAGTACAAGCGACAAACTAGTTGATGCAACATATTTCTTTATCACAACTTTATCAAGTAGACTGGGGAACAAGATTGACGTCACTTTATTTATTGAAATATTTGGCAGACATTCTGATGCAATATTCCAAAGGGAAGTCTGCTCTTGTTTTTTGTTCAACTAGAAAAGGAGCTCAAGAAGCAGCACAGCGACTTTCGCAGATGGCAATGACATTTGGTTATTCAAATCCGTTTATTAAGAATAAGGAACAACAAGAGAGTCTGAGGGAAGCTTCATTGTCTTGCAGTGACAAACAAATGCAGTCTTACATCATTTATGGCGGTATGAGAAAATCTCCCTACTTCATGACACATCGTCATGTAGGTTTAATTCTGAAATGCTCTTACTGAAAGTTCAGTGAATTGTATGTCTGCAGTTGCTTATCACCATGGTGGGCTTGGCTTGAAGGATCGTAGCCTTGTTGAAGGTCTATTTCTTAAAGGGGATATACAAGTTTTGTGCACTACTAATACTCTTGCCCATGGAATCAACTTACCTGCACATACAGTAGTAATTAAATCGACACGAAGCTTGTATGTCTTACTTATCCTGGTCAATATTTCTTAATCTTCATGTAAAAAAGTGCTTCCCACTAGATTTAACATTTCTGCAATCCATCCAGCAACAAGGAAAAAGGACACTATGTGGAATACGACCGATCAACAATACTGCAGGTAGATGATGTCTTGGTGCACTTAGAAAAAACTGAATCATATATCACTTAAAAATGGCCATATGCTGGAGATGCTGCAATGAGCAAATTTTGCCCAAGTAGTTCTGGCACATCTCTTGGAAGAATGTGTCTGGGAGGTAGTATGGCTGCTAGTTGATTATATCTTAAAGAAATATCCCTAGATACAAATGTAAAGTACATCGAGATGTTGTGATCATTAGTTATTAGGAGTCCTGGGGTGAAAGCTCCACAAAAAGCATATTACTATACTTAGTGAAAAATTTAGCCATTATTTTAGGGATAAAATTGAGCATTCAGGACCAAGATGGTGGATATTCTGATGGGATGGTGATCTTTAAAGAGCATTTGTGTGTTTTCTATTAACAGCCAAAGAAGGATTCTGCTAACGATGTGATATCAATATCTTCTGGATTAGAAATACTTATCTCTTTGGTCATGTTTAGAGGAAGATTACATAAGGCAAAACTGGGAGCAAAATTACCTTCCCTTGGCCATGGTTTATGTTGATTTTAAATTTTATTCCATTGTTTATTCATGGAGCATTGACATTTCAACTCTCTGGATCCTAGGGACGTATCTAAAAACTGGCCACTTTGATGCTATTGCCAATGCAGATGTGTGGAAGGGCAGGGAGGCCACCATTTGATGATACAGGAATGGTTATTATTATGACGAGAAAAGAAACGGTATCTTAACTCGTCCATCTGTCTATTGTTTCTGATGATTGCATTTTATGGTGAATTTAATGTTCTTATAATTCGTCTGATAATCTGTGTAGGTTCATTTGTACGAGAATCTACTGAATGGATGTGAAATTGTCGAGTCACAGTATGTTTATCTCATCCTAAAAATTGAAATGTTGCCTGGTTTTTTTTTCATTTGTCAAACAAGTACTATAACTTGAAATTCGTGGGTTTACCTTTTCTGTTCAGATTGCTCTCTTGTGTAACAGAGCATCTGACTGCAGAGATAGTGCAGCTGACTGTCACTGACATCACTCGAGCAATTGAGTGGATGAAATGCTCTTATTTGTATGTCCGAATGAAAAAGGCATGTACTGATAACAACTTTGTTGGGTTCACCACCGAGGTACACTTTGGCAATATGGGTTGACATTCCTTTCATGCTTTAGGACCCTGGAAAATATGCAATCAAGAAAGGAATAACTATTAACCAGATAGAGAAGCATATGCAAGGTATTTTGATAAATTGTTACCTTCCCCACCACCCCCACCAACCCAAAAAAAAAAAAAAAAAAAAAAAAAAGAGGAAAAAATTCACAAAAATATGGAGAAGGATAAAAAGAAATTGCAAATACAAAGCTTGTAATTTTCAATTCTACCCACTCTTTCAGAGATCTGCCTTCAGAAAGTATATGAGTTGTCGCAGCATCAAATGATCTGGACTGATGATGATGGATTTCTCATAAAGCCACTAGGTATATATCAACTTATGAAACAACATTGCCAACTGATGAATTTTTTATTGATCCTAATCCCTTTTGTTTCTGTTCTGCAGAGCCTGGTCACCTGATGACAAAGTACTATCTAAAATTTGACACAATGAAGTACATAATGCAGGCTCCAGCAAATTGCAGTTTGGAGGATGCACTTCATGTTGTATGCCATGCCGAGGAACTTTCTTGTATGTGTGCTAATGTTGACAGTTGGGAATATTGACAAGCCTGGAAACTTGACATGGGATCTGCATTTTTTCCTGTAGGGATACAGCTAAGACGCAATGAGAAGAAGCTTCTGAATGACATTAATGCTGATAAGGATGGAAGTCTTCGGTTTCACATCATTGGTGAAAAAGGAAAACCAAAAAAGCGTATTCAAACCAGAGAAGAGAAGATCTTCATCCTGACAAATGATTTTTTAACTGGCGATCCCTTAGTTCATGATATGTCCATGACCCAGGTTCATTGCCTGTAAATAAAATTTGTCTTCCGTGCCCCATGCCAGTTGAATTGATAATGAGTTTTCTATCATCTCACTCTAGGATATGAACTCTATCTTTCCAAATGGATCGAGAGTTGCAAAGTGCTTGAAAGACTATTTTCTGTACAAGAAAAACTACATGGGAGCAGTTAACTCCGCCAAATTGGCCAAGTCGTTGCATCAAAAGCTCTGGGATGACAGTAAATATTTGCTGAAACAATTGCCCGGCATAGGAATGGTGACTGCCAAGGTTTGCTGTTCTGCTTTTTACTTACTCCAGAGAACCAAGACTAATTTGTGTTTCGGTATTTTCTTACAATGCTCTCTTCCTCAATGATGTTATGAAGGGTCTGCTTTCCATGGGAATTGATTCATTTGAGAAACTAAATGATGCTGATCCAAGGAGGATAGAGATAGTCACCGGACGCAAATATCCATTTGGGAATCAAATCAAGGAGTCTCTACAGTCATTACCTCCAAAGGTTGAGATGAAAGCCGAGGAAATTGAATGTGATAGACAAGGAAAGGCTAAGCTGTCAATCACATTGACTCGCCTACTGCAGTCAGTTCTATCAAATAAAGGACATTATGCTGACATGGTATGCTATTAGGAATCCATTCGTCGATTATGCATTTTTCTTACTAGTTTGTGCTTCCATTGCAACTGTGATTAGTCAATTTTTAAAGAGAAAATAATTACAACTAAGTTCCTCCTTTGCAGATTGTGGGTTCAGAAGAAGATAATTGCATCCATTTCCACAAAAAGATAAGGTGATTTTTTATCTACCTGTAGTCTTCAATGCCCATATCCAAGAATGGCGATTCATTGATGACACTGTGCTATTAAGCAGCTATAAATAGCTTATACATCTGTTATGCTCTATTTTTCACCTTGATTTCAAGCGACTAATTAAGTACTTGTGAATTGGTGTTGACAGAGTGGCTGAGTTCAGCAGGTAAGCAAACTCAAGGCTCCTCCTAGAACATGACTTGAACAGCCATCAGTTTATAAGTAAGGTTCACCCATATTGGTCCAGGGTGAAGAAACCACAAGAATGCTGTCTTTACTTCTGAAAAACCCATGCCTCTGATATTCTATGATAGCACTTTCTTGTTTGGCATTTGGTGGGGCATGTGTTATTCAGCTACAAACATCACTGCACCTCCACCGAACACTATGTGAATAACATTGTTAAGAAACAGGAGTTTTGTAGCTTTCATTAAGGATAACCAAGTTATATACTATGTTATTGTACAATGTTAGCTTCCTGTTTGATTCTGCAGCCCCTATAACACAACAGTTTACATGTCACGTCCAAGGCATGGAAAGTTGACCATTAAGGCTGACCTGATTTTTGAAGAATACTGTAAAACCCTTCCCTCGATGTCATTAATATTTGCAAAGTAATGAACACTGACATTGCCAACATGCTTCAATTCACATTTGCTGGTTGATGCAGTGGGCATTGATCTGCACCATACTGTTCAATTGAAGGAGAACCAACCAAACACCGATAATGAAGGTGATAATAAGAAGCCTTCATCTTTCCCTCCATCAGGAGCAGTGGATACTATAAACTACAACAGTAAAAGCACATCAAATGCTGTAGCAAGAAGCTTTCATAATTTGCACAAGTCTAAAAGCAAAAGCAATTCTGGGTAAGTTGCTTCTCTTGCTTTATAAATATCAACTAGATTGTCGTCTAAAACACCATGCGTTTGTTTTTTAGTTCCAGCGTAAGTGTCTCTGAGACTCGCATTAATTACTTGTTCTGCTATTCCAGGCCCAGTTTTGACCTCATAGATGAAGAATTGGCAGAAGGTATTGCCAAGCAATTTACCTTTTCTTTTTTTTTAGGTTGGTGACTCTTATTACCTCTTTCCAGTCCTCAGATATGTTTCTGCTTCTAGTTAATGAAGGCGAGCCTGCAAAGCGAGATGACGATGACAGTGACTGCAAGATCATATCCGAAACTACCGTCTTTGACCATATACGTGAAAAGGCCAAATGCTTTCCTGCACTGCCTGCATCGAGCTCTTCCTCCTCTCCATCACGTCAACTGCTGGATATACAAAGAAAGCGCAGCCGTGCAAAGCCACAAAAGCTCCCTGAGTTGATAGAAATTCAGGAAGAGACAGACGGATGGGATACCAATGACAACTTTAATGCATGCGACGCCGATGACGATTCGAGTTCAAAGCAACATTTTGCAGATGCATTCTCAGTGCCAGTGAGCCCCGAAGGTGAGAAACATGCATATTTAGTTCAAAGCATTCGTACTTCCAGATATTCATCTCTTTCGTGCGGAGTTTGAGACCATCTGCCTCCATTTCTAAAGGTGGATTTCCTTCCAAACCTAAAGAAAATGCATCCGTGGCTTTGAATGAAGAAACGGTGTTTGATCACATTCGGAAGAAATCTAAGAACCTCCCGGTCCTCACTGGCCTGAACATGTTAGAATCCAAGCCCTCATCGGGACAAAGGAGCACTCATTCGAGCAGCAGGAGCAGCCTCACCACATTAGATCCAGAGACATTCTTAGAGATGACCCTAGCATCTCGAATACAGAGCCCATGCAGGTGGGAAAAGATCCACGCCATACACATTCACTCGGAGTTTTGAGGACGAGTATTGACATATCTTCGATGAAGATGCTCTTGTTTGATAGCCCCGCAGCGAAGAAGAATGCCTCGCAGACCAACCCGGACAAATCTCCTGGAGTTTGCAAGAAGCTCGATCGCTCTCGCAGTGGACTAACTGCAAGTACAGCCAAGGAAGCGGACTCGTGCCTCGGGTTCAGGAGCGTCTTCTCATTCCTCTGATCTTATTTGCCAAGAAACAAACGCCATTATCGCATTCTGAAAATTCCCATTCCTTTCCGTCCCTCGGTGGTCTCTCTGTCAGTCACCGACCGTGCGCCATTATCCATCACTTGATTCGAAAGCCCGCGTAATAGACTGCAGAGGCATAACGTGAATGCCTTGAGATCCAAAACGCCATAGGTGCGAACTTGCCTGCTCTGCTACAGCTCAACCCCCACCCACGCATGCATGTAGATAAGCTCTGCTCAACACGAGAGTGACCTGTTCAACGAGTTCAGTTAAATGAACCGTTTGAATCTGACGAACGTTCGGATGCATTGATAAGTACATCGAACTATAAGCTGAGAAGTTGCAAAACGAAGGACAGTTGGGTCGCGCAAAGCACCTCATTTGTTCAACGTTTTCGTCCCTGTCACGTTTGCACCGAGTGCCTTGACATAATCAAATACGTTGTGTTCGATTCATGCATTAACTTGACAACCGTGTGTTTCTTCGGTGATCCATGGACGTAATTTTCACTCAAATTAACACTGAAAACGGGAACAGATTTACACGCACGGTCCAAGCGTCCGACTCATATTCGACCTCGCACATATTTTCAAGGGCAAATAAGTAAACTCGAGATGGAGTTTTGAAAAGAAGAAAGGAGCACACTGGTCGCTCGAATGTGGACGCGTGGATACCATGCGTGGCGGGATCGCAAAGAGAATTCGAAGTACTCCCTCCTAGAAATGTCCACGAATCCGATCAACCTCTCGGTTTCTGCTTCCCTCTCTTCACTTCACCTTCCTCGGTCGGCCGCTGCAGAGTTCTTCGTCGATCACCAGAAGGGTCTGGTTTCCTCTCCCTCCATCCCTCTGTTTTTCTTTTCTTTTTTAAGTCATGTTTACCGAAAAATTGGCAGGTGATGAATGTTCGATTCTCTCTCTCTCCCTCGATTATTTCGTGAATTTCCCATTTTTTAGGGTATCGACTATCGAGGGTAATTCTTGGGCGTGTGTAATTCGGAAGAACATAGTCGTGGTTGCATGCAAGCGTGCAAGTTCCGGCTTGTTGTGCATTCGTCCTCGTTGCGGCAAAGCTTGCTCAATCACGCGTCATTTTTGCAGAGGAGGGAACAAATGGCTGCTCCGCACCAGGTGGCGCGTGCGGCTCACAGGGGCCCGAGCGTCGTGAAGGAGATCGTCTACGGGATAACCCTAGGCATTTCCGCGGGGTTGCTGTGGAAAATGCACCACTGGAATCACCAGAGAAGGACCAAGGAGTTCTATGATCTGCTTGAGCGAGGTGAGATCAGTGTTGTTGTTGAAGATGAGTAGGGTTTTTCAGTACTCTCTGGACTCTGGTATCGGTTGGTGGATACTTTGGTGTACTTCACTGGGGGCAGTGTCTCATGTATCAAAGATTTTCTCCAAGTGATCTTGTGATCAGAACATAGTGTAAGATAATTCGAGTGGATGAGTACTTTGTACGCATGATTGCTTGGAGATACATAGTTTTTCGAGTTTGTGATGGTGGTTGATCAATCAAAGTGGCACAATCTAAAATCATGGTCCTGAAACTTGAAAGGCAGTACTTTCATGTCGTCAATATTAAGTTGGTTGAGTTTTGAAGTTAATTATATAGGTCGTTGTGAAAGTCCGCATCACGAGAATGCTGAAATCGATAATGTTTGATTTGAGTCATAGTTCTTCAATAGTCCATAAATTTATGAGCACTATGCCAGAAGTTAAGAAACCTCTCTGAATGAGATGGCGGTTGATAATCCAAACCGACATGATATGATATCATATCATGATTTTGAAAAGCAATATTTGCATCTAATCAATATTGATTCATTGGGTTTTGAACTTAATTATAGGTTAATGTGAAAGTTCAAGTAACGAGCATGCTGAAGAAATAGAAGAAATAGAAGAAATAGAGAATGTTTGATTTGAGTCATAATTATTCAAACCACTGTATAAATGTATGAGTATCATTAATAAACCTTTATGAATGAGGTAGCATTTGATCATCCTAAGTGACAAGACCTGAAATCATGGTCTTGAAAAGGCAGTACTTGCATGTTGTCAATATTGAGTCGTTAGGTTTTGAACTTAATTATAGATTACCTAATTGTAGATTAATGTGAAAGGTCATGTCACAAGCATGCTGAAGTAGAGAATGTTCGTAGAGAATGTTCGATTTGAGTCTTAAGGTGCGTTTGTTTCACGGAAAACTCAATGATAAAGGAAAATGCTTTCCGGGAAAGCATTTTCTAAGAATACGGTTTGTTTTCCTTTGTTTGGCGATGTATAATTGAAAATATTTTCTACCGTTTGTATCCTATTAAAAAATAATCACACTTCATCACAGGAAAAAAAAATGAAGAAGCAAAAACTCTCCTTGTGGCCAGTGACGGGTGAAGAAGAATCAAAAAGAAAAATGAAGAAAAGAAAAAGAAAAAGAAGTAAATTCGAATTTTTTATTTTTATTTTAAAAATGTTTTCCAAATTTTAATTTTTTTTAAAAATAAAAATTCAAATTCAATTTTTTTAAAATATATTTTTATAAGAATAATTGTTTGTAAACCAAGCATCAAATCTAAGCTTTGGTAGATTTGGAAAACGTTTTCCAATCCTAATCATTTTCCTGAATTTAAACTTTGCTAGGAAAACGTGTTCCTGAAAACATTTTCCGTTGATTAGGAAAGCGTTTTCCATTGACTCATTTTCCTAAGCGACCCAAACGCCAGAAAATGAGGAAAATGTTTTTCCGAAAATGTATTCCGCGAAACAAACACACCCTTAGTCATTCGGTCTATCCATAAATCTATGAGCACGGTGTCGGAAGTAAAGAAAATTATGTGCATGAGGTAGCAAAGTTTGTAGCAAAGTTTGCTCCCCGTATGGTTCAAATTTGTGTCTTCGTGGAAGACGGTGTGATCTGGCCATCACGCGTGGGTTATGAAATTGTTGGAGTGAACTGGAGCACTAGACGTTCATGGATTATTTCCCTTACTTACGTAGTTAGTTTAAGATATATAAAGAAGCGAGCGGGAGCATGAGGCTTTCGGCGTGGCTTGGCCACTCAGAAAATTGTAATGAATCGTTCACGGTGAAACGAAGGAAAGAAAGTTTCCCGCGGATGAATTGATTCATATGTGTTAGCTATATAGTCGGGACAAGCCTACCAGTATCACAGCCATGGAAAAAGGTCCTTTTCCTTTAGGGCCGGTCGAGTGCCCATCTTGAACTCGGTTCGATCTGACCATTAAGCTGAAGAAGTAGTTGTCGATTATCGTCAATGTGACCGAGGTCGAAATCATACTTAATGATAGAAACGCTTTTCGAATTAATGGCTATTGAAAACTTGTTGCAATTTACTTGATGGGGAAGCGCATGTGGGATGAATGAATGTTGGAAGACAAGATGAAAAAGAGGACTGCTGTTGTATAGCAATTGATAGGTGGTGCTTTGATGGGCATCCCATTGATGTAAAGGCGGTGTGATCTATCTATTGCCGTGGCGTGGGCTGGTTTCATTGGCGGTTCCCCTTTTGTCGAGTCGTTTTCTGCTTTGCTCTCAATTGACGGAAAAGCATGAAACTTTGCCCGGGGGGCGGTCCGCTCAATAAGCACAGTGCGCCCCAAAAAGCAGTTGGCCGGTCTCCGTCGCTTTCCTCTTTTGGCGATGGAGGTCGGCATTCCCCTCCCAAGGTTCCTCATTCATGACACGCGAGGCGCGGCGATGGAGACGATCGGTACTGTCGTCGCGCGGTCGGCATTCCCCTCCCAACGTTCCTCATTCATGCCGCGCAAGGTGCATGCTCCAGCAAGACGGGCAGGGAGACGGAACTAACCCGACCGGACCTAGTACAATTCTAGCTGCTTCCAAGAGGAAGTGGTTCTTCCGTTCGTTTCGACGGAAGAACCAACGGGCAGCTCGAACTGCAATGAGAGGACATCGATGAAACGTGAACTTGTGGCCATCGTGGTGCGGGAGGTCAACATTTTCAGGCAGCTCATCAAAGTCCCGAAAGACAAATCCAGGCCTCGGGTTCACACGTCTCTCTGGTCCTGCAAAAATTGGTCATAAAGACACCGGACCTAACCCTCTGTGAAGATGTGAGAGAAGTGTGAATAGCATTTCATCTGCCACATCACTGTCGCCCACGTTACGTTTTCGCACCTCTTTCGCTTTCTCGTTCGGTGGGGGCCCTTCATCATTCATCGCCTCCGTCTCGCCTGCGGTTTCAAAAAAGGAATTCTGAGCTGGACAGCACCTTTTCACCTCGCCCAATTCGTCAAAGTCCCGATTGCGCACCTGTAAATGTCCCTTCTCATTGAAGAAAATTTGACAAGGGAGTCGGACATGGGCGGCTGAGGAAAATGTCGCCCGCCCGTTTCAACTTTCATGGTTTCGTCTTACATGTTCGACGGGTCAAATCTTAAGAATATCTGCCGGACGTGAAAAAAATTTCGTTCATTTGGTTGTGGAAGTAATTACACTGACGAGAAAGTTAAAACAACGCCGTCGTGTCGCGCCTTCCAGGAGAGGGTTGCAACTGATCACATCATAGTTAGCTCGCTGCTTGATGCTTGTCCTGTAAGTCAGTACGGAGTCGACCGCTCTTGCAAAGTTTCGTTAGACCGAGTCGAATTTTGCTGGAGCTCACGGCCTTTAGTCCCGGTGCTTTACCTCATTGATCATGTAGAGCAGCCGACAACGGCACTGCCTGCGAGATTTGCCGTTGGAGCAGATGCCCGTGTTCTCAAGCGACCGAGTATTGGCTCTGGAAATGTTGTGTAATTAGCAAAGAGTCCACTTCTCCGATGACTCATGGTTTCTCGACTGCTTGTCGAGGCTTGGCATGCTCGAGCATTCTGAAGATGTGTAAGAAGCGTTAATCTTTCTCACTGCACTCGACATGAAACTGCTCATCCCGGAGGACCTATTGGAGGTCGCCGGTCCTGACGCGTTGGCATTTAGAAATGGGGGCTGAGTCGGCTCGGGGATCGTGAAATCCTCGCGAGTCAGCATCTGCACCACCTCAGCCATGAAGGGTCTAGCAGCAGCCGAAGCTTGTGTGCAAAGGAGTCCTATCTGAAGGACGTTCGAGGCGTCTTGCGCAGGAAATTCGCCTTTCAAGCAGGAGTCGACGGCTTCAACCAAGTTGTCGGACTTGTAAAAATTCCACACCTTGGATGAATTGCAAGAGCAAAGCGTCAGCAAAAGGATTAAGTCATCGGATTTAGAGGAAGATTTGACTTTCGTTTTGGACCTACCATCTGTAATAGAGAAACAGGCTCCTCCCTGAAGGAACTGCTTTTCCTGCCGCAAATGATTTCAAGAACTAGCACTCCAAAACTATAGACATCGGCTTTTTCGGTGAGTTGTCCCCTGACAAGATATTCAGGAGCCATGTATCCGCTGCAATCCAATGGGCAATAACATTACCGATTGACAGTTCATTATAGAATATAAACGGAATAGTGCAGTATTGAATCTATCTTGACACGTCCTAGTGTGGTTTCCTAAGAGAAAACAAGTTCTTCAAAGAAAGAGATCAATACACTCACAGTGTCCCTGCTATTCCAGTGCTAAGATGCGTCTCGTCGGGTCCGAAACACCGAGCGAGGCCAAAGTCGGCGATCTTCGGAGTTAGGTTCTCATCCAAAAGTACGTTGCTGCCTTTGATATCCCTGTGGATGATCCTTTCCTTACACCCTCCATGTAGATAAGCAATCCCCTCGGCAGTGCCGGTGATGATACTCATTCTCTGCTTCCAGTTTAGAATCCGTATCTTGTTCTTGTCTGCGAAGACAACCGGACACCGTCACTTCTATCGCTACACGACCCTATTCGATCCACTTGCATTACTTGTAATATATGACCTTCAAGTTGGAATCGCTTAAGGAGAAACAATTACCAGATATGTAGTCGTCGAGGCTCCTGTTCGGAACGTACTCGTAGACAAGAAGGCTCTCGGGACCTTCGATGCTACAGCCCAGGAGCTTCACAAGGTTCTTGTGCTCGATGCCGCTGATCAGATTCACCTCGTTGAAGAACTCATCGACCCATTGCCTGGTATTGAAGATCAATCTCTTGACAGCAACGACTTTGCCATTCGGGAGAGTCCCCTTGTACACAGAACCAGCACCTCCTTGCCCGAGTTTCTTGGAAGGGTGGAAGTAATTCGTCGCCTTCTCAAGCGTCTCGTACTTGAAATTCAGACTCGATTTGTCGCCAATCGAAATCTTATGGAGATGGATGTTACCTGTGAATCACGCAGCCGAAGTCGACAAGATCAGACGAGAACATCACCTAAAAATTCAAATGATCCTAGAAAGTAACATTTCGGCGGATGGTCATACCTCCTCCTTGTCTCAACACCCTAGCATAGCATGCATAGGCGGCGAATATAGAGAGCATTATGCAAGCTACCGCCACTAAGACAACCGCTACCGTGATCCCGATCGAAGACGACCCTGAAAACAAAACTAGTTCGCGGTTCATGCCTTGCAGAATAGCTCAGCATTGCTGAAGCAGAAGATCTTGATCACGTGTTTGATGAGATATAAAATTCGCAGCAAGCATGAGGAAAACTAAGGATTTCGGGATGTGCGAGGCGCGAAACAAATCATTTCTTGAACAAGCATATCTGTTTTCAAGATCTAAATCCAGAGCAGAATCGCAATTCCATTTGAGCACAATAACAGAGAACAGAGTTTTCCATCGAAGAAGATAGTTTTTATTCACCTTGATCAGCTTCGCTCGCTCCTTGTTCGTTGTAGAACTTCACAGTCGAGTACCTCAAATAGCAGCCGGCGTTCAACCCCCTGCCGTCTCTGCTCGGCACGCACCGCCGGACCGCCGTTTTCGCCTTCTCCAAGCAGACTCCGCAGCCGTCGCTGCTGATGCTCTCCCAGCACTGCGCCAGCGCGTACGCTCCCCCCGCCTCCGCCACGCCGAACCCTCCTCCGACTCCGGTCGCGGCCCGAGTCGCGTTGCCGACGGCGAACTCCACGGCCGCCGCGAAGCCCTCCCTGGCCGGCCCGTCGACGGAGCCGCGGTCGGAGGTGCAGTTCGCGGAGTCGTAGACGGGGTCGACGGTTTCGGCGAAGAAGTCGTAGCGGTCGTAGCGGAGGAAGCAGCCGTCGAAATAGATGCGGGCGGCCGGGGAGGTGAGGCATCGGGGGAGCTTGGTGCGGCCGGCGGCGAAGCAGAGGAGGCAGTCGGTCTGGGAGAGGTCGCGGTGGCACTGGGAGAGGCCGTAGACGGCGGCGGCGGCGGCGGCGCCGGAGGGTCTGGTGACTTGGGTGGCGAAGTGGCGGGTGGTCATGAGCTGGGAGAGGGACTCCATGTCCCTGACGAACATGGGGACGAAGTTGGGGGCGGGGCGGGAGGCGGAGGCGGAGGTGTTGCCGCAGGAGAGGCCGGCCTCGAAGATGCGAGGGTCGGAGAGCGCGAGCGTGAAGAAGGAGAAGAAGAAGAAGAAGAAGACGGCGGCGACGGAGGAGGACGAGCCGGAGGAGGAAGAAGAGGGCATGGCGACGGCGGGAGACGGCGGCGGAGAGCGCATGCAATCAGAATTTATGCGTGCTTCTTGCTGGCATCGAAGCTCTGCGTTTCTTGCTAGGGAGGTTCGTGCTCGTTGCTCTCCTGCTTATGTGGAGGAAGGTAAGGTAGCCGACAAGTTACTGTCTCATTTGAAGTAGAACGATTCAATTTATTTATACATATGTATGTATGTATGTATGTATGTATGTATGTATGTATAAAGTGCATGCATGCACTCGTTGAACATTACCTATAAATATAATAAGTTTGCATACGAGTGATGTCGATATAATTGGATAGTTTTTCTTGGGCACAATTAGTAATCAATTGATCCTCATGATCTTTATAGATGATTGTGGTCAAAAGCAAAACATTGATAAATACTTTTCTATTAACTGATTGATCTCAAATCTCTTTATATAATCCCACAGTACTTTAATGTAATTAATCTCATGACATGCTACATTTTTAAATATAAAGAATGGTGAAAATGATATAAACGACTCTTAAATTTATTCATTATAATTTGTAAATTATTAATAAATATTTAATTAAGTCCTTAAACTATATGAAAATATTTAATATTATTATATCACTTAGGAAAATAAACGAACGGAAGAAAATAGTGCCGATGATAAATTCTTTTCATTAACTAAAAGTGATGTAAATGAAATCATATTTGGATTCATTTTTTTGGGCAAAGCAAATGGGGTATGATGTAACGTCGAATCCGATGGAAAGGGTGGGGGTTCCTGAATATTCGTTACGAAGGAGGCTGGCTAATGCTAGGGTGCCTAATCCTACCTACCAGGTTAGCTACTTAGCATTGCATTGCATTACACGGTCTGGTTTGGTAATGTTGCGAGTTAAAAATCGCCTTTTTCTTCGTCTTTTGGCCTTTTTCTTTTTGGTAGATGAAAAGGGGACACGTGGTCTCTCGGAATGATGGCGGAAAAAAGTGAGCAATTGAAAACCCGCCCGTCCTGTCCTGACGTACTGACGTCCACCGACATATGCCACGTGGGGGCGCGGGGGGGCCCACGCACCGTCCGTCTCCCTGTGCGAGGAGGACAGCGGCTGGAAAGCCCCGCGGGGCCCACCGGCGCTTCCGAACTAACCCCGCCGCGGCCAGCAGCAGCAATCGAATCGTCCCACCTAACTTCGCCATCCCCCTCGAGTTTCCCTCCCGCTTTTCCTTCGCTTCCCAAAGGCCTTTTTTTTTTTTTTTTTTTAAAAAGACTTTTCTTTTATCCTTTTTAATTCACAATTGCCCCTCCAACAAGAAGGGAAATGATCATAAGCGTAGATAGTAATCGTTGACGAGACTTTTTTTTTTTTTGATGATCCAAGGAAGCCTCGTACGCCGACAGGCGTGGCGGAATAAACCCTGGAGAGGTACGTAAGTCACCACCACCTCTCGTGCCCCAAGTAAGTCATCCTTGCGACGCCCGAGAATCGAACTCCTCCCCTTGCGTTAGGGAGAGAAGCTCGCCGCCAGCAGTGGTGTTGACGAGACTTATTTTTTTGTAGGGTTAATACCCCGAAAATTCTTAAACCGATATATTTATAGTAAATATATTCTAAATTAATTTTTGATTATAAAAAAATCCTAAATTGATATAGTTTTGACAATTTTATCATAAATTAGTATACTTGTGATAAATTTATTTTTTGTCAGTTTCCGTTAAATTTTACTGTCAAATTACTAAGTTGAATGACACGTGATAACTAATTAATATACCAATTTGAGATTTTACTTTCTATTTGTTGTAGTTATACTTTTTTTTGTATTAATTCAATTTAATAGATAGAATATTTGTCACAAATATATCAGTTTAGGATTTTTGGCAGTGGAATAAATTAGTTTGGAGTATATTTGTTACAAATGTACTAGTTTAGGGTTTTTAGCGGTGAAACAAATTAGTCTTAGGTAAATTTATTACAAATGTATCAATTTTAGGTTATTTGCGGTGTTTTTGGGTAAATTTGTCATGACTGTATCATTTTGGTATTTCATGATCAAAATATTAATCTAGGGTAAATTTGTCATACGTGTACCAGTTTGAGATTTTTCAATATATTAACCCTTTTTTGTAAGCATTTATTTTCTAATAGAATGCACTCTATACACTCGTTAAGTAACTAAATAAAGAAAATTTACTGTTATCAATGCAATGCTTTTCTTGTGTTTTTAAGTAATTGGTGCTTTGTGAATCAAAATATTTCTCTATAGAGCATGCTAGGGCACTTAACATAACTCGTTTTGTAAGTGTACTGTGTTTACCGACTTATTGTCCTGCCATTATTAATTCACGAATAGTAAAAAGTAATTCGTGACTACAGCTTAATAAAAACAGCCAGGCTTGACCAAGAGTAATGGTGATCACCAATGTCTAAGTGAGGGATTAATGAAAATATACTTTTATGTTGTCGAATCAAATCCAAAGTTCAATTCACGAGCTAGATCAAAGAAAATCAAAGTAATTCGGATTGAAAAAATTCCAGACAACGTAGAATTGAAAAAATTCCGGACGACGTAGAATTGAAAATTTGTTTTTTACGTTGACTCAATTGATTACATTTGGACCCACAAAAATTGATTACTTACTAATTATATATGAGACAAAAAAATCAATTCAAATTTGATACCAAACTAAATAATTCAATCCAGTTTACTTCCGTCCTTTTCATATCGAAAAAGGGTGATCATTTCCAAATGAAACGAGTCTCATTACAGTTTGACAATCATTAACATTTTTCGTTTGGAATTCATCTATTCACTCCATGTCTCTGACTTTCCAGAGACGAAAAAACATCTGCAAATCTCTTACCAATCGCAATGCATCGATGTCGATCATCTTGAGAAGCTTCTGCTCTCCCAATCACACCCCCATTCTCCCCTCAATTGTCTCCGAGCCACTCTCGAATTCTAAGCCACTTTTCAGTTCTTTGATGTGCGCAGATCAAAGCATTACTGGAGCCCCTACAAAGCGACAAAAGGACGATAACTTCCATTGGACCCATATCGTGAAAGTCCAGATCGAATCAAATACGGAGAGAGTGGGAAAGCAAAAGAGACGTAAGCTGTCGTAAGTCAAAAAAGTTCTTTCGTGGCGTTTTCTCCTCTCGATCCGCATCGCCCATCGTCCTCTCGCAACAACCCGTATACGCGGGCTTTTCAATGTCCACGTTTGACTAAACTGATCCGCCGTGCGAAACAGCACGCAACGACAGGCAAAAGGCAATCTTGCGTTTTTTAAATAAGCCACGACAACTTTTGGCGAGTCCATGCGCCGATTCAAGTCTAAAGGCCACCTCAACAAGCACCATGCTATGTGAACTTAAACTTAATGTTTGACTTAGTTCATCGGTGGACCTATCAACTGGATGTGGATGTGTTTGGATTGGATCAGAAATGATTCTATTCAAATTAATCCATTAATATGCAATACAAATCTATACTAAAATACTTGTATATTTAACTCAACGTAAGAAAATTTATACATGAACTAAAGTGCAAACACGGAATGAACTAGTATGAGATTAAGAGATAACTTGAGTTTAAGTAATTTGCGGGCTCATTTGACACTCATATTAAACCCATTCATGATCCATTGTATTTAGTCTAAATACATTTATGAACCATTTATTAAATATTACTAATCCATATAACAACCAAATCCATCACATATAGGTTAGAAAAATGGATCTGTGAGACATTTGGCAGGTCTATTCATCAATCACGCAGGTGCATGCATACCGAGAGTCCATGAACAAAGGCGAGGCAAAAGGCGTCGTACTTTTAGTGTTGCATCTGCATGCCCAACGTAATCGAACCCGCAGCAAAAACATTATAATCATCGACACAGGGGTAAATCACACAAGCGTTAGACAAGTATAACATCCCTGAGAAATCCCAGCAGGGAACATGTAGGTAAAACAAAGGGAAGACACATTATGGAGGAAAAAATATTGAGCATTCAAAACTACCCTGGCATGTGAATACCGTGAATACCCTGTGAAAATGCATTTTATTTCCGCCGGCGAAAAAATGCTCTACCTTTTACAGGCTTGGAGTAACCGTTCTCCAGTATGCCGTCTTGGAAATCAAAGCTATGAATATACAGCAGCTAAAGAATAAATATATTGTGACAATAGCTACCTAACAAAAATTTCATGGCTAGCAAAGTCCATCGTTTGATCCTGGGACCATCGGTTTTGGGTTAGCACCTGAGATCAGCGCCCACTAACACAAAGGGGAAACTTGCAGCACCAGAGCCTTTCACTCATCTCCGGAGGCTTCATGAAGAGTCGCCAGTGGGTTGGCACCAGAAATTAGGACCAGCTAACAAAAAGAGGGAGCTTTGTAACATTGTATTTCACCCACACGTGGCTTTGGCAGAAATGCACCTGAGCAGCTGGAGCGAGATTGCCTCTACAATCGATTGATGGCTCTTTCCTTTGAGCCGGCAGGCGGATATACAGCTCTAATCGTCTTTCAAAAGAGACATAACAGGAACTCCCTTGCTGGAGAAGCTTGTACACTCCACTCTCAGCAAATCACCTACTTCATAGTCCGCCTTCCCTTCTCCCTGAATGGAATGAATTTTTTCGCAGTTTCAGTGAACATGCCGGATTACAGAAGTGAAGATATTTTGACTAATCATCTCAGGCCCTAGACTAGAGAAGAAATTGATGTCTCAGAAAGATTTTGCAGGGAGGGTAGTATCTGATTTATAATGAGGATATGTAATGCTTTTAAAACACCTATAACCCTTCAATTATATAATTGCAGTCCACCTAGAGTCCCATTGTGGACTTGAAAACCCCAGAAAAGGCAAATGGCAACCTATTTATGGGAGAGCTTGCTGAGGAAGTGCACTAAACAACACTGTCCATCTAACATCAAAATGCTAAAGGAGCAACTGTAAACACAGCAATTAGAGATATGATGGGCAATTATCAACAAGTAGTCCATGTTCATACATACCTCAAACCGGTACATTCCACGAACACCATTACCCAAGTCAAGGACTAACCCTCGTCCAAGAACTTTATGGACCTCGGCAGTTACCCTCATCCCTAGCTTCAAATTCTTGGCAGTGGGAGCCTCTTTCTCAGTTTCTTCATCACCTTCTCCAGTGAAAGTGGACTTTAATTGGCTTCTCTTCTCAGTAGAACTCGCCGACTTCTTACTCTTCACAATTACAAATAGAGCGAAATTAGATGATAGAGTGTCAAATAAAGTGTCCACATGTTATCTCCGATCAGATTCCCATTGCGCTTACCAACTTAGAATTTTTCAGAGTTTCAAGCAGACCAGCAGATTTCTCCTCTTCCTCACACTCAGCAGCACTTCGAATTAAGATAGATGGTGCACGGGATGCATAGCTCTCCATGCTTTGGGAAGAACTCTCTTCCTTGGAATCTTGTTCTTGACTACTAGGCCCATCTTCGACAGACGGCCATATAGGAACAGCTTGCTTAACTACATTATTTGGCTCTGATGCTTGTCGGGGTGAAGTTGCTTTGAGGGATAATTTAATATTGCCACGGACATCCTGCCCTATGCACATGACTGTCAGCTGCTGGCCCACCGAAACAACATCCGAAACTCGAGATACCTGATCAATTGGGATTTTAAGTTTCATGTCAACGTTATCCTAATCATACAAAAAGGGAATATTTTTTAAGCAAGCTGACACATTACTAACCAATGACTCTTTGTTTGAGCCATTGCCACAATTTCACATTCAGAGGGGTAGACAAGTCTCAATGAAAATATCCACAATCCAACATTTTATTGATACAGATATAGATAAACGGTAAAAGTAATCGCGGATATTCTCCAGCAACTTTATTGAACAATTTCAAGGTAACGAGATAGAGTA
Organism: Eucalyptus virginea; assembly: GCA_014182375.1. Taxonomy (NCBI): domain Eukaryota; kingdom Viridiplantae; phylum Streptophyta; class Magnoliopsida; order Myrtales; family Myrtaceae; genus Eucalyptus; species Eucalyptus virginea. The sequence continues at coordinate 29,100,042 of CM024523.1, read as the reverse complement.
CCTTGACATTGTTCATACATTTGACCAATGCAACAATTAAGGACAATTCTAATGCTACCAATTATAACTGAACAACAAATCATCTGTCAAACAGGGAATAATTCTCCAATTTGCCAACTTTTATATAATGCTATCAAGAAGATCAAAAGGTCAAGAAACCATGAGATTTCAAAGAAAAAGAAACAGGTGGATAGTTGATACGCTCCTCCATCTTACATACCGGTTCATGTGATAACTCAGAAATGTGCAGCAGGCCTTGCTGGCCACCATTTAACTCCACAAAAGCACCATATTCCTTAACTGAAGTTACAATGCCTTTGTAAGTACCTCCAACCTCCATCTCACGGCCAACGGTAAATTCAATCTGAGGACATGAGAAGAGAGCAACTGTGATTTCTTTATCCAAAAATGTCATAATAAGTCAATTCCCCTGGTACAGAAACCCAAAAACAATATGTAGAGAATTGTTTGGTCAAAAAAATGTAAACTAACAGACACATCAAGACCATTTCGTGTAACAAACAATGCAATCTATTCCATGAAGCAATTCACCATACTTTAAACAAGTGAAATCCCCACTCCCACTCAGTTTCTAATGTCGAAAACTTTAGAAAAACATCTCTAATATTTAACTAATCAAAATAATGATCTGGCTTCCGGCTGAAAATGCCACCTGGAAGGAACATTTTGACGTTTCAGTCAAAACACTAGAGGTGCCCATGAGTCTTAGCACAGAAGGTGAAATATACCCAAAGAGATAGAACTTTTAAACTAAATATATTCAAGCACACATCAGTTCCAGAATGTAACTATATCCAGCTAATGCAGAAAACTTTACATGAGATCACTGACTATCGTCAGTGAGCATGAGCATGGTGGTGTGTGCATGCTTGAGCGCATGCTTTTCTCTGTGAGTGGGAACACAAGGGCAGTACACATGACTGTATGCATGTGTGAACGCATGTGCGCAACTGTCTATCCTCAATGTACTGATGGTTTAAGCACTTTTAAATTATCAGGTACTCCACTGGTTAGAAAGATTTAATCACGCTGAGTGAATATGCACTCAAACAAATTGGTTCAGTTGGTCCGCCCCCGGAAGAATTCATGGAAATATGCTGAATAGAGGACAGAACAGCATCCAAATTTGATAATCCAATCATTGCTTTATCATTTGATGTCACAGCACAATACAAGAACATTAAACACCAGGTAAACCTGGCTCTTCATATTTAAGCCAAACAAATATCACATGACATACCTTTTCTTGCACCTTCTCCATTACAGTTGGGTTCTTTGCAACTATGGTCAGTGTTCCATCACTCACAGATAATCGTGCACCTGAATTTTTTAATATTGCCAGTTACAATGAGCAACATAAAATAAAGGTCAAACACAAAAAAAGAAGAAGAAAACACAAAAGCAGCAAGATAGGAAGTGTCTTCTCGGCAGGATATGTATGAACATTCAACTAGCTCCAATGAGCTTACCAAATCACATGAGAAAAGCCACATGGGATAATATACATATTTCATGGTATCAGCTAATAATTTTTGCTCGTGAAATGGCTCATTTTCGCTTTTTTAACAATTAGCATGGACATGGCCTCCTCACTAATAATCCATTATAGAATGTACATGGTGCCAAACATTACTAAAGAAATGTATCTTGTTGGACAAAATAATCTACAGAAGTCCACTTGTACGGTACCATGTCATAGACTGGTAAGAAGCGACATTCTTCACCCAGCTAAAGTATTGTTAAGAAATCAACAGCATATAAATCTTAAGAGGCGAGGCTTCCATTGCTCCAGAAAGGAACTTCTCTAATGCAGCTTTTGGCATTGCTTCTAACTTGTGGTTTGTTGATGTCCAAAAGCAGAAGTTGGTGAAAGTAAGCCACTATGGAAATAAAAGTGACAAAATAAGATGGCTATGCTCCTACAGAAGTAATCAATCTGTCATGAAGCTGGTTGATGTATGGTTGGTTACCTTTCCAATGGATAATTCTACAGACATTTCATAAAACCCACAAGATTTAAACAAGAACTAAAAACTAAAGCAAAAGTCAGTCCAATCAGGCTCTCGGCTGATGTGATGTTTGGTTTTGCCCCTTAGGCATGTCTTAAGGTACATCTTTTATTGCCATATAATGAACTTATTTTATTTATCAAATATATAGCCATCAGATGATAAAGTCACATTGGCCAGGTGTCATCAGGATATCCTATGCACACAAACTTATTGCAGTCTCTTATAGACAAAACTTAATTCTTGAACAAACCTGTTTCCTCCTCAATCCTTCTCTTTAAAACACCAAGAGGGCCAATCAAACGACGGAGAGCTTCGTTGCCGAACTTCAGAGTTGCTGGATTCAAATAATGAAATTTCAGTCAAAGCATGACATTTCATACTAATGAAACATCGGGCTATGAACAGTCAAAAAGTAGACCTAATTGAGGAGTATTTCTATCATCTTGGGTACGCGGTAATCTGATTTCTCTCTCCATGTGGCCCAAAATTTGCAGACGACCTTTATGAGCAGGTTCTAAACATTCACAAATGATGTCCAGAGGTATTCCAGCTGGTTTTATGTCCAGTTGAATAGCCGTAACTCCCTTTCTAGTGCCAGCAATTTTGAAGTCCATATCTCCGAGATGATCTTCCAGACCCTAGAAAAGGACATGCTCATCAAACACCATGAGGAAGATAGCAATGATCAAGTTAACTTGCAGGACCATTCCTCACAAAATGCAGGAAAAAAAGAAGCATCTGCACCATAACTACGAAAGTTAACTAAAACATACATGAAGTACACAAAATTTTACAGAAAAAGATAAACCTACAGGTGGACAAGGTTTTAAAAGATTCTCTATTGAGTATCAACTAAAACTATGTTGCTTTACATAATCAACACCAATGAAACAAACAATAGTAACCCTTACAAGTATATCAGTAAGTATCCGGTAATCAGTTATTTCCCCCGTCACTGGATCAACTTCACTGACAAGACCCACTGAAACACCTGCTACATGTTCTCTTAATGGAATGCCAGCATCCATGAGCGCCATACTGCCTACACAAGAGAAGACATCATACACAGAAAATAATGCAAACACATATTCAGACAAGATTGCACATTCTTCAAGTAAGCCATGTGTAGTATAAAACTTTTCTGAAGTAGTAGAAAATTAATGCTCAGATACCTCCACAGACAGTTGCCATTGACGTTGAACCATCAGAGGCCATGACTTCTGAATTAACACGCACAGTATAGGGGAAGAAATCTTCAGGAGGTAAAACTGCAAGGAGGGCTTTCTCAGCTAGAGTTCCTGCAAATAAGTGACCAAGATGGTGTTATTCTGAGATCCCAAACATAAATCATTTACTTCTACAATTTAAAAAGGTACCTCCAAAAGATACAATGTTAGCAACATGCTGTTGATGGTGAAAGCTTTACAAAAATGATAAGAGAACCGATTTTTTTGTTGAACTGGCTCAAAAAGGAATTAACATTAGAAGCATTAAAATGTCAAGATTGTTAATTGACAGTCTAATCTTTCATGTAGTTCCAAGCTACAACTTGACTTTTTTTATCCCCATTAACAATTCAAATGGTCTCAGATGACGGTAGTTCTTCAAGAGTAAGGGAATGAGGAAAGGCTCCAAATCCATGAAACTCTCATATAGAGAACGTGTTGCTAATCCAATATTCTTTGAACAGTTGCAAAAGCCAAGTATGGCTCTGCAAAAAGCAATAAGCATTGAGATGATACCAACTGGAACATGGACCATATTTGCAGTCGAGTTCAGGATCACATCAGAGTGGGCATAGAGATCTGGAAATGCTCTTTTGTCCAACCAAAAATATACTTTCAGAGTTCTCTGATGGCATTGGTTGCAGAGTATGTGTAGAAATCACAAAGTTCTCTCATGAATGTATCCAAATTTATGGTCCTTCACATACATCACAAAGTTTCTGATGATTACATGATGTGGCTGCTGATATTCTTTCATAAGATCAAATGCACACCTTTAGCGCAATGTCAATGATAATTAATGTATTTTAGTTTAGAAACTTAAGAATTGTACCACTTCTTTTTTCCAATGACACTATAATATACTTGACTTAGGGGGAATTATGAACAGGAAGTCATCTTAAAACCTCATCTCGACATGCTAAAATCTTTCAAACAGGGGTTGATCAATACAATGAGAAACGTACTCTTTTTCATAATTTGATAGGCAAGTAAAAGAAATTACCATGCCCAACTTCACGTCTATTTAGCCCAACTCTTTTGCCAACCTCATTAATTGAAAATGGCGGAAAGGTATAATGAAGCATAAAACGCTTGCTTGGGGGACCCACAATTGAATCCAACTTTTGAGCATCCCCTGGGGCACCAATTGTCACAGTACAAAGCACCTGCAAATATCAAATGGAAGCTCATGTAAAGATTTAAATGTAATCCAGGCCACTGTATAGCCAATTCTCCTTTTTTCCTTCTTCTTAATTATATCCAATGACCTGCGTATCTCCGCGAGAAAATATCGATGATCCCTGCAACATACGCAGATAGCCAGCTTCGCAGTACACAGGTCTGACTTCGTCAAGGCGTCTGCCATCAACTCTAAGTCCTTCTGCAATTATCCTCTTGCGGACAACCTGACGTGTTTCACGAAATGAGGTCGGCAATCACTGGAAAAAGTCAACAGTGCAATGAACAGTATATATGAAGTCTAACACCCATGACAGACCATTTATTGCAATGAATATTCAGTATCCTAATTAGCATTAATGTGATCATTAGAAAGAAAGAATCGCAAGTTTATGGTACATTAGAAATTAGAGCTTACCTTCTTCCTCACAGTATCTACTGCTCTAGGCAACACCAATAAGCTTTCTTCATCACCTTCTTCTTCAAGTGCTTTTTTTACATCTTGGGTTATGTTGTCCAAGGCTTCTCCACGTTCAAACTGATATGCAAAATGCCAACGACACAAAAAGCGCGAAACATTAAGTAAGACTGATAATTTCTAGATAACTACAAATAAACAGAAATTGTAACCAATAAAGAAAATTTAGAGGATGCTACAGATCCCTCCCATTCATTATGTTGAGCACCTTGCCATATGAAGGATCAGTAAAAACAGCTTCAATAGGAGCTTCTGCCAGGTTGCGAACTTTTTCAAGAGTTCTATCCGAGATCATAGACAGCTTATATTCCTTCTTAGTTTTGCCAGCTTTCGCAGCCAATCTCATTTGAGGTTCAAGGTACTTCACAGCCTGATACAACAACAAATACATATTAGTTACACATAAATCAAAAAGAAATCAGAAAGAATTGCAGGTGTGCGATTCACCTCTGGATGCGCTAGTCTCAATCCAGCTTCTAAATCTTTCTCTGATATCTCACGAGCTTGCACGTCTATCATCAAAGTTTTGTCCTTTGTGCATGCGTATAATAATTTCAGGTCACTTAAATTGAGCTGAAAGATAGACATTTATAATCCGTTAGCACATCACCAAGTTTTCTATTATCAGAAGTATGAAATGTGTCATCCTCCAAGACAAACAAAATATGGTGCATAAATGGAAGGAAGGGATATCATGAGTTTCAAGATAATCAGTCCCACAGCACAGGTATCAATTAAAACAACTAATTAGTTGACATCCCTTACCAAAAATAAATAAATAATGAGTTGACATGAGCTCAAACAGCACATTACCAGAAAACCACAATCGCCCTTTCTACTTTCTGTTGCATACCCACAATCCTTGGATTTTCAAAAATATATTTTGAAGAAATATGAACAGATGACAGCTAATGATTGTTGGGATACTAGTTTGAAGTTGATAATCAAGATTTTCTAGGTGATGAAAGTATGATGTGAGGGAAAAAATTTAAAGGGAGAGGAACATGTGCAACCCTGAAATGTCTAAAATAGGCAATAGCTCTCAACAACAGATATGATTAGTTGATTATCAAGCAATTTGCAATCGATGCAAGAAGCACCTCCTCCATGGTGGGATTAATGATGAACTCCCCACAAATCCTCCCTATGCGTATCACTCCAATGGGACCTCCCCAAGGGATATCTGATAACATAAGAGCAGCAGATGTTGCATTAGCTGCCATTACATCTGGATCTTGTTTCCCATCAGAGGAAAGAACGCTTGCCATTACCTATGCATTACGAAACATAATTAAGAGACAATGAAAACACAATTCCATGTACAGCCAAAGAACATTAGAGGATTAAAGAGCAGTTTTACCTGGACTTCATGAAAAAACCCAGCAGGAAATAATGGTCTTATTGGTCTATCGATAAGTCGACCAACTAAAAGTTCACGCTCTTTTGGAGCACCCTCTCGCCGCGTATATGTTTTTGGGATCAGACCTTGGGCATACTGCTTCTCTTGATAATCAACCTTTGAGAGAAAATGATGAACTTCATCACATATACAGATGGAGCAAAAAATGCCACTTCCCCCTCAGTTATTGAAAAAAAAAAAAAAATTGCATAAGCACAGAAAACTGCTAACAAGCTCCAGCACTGGCACGACAGGATGATTCTGAACCATCAAGACCATAAGCATTTCCTTTTCATTTCTGGAGGCTATAGAAAGCCAGGTCATGACCAATGCATTTTTTATTTTGCCAGTATCTAATTGTTCGGCCAGCTCGATAATGTTATATAGTGTGATAAGCAAAATAAAAGGAGCCCATCACATGAGCATGACTTCAACAGAAGCCATTTCACCATCACCGCTATGAAACTGAAATATGACCCGTATTCACTCGAGGGCGTGCAAATTGCACAAATAAATTATGCCCATAACAATTATTCAATCACGAACGCATCAAACCAAGCTCAATAAGGCATGCTGAGCTGTCAATATCAGCTCGAACATACAATGACAGGCCAAAATGCCCAAAACGAACCAAGTACGTACTAACATCTTCTATCTCATTCTCCCCCAAGCCCAAAATATCAAAAAATACGTCTTTACGCGGACAAATAATCAGAGAAATAGATCAAACACGCCAACGAGGAAAACAATAAAGAGTCAATTGGGAGAAAATATACATTGATAGAGCTAATGACAAAAAAAAAAAAAAAAAATGCAAGCACGGCACTTCACGTTGAGCTACAATGCAACTAAACAGGAAGCGCCACGGAACTCACAGTGAGAGGCAAGAAGCTCCCGACAGCATCGCCCCTGGAAGACGTGACGGTGGACAGGACCTTGGTGTCTTCCATGCCCAGCACGACGGCGCCATTCGCGAACCGGGCGATCTTCCCGGTCTCGAGCGTGATCAGGCGGGAGCCGATCTCGAACTCCTCCGTGAAGCTCTCCAGGACCTTAAGACCCGCGGCGGCAGGCGGCGGCGGCTCGAGCTCGGGGTCGGACAGCGAGGAAGAGGAGGAAGAGAAGGAGGCGAGGCTGAGGCGGCCACCGCGGGTCGCGCGGAAGCTCAGGGACCGCCAGGGGAGGAGGTTCGGCTTCCTGGCTCTCGTCGCGATGGAAGCCATGGCCATTTCGGGCAGCGGGGAGTGGGGAGAAGGCGGTGGCGCGCGGCGGTGCGCGGTCGCGGTCGCGGTCGCGGTCGGCGGAGGTTTAGGGTTTAAGGGGTAAAAAAAAAAAATTTAGCGCCAGTTCCCGCCGGTCAGTGAGGAGTGAGGAAGACGAGGTACTAGAAATGAAGCGAGGGTTTAAGGGGGAAAATCTGGTGCGGACGTGCGCACCACGGGATCTTCCGTGTTCGCGCGTCGCGGCCAGGATGTGGAATTCATCTTTAATCCGGCCGTTGCATCGCGAGGGAAAATGGATAATAACATAAATAGTTTATGAATTTTAATTTGATGTGCAATATGATCTCTTGACTTTGATACTCAAATGTAATCTTCAAATTTTTAATCTGTTCAATATAATCTCTGTATTTTTTGTACATATTTAATGTTGTTCCTAAACAAAAAAAAAATTTCAAAGTAGCCCTTCTATCAATTTAATATTAGGGATAATATTAGACACTTTTATATATTTTATAAATTAAATTCAACATGTACCAAAATTTTATAAACTGCATTAAATAAATTAAAGTTCATTTATCATATTACACATTGAGTAAAAGTTCATAAATTATTTATGTCATTTTCCTTAAATAAATACACATTTGATTCCATTGCGTAATGTCTTTAAAAGTGTTGATAGATGTCCAACTTTTTTTTTTTTTTCAAAATTTTGAATGGATTTGATGATACTCCTAAAAAATGAATTTCAAAGCAAGGATAAAAAGTGTTTGAGGATGAATATAGTCAATTTCACCTCCTTAGTTACTTGGTACCCTGCTACCCTCTAGACAAACTTTTTCTCATGATAAGGAATGCAATGTAATCCCTAAAATTTAGATTAATGTTAAATAATTCCTAAATTTTTAATTTGTTAAATATAATATCTAAATTTTTTTTGTAAATATTTAATGTTGTTCTTGAACAAAATGCAAATATTCAAAATAGTCATTCAATTAATTCAATATCAGAGATACTATTAAATATTTTCACATAATTTATAAATTAAATTTAATATGTATCAAAAGTTCAATGATTATATTAAATAAATTAAAGTTCATTAATCACATTACATTTTGGACAGAAATTTATTGACCATTTATGTCATTTTCCCTAAATAAATGAATATTGCCTGCATTTTGATGGGTTACCTCGCCCGACATCTTTTTTTTTTTTTAAAGTTTTGAATGAATTTGATAATGCTCATAAAAAATGAATTTCAAAGGAGGGATGAAAAGTGACTGGGGATGGATATGGTCAATTTCGCCTCCTTGTTTACTCGGCGCCCTGCTACGCTCGGGGCAAACTTTTTCTCATGACAAGGATTGCAAATGTACTAAAAATGTTCACTAAAAAAATTTTTTCCCTCCTCCCTCCTCCCCTCCTTATTTACATAAATTTTAAAATCCTTTTACCCCTCTTTTTCCAAAATTCCCCCAAAAATAGTAAGTTTTCCATGACTCTGCAATTTTTTGCTTTGACAACACATGGACTTTCTTTTTGTCATGCTTTTCCTTACTTTATCCTGAAGATTTTCCAACTAAAGCCATATCTTTTCCTATCACGAGAAGTTAATAAACAATACGCTATTATGGAAAAATTGATCATTCTTCTTTATTTATGTGACTCAAAAGATAAAATTAAAAAAGAGCCCTCCAAGAGAGCTGAAAGGAAAAAAAAATAAACTTTTTTTTACGGATTAGCATTAGGAAAAATCACAAATTAGTATATTTATGCCACACTAATTTCCGTGTCATACTATCTTATGAAATTATTCATCTTGTGCCACTTTTGCATTAAATTGGTGCATCAATACCATGTTTATACAAAACTAATTTCTATGTGACAAAAAAATCTCAAATTTATATGCTAATATCACATTTACCTCTAACTAGTATATCTGTACCACATTTACCAAAAAATCTCGAGTGTAAGTTTCTCGTTTTCTCCCCTTTGAGCAACACATCTGGGCCTCCTGCTAAAATAAAGCTACACATTTGGGCCAACAAAATAGGCGGCCCGGAAATTTCCGGCCCGGGCCCATGAAGGGATCGTGCCGTGAGGGGCCCGTGAGAGGAGCCGGGCCGGTCCGAAATTGCCGGAGGCGGCGTCCGCGAGAAACGTCGAAAGATGCTTTAAGGTGGGGACAGGGACACGGACACGGACACGGTATCCCCCGCACTCTTCCCGATTCGTTATTCCCTCGCCGGCGGCGAGATTTATAAAGCCGGAAACTCAAAACTCTCGGCCGCAATGCTAAAACCCAGGCTCCGATTGGGAGGCGCCATGGCCGGCGCGACCATGCTGTCGTCGAGGTTCCGATCGAGCCCTCCCGCCGCGGGCCCTAGCCTCTGGCTCGGCTCATCGTCCGGCTCGCCTGCTTTCGGCGGCGGCGGCGGCGGCGGCGGCGTCGCGAGGAGCCGCGTGCAATTCTCCGGCGGCTTCGCTCGCGTCTCGCTTCGGTGCTTCGCTTCTTCGCCCTCGCTCGACAGGATTCAGGTCGGGAATCCGATCGTCGAAATGGACGGTGAGTTACACCCCGCCGCGCGCTCGCGAAAAGTCAACTCGTGTCGAACACGGAGCGTGCGTGCCGTAGCGCTCTGCTCAGGAAGATTCGAAACCGATGTGAAATGGAAGGAGAAGTTACGAGAGCATCGGTTTTCCCGGAACAGTTTTTCTGATTCTCCTGCTTTCTTCGTCCCTGGACGAGGAAAATGGAGAGTAGATTTTCTAGTTGCGCTCCCATTTTTATTTTTATTTTTGAAGATTTCAACTCACTGCTTCTTTTCTTTTCGACGTTTAGGTGATGAGATGACGAGGATCATTTGGAGCATGATTAAAGAAAAAGTATGAATTGGATATGTTTCAAATGTATGTTCTTTTTTTTTTTTTGGCTTGCTTGTTTGTTTAATGTCTCTGGCCTTATGGTCTACATGATTGCAGCTTGTATTCCCTTATTTGGATTTGGATATTAAATATTATGACTTGGGGATATTGAATCGGGATGCAACGGAGGACCGAGTCACTGTAGAAAGTGCCGAAGCTGCTCTCAAGTAAGTAGTTTGAAATGGGTAACCGATGCTGAAGCTATTGCTAAGACATCAATTGAATCGGTGAAGCTTTATGCTTCTTGTGTAAATTATGTGTTGGATGTTACCTGGTGCTTCACTGCATTTTTTGCTTAGATGGCTCTAGAAGCAGGCCTTTGATGTTAGAATATAATGTAGACAACAATAATATGGACATTGCCAATGGTGGAGCCTTGCACATTTTACTCAAGAATTGTCGTTGTTCTCTTTGTTGATCTCATGTTAAGTTTGAAAGTCTTGTCTCTTTTCTCAAATCCATGTGGAAATTAAAGAGAAGGTTTACATGTGGTTTAGCAGTTTAGTTGTCTATTTCTTTGAGATGGAGATTGAATTCTATTAGTTTTTGTGTTGCAGGTACAATGTGGCTGTGAAGTGTGCTACAATTACCCCTGGTTTGTTCTCCTGCTTCAAGCTTTTCAATCTCTTGCATTGTCACCATAATGCCATCATAAACTATGATTTCATAGACTTCTCAAGTTGTTTCTCTGCTACCCTTAATGTTTGGAGTGGAGAACAAGTGCCTTAATGTGCAATCTAGTTGCAGTTAATTTATTTAGACAAAGTTACAGGCTCTAACTTGTTTTTTCTTCCTGAATGTTTTATTTTCAGATGAGACTAGAGTCAAAGAATTTGGCTTGAAGTCTATGTGGAGGAGTCCCAATGGCACAATCAGAAACATCTTAAATGGTCTGTTATATTGAAGGAAGACTAGTGTCATTTATGAAAATTTGAATGCTGAATTGCAAATAAATTATTGCATTTCTTATGTATAGAAATTGGAGGCTACATTGAGGGTTGATGAGTATTTTATTGGGACAGCATTTAATATGGAAGTGGGGATATTGGTAAAATGTAACAAGTTTTGTCAAACGTATTTTATAGTTATAGCCTATTTGACAACCCAGTTAAGTACTGAAAATTGACAATTTAGCACTTAATGAGACTATGCATGCTATAGCCCAATTACATTTTTGATTTAAAGGATTCGATTATGTAAAAAAATTTAATTAAAGTATTTAGTAAAGGAAGGGATTTCACTCAAATCGTTCAAAAGAAGAACTAATTAATGGTAATTAGAATCTTTCAAATTATATTGCTAAAAGCTACCACTAATGATCACAATTTCATGTTCAGTAATAGGTCAACAACATTTAGGGTCATTTTTCATTCCTTATCAAACAACTTTTCATTTTTATTTCAGCACCTAAGATTGACAACATTTTTAAGTTCAGTGCTTAAGTTTTCAGTACTTATGAATGTATTTCAAATAGAATCGTTTATGTTCCATCATGGGCTAGTTTCTTCCTGTGATAATAGAATGTCCCTTCATAGCCATTCATGAGAAAAGTTGATTTGTGCTGACAATATGGTAAGTAGTTGAGTTTCATGTGAGCAATAATCTTCCTCTTCTTCTTCTTCTTCTTCTTTTTTTTTTAATAATTATTGGGACACATTCAGTTCTTTTAATGTCTCTCTGCCATTTTAAAGAGAGAAGTGGATCAGAAGAATCTTTTGGTGGCAGAATTTGTAGAACTAAGGTGCTGACTTACTGTCATTTGACTGCATGAAATGGAAACAAGAAATTATCAAATATGTGTAGATGAAAGATAATTTAAGAGAGAGATAAATTAGAAGATTTTTTTACCACAATCATTTATTCTCTTTTAATTGACTATAACGAAAGACCACGAGAATTGGGTTTCAGTGAAAATGATGTGAGGCAGAGCGCAACGTGTATGAGCATCCATTTGGTTTGCCCCCACTTGATGGGATGAGATTTGGTGGTTGTGGTTGTAGTTCCTTTAATTGCCACCGGAGCATGAAAGCTGTATCCTCAGGCTGCTGTAGATATATCTGGCGTCTCTGCATCATAGAGATTTGTTCTCCAATCCCTTGCATCTTCAATTACTGTCCTAAGAGAATACATTTTACCTTTTCAGGCACTGTGTTTCGTGAACCAATCCTTTGCCGGAACATTCCCAGAATTGTTCCTGGTATGCCTTTGCTTCTGGTGTAGAATTAGAGTTTGGTGAGCAGTACAAAACAGTTTTAATCTTTCTGTCAAATGCACAGGTTGGAAAAAACCCATTTGTATTGGTAGACATGCATTTGGTGATCAATATCGTGCTACTGATACCATTATTAGTGGGGCAGGAAAGCTCAAAATGGTATTTGGTAAGATGGATTTGACGATCTTTTGTATTTAAAAGGCCATTACTTCTCGATTTTCAATGACGAGACCATTTTTTATGATACTTAGTCCCAGACGATGGGAATGCCCCAGTGGAGCTCGATGTTTACCATTTTAAAGGTCCTGGTGTGGCCCTTGCAATGTATAATGTTGAAGAGGTTTGTCTGTTTTTCCTTTTATCATTTTAATATTTAGATTATGGCATGTGAGATTTTAGAGAATCATTGCTGTATTCTTGTCAAATGCTCACAGTCCATTCGAGCCTTTGCCGAGTCATCAATGTCTATGGCATTTTCGAAAAAATGGCCTCTCTACCTGAGCACCAAAAACACCATTCTAAAGATTTATGATGGCAGGTCAGTGACTTTTGCATATCATTCTTATACTTCTGGTGTCATTGTACATTTTCTTTTGACCTGTTATGATGTTTGTCAATTTGATTTCCATGCACAAGAAATTCACATAGACAGATTGTTACAGATTTAAGGACATATTCCAGGAGGTATATGAAGAGAAGTGGAAGGACAAGTTCGAGGAACATTCTATATGGTATGTGTCTTACATATTCTTATTTATGGACGCACAGCACATATTCCTATCAGATTGACTTTAATCTTAGGGGATTGCAGGTATGAACATCGTCTAATTGATGACATGGTCGCTTATGCACTAAAAAGTGATGGTGGTTATGTTTGGGCTTGCAAGAACTATGATGGAGATGTGCAGAGTGATTTACTTGCTCAAGGTATGTTTAATTTTCTATCGTTGGGAGTGGCTGCATATGGCTGCATTATATAATGGAAGAATTGTAGTTAACAACCTATTGAATTTTTTCAACCAAAAAAAAAAAAAAAAACTATTGAACTTTGCTGTAGATAGTGGGATGAGATTGTTGTGCTGTAGTTAGTTTACAGGAATCTCGTGAATCAGAAAATTTGGATACATCCTCCATGAACACTTCCACCCACCACCCTCCAACCAAAAAAAACAAAAAGAAAAAGAAGAATTATTTATTTAGATAAATTTTATCCAGAACATATTATGATGAAATACGATTCCTGGGCAAAGTGGAAAATAGAATTTGGATAAATGAATATAACTTTAGTTTGAAGCTACTGAATAGAATGCTGTGGAATGGTAAGTGTGCAATCTTTTTGGACCTCTAGAGCATCCAGTATTCCCTAAATACCTGAAATTCTTTGCTGTGAAGCTGTCCTTTGTAAAGCTATTCTAGCTTTTGGTTGCTTTAATAAGGATCCGCTGGTTATCTTTGTCATAACAATTGCAGATCTGATTTGAAATGGGTGGGTTTGATAGTTCTTTACTGAAGATGTTTGTATTATATGCAGGATTTGGCTCTTTGGGTCTCATGAGCTCTGTCCTGGTGAGTTCACTATTTATTGTTTCTGTCCAATTACTTTGATCTTGAGAGCTTAGGAACTCTTGATGACAATGATTTTCTGCAGTTATCCTCTGATGGTAAGACTTTGGAAGCTGAGGCTGCTCATGGGACTGTAACTCGTCATTTTCGTCTACATCAGAAGGGTCAAGAAACTAGTACCAATAGCATTGCTTCTATATTTGCGTGGACAAGAGGATTACAACATAGGTGCATTCTGATACTTCAATTTGTTACTTACCCTCCTGTTCACCTCTGTCTATAATGGTTCTGTTAGTTACTTGATATGTCGCTGGAAGTATTGCCTGCTGGTTCTGTGATCTATGTCCTATAGAATACTTCAAATATATTAGTTGAGCCCTGCTGCAATTGTTTTCCTGACACTGAATGGAACATATAGTGCCAACACGAGACTATTACTTTTTCACAGGTAGAGATAGCAAGGTTATGCTTGACTTGCATTTTGTGAATGTTTGTTTAGAAGGGAAAGATGGACAGGATCACTAGACTTTTGGTCCAAATGTTATATCGATTTCTTAGTTTGAGATAAGCATGCTGTGGAAGATTATTTCATCAATGTTCTGTGTCTATGCATTTTTATGATCATACACATTTACCGTTCTACTAATTTTCCCCCTTCATCTTTGCTGCTTGTATGCACTCTGGTTGCTTGTTGTTCTATTGTTGTTTCAACTTATAAACCATTATTTGCTAATCATGATATTCAGAGCCAAACTAGATAACAACGACAAGTTAATGGATTTTGTTTACAAATTGGAGGCCGCGTGTATCGAGACCGTGGAGGCTGGAAAAATGACCAAGGATCTTGCCATCTTGATCCACGGACCAAAGTAAGCATGATCTTTACTTGATACTGTGTCAGTTTCCTCTGGAGTTGTGTGATGTGAAACTATTATGGTATCTTTTCTATGCCATTTTCATCTGATGAATTGGTTCACGGTTTATGCAGGGTAACCAGGGAGTTCTACTTGAACACAGAAGAATTTATCGATGCTGTTGCACAAAATCTGGAGACAAAGCTGCGGAAACCTGCAGTAGTCTATAGTTTGAATCATATGTTGTCCGTGTGAGATATTTTTTGGGAAGTTAGCATTTTTTGACAGAGGAGACATTCATGACCACAGTCGAAGCACCTATTGCTTAGGCACGGGTACCTACTGAAACAAGTTGATTGATGCGAAACGGAAGGCGGAGGCAATTTCTGTTCTTTCGCGGACAAATCAGGGTGAGGAGTAACTTACTCTGACCTGTGTCGTTTTGGCCATCTCGAGGTCAGTTTCTTGAGAAGTCCTTCATCCTCGTGCGACGTGGTTATGTTATGCTAGCATCCCGTCGCCTTTGTAGACGAATAAATCGAGGAGAGACTTTTTTGTAAGCGTTTCAGGAACTAGTGTTACTTTACAAAAAGATTTGAAACTACACTGCATGAAACATCAACTTGCCCTTCTTTCTCTGTTCCTAGTCGGGGACTGCCATGTCGACAGTCCTGGTCGGAAATCGAACGGTGGCTTAAAAAATGGAGGAACGATGGAGCGAGCGCGCACCACATGCTCTTGCAATCAGGACCATTTCGTCGTCTCATGCCAGCCATGCATTCGTTCCCAATTTCCAAACACGGGACGAAAACGGAGGTTCATTCGAACCCCACCAGATCTATCACGACCACAATTTTCCTATTTTCGTTCGCATTATTATCCAAATCCTAATGCCGAAAGGACGTCTCCCCCATTCGATCCCGAATGCGACCTCTCTCATCCGAAGGTCGCTATTTTTTATATTTCGCCAGAAAATATCTCCCCTTTCGTAGTCGCCATTGATCCAAATACAAAACTCCCTCTGGATTTTATCTTTCTTCCATCTTTTCCTGCGAAAGCTCCATCTAACGAGGGCCGCCGTTTTTTGCGCTTTGACTTCAAGGGGTAGGAGCTCTATCCCTGTCCGTACAGATGGGGAAAAAGACCGCACGAATGCGAATTGCGGGCTCTACTTTTTCGTCGCATGTACGAAATGTCACGTGAACTAACCAAGAGAAGGTAATAAAAAGAGAAAGGAAAACGGAAAACAAAATTTGGGGGAGGTTGTTCGTTTAACCCTGTTAAGAGAGCTCGCTAGGTTGATCCCCTGTTCTCAAATGACATGCAGCGTTAAAACAGAACCCATCTCTCTCTCTCTCTCTCTCTCTCTCAAAATGCAGAGCACACCGCTTGCTCAGTCTCCTTTGACGCCATTCCTCAAACCACGAAGCGGAGACATCCTTCGGTCCCCTTCGACTCGCGATGCATTGCCGCTGAAGTTGCCCGAGCGCGGGGCCCGTAACTCTGGCCTCCTGCCTTTGAGGACGGTTTCGCTGCTCCGTTCTGCCTCGCGACCCCATGCGCTGGTCCCGGCTGCTCCTTCTTCTCCTTCATCTTCGCTTCTTTTTCTGAGATCGAAGGAAGATGGCACCAAGGCCAGGGCTGCTTCGGCGCCCGGGATAGCGGAGGACAGCCCCACGAAGCTGGGCGGCGTCACCAGGACGCTGCGGCTCGTTGTCATGTTCGGCGCTTGGTACCTTTTGAACATCTACTTCAACATTTACAACAAGCAGGTCTCTCTCTCTCTCTCTCTCTCTCTCTCTCTAGAATTGCGTCAGCATCACTGGTTTTGGGTTGGTTTAGCATAATGAATACGATCTGTGTACGAGAATATTTCGTGGAGTATGCCAAATATAGACAAGATGTATGTTAAAACCGGTTTGCGGAGTGGGTATATTGAACGTCCTACAGTCACATCACTTAGCAAGTAGCATATCGATCTTGCAAACCCATCATTTCACACCCTAGTACCATTCACGACAGATGAACGCTCTTGTATTCCGAAGAAATACCACCTGAGACATGCCCATCAAAACAAAAACTCGCACAGCCATTCACTGTAGTTCTTCTAGCAACGAAAGAGCCCGAAGCAAGAGGTCACCACAGTTTTTGCAGTAAACCCCCCCCTTCCTTCTTTCTGGTGGGGAGACACAGGAAAATCCACAGTAGTCTGAATATTGCTTTCGGGGAAGTAATCAAGATTGACATTTTCCTGAAAGTAAAGCGAAAACCCAGCTCCATGTCGGTGCACTAGAGATTTCCTCACGAGCAGATGAATCCATGCGGTTCAGTGAAGGCGGCTTTCCAGAACGGTGGCCTAGTACTCTACCTGTATAGGTTGGAGCTACCAAGCTTTACCGACATGGACATTGCCTCCGTAGAGAGAGACGGACAGACCATTACTGACCACAAAACTTGCGGTTGGAACCTTACGGCCTGTTTGTCCGGTTCCTTGCTGTAATGTTATTACCCTTTTAGAAGCTTTCGATGCAAACTAAGAAACAAGGTCGAGAAAATGTCGAATAATTAGAGCGGTAATAATAACGACGATGATGAATATAATACACCAGTCGGGTATATATTATCTCTGTCTATAGTTTCTACTTATTACTCACGGTTTTTCTCTAAGTTCATAAGAGAGTATTTATTTTTGGAAAGATTATGAAAAATAACGTTCAGTTTTACGCTTAAGCATTTGATATATGAATATTTTGAAATTTCTCAAATATTCCGTGATAAATACAAGTTAAAGTGATGACGTCCGGAAAACTTCACAGAAAGTCAATAATAGAGATCACCCAAATAGACCCCAGTCGGCATTGGTTTTCAGCTCTAGGACTAGGCATTTAATCTTAGTTTTTGTTAAGAAGTTAGGTCTAGAAGGACCGACCAATGATCTTAATCTTTCATTTAGATCTGTTGACTAGGGTTGGCAGCCCTCCCTTCTTCCCCCCCCTCTCTAAAGGAGGTAGAGAGGCAGACCGGAATTGCTGGAATAAATAGCGTGAATCAAATGGTAAAAATGAATTAAAATAAAAGGCAAAAATAAAACACAAAGGTCCCCGGCTGCGTTACGCTAAAGTAGAGTTCCTCCCTTTATTTTTTTATTTCTAACCTGGGAGCTAAGCTTGCTCCAAAATAATAGAAATTGTGCAAGTACACCCATAGAAATAAAGTAAATTTTGGGATCTTTTTTTATGATATGAACCGTTCATTATAAGCCATCCATAATGAGTTGGATTCTTGTGAACTGAAAATTGAATATAGAAAGGTAGAACTTTAATAATCATCAGATATCATAGAAGATAGCGATTAATACGGTGATATAGAATTTTGAAGCAAAATCCAGCCTCATTTAGTGCATTAAAATTTCTCTCACAAGTAAATGTATATGCATATAAAATAATGCAAACAATTTTCTAGAACAAGTTTGAGGTATGTTTGTTTGAGGGAAAATTTTATGAATGAAGGAAGATGATTAGTTTTCATTTGTTTGGCGGTTTAGGAAAAGTCATTTCCTTCTGATAAGAAAGGGAAGCATTTTCGGTCAATGTAAACTTCTTGTTTTCAATTTATAGAAAACGGTTTCCGCGATTCGATTAGTCATCATCCAAATACCGGAAAGTCAAAAAGCAATTTTCCAAAAGCAATTTTTCTTTGAAGAAACTGACCTTAGACTTCATTTTAATTCAGATTTCCAGTTTTTGCTGACAATTTTCCTTGTATTTGGTAACTGTACAGGTCCTGAAGGTATACCCTTTCCCAGCAACAGTAACAGCATTTGAGTTTGGGTGTGGGACAGTGATTATTCTCCTGATGTGGGCATCTAGACTCCATCCATTCCCTAAGCTCACTCGATCTCAGGTGAATGCTGTGTAACAATTTGAAAACGAGTAAAGAAAAGAGGTTAAATTGTTTTCAGTTCATCTGATGATGGTAGTTGATGATCTTCACTTTACCGAAAACATTCGGAAAAACTTTCAGCTTGCATTAATTCTACCACTGGCTGTGGCACACACAATGGGGAACCTCCTTACCAACATAAGTATTGGGAGAGTGGCTGTTTCTTTCACTCACACCATCAAAGCCATGGAGCCTTTCTTCACAGTTGTTCTTGCTTCTCTGTTCCTTGGGGAGGTATAAGTTTCTTTACATTGGTCACTTAGCTGATGCACAGCGGATAGCACATCAAATTTTCCAATTTGGCAGTTTGCTTTCGAACATTATCTCTAAGGGCCCCTTCTTAGCTTACCTTAGAGAAACTACCGGTATATGCTTCGACACTGACGGTCGGTAAATCGGTATTTTATGTGCCGGGTAATAGATACTTCATCACAGCACTTATTTCTCATTCTTGGAGCCTGTCTTTTTCCATTAAGAGCATTCTGTGTTTGTGCAATTTAGGGAGAAAACAAGTCTAGGATAACAACACGAGCACGGGATCGATCCTAGTTGTGATCAGATTTTAGAATTTCAGGACAATGAAACTGGGACGAAATGGACCCGATTCATAGTCCCTCAAACGTGAGGATATACAAATTCATGTGCATGTCTCTTGCGAAAGAGAAGGCGATGCTTGACGGAGAAACATTTGTTGTATTCTTGTTCTGAAGTTCTTGAAATTTCTGTCCTTCCTATCTTGCGTTTCATGACTTCTGAAAGAGTCATGTGGAGCACAACATATGTACTGTATGATGAAATCTACTGATATTTAGCTTGAATTCAATTTGGGCTAATATTGCCCCCAGAGGCCATCATTCTGGGTTGTTTCCACCCTGGTGCCAACTGTACTTGGAGTGGCACTCGCATCTTTCTCCGAGACTTCATTTAACTGGTGAGCTCTTCTTCTGCAATTCTAGTTTCAACATCATATTAAAAAATTCTTGATGTATCTCTGTGAAGCTTTCGACTGCAATCAGTGTCAAAACGGAAAGCTGCAGCTGATGTTACACTGATATGTCGATTATGTATAAGTTCACCTCTCGTGAATCAATGTTAAATGGAGTTAAAGTTGAACCAGCTTTACTTGTTCTAATTCCGACAATGATCTCCCTTTTTCCATTTGAAACAGGATTGGATTTAGCAGCGCAATGGCATCCAATTTGACGAACCAATCGCGTAACATATTTAGCAAGAAATTCATGGTTAACAAAGAGGTAATGTCCATTTATAGCTAATGCCAGCATCAATAATCAACATAGCTTCTGTAATCCCCCAATCCACATAAGATGGTAAAAAATTTGCGAAGTGATCCATAAGTAGAGACTCGCCCCTAATTATTGCAATTCAATTACATTCTTAGGGGGCTTGGCCCCTTGAATGGGCCAAGTCATTGTGAACTGTGTCAGAGCAAGATTGTGTAGTTCATGATGTGCCGCTTCTCTAGTCAATTATAACTTTGATTGGCAATGGGTACGGTGCCAACCGTTACTTCTTTCAGGAAACATTGGACAATATCAACCTCTTCTCAGTAATGACGATAATGTCTTTCATGTTCCTGGCTCCCACAGCTATTTTCATGGAGGGTTTTAAGTTCACTCCTTCATACCTGCAATCTGCAGTAAGTGACATTTCAGAGAACTGAAGCTAACCCACTGAAGTACATGTAGAAAGCACCTCTGATTTAGTAGTTTACGGTTTCCGTGTCAGGCAAGTCAAGGTTTGAACATTAAAGAGCTGTGTGTGAGATCTCTTTTGGCTGGATTCTGCTTCCACAGCTATCAGCAGGTGAGCCTCAGGCTATTCATTTCATCCTCGATCGTGTGCTTTTCTTCAGTATTAGCTGCAGCACACCTGATTGGGCGGCACTGGTCTCTGGGGTCCGGAACCTCAGAACTTAAGTGTCGACCGAGAAAGTCGGAGTTAAACCATTTCTTGTGAGAAATGTTAGATCATGATTTATAAACGTCTAACCAGAGCCTAACTATGAGATTCATTTCCATGTACATATCTAAAAACAAAGCTAAAAATTTACTGTCTGATCTTGTATGAGGTTCTCCGCAAGGTCAACGACATGAAATATTACAGTGAGACCTAGTATATCACGTTCACCTTCCCAATCCGAAGTTTGAATTTGACCCTTTTCATGCACTGTTAAGACAGAAGGTGATGAAGAACCAACGTGAACTCCAGTTGGAGTTGATGCACGAACATGATTTTTTTTAATATGACACAGTCGTCTCCATGTTTCCCCTATTCGGCAGGTCTCTTATGGGATACTAGAGATGGTATCGCCGGTCACTCACTCCGTCGGAAACTGTGCGAAGCGTGTGGTGGTCATCATTTCTTCAGTCATCTTCTTCCAAACACCGATTTCACCCATCAACTCCCTCGGTAAACTCCTCGAATCAGCAAATTCATTGGCCCTTTTATGTTGTTTAGCTTTTGGCCACAAGCAGATCGCTTACGATGATCTCTTCTTATTCGACCTCGAGGAATAATCCATCGCAACCGACTTGTGGATGCAGGAACTGCGTTGGCTCTCGCCGGAGTCTTCCTGTACTCAAATGCCAAGAGGATGACGCCAAAACTGAAGGTCTGATGAGGCGTGATGTGCTATCTAGAGGGAAAAATAAGCAGTTCAATGAATTTGACAACTAATAAAAATCCTAACTGAGAACTTCAGCAGTTGCTCATAACAAATACCCATAAAAAGTGAGGATAGTCTCATTTTTGAGTGTCCCTGTCCCAACCAGAGTCAGTCAGTGCACATTGTCTTTGGGATTTCAGTCTATGATCCTTTGAATTCAATGAACAGTCACATTAGGTCCCGTCGGATTTTCAATTCGAGTACATGTCATCAACAATCTCTTTCGATTCGAGGATCATCAATTTTGACGGAAGTGCCAATCCAGCGCAATTAACAACCCCCAGGTCGACACTGTTGCCGTAATTCCCCAACTAAACCGTGCTAATTCAGAGAAACATACACGAAGAGCGTACAACAAGGCGATGGTACCTACTACCTATGTAGCACGGACACTCTCCGGAAGCCTTCGTGTCGTGTCCGACACTCCGACACGTGTCCGACACGCTCCGACACGCTCCAACACGCGGTTAACGAGTGTCGAAAAATCCGACACGTGGTCAACTCTTTCCGACACGCGAGTCTAGAATTCCGACACTCGATTCCGACACGCACGGAGTCAATTTTAAAAATTTCCAATACTTGAAGGGTCAAAATATAAATATACACAAAAGAAGTAATAAAATTGCTATAAATATACATGCACGGGGTCAATTTTTTTTTTTTCAGTTTTGTTTTTTCAGAATTGTTTTATTTTTTTTAAAAAGTCTTTTACTATGAAAGAAATAAAAAAAAAATGCTATATATGATAAATAAATAAATTTAAAAATATCATTTCAGCATTTTTCTTTAAACAATATTTTTTTCCTCTAAGTTTTGTGTATTATTGTAACAAATTAAAATAATGAATGATATTATTTAATATTTTTCGTGTAAATTAATTCTAGGCTATTTTTATTATTATTTATTTATGTATTAATATATAAAAATATATTTAATATATAACGTGTCAGAACATGTCGAAATTCTCTATTTTTAAGAAATAACGTGTCGGCGTGTCGTGTCGTGTCGCGTGTCCGTGTTGGTGCTACATAGCCTACTACAGACATTCCAAGTACAGATCAATTCTCCATAGCAATTCAACTTGGAATGCTGGAATAAATTGGACACATTCCAATTTGTCGCTGCAGTTAGTGTAGACAAAACTCCCCATGGGAATTGCAACGAGATTTATTAAATTGAAGAGGAGAATAGAATTAGAAACATGAACAGTTAAAGATGTTTTGGGCTCCCCTCCAGAGAAGAACTAAAACCCACCTAAAAATTGGTTAACTGTTGCTCAGTCAGGTGCTTTACATCATCAATCAGTGGCCTTTGGACATGATGCACTTGACCAGATCCAAAATCCGAAAATAATCATAGAAAAGCGAGGACTCCTTGCCTTCCAGCCCATCCCTGCTGTGCCTGTTACTGCCGGCGAGATTGTTGCATGGGCTTCCTCCAATGATGAGATCGAACCCGCCAAAGGAGTTCATAAGCTGCTCCAGCCTATCCCCATTCAACTGTTGAACATCAGCTATGTGGGTCAAATTGCCCTTCTGGTTCGTTTGCTCCCACCAACTCCTCATGATATTTCTGTTGACTTCAGATATTTCCACGGAGACCACGTTTTTTAGCGGGATCCCAAGCCGATGAAGAGCAACTTCTGCACCACCAATTCCTGAGAAGAGAGAGAGGAGGTTGATTCCAGCAGGGAACAAATCCTTCAGGACGGAGAGATGATAAGCCACAGTATCAACCTGAAAGTATGCCAGAATATGCCTCCATAAGAATTAATGCACTGGATCAACATGGAATAACTATGCAATGTATGATGCAACTGAGGTATTCTTGGTTCCAAGCAAACAAAAGGCAGCCAAATACCTACCTGGAAGGAATTGCCCAGCGATTTGTATCTATCAGTTCTGCTAATCCCACCTCCTCTGGTGTGATTTTTTGGGAAACCCAAAAGCATTTCCACTTCATCAGGCTCTAACGGAGCCAGCTTGTTTCTTCCCACCCAGACGAGGTTCCACTTGCGGCATTCATCAAGGACATACTTTTGGATCCTCGGAGGAGGCTCTGACTCGCCATCATGATGTTCAAGGGCCTTTCTGATCCTCTCTGTAAGCTTTGCACTGCCAATGCATGTTTGTAAGCAATTCAGCTTCGTCCTTGTGTCCCATGAAGGCCACCACTTCTTCGTCAACGGCAATGCTTCATGAATCGTGCGCGGAGGGAGTGGAAGAAGAGGAAACCTGTTATTGGTAGGCAGGTTATGGACATAGCCCCTTTTTCTTGCAGTAGCACAGAAGTACTTCGAGTCTACAAATTCTGGTTCCACATCGTATAAGAACCGAGAAATGGTGTCCCAAACTCCCTTGGGAGCAAGTGCTACGTTTTCATAGTAAAAGTAGGGAGGTCCAATAGCTGCCTCTGGAAGTGTTCGGTGAACTATTGTTCTCGACTCCGTGGGTACCCCAAACCCGACCATGGGATTTGGGAGACGAATCGGCTCCTCATCTCCATGCAAGAGCTTTTTCTCGCCTCTTCTTTTCTTGCTCCAAGCATCACAATTAGAATGTTTCCTCTTCTTGTGCTTTGTAAAGTTATTGAGCAGTCTGGGCTGCAACGGACCAAGAAAAGAAACACCACTTTAAAACACATCCATAAGAGCCAAAATGAGCATGGATATAATTAAATAGGGTAAATCACCTTCTCTTCAGGTCCTAGAAGGGCATCTGCTTCCTTTGACATCTGAGCAGCACATATGAAATCTGCCAGCTCGGCTACTGAGGCATCAGGACCTACAACATTGAGAGGAAGATATAAGTTATCTTCTCAATCTTACCATGGATTGTCATGATTCAGCTGAACACTTAAAACACTAATTTGACGACATACAGAGCTAGATAGTATCACAAAGAAATGAAGTGCAAATCTTGATGCCATTACAGAGAAATATTCTGTGAATTGTCCTGTTAGCCATAGGAGGAAAAAGAGTGAACAAGTACCACGAGTACAACTTTTATATAAGTTTGTTAATGAACCATAACTCTTCTAGTGCAGAAAAATTACAACTTATCATAAGAGGAGTGAAGAAGGAACAGAAGTGAAAGCAAGAAGAAAACTGAACCTCTGGAGAACTTCCCTCTCAAGTTGAAATGAAAGGAAAGGAAATCAAAAAGTACAAACTCATCATTTCTATGCATTATAAGAGAATAAGTTCATGTTTAAGCTGCACCAATGCACTGAGCAGAATATTAAAAAAGCTAGCATTTTAATCCACTAGAAATTTATTTTTCTTTTTGTTTGCATGTGACAAGATGTCAAAATCTTACAAAAACGGAAGAATAGAATACAGACCACATCTTTCTATGGCAATGGAAGCTTCTTCCACTGTGTACCCCATATCTGTCAAGAACAACAATTTCTTCTCTTCAGACGAAGGATTGATGACTTCCTGCAAGACCCATATAATTGACAATGATCAACATTCAAGCCCATTGACCATAACTCTAAATTATGTTAACTGCTTCAGCAAAATTATAGTTTCAGCATCGTTCCACATACAAACAAACACTTCCAGAAGAAGAAGAATCAATTTTCACGTTAATGAAAATAAGGCACAACTGGGAACTGGTTCAAAGCATGTGTTAATTAATGCACTTTGAGGCAGCATAGTAATTGTGTGCTTCCCCATTCAAGAGGGAATGACACAAATAATAGCATGACGTTACATTAACATATAACTCTCGCAAACAGCAGAGGACTCGAACTCCCAATAGCCCTATTCAATCTGTTTCTTCATGTCCAACCAATGTTTAATTGCCCCTGAATTTTAGAGGTTCAACAAGCCCCCAGAGCAGGCACCAGGTTCCAGTTAAACCCACCAGTCCAAACAATCTGAAATTTGCTTTTATTGTGCCCAAAACCGAACATTCAAGACATTCCTAGGTAAAACGTTATCATCTTTAGAATATAATCTAAACGGGACATTTTGTTAGTAAAGAAGGACTAAGACATTGAAACAACAGGTGACAATGGAGAGAAACCTCCAATAAACCAACAGGTCATTCTAAACCTTATTATTGATCATATCCATTTCCAGGAATGTGCAATCAATGATTTAATAATACATGTGACACATATGCATTTATTTATCACTGAAAGTGAAATGAATAAACAGGATAAGTTAATCACATGATTAATCAACTTAGGATACTGTAGAGTACTATAGTATCACACATTGGAATCAAGTCACTTATCTCTGAAGTGATTTTAACTATTCCACCCCGTCAAAAGTCTTTTAAAGATCTGGCAGAATGGCATAGTGGGATGCACCCATAGCCTCCTTTCAGATTCCACATGATTCTCCTTTTCATTACCAACGAAAAAGTCATCCATTTAATAGGAATGTGACTCAATTTAAAGTTTTGAAAGTAAGTTGA
The DNA here is from genome assembly GCA_014182375.1 of Eucalyptus virginea. Taxonomy (NCBI): domain Eukaryota; kingdom Viridiplantae; phylum Streptophyta; class Magnoliopsida; order Myrtales; family Myrtaceae; genus Eucalyptus; species Eucalyptus virginea. The sequence continues at coordinate 29,073,898 of CM024523.1, read as the reverse complement.
TCAATGGTAGCCAAAAGTTGAGTGACCGATCCTCTGACAAACAGCAGCACCATGATGATCAATTGTTAGTTTGGTGCATCCATGGAAAAAGAGCCCAACTATCTTCCTTATAAATTGCCCCAGCACAACTTTAAACAATACTTATAGATAGACACCATATGATGCATATTGTAGGGTCAACACGTCTTAACTTCTAATAGTTTTGAGACTAAAAATAGATAGGTTCTGTCCCTAAACTATTGGAACTAAAATAAAAGTTGTGATTCTAAACCTTTTTCTCATGGCCACTCATTTCCTGCGGTCAACAAAATCCAGTCACACAAAGCACACATGCTAAATCAACCAATTGTAAGCATATGCAGCATGAAGAATAGATGGCATTATCTGATGATATGGAAAAGTGAAGAAAAGACACATCCCTGCAAAGTACAGTACAGATAGCTTTAAAAATAAAGGTAGAAATAAAAATAAAAAAACCAACCTCGCTTTCGGAATAACTATCGTCATCTGAAGAATCTTCCAAAAAGCTCCCCTCATAGTCAGAAGAGAAGTGATCAGAATCCATAACTTCCTCTTTGACAACAGCAGATTCATCAATATCCTGCTCTTGAGGAGAGTTTTCTAGAACCTGCAGTCCAATCGAAAAGAAACAATGAAAAGACAGGTGGATAACTTGTACAAGGCACCTAAATGCTAACAGATCAACTTATCATGCCATACTTAAGGACCAAGCGATTTATAACATGCAAGTTGGAGTGCTTGTTCAAGAAAATCAAGATATCTGTAATTTATCAGCCAATCATCCGCATGGTTTCTGCATGTCTGTTTTTGGCAGTTGGACCAAATTATGTAAATGAACTTTCAGATTTGTCAAAAGAACAAAACTTATAGAGAAGGGAAGCAGATCCCCACGACAATGAATCAAGTTCTGAACATCAAAAGGTCTGTTTTGACCAAATCAAGCTCTAAGTGTGAATCTAGCTTGGACACCGTCAGAGCATGAAGTCAACCAAGTAGATTCGGCAATATAGAAACATCTTGCCAGAAGAATTCATTGCTTCAACATCATCATCATCATCATCAAAGAGATTAATTGTTTGGTGATTTTCTCGGGCACACATAGATAATAACTTTGTCCTCCTCTCCCTTCACATATAAAGGAATTCCTATATAGAGAGTCATCCATACGCACTGAAAGGCAACAATAACTCCTATAGAGGCACTGCAGATTTTGCAAACTAAGGTTAAGAATCATGACTGTGCTTAGAACATATTCATCAGTGACTATCTATGGACAGCCATTTCTAAACTGAACTATTCGAACCGGAGGAATACAACATTATCTAGTGAAATCTTCAGAAACAGACACAGAATAAAAGCTAGCTTTAGGCAAAGACTTGGTGCAATCCTGTACTCTACAGGAGATGTGAGTCAAGTGCACAGAATCTCCTGGTCACAAATTCAAAATAACTTCAAAAATTTTGGCCAACCAATATATTAAGCTAAACATTTAGTGACCATAAACAATTTGAAACCTTTTTTTTCTTTTATAGATAAATCATACTCTATGTCAGCTCTCTCTCATGTTAGGATTTCAATTTCCAATGAAAATAACAAGTGGACAGGACACAAGCTGAATGTATGGATAATCGCGCCCATGAAATATGCATTTAGTTGTAGGGAAGCAAGAAAAATAGGAACCTCTCTTCTCACCTTATATGTCAGGAGAGATTCCAGTATTGCATCAGGATTTCCCTCTCCTGTGCAATTATTTGAGAATAATCAGAAACACGGGAGAGAAAATGAAATATTTCAAAAAGAGGCAACCATAGACACCCACCGATTTCATCAATAGCCTTTGTAACCAATTTCTCTGAAAAGCCCATCACCACAAATTCACAAAACAACTTGGAATGGGATGTACCTGCCGACGAGCTCGCCTTGGTGCAAAAGAAAACCATAAAGGGGTTTTAGTTTAGGTAAAGAAAACACATTCAGTGAGTCTCGTGCATTCTCATGCACGATAAGTTAAACACTGCAAGATAGTCATGAATTCAACTTCAAAGCTGACTCAACTTCAAAGCACCAACGGACGAACGCAAAACAATAAGGGCAAACAATCTACATAGTCGACCATACAGGTGATTTGGCATGCTATACAAATAAATACTATGTAAGTTGAAAATTTTGCTTCAAAACTAATTTATCAAGTCGCTTTATCATGCTCACTTAACAGAACAAACATACCTTAGTTAAACTATATAATTTTTTTATGATTTTTTTTTTTGGTCGAATTTTTTTATGATTAATGCATTAAGTTTTGTATGGCAATCTTTCACAGGTTTTACAAAGTCAAAACTGTTTAACATCGCCCAGTCATTTCCTCATATTTTGCCAGGACATATATGAATAAGCAAGCAATGAGAGAATGAGATGGGCTGGAATAAGTCGACATCACCTGTGAAGAAAGAAAGACCGTTTTGCACATTACATCTAGATGAAATTACAAGGTCCCTAAGTATACTAATAAGCACAAATGATATCTAAGAACAGAACTCTTAAAAGTCAGACAGAAACCAAGATGACAAAACCTTATCTGAGATTCTCAAATGGCTGTTCTTGCTTTCAAATAAAAATCAAACATGTTAGGCTAATGTGTCCTTAGGAAAGGCAAGTGGTCAATAGTGGAACAAAAACAGAAAGCCCTTTCCATGAGCTCACAATATAAGGACATTAAAAGACATGCCTTTTTTCATGTAGGAAAATATCGATGCAGATCAGTGTAATATTCTTTCACTAAAACCCTGTAATGTAGTGAAGGCAGTTCACTATGTTTGACAGCTAAAAGATCAAGAAACCTTGCCGGGAAAAGGACCAAAGAAGACAAATTTACAAGCAGACCATGAAGTCTCTTAAAATACATACATAATGGAAGAATGTTTCCATGTGGCAAAAGTATGATTAGTAGTCATCCCTTTTCTGAACTTAAATTTCTCTAACTAACAAACTTAATCGAAAAACCAAATATTGAGCTATGGCAGAGCCAGTACCAAAAGAAAATATTCCAAAGCCAACCAAATATTTACCTCTCCAGAGCCTGAAGCAGCATCTCCACTGGGACGAGTCAAACTTGAAGAAGAAGATGCCGCATAATTCTCAACCTCAAGCTCATCTTCAGTGTTCCAGTCAACATTATCGTCCCCTTCACCAGCTGCATTTCCATCCTAGAAGAAACAAATTTTAAAAAAGAAAAAATTCATAAATTAGTAGTAAGATTAAAAAAAATCAAGAATATGAGAATTGACAGAGAGAGATGTTTTTTCATTGCTTCTTACCATCAAGAATGAAGACTTGACTAGATCAGAAACAGGAAAATAAAATAAAATATTGAATGCAGACATATAGAAACCATACGTACCATAACTTTGTATTCTCGAGCTTGGTCGACCCGAGGATTCTTAGACAAGTGACTACCCCAAAAAATGGAAGCTGTTAATTAAACAATACGACTACCTTAAAAGCTGATTAAGGTATGGATGTGAGGATATACATCAAATGCACATTCTGAGTAAGAAAACTAGTAAACACAGGCGGACACACTGATATCATCAGTTTAACATGCGGAGGAAATCAATGCTAATCAAGCCATAATCACAGACAAAGACTGAGAGCTAACAGGATCAACTATCATTATCAAGAATTTGTGCAGAAAAACCGATTTTAGCGTTTACACCTTGGCCACCATGGCAAGCGCAGAACAGGGATGAACTAGACCGAAGCACTATGTAAACGTGAATATCTATGAAATCTTATTATGCAGTTTTCCATGACACTTAGCTAGGCAATCCCCCGCCTAAAGCCACCGACTTCCTAATGCTCCTCCTTCCGCCGAAAAAAAATGAAAAAATCTTCACCATCAAGACTCATGAAGCGGGACTTCGCTCTCGGATCTAAACTCTCATTCAAATGCAATTTCTCTGCGCGCATGTCGAGACTACACTCCCACAATTCGACATGATCAAGCGCAAGCGCAATTCCAGAAGTACGGCGACAATCAAAACTCCTCGTTTCCTCACTCCACCGAGCCCTCCCCAGCAGCGGGGAACGCACGCCGGACAAAAGGCGACGCGGCCGAAGCCGCGAAGCTCCGGCGAGCGATAGGCGCCGGACAATCACCGAAACCAGAAGCAAAGAAGAGGGAGAAAGACAATCGACGCGGGATCAAGCGAAGGCCGAGAGCGACGGGGACCATCGCCGGAGCGCTCCGGGGCGGGGTACCTGGAGAGCGGGAGGGGGAGGAGCCGGAGCCGGCGCCGGAGGACGCCGGATTCTCGGGGGAAATGCAGGTCCGGCTCGTCGGCCGGACGACGGGGGCGGGAGAGGGGGGAAAACCTAGAATCCTCGAGCAAGTCGTAACGCTCGGTGGCGGATACCGAGGGGCGCTCGGGGTGAGAGATGGATGACAGGAGAATCTGGAAAGCGCTCGTGAGAGAGTTTTTTTAGAGAGAGAGAGGGGGAGAGGAGCTTCGTAGTAATGCGCAAACGGGAAAGAGCAGCAACAGAGAGAGACAGAGAGAGGGGGAGAGAGAGAGGACGTCAGTTTTTTGGTGCGGGAATCGGAATTTTGAGAGCCGGCGAGTGGGCTACGCGCGCCGCGGGAGGAGTGTCCGGTGCACTCGCGCGCTTGAATTCGCATTTTTCCGCTCGGTTTCTCTTTTTTGGTTTTTGGGAAACCGCGTTTCCATTTGGTTTTTCGATCTAATTTTTCTTTTATGTAAAGTCGGAATTTCTTCTCTCATTTAAGTTGTTTTCTTTTCCGATTTGAAGATTATGCTCACTTATTAAGTTCCATAATTGCGTTTTCGTGATTCGAGCATTATTTTATTGTAAATACTAGTTTTCGTGTTATGCATTCATTAGATAGTTAATGATGTTTATCTCTTTGTTGCATTCGTGTACAAAAATTTCGAATGAATCAATTAAGCGAACAGGGGAATGAAGAATTCCTCTTTAAATCCAAATTCGTGGGTTAATTGAATTTGATTGATAATGACATTTTTTTTTTGTCGGATGATTTGATAATGCATTTTTCCTTTTTAGTTATCATCGATTGATAATTAATTTTCTTTTGATTTAATTATTGATAATGAATTTTCTTTTCTTGATATGTGATTGATAATGAAATGACATGACAGAGGAGAGCATCAAATGAGTGAGTACTACATATTCTGTAGTCTCGAGAGTGTGAAAAGCATTCACCTTTTCACTCCCCTCTTTTTATTTAACATAAATGCTAGCTGACACCATTTTCAAGCAAATCGTACCAAGTGTGAGGGTAATGACACCCTTTGCTTTTTATTTGTTCCCTTATTTTTGACGTCATATTTCTTTGAAAATAATCGAGCACTTTTATCATTACTGGGCATCTTTCTTGGCCCGGATCTAATCAAAAAGTGTCGCTAGAGCACTTTTAAATGATCATATAATAAAAGTTAGGGGTCGTTATATATTTATTTTTATCGCAATCTATATGATTAATATTTTAAAAATCATACTTTTTATAACTAGATATATTTAAATTTAAGTGTTTTTTTTTAAGGTTTTTGTGCCGACACATCTTTTGCGTTTGTGTTTATTGTCTCGAAGCTTGTGTAGCTTTCCGAGAGGCGCTTTTTGAAACTTGACTTAACTTTTAGGCCAAAAAACATTTCACCCATTTTACATCAAAGATCATTCCGCCAATATGTAAGGCCGTGAATTTTGATTATTTTCATATATTAGATTTAGCTCGAATGAAATATTATGATTGAAAAATTTCAATTCAGTGAAGTTCAAGAAATATTAATTTTATGATAATTTTATATCCAAGCAACCAAACACAGTCTTGTCATGTCCCACCTTATCGTCCTTATCTCTAAACACCATCTATTCTTTTGATGTAACTTTAGGAGAGTGCCCCATATTGCCCCTTCTTTATCACATGAACAATCCAAAATTAATGGGACAATAATGTAAATTCATGCGTACTCAAAAGAGGGCACAACTTTCCACATAGCAATGCACCCCTGCTTTGACTAGGGGCACTTGCAGACAGCACTTATTAATTGCATCTCATTATATTTGTGCTTTGTTTGTATCGCTTACAAAAAAATATAATTGAATAGACTATTATTATGATTTAATTTTGGCAAAAATTTGTTATGGAAAACAAAAGTCAAACGATTTCAGAAAATTGCGGAACATTGTATATATATTTTTAGAAGTGTAAAAAGAGGCGATCATAGCAGTCGCCTCTCTCAGAGCGTTCCCATGAAAATTTTGGATGTGGTCAATCATGTCATCATTTCCCGCGGTGGGTGAAGTTGCTGATGCGAAATGTTGGTGTAAAAAGGAGAAAGAAAAGAAAAAGGTATGACTTGGTAAAGTCTTTTAAAGTACATGCATTGAGATTCTGATCCTGAGGTTGTCTGTAATTCCAGACAGGAAGTTTGAATTTCCCTTGGAAAACGATAGACCTTCCCACTTGCAATTTTTAAAGAGCTGGACATGACAGCAAGGTACACCAATTATTCAAATGTAAAATTGGGCACATACTTGCTCAATTGGACTCCCAATGTATAATCACCTTGGTTGTCGATTGAAATATTTCCTTTCAACGAGTAGCACACAGTTCATTGCTGTTATATCTCACTACATAACATGTTACAATTTGGCCAAAAGAAACTCATACTACATAGTATATTGCAATTATTTTGGTTTGATTACTGTATTTGCAAAGCTACATCCCCTTTGAATGTCTTTCGTATTTCAAGCACAACTATAATTAGGTAACACCAAATTCACACGAGCTCGATGTGCTATCGTTAAATCACTAAGGGTTTCATGGAAGACTCTTTAAAATCAAAAGTTGTGATGCTAAATTTGCATGAACCCGATACATCTTAATATCTCGAAAGTTTAGGTAAACAAAGATCATATACATACAATATAGGATACTTCAACATCTGAACATACATGCGTAATAAGTTAGGATAGAACCCAACTTTGATTCGATATTGAGATGTTCAACTCAAAAACTTAAATTGGTAAATGGACGGATACAATATGTATATAAAGAACATACAAACTAAAGCGATATGTAATATTTAAACATGTGGAGTATTTACCATTAAAGAAAAAGAATCTAAAAAGGAAACAAGTGCAAATGCAGCCAAAAACCCTGTAAAGAATATGGACCAATATAAACACTAGCTATCACATATACACGACGAGCTCGATTTGACTTTGGCAGAATCAGCGAGCACAATCATCAACCCAAGTGTTTGCAGCCTACAAACCAAGGAAGGGAGACTGCTGCCTCGCACGCTCTGGAATTAATTTTTGTCTGCAGCTCACAGGGGTTTACCCCTCTCTCAGTCCTGCAAAGTTGAGACAAAAACCAGAAAGCAGCAAATCGTTACACTAGTCCGAACCATTACAATCACTCGTGACTGAAAGGTTTAGTAGCATTGATTGTGTCCCTTGAGGTTTGAAGTGGAAGAGAGGTAGCAATGGTCTCCCATTTGGGTGGGAGACGGGCATTAGGATCACGAAGCTCGTCAAAGAATGGGTGGACGCAGGCCTCTAGCTGTAAATACCAGATAGAAGAGACGTCACAACTTCGAAGAGAGAGGATTCTATTGATTAATTCGACATGATCCTGTTTCGAAACACTTTCAATAAGAAAGAAGATGAATCTAGGTCTTGCATCCAGAAGCCAGAAATTTCAGCGTGCACAAGAAGTATTTCATCTGATAAGCATAAATAAGAGAAACAGAATACCAAAGAGGCCCTGTTGATGAGAAAAGTTAATTATCTTACTTGCTAAATACCCAACTTTCAGGGGATAAGAATAGCTGCTCTTGAACAAGTGTTCACATACTGGTCTTCGCATTTGAACCTGAACTTTGGCTTTGCAGTTTTTATCAGTTGAAAACGGAAAGGAGAACGAAACACCACAAAGGAAAAAGACAGATGGAACTTTGTGAGGCCAAATCTAGCACTCTACACTTAGAAGAAGAGATATGCATCTGGAGGTAGTGAAAGATTCAGATCATCCTTAAAATATACGAAAGTAAGCCTTGGTTTCTTTTCTTTCCGTTGAGAACTCATTGATCACACCCCTCAAATAAGAATTTAAAGAACAATTTCTTCGGGGGGGCGTGCGCTATTGGAATATCTGAATTTAGGGTGTATAACTCCATCTTTCTAATTTAGGAAAAACTTAATGCTATGCATCTAAACTTAGGATAAAGGAATAGACAAGTATTTGAACAAAAGGTCAACAAGGTTAAAGCAGAGGACTCACTTTGTGCTAGAGATAAGCCCTAATCTGTAGAAACTTGAATTCAGTATAGTTTGGGTTCACGCATTTAATTTCTTCACGAGTTGGTGTTCCGAGAACCTAAAAAGAAATGAGATACGTAAATATCAAGTACTGCCAGTGATGCAGAACAATATGAGTTAACAGAGGGTAAATCCTCTCAATTGAACAAAGCCTTGAGAATCAACTGTAATGATCTCCACTAGCTGGCAACTCAACTTTCACCTGGAAAGAGAGGCCATCATATATGCAACAGCCAAGGGTTGTAAAGAAAAAGAGGCAAAGAATTATAGCCACAATCACATAGGCTAACACAATTTAAGAGAATCAAAACTTCACATATTGTAAAGAAACTGTCCCAGAAGAAGCCGAGTGAGGACACATCCGATGAACCCTATGTCAATTGCAGTTTTATATTCAGTTGCCCCAAAAATGTTCAGGTGCTCAAGGATAATGCAAACCAATAAAACATATTAGGCCCGCCTTTGACCGTTTCATAAAGAGGTTGACATAACTAAAATTCAAAATGCAGTTCTGCAAATGCAGCAAGTGCCAATACATCAAATAACACCAATGCGTCTCCATGCTGCATGCAGTCCCACAATTGTCAAATGACTCCATTTACAATTAAAGTTTCCTTGAATAAGTGAAATACATACGAATGAGACTGAAGACCCTAGCGAATCATTTATGTTAATGAGTATGTCAGCTCGCCTAACAAATGATAATTGAGAGGAAGGCATTTTGCCACCTTATTTTCAGAACTTAAGTTCACGGTTTAATCACACATTGTTTTCCTTTATTAACTCGTATACTAGGCAAATCATTTAATGGGAAGAGAGAAAACACAGCATAGAGAAATTTCTTTACAGAATGATAAATCACAGTGCAAATCAAAAGCATTCACTGATTTGCCCTGCTGTAATGCTTTGCTAATTGATAGACCATCTCAGGAAGATATTCAAGCACCAAATTGACATAAAGCACGCCAAGAGATACAGGACAAAGCATGCTTTAAAAGCACGGCAATCCTCTCTCTCTCTCTTTATCTAAACTTTTATCAGTAGTATTATGAAATCCGCATTGGTTCATGAAGGCAGCGAGGGCACATTCATTGCAAGTTTACCTGTTTGGCTTGACCATTTCGACCCCAATGGTCGAAACTACAACATGGCCAGTTTCATCCCATCCTCATCCATGACAGCCGCTCGCATTTCCTGCTATGTAGAACTGTCAACCATAAGGAGAAGTGATGCACGGCAGAAATTTGTAAACTTTGGGTGCAGCTAACCTTCACAACCTCATCATCTTTGATCTTCATTCCATTCGATCCCTCAAGAACCTTTGGGTACGATTAACAGAGAATTATGTCCGCAGGGTGCGGTGTTTCAAACTCCCGCATCCATTTTTTACTTGGAATTGCTGTTCTAATTCCGGATGAGGACAGGAAAAAACCTCAAATCACGTCCCCTTAATTACAAATAAAGATATGACACAACCAAAGACCATAATTCACCAACTCTATCAAACAATCAAGTTATCTTCTCTATACAAACAACCTTTCTAAGACTAAAAAAGAAACCGATATTTCCGGCACTCTCGTCAGCAACATGTTCGACCATCGGACAGAAACAGATATATGTTGGATATTTCAATAATTATTTGAAATATTTACAATAATAGCTTTGATAAAAGTTATGACCGCATTGAAGACTATCATTATTTTTAACGGTCACATAAGGGTTTCTTAATGGTCATATAACGGCTTTTCAATTGTTTTGTAACGTTTAATTTACTTCTCAAATAAATCCTTCTTAATTTTACAATGGTTCTTTTAACGGCTCTATTTTATCTTAATATAAAAATAAAATCTCATAAGACAATCTAAAAAAGATACACTAAATGAAAGAGAGAATATCATTTCTTTAAGAATCTTTCCTTTCCTTTTCCTTTTGTTGGATTATACACAAAAATTGTTCAGTTTCCTTCTAATATTTAATGCGGAGTATAGAGAAAGGTCTATTGTATCTTGGGAGGATTGCCGTTGAAGTCTTACGCATCGAGTTTCGTACTCCGAAGGGTGGAATTATCTTTAAGGACAGTGTTTGCACGCCTTAAACATTTGTTTTTTTTTTTTTTTTTTCTATTTTCTAATCCTTTGCAATGTATTAACAATTATTATTAATTTTATGTATTCTAAACTTTTTCCAACAATATAAAGGGAGCACAAAGTTATCATTCAATCATCAACCGGAGTCAACAGCCTTCCGAATCTCTACGTCTTCCCAGAACCATCGAATCCATCATGATCCGTCTCAGTTGCAGAGCCAAAATGCAGATTCACAGCACCGTCGTAAAAGCTACGGAACGGAGTTTTTCCAGCTACCTTCGCTCGCCGAGCTATAGATTTCCGACAACACCAGTCTCCCGTCCGTTCCATCGCCTTTCAAACAGCCGAATCGGAAGAAAAATCAGCTGCGGCCACGACGCAGCCATCGGGACGGGAGGCTGGTCAAGGCTGTCTTGGAAAGGAAAACGCAAGATCCGACTGGTGGACAGTGACGGCAACGTCAGTCGGTAGTTTGTCCTTTTCGACGGTTAAGCTGTCTTTGTCAAAGTGTTTCCAGACCAATTCCAAACGTCGGCACGGGTAACAGATTTTGAAAGTACAACTTCAATTCTTAAATTACAAGAGAAGTACATATATAATTATCTACATATTTTATGTAATTCTAGGATATTATGAATGCGCAGGCCCAACTACTTTGAAACCCATAAAACATTTTATAAACATTGTAAATCGGCTAAAAATACGAATTTTAGCTTCTATTATTATTTCGATTGCAAAAGTTAGGGATGGTAAGAGAAAAAAAGGGACACCCTAAATTCGCCTTGCTTTGTTGGATGCGAGATTCCAAGCGGGGTTCGGTTTGAACATCGTCTTAGTTAGATTGCAAGGCAATGATGGGAATATTACTAAGATATCCGTCATTTATATTAAATATATTGTGCACCATTTTTTATACATAAATATGTTTTTACCCTCGAATTAAGATTCTATGCTAGATCGAATGAAGTGTTTAATCCCTCAACTTGATATCTTAAGTTGACCTCTTTCTTGTGGTGTTACCTTGCTATCGAGGTTTCAATTTAATCCATTGTGTTCATCTATTGCAAAAGTGCATTTACACGTGTGATGTCATCTGAATGGCTCGAAATGAGGTACTTCATGAAGATTTTTGCATTTGAATATCCAGCAGCAAAAATTGCCAATGATACGAGTAAGGGAAAATGAAAATGGCCAGCCTCGCCCTGGCCTTGCCGCGGGCGAGGTTTGTGGCAAGTATGTTATCCTACACACATGGCCCTTCCTCAGCCTCAAAATAAGGACTGCTTGTTAGCTACCAAATTCATTTTCATTTTTTGGCTTATATCATAGAAAATTTTAAAGTAGCATAACTCTGATGCACAGGTTCCACATTATGATAAGTGCATAGCATAATCAAAACATTTTTAGTTTTAAAGAATCATGTCAAGCAAAGGAAGAGATGAAAGAGGGTTTTAAAGATTCATAGCAAACCACACAATATTATTTTAAGAGAGGGTGCGTTCTGCCCCTTAATGGATATATATGATGCCTTATATAGGCATAAAAAGGCACACTAGAACTTTACAGACTTCACTTGGCCAATAAAAGCCAATTATGCGTGCATGCTAAGCTTTTCTACTAGCTTGCACACTCATTATCCCACTTTTTTGGCTCCTGTTAGAGTGTTACAGTACTATGAACAATACGCTACAATACCAAATAATGCCAAACAATACATGAACAATGCCAAAATAGTACATGAACAGTATACTACAGTATTTTGGGTCAATTTTTTTATCTCCTTCACGTGCTTCCTCTGTCTCTTTTGCTTTGTTTTGGATAGGTCTCTAATAGAGTCTTCTTTTTCTTCATTTATTATGCCTATGGATAGGCTCTTCACTTATTATGCCTATGGATAGGCTCTTTAGTGCTATCGTTCGAGTCATCCAAGTCTTCTCCATACTACTACCTTCGATATTCTTTGATCATTCTTTCGATTTCCAGAATTTCAAGATGTTCAATACCTGTATCATCTAAAGGTTGGTATGAGCTGGACAGAATGTGAGGAAAATTGGGAGTGCTTTTTTCTAGATGCTATTGTCTAATTGTTTCGAAGAGTTTTTCTACTTTTTCAATTACTTCAGCTAACCATGGTCTTTTGGATGTCTGGTGAGAACTTGTAGGAGCATTAGCAAAACTTGTTGGAATAGAAGATTGCAGTAAATACCCAAGCTTGATTGATGGATTTTTTCTATCAAGACCTAGACTGAGTGTAAACTTTAATTCACTATGATCAAAAGGATCTTGTGACAATGGTCCTTCCATGTATCTTGTGAATTTGCTGGTGACTCACAAGTGTTCGGGACATCCATTCCGTAGTATTTTCTTAAGCAAGCATCAATTGCTGGTCGAGTCACGTGACAGTCATCACTGTAAACCTAAGAAACGGGATTATCTTCTATTGACCAAGCTTTTGGCAAAATAAGTTGATTGTACTGGCATAATATCCTGCGTAATTCCCAATACTGTCGATGATAAGCTGATATTCTATAGAAGAATGTTGCAAAAATCTTATTTTGAATAGGTTTGGGCTTTATATGTAGATAGTCCAACATCTGTCGGAGTTTTACACATATCTCCATTAGGTTGAACAAATACCTATCGACTGAAAAATAAACAATTGTATAAAATTCTGGTCAAGCCTGCATGCTCCGAGTTGGGCTTAAAAAATGTTTTTCCATGCGTCCAATGGTTTAAACCAACTAAGCATATCCCCAATATATTTATGCTTGGCTTCTCCTTAAATAATTCTACTGATAATAAGAGGTATTTTGACAGTTGGAAACTCAATGGCAATGGTATAAAGACTCAACAAATACCAATAAAACTATTTGAGTTTTTTGGAAATTCTTCCTCCAGGAAAAGATGAATAAATAGGAATTTTGGATGCAATCCATTTGGCTTGAGGAGTAGACCACCATATTCATTAAAAATATGAAAATGATATTGTCACATAAATCTTCCAAGGTTTTCGACAAGACCATTTTCTTGGATAAGCCTAGGGATTTGTGGTGGGTATGAATATGAAGGCAATTTGGGCCTGATTTTTCGGGCCTTGAAACCGCCTCTTGAATTTCTTAACACATACATATTTATGGAAATGGTAGCTGCAAATTATTTTGGTCTGGACAGAAAATCAATAAGTATATTATTTTTTCCTACAATATGTTTGGTCTCAAAGAAATATTTTGAAAACCATTATGCCTACTTAAGAAGATATGGATGTGGAATTTACTTCTATTTGAACTTCAACATTTGAGAGAATAGGGACATGTCCATCTCCACAGGGAAATAATGTCCTATAGGATGGAATTCAATTTTTTTTTTTTTATGTCATATTTGGGGTAAGTACACTATCAGTGCCAAAAGCTGTGTACGGTGCTCACTTTGATGCCAAAAGTTTCCGTTGGATGACTTAAGTGCCAAATCGGAGAAAAAACGATCATTTTGATGCCACCAGTGAGAAATTCCAGCCAAAATGATTACGTGGCTTTTATATTTAAAAAAAAATTGAAATAGCTTCTAAATGACGTCATTTTCCATCTTCCTTAAGAAAACAACGTCGTTTTGCCATCCTAAGTGGATGGCCTCACAAAAACGATGCCGCACAACTCATTTGGGGATTTTTTTTTTTTGGATTGAAATTAGGGTTTTTTTGTCCGATCCTCACCCAACGCCGACCTAGCTCGCTTGGCCACCGTTGCTCGACCTCCATTGTAGTTGCTCGCCACAGCAAGACAAAAGAAAAAAAAAAAAAACGAACAGAAAATCTCGAGGGAGAGGGAGGTGTCGACGGCGAGGGCGGAGGAGGGGATGGCGGGGCCACAATTGCCATCGTCGTCGCAACTGGCTTCGTTGGTGACCTCCATGGCGTTCTAGATCTTCGTGGCTACCATTGGTCGGATTGCTCGTGCTCGTGCTTCTGGAGATTCTTCAAGCTTGCGTTTCCTCTGCACCCGGCGATATTCCTCTGGAAAAGGCGGTGGTGGGGCTAAGATCCGGGGATTTGAAAGGTTGACAAGGTGATTGAAAATGGGGGAAAACTACTAGGGGAGGGCGGAGGCGAGCGCGTGGTTTCTTTTCTGGAAAACTACTGGTGTTGTGCCGGTGTGCTACTGGTGTTGCTGGTGCTGTTCTTCGGGGAAGAAGACGACGCCTTCTCTCTCTCTCTCTCTCAATTTGGGGATTTAGAGTTTTGAATTAAGGGGAAAGACACCAAACGGTATCGTTTTGTTGTTTAAATACTGACTATACTCTCCGGCGAGCCACATCAGCTTCAAAAATTAATAAAAAAGTGTCACGTCGGATTTTATATCCAATTTGATTTGCGTTGGCACTGAAATGATCGTTTTTCAAATTTGTTGGCACTTAAGTAATCGAAAATAAACTTTGGCACCAAAATGAACGTCGTACACAACTTTTGGCACTGATAGTGTACTTACCCTGTCATATTTTACTACCAAGATTTCTTTGAACGTAGAGTGATAATGCATTTCCGCTTACATAAATTTCCCATTCTTATGTCCATAGACTCATCATTACCATCTATTTGTAGCATTCTTTTTCCTGTGGATGGGATTTGCAAAGGAGGAAGATGTTGCAAAATTTCCGTAAGTCTGTGTACAAATTTAATTTGCTGTGGTCCTCACAAAAGAGCATCTTTCTTGAGTATTCATTGTAGTAAACTTACATATTTTGTGATTTTTGGAACAAAATCCTAAAGATAATTTACAATCTCCAAAAATTGCTGAACTTGTTTGTGAGAGAAATTTTCGTTAGGAAACGTTTGCAATTCCTCAGTAATATGAGGATTGGGATAATAAGTTCCATCTTTGAGATGCACTCTAGGAAATTCAAATTTCTTCTAGGTAATGATCATCTTCTTTTGAGATAACATGATGCCATGTTTTCGCACCAAGTCAGCAAATTGGGCTAATAATTTGCAATGTGAATCCTCATTTGGATTGTAGAGAAGGATATCGTCAATATAAATCTGAGCATTGGTTAGGATGGGCTGGAAAATTTTGCACTTAGTCTTCTAAAACAACGAAGGAGTTGTTTTGAGGCCAAAAGGGAGCATTGTCCACTAGAAATGTTGATTCAAGATGCAAAATCCAGTTTTACTCAATTGCCAAAATCTAGCTTTAAGATCAAACTTGGAATACACTTTAGCTTATGTGAGATTGGAGAATAAATAATCCTATGTGGTAAAGGAAATTTAGCATCCTACAAGAACTGATTGAGAGACTGATAATTGATAACCAACCTCATCTTTCCTTTATTCTGCTCCACTCATTTGTTGACATAGAATGCTTGATAGGCCCATTGAGAACCTGAGAGCTCAATTAATCCTTGATAAAGTAAATTCAAACATTCATTTTGGGCTAAAAGCAAATGTTTTGGATTCACTCCAGAGTGATTGGTTTTGGAAGGATTGACATCCTCATTTTTCTTGAAAGGAAGATTGATGAAAAAGTCAGGATTTTTCCATAAAGTTGTTGAAATATTTTCTGACAAAGTATGAGTTAGAGTGTGCACATGCCCTGAGAAGGGTTTGTAGAATTTGAATCTAAAATGCTCATTTGAATAGTGAAGAATCGTTATCCATTAGGCACAATTCTAAGTTTAGGAATTTATGTAATGATATCCCAACTAATAATGATATCTTTATCTAGGGAACTCGAGTGAAGAATTTTAATAGTGACTAAACACTGGGAAAGAACTGCATGGTGATGAGTTTGCTTCATACTCTTGTAGCAAATGTATCTCTAGAAGAAGAATTAAAATACTGGGTGCATGACATCAACTATTTTTCTGGAAGTATTTTTGTATCAAGAATAAAAGCATTAGCTCTAGTATCGACGAGGGCAATAAGAGGAATAATGCTTGTCATACTTAGATGAGCATATTTTTATAGGAAAATACGAAAGGATAGAAGGAGTGTATGCACAAAGATCTTAAATTGTGGGAGGTTCAAAGAAGAAGAATACCTCTTCTTCCAGTTCTTCTGATGAGCTTTCAATGTCACTAGTTTGTGACTATATGTATGGATAGTACAGTGTGTTTGGTTGGTTCATCTTCCAAGGAGAAGACCAATTCGACATCATCATCATCTTGGAGTGATACTCCAGTTGCTTTTCTATCTTCTAGATTATATAAGGATTTCTTCCTTTAGCCTTTGGACAATTCTTGGCAAAATGGCATTTCTTGTTGCAAATGTAACACCTATGAAATTTTCTATGCCTTCCAGAAGAGTTTCATTTAGAGCGTCTTTTTCGCAAGAATCACCATTTATGCCTTTTCTTCGTACATCCTAAAGAGAATTTTTTAAAATGCCTTCGTTTTTTGCATCTATCTCCACAATAAAAAACCATCATAGGAGTCTTTCTTTGAACACTTGATTTTTAACTCAGGCTTTTGATAAGCCTGGTCATGTTCATTGTTGCTCTTGAGATAATTTAAAGCCTTTCTTTGGATGCAAAGATCATCAAGAGCAAGATGTATCTCTTGCTGGAGTTCTCCAAGGGGAACATTGGCGACAATTTGCTGTTTATTTTGAATGGATCTTTCCACCATTTGGCTAATCTCCTTTGGAATGGAGGCCAAAAATATTTGCTTCAGATTGAGATCGGCTTTAAGAGCATAGAATAATTTAAGCATTTCTTAGAAATGCCCATTGAGATGCTTTCTTTGTAAAGAGTAGCACTTTCTTTCAAAAATGTCTTTTCTTCTAAGTTCAAGGAGATCTTTTGGTTTACCAATAAAGAATTGATGGATAACCTAGATCACATGATGGAAATTTGTTTGAAGCAAAAATGTCATTCGATCCTAGTCAGAAATAGATCTTCACCAATCTTTTAAGCTTCCGGTAAATTTGCTCGTAAACTTAGTCAATATATCATACCGGTGTTCAATAGAAAGCGCTTTGGTGTTGAGCCAAGTATGGAATTCTTGCAATCTATCTAGCCATTTGGGATATGGAATGTATCAAGTGTAAAGTAGTATATTGAAGTCGAAGACTTTAGTTTGGCATTTGAGTCATGAAGGTGTGTTACATCTAGCTTTGATGAATTTGATTCCATCTCTGCTTCAGGGGGTTAGCCATAAACATAGCAGGTGCATAGGATTTTGGTGTTTGTAGCTTGGAGGTTGAAGTAGTTTTAGAGGAGAGAGAATTCGGTTCTGATGGTATTTCAGAGGTATCTTGCTTGGCAAAATCAAATGAAGCAATAGTTGTTATACTTTGTCTGCCTTAATTTCGCAGGAAAGCCTCAAGTGGATTTGAGACCATATAAGTAGAGAAAGGTTTTGGAAAAAGTTCAGAAGCTGGCTTCTTTTCTTCACTAATCCTTCTTTTCTTTTCCATCTCTCTGATATGATTTCGAAGGGTAACATTATCCCTTTGATCCTGCCTTGGAGTTTCGTCAATAATTGAAACAATTAATGTAGCCCTAGAAGGGCCTACATCCATTGAAAACATTTGCCAAGGCTGGGAAAAAAGATTTGGAGGAGGAATCAATTTTCCATCCTACAAAAGCTTGATTTGTCTTCTCAGTTTTTCCATTTCAGCCATTTGGTCTTCCAAATAATGATGAGAGACATATCGTCCAAATTCCATCTGTTGAAGTTTTTTCTGAAATGTCTTAAACAATTTATTTATGACCAAAACCGTTTGATCAACCTTCTGGTAGACATGATCAAGACGAGCTTGGATAGTTGAAAGTTTGGTGTCAATTGTCTTGAAAATATTATTCTAGGCCAAGGCATTTTCTAACCGCCAATTTAGGACAGCTTCAGCAATTGTAACTTTCTTTTGCCTTCCATGGTCGTTAATATTCGTAGGATTCGGGACCTTAAGGATATGACGGAATCGATTATAAACATCTGTAAATACTTTTAGTGCCGGGAAGGAGGCACTAGAATTAGATCTTTCCAAAGGTGGAAAGTCTGAAGATTGAAATATACAAATAGATAGAAGGACGAGTGGTGGTTCTAGTTTTGGGGAACATGAGGATTGAGGTGCTTTGGGTATTTCCAGAGGAAAATAATTCTTTTTAACCCATCTGTGAATAGGTTTATAGAAAGGTGAGACAACTGGCTTTTGAGGCAAGGGTTTCCTTCTGGATGGCGACTGAGGAGGTGGAGGAGGTTCACATGGTTTAGAGATTTTTGGAGGAGGATGTGAATGAGGTGGTCCATATGAGACCATAAATTGATATTTTCCTTCATCTTCACCAAGAGGTCTGAGTGGGGTCTCCGTCAATGTACCTCTAGTAAAGTTTATATTTTGAGTGTTTCTTTTTTCTGGACGGCTTATCATCTCCATCGTCATCCAGACGATTTGTGCAAGGTGAGCACCGACAATCTAGATCCCAAAAACAATGTCCTATATGGGGATCTTTATAATAATGAATAGAGTGTACCTCCTAATCAAAAGATTCAATCATGGATTTTGGATCTAGATGGCTTTTGTTAACTAGGACATGATCTGCACAATGTTGCACCATAAAAATAGTAGGAAAAATAGAAGATGTGAATTCTTCATTTTTCTTACTAAATTTGATGACAATCATGTCATCTTTCTTCTTGGTAAATTGGGACTCCGTGGATTGGATCGACCTAGAGTTTTGGTGGATTTTTTCATAGTTAGTTACTCGTGTGTCTAGGAGTAACTTAACTAATTGATCTCGAGGGATCTATCTACAAACATGGATATAGGAGGTTTGTTCATTATCTATCGAGATTAACAAGGCATCTTCAGAATTAGAGAAGTTGAGATCAATGACATGATTCTGGACTCAATAAATAATTTGGTAATGTAAGGTAGCAACAATAGAGACTAGAGTCTAAGGAGCTCTAGTAATCTATAGCTGGACCTTAAGGGCTAAGAGAAGGTGTGGATCCGAGAGAGCCATATTGAAGTTAGGAAACAGTGTAACAAGCACTCTTCTTGCATTAAGGGTAGTTTGAATGGTGCTGATGCAAGCATGCTGCTAATCCAAAAAACGGGTATCTAAGAGAGCCATTTGAGCAGCCATGGGTAACCCCTTCCTTCTGTGAAAGGATAAAGCAATTCTAATGGCACCAAAATGAAGATGCATATAACCTTGTTGTATCCATTGGCGTGTAAAATCAAAAGGGATTTGAAGGGTGACAAAGTGTTCCTACTAAGTATCTTAAATAGGAGGCTGGTTGAATTTCAAGGATTGAACATACTCTTTAACCTCTTTAGAAGTATGCTTGATAAGCCGCTTAATAGAATAGATAGGAGAGAAGGAAGATGATTTAACAAAAGCAAAATACTAATTTATAAATGAAAGATGAGTCTCGGAAATTTTGCTGTCTTTGTTGAGGTAGGAAATTTCATAAAGATAGTCAATCTTAGAGCCATTAAAAGTGAGGAGTTCAAGATGAGGCCTAAGAGAAATAGGAGCATTTACGGTGGAGGATGTAGAGATTTTAGAGGATTCAGTCATGATATGCAAATTTCTCCCCCTTTTTGTACTGAATAATCAACTTCAAAGTAAAAATGTGCCGAACAATACCATGGCTCTAATACTAGAAAATTGCCAATGATACAAGTCAGGGAAAATAAAAATAGAATTAATGACAAGTATGTTATCCCACACGCACGCCCAGCTACTTCAGGGCAGATCGATATTAATTGGCAATCTTGCCATCGGGATGGGTACCCGATGCCATGAGATTCGAACTCGAGATCTTCGTATTTTGGATAAGTTCTCCTCTCAATTTAACGTGCAAGACAAAAGCTAAAAACCTTAACAATTGAAGGAACACACAGCCATCGCATCAATTTTCAGGAGGAAATGAAAAATAAGAAGGCAACTATCTCATCAAAGAGGCGGAATTATGTGCTTGAATCCATTGAAATGAAGTGCACTCAATCCAGCCACTCGAGATCATGCAAGAACCAAGAACCCGTGATCGGACTGGCCGGAGTTGGCTGCCACATCGATGGCGATTGGACCTGCATCAAATTAAGAACACAGGAACCTCACCTACCATCATCATCGTCACCCCCATCGTCATCCTCGCCCTGGTGGGGGCTTCTCCAGAAACGTCTGAGCTCCAACACATGATGCAACAAGACAAGCCTTCCAGTCTCATTCGTTTCGCTCGTCATGCCTGAAAACAGGCCCTTGGAGAAATATAATATCGCTCGCCAAATTTAATGATGATAACGTTGATTATACGTTGCTCGAACGCATTGATGAATCGCAGCTGGCGAAACTTGCAAGTCACCACGTTGTTTTCCCGTATGTCCTGAACCTTCATAGCGGAACACGGAAGAAGTTTCCACATCGAAGATTGAGGCCACGATTAGCTTCAGGATATCGTTTTCTGTTGTTGTTAACCATACTTGACTTAGCAGATCACGGGTCGCATGAAAGCATGGCAGACTGTGCTAGCATTGCCTTCATCAGCATTTTGGACGTTTGCCGAGCTCTGAACCATTCGAGAACAGGCTCAAAATTTGGGCACGCGGATCATTACGTGGCGTCCGAAGCCCTGGGTGGGGCCGCCGGAGTGATTCATCGGTAAAGATCCACCGAGAGATGGTCGTTAGTTTGCGCATTTCTCTTGGGAAGCAGCGTTGGGACGAAGAGCTGAATCTTATCCCTGCCTGCCTGGCGGCGCGGTTCCAAGCCTTTGATCGGCTGGCACGGACGAGGAAGCCGAAGTTATAAGCCGTGGGATCGAGCCCCGCTATTCATTGCAGCTTCTGAACTCGTTAACGCATGCAGTCTCCATCCAAGACTCGTGCACGTATCGGGTCTTTACAAGTGGACGGGCTTGATTCGAGGATGAAGTTGTTAGTTTCACATGTTCAACAGGCAGATCGAGACTGAAACGATCCGTGTGGATTTTTTTAAGAGGATCCTCAAGAATTTGCGTACTTACGTTTGATGGGTCGTTGCTAGATGTCCTTGTTACGGTTTACAAGTCGGACAAGCACATGATCACCAGTTTGAACGAACCTCAATCTAATAAGTCAAAGATTGCATCTGCTCGTGCTTTTGCTTGGAGACGGAGAGCTTTCGTTGTCTTCGAGGTTTCTCTTCCTTCGTCTTGAAGTTGGTATACATGGACGCTACTATTACGATATGGATGCATTGATTAAAATAGACGGTGTAGAAAAGGGTAACATCTTCTTGACAAATTACAGCAAGGAAGTCTTTTCGAGACTCACGGGGAAAGAAGCAGATGAGAAATGAGGACCCAGATGACCTTTATCATCACGTTCGAACCATCTTCAAGATTTAGCTTCGATCTACGAATCACGTCATGCTCACAAGAACTTTTAAAGTTGAGATCGAGAGGGTGCATTTATGAAAGAAGTCTGCATACAAGAATCGCCTAACTCGATGCGAAAGGCAGTGGATATCTATCACGAAGACCTTAGAATCTTGATAATACCACCGTCACCTTTAGCAAAAACGTCCTATGGATCTTACCTACATGGTGTCAACTATCCGAGTGCCAAGCCTCTATAATTGCAAACAGGGTCTTTGCATGTGTCAAATTAAAGTGCGAGACGGTAAACCTAATGCATGCATATGCCCTATGCTTCACATGAAGATCTTAGTCCGATGCTGCTGTTCCCAAAATTGCCATAACCGATTAAACGGTCTCCTTTACTGCAAACAGACGACAAAAGATTCAGGCTTGTATGGAAGTCTCTGTCGCATGCACTGTTAGCACCCCACCAACCCTTTTTGCCCCTTTTCCTTTGCCGCTTTTGGTGGCTTTCTAAGCAACCGTATTTGCTTGGTAATCTACGACAACCTGGAAAAACCGTCACAACAAACACTGAGGCTGTAGAACACTCGTATTGATGTCAGGTAAGTTATTTTTTTAGGTTACTAGATTCTCACGTCTTGGCCCTCTTTGGGTGATCCGTCCAAATCCTTTGCATTTTTTAAAATACACTGAATCCAGACCGACTCCATGTGTCAATGCACTGCTTGATGTAGCAAATCCAGGCGTGCATAAATAAGTGCCTCCTTAAGTATTGCATCCTGTATTTGGAAGTAGATTGTTCGCTCCGTAAGGTTCCTGACAAAATTCATCACAGACCACCCATTCCTAAGTCTGAAGCATATCCTAAACTAGAATCAAAATCCAATCTAACAAAACTCAGATACCACTACCTTGGAATAAAAATTCCAATCTACAAGCAGTCACGTTGTCGCAAGAATTCCTCTATAGATCTCGTGCACTGTGCTACACCACTTGGAGCACAAGGTGGCCTGCATGGCCATGAACTTTATTTGAGACCGAGAGCATAGTTATGAAAACCTGGCTGATCTCATGCATAAGGATCAACTCCAACAAAAAGTGAAGAGCAAAGGGGGACAAAAAGGAAAAAGAGAACTTTCAAGCTTTTCCTAAACAGTATCCATACACGAGAAACCACCAACCAAGTGGGGGCAAAGCCATATTTTAAGCTCTTCCACCATGTTCTCTCATTTGATTATGTACGAACAAAACTGAGTAGAGCTAACTTGTAACCAGAAGAGGATAAGAGCAACGTCCAAGCAGAAGCAATAGGATGTCAAATATGAAAGTCTTAATAAAAGATTTGGCTGGGTGTCTTATGTGTCAGTGTCACAAGTTCGCAAGCAGATACTGAAGAATCCAAGATCATCAAGGAAATGAATAATCAAATCAAGGAAGAGAGTAACTGAAAATGCACGGTACCCTCCAAACTCTTTCCTTTATTACACTGTTCCACGCATGTGTGCACAGTGGCATAAGTTCAAACAAGCCGCTCTGTCCAAGTGTATATATACACATATGGAGCTAATGTTCTCCCTCACTAGCCATTTGGACGACAGAGTACTTCTCCCATTTGAACCTCTTCGTCTCGTTTGTTCATCACTTCACAAAAATGACAAGTATTGACCTAAAGAACCATGCATCTCTCGTTCTAGTTGCCATTCTTATATTAAGTGGGGACTTTGGTGCTTGCCATGCTAGAAAAAGCCAGTCTTGGAGGCAAAGCAGAATTCACCAGTCCAGTATAATGGATAAAGGCCACAGTAGCCGCCATAAGCACATTACTCCACCAGCACCTGCACCTGCACTTAAGCCTAAGCCACCAGCGCCTACGCCCAAGCCTATTCCTGCACCACCAGCCCCAGCACGAAGTCATGAGAACTCTACGACGTTCAACGTACAAGATTATGGTGCCAAAGGTGATGGACACACAGATGATATGCAGGTAATTCTGAGAAACCATCCACTATCCATTTAAGCTTCTAGGAAGAGTTGGGATTTTGCCTCACTTCCCTCAATCATATTGCATTAAAGAAACTATGAGGAACTTGAACAGTGGAAAGGGGGATAGCAGCAAACTAGAACCCTCTGGTTCTGGTTGGGTTCTCGAAAAGAGTGTGATGAATTCATGATAGCTTTTTAGACTTATTTGACACTGCTTGAACTCATTTATCTGACTACAAGAATTTTAAATAAGTTTGATACAACTAATACCAAAGCAAGGATTCAAGTTCCTAGTATCCAATATTTCTAGGGAAAAACTGCATATGAAATGCATCAGTGAAATAAGCAGATGTGCTGATGATTCTGAAAATTGTATTCAATATCTTTCATCTACCAACTCAAAATTGGGACTAATCTGTCATTACGGCAGGCATTCCTCGCAGCATGGGCAGCCGCTTGTAAAGTTGAATCATCGACAATACTTGTCCCATCCGGATCAGTTTTTCTCCTCAGCCCAATTTCTTTTGCAGGGCCAAATTGTAAACCTAAAATTACATTTCAGGTGACTGTCACGTCAACCATCATACCAACAAATCTCAATGTAGCAGAAAACAATTTAACAGCTAGTATTTGTTGGAAAATGCATTTTTACTAAGCAGCTAGTAATTTTCCCGCAGTTAGATGGCAAGATAATTGCACCCACAAGTGCCAAAGCTTGGGGATCAGGTCTCTTACAATGGATCGAATTCACTAAGCTTACCGAGATAATTATCAAAGGGGAAGGCATCATTGATGGACAAGGCTCGGTTTGGTGGAACAATTCATCAGTCTATGCTGGGACAGACTCCATAGGCCAAAACAGAACCAATGAATTGAATAAAATGGTAAGCGCCCAGGTTTGACAGGCTCTCACATGAATAATACTACTTCCAAATGCAATGGCAATTACTATAAAAACTAATCAAGTCTTTAACCATGACAAGCAGATTGGTGCGGAACTGAGTAAAATGCCAACGACCAAGCCAACGGTGAATGCCTCAACAGCTTCTATGAGAACCCATTAACAGAGATTTCTGACCCCATGCATAACGCATAACTTGTGCATGCAGGCACTCAGGTTCTATGGAAGCAGTGATGTGACAGTTACAGGCATTACTATACAAAATAGCCCTCAGATGCACCTCAAGTTTGATTCTTGTACAAACGTTCGGGTTTTTGATATTAGCATCTCATCTCCTGGTGACAGCCCCAACACAGATGGCATCCACCTCCACAATTCCCAGAATGTGCTCATTCACAGCTGCAACCTCGCTTGCGGTAATTCCTAGTTTAGAAAATCATGTACTTTCACAGTGCAAGGACAATCGACAATAACTATGATTAGCACGAGTTCAAACATAGCCAAAGTCAATGAATATGACAACTAAATAAGCCTACCTCAAATTATATGGTTAAATGCTGACGTTTTGAATACTGTTAAAACTTTTTCCAGGTGATGATTGTGTTTCCATACAAACTGGATGCTCAAACATATATATCCATGATATAAATTGTGGACCAGGACATGGCATCAGCATTGGAGGGCTAGGGAAGGACAACACGAGAGCTTGCGTCTCAAATGTGACTGTGCATAACACCGTAATGCGTAACACCATGACTGGTGTGAGAATAAAGACATGGCAGGTGAAGGCACCCAAATCCCAGTACAAGGCTTCCTAGTTTTCATCTAACACCTAATCTGCTCAGCTGTGCTTCTTCTTGAGGTTACAGGAGAGATCAAATTAAGTAACCCAAGTTGTATAAATTTAAAATATTGTGATGTGATCTAATCTTTATTCCTGCAGGGTGGCTCAGGTTCAGCAAATAATATCATGTTCTCAGACATCCAAGTTTCCGAAGTTGAAACTCCAATCATGATAGACCAATACTATTGCGATAAAGAAATATGCAAGAATCAAACATCGGCTGTGGCAGTTTCAGGCATTAATTATGCCAACATAAAAGGAACTTACACAGTACAACCGGTATACTTTGCATGCAGTGACAGCTCGCCTTGCGCAGGGATATCTCTCGCGACCATACAGCTAAAGCCACACCAAACAAGCCACCATTTGTATGGCCCTTTCTGCTGGGAGACATATGGAGAGTTGAAAACCTC
Organism: Eucalyptus virginea; assembly: GCA_014182375.1. Taxonomy (NCBI): domain Eukaryota; kingdom Viridiplantae; phylum Streptophyta; class Magnoliopsida; order Myrtales; family Myrtaceae; genus Eucalyptus; species Eucalyptus virginea. Next base: position 29,047,984 of record CM024523.1, on the reverse strand, counting down.
CACGATGCCTCCGATTGACTGCCTGCAGAAAGACAACCCATCGAATGCCCCTTCAGAGATTGTTTCGTGCCAGGCTTAGCACAGGTAACACGTGAAAATGCCCATAAGGTTCCTGCAATTCTTTAGCTGGGCTCAATAGGTTAAGTGAATAGCATAGTCACTGTACAACAATATTATACATGCAAATCAGCATTTTTCGCACAATTCTGTATCACATAAGCCTTTCAGTGGGTTAGCATTTTGTTCAACATGGAATTCACCGACATCTGCACAACTACATTCCTTACTGAATCGCAGCACCAAGCCACACTCCAACTAAAGAAGATCCTTAAGCATCGATGGTACCAAGAAGATGACCATGAACCGATCGAAGTAAAGAACTCTGCCTCAATCACTCAATTTAATGCAACTAATACCGAACCAACTATACCGACACAGCTCAATTCTACTCTGTAATTACATCAATTGTCAAATGGACCTACGGAAATTGCACGAGAATCATCGGCAAATGGCTCACGTTAAGCAGTCCCAGAACTAAGAAGCAACAGTGAGCCAGTAAAATCAGCAATCAATGCCATCGAATCGGAGGACAAAACCTGATTGACATGAACTTGGCGGGCCATCAACTTCCCATTTTCTGGGAGGCACCGTAAGCGCCTCCATCCGTTCAGGACACGCCAAGGAAAAACCGAAGCGAACCGAAGACATCCCAAGCTACGGCAAGAGATCGTTGTGCTCTCCGACAAAATCCCAACCGACATTGTGCGATGCTGATCGTTCCGAGATTAGATTATCCTCGGTGTCGATCGGAGCCTTCCCGAAGGAAGCGCCGACCGCTCGAAGGCGCGCGGTGGCCGGAGATGCTCGTCGGACGGTGGAGGAGGAAGAGAACGGAGCGAGAACCGGGGAGACTGAGGCTGAGGACGACGGGTGACGCCATGAATCGGAAACAAGCTTTCTTTATTCGCCTGGCCGGCAAAACCGGAAATTGAAGAATCGAAAATCTTGATCGGGACAGCTGAAAAGTAATACCGAAAATTCAAATACGACTTCAAATAGAATCAAAAAGAATGTTCGCTGGTCATTAAGAATAAATTACCAAATAATTTTCTAATCCCGAATTTTGATCCAATATGAAATGTAACCTCTGATGTTTTAATTGGTCTAACTTGGTCCATGAATTTTTGGAATATTTTCAATTTAGTTCATGAACCATGTGAAAATATTTAATTAATATTAAATATATTTATATAATTTAGGGATTTAGGGACGACATTGAACGAATTAAAAATTCAAATATTATATTATTTATTCGTATCATTTATGTCATTATCCCATATTCATTTCTTTTCGAGTATGAAATTAAAAACAATGATGGTAGTTTTTAAAAATATGATTCACAAGATTTTTATTAGTCCATGTCATGGGATTGACTTTATTAATTATTGGGAAAATGTCACAAATGGTTCCTAAAATTTCATATAATGTTCAATTTTATCACTGAGCTTTCGATTTGCTCAATTTGGTCCTTGAACTTTCATCTAATGTTTTATCTAGTCTTTAACTATTTCAAAATTGACCAATTTCCATTTTTTTTAATACCAAACTGTTTTTTATAAATAAAAAAACCAAATTGGGTTTTTTTTTTGTCGAAAAAATACAACATTTATGCAAAGTAATAAATGCCAATATTTCTTTCCTTTCTCCATATTAAAAACAAATGGAAAAAGGGAACAATAATAATAAATAAATGTGAATCTTACATTTTGATTTCTTTTTTATATATGCAAATTACTTAAATAATGTAAAAAAAAGCCCATCAATCGATTTTTCCTTTTTGGTGAAGTCATTTACATAAAACTCTTTTTTTTTTCGTATATCTAAAAAGTACATAAAAATACATTTTATTTTTCACTTAAGTTGAAGTAAACAAAGGTCCATTTTTTCTCTCTCTACTCAAAGTACATTGAATTATAAGGTGTATTTATTTCATGAAAATAATTTATTTCAAAAGTATTTTCTTAATAATAATCGTTTATATTACTTACAAAGGTCAATTTTATATTTATTTTATATTTAAGAGACCAAAAGCCATGTAAACCAATTCTGTTAATTTTAACTAACGGAATGATGAAATTGGTCAATTTTCAAATAGTCAATGATTAGATTGAATATTTGTTAATAGTTCGGAATTAAATTGAGTAAATCGAAAATTTATGGATGAAATTGAATATTAGATGAAAGTTCAGAGGCCAAATTAAGCAAATCGAAGGCTCAGTGATAAATTGAACATTAGATGAAATTTTAGGGATCATTTGTGATATTTTTCCTTAATTATTTGGCAATAGCTGAGGATGATATTGAACAGATTAAAATTTTGGGGGCGATGATGCAATTTGACCAAAAATCAAGGACCGGGAGTAAAGCAACAGATCGGAGCCTCCTTCTCGATCGTCAATCCAGGAAACGACAGCGTAAGCCTTCGAGGTCAAACGCGTTACAGCATTTCGTGCTCTCCTCCCACTTTCGATTCGAGAGGCCACGATTGCACGACGGACTAGAAAAACAGAGAAGAGGAAGGAGAGAGAGAGAGAGAGAGAGAGAGAGTGACAGGAGAGAGAGAGCGAGCCTCGTCGTCGTTCGGGAAACCGCGTCTTCCTTCTCCTTTCTCCGGAGAGATCGTCGCTCCTCGTCGACCAAGGTAAAAGTTCGCAAACCCTCTCAATCCGCGTCGCCTTCCTCGATCGAGCACAGATCCAAATCCGATCCGTTTCCGTTCGAAGATTCTTCGTGTATTCTCTGCAAAACCCCGTCTTCTCCGATTAGATCCTCGCCGGCCGGCGGCCGGCCGGCCGTCGATCTGATCGCCGACGCATCGGACGCGCCGTCGTTTCGAGCGGCTTTTAACGATCTCCGTGCTCGTGATGCCGTCCTCGTTCTAATGTTTCAGTTCGATTTTTGTTCGGTTGTGATGCGATGCGTTTCCGTCGGCCGTTGCGATTTCTCTTTGACGTGGGGGATATTTTGCTTCATGATTCGGTAGCAGGTAGGGCGAGGTGACCATGGGGCTTACGTTCACGAAGCTGTTCAGCCGGCTCTTCGCCAAGAAGGAGATGCGGATTCTGATGGTAGGTCTCGATGCGGCCGGTAAGACCACGATCCTCTACAAGCTCAAGCTCGGGGAGATCGTCACCACGATCCCGACCATCGGTGAGTCTGATCCAGCCCTAATTTCATGCACAGCTCGTAGATCTTAGCATTTGGTATGCGTAGTTTTCCTTCACCTTTGTTCCTTTTTTTTTCCTGTCGTTCGTGCACTGATCGTCTAATGCATAGAGATTGCTTGGCATGAATCTTGTTTGGTACCTATGCATACAATGGGTTGCGTACGTATCACCTTATGGATTTGGTTTCGGTTATGTGACTAGCACGTGTTGAATTTTACCTGGTGAAAAAACGACCACAAGATGATAATGGTGTCGGTTCTGTATGGAAGTTACCGCCTAATTGAAGCCTTTAATTTGAGTATCTATCGAGAAGCAATATGGTTGCATTAATGACATAGTAATTGGATGTGTTGGCTTCTTTGCCTATCAGATTTAATCAATTTTCATATGAATGATGTGATGAGGTACTTTGTGCAGGATTCAATGTTGAGACGGTTGAATACAAGAACATAAGTTTCACTGTGTGGGATGTCGGTGGCCAGGACAAGGTAAAACGTAGTTCCTTCTTTGTGTATACATACATATATATGCATGACGTCAGCTTACTGATGTTTATTTTAATGTTTTAATAAGACTGCAGTGAGGATTTAAGATTTACTTTGCTGCACATTGTGTTGTGTCTATGTCAAATTATTTTGTCTTAGTGAGCATAAGAGTGAAACTTTACTTTTTTACAAGAATTGATAGTAAAAGCAAAAAGGCTGATAAATATGGGTTCTCTTGGATGCTTAGCTATTTCTCATGATGGTGTCAAAATATAAAAGTTCGAGTTAGGGGTTATTTGATGCCCCCATCTATGGAATTAATTGTGTAGCGTAAGCAGCTGTTGAAAGAAAAAATATTGTTGTATGTAATAAGGAAGGCATTAACATTGGAACTTTTTAAAACCTGTCAAGATGATTACACATATGCTGATGTAGTTTGCTTTCATGCTTAGATCCGTCCATTGTGGAGGCACTACTTCCAAAACACGCAGGGCTTGATTTTCGTTGTTGACAGCAATGATAGAGATCGAGTAGTGGAGGCAAGAGATGAACTGCATAGGATGTTGAATGAGGTAAACCCTATTTTTCTTTACCCTGCTTCCCATATTTGTCACTTGATTTCCGCACTGCTAAAGTTTCTGTTCAGTGTCATAATTGCCTTCGTATGATAACTTTGTTGATTGAGTTAGTTGTTGCCTCAAATTGAATGTATCTTGATTTAGGAATCAAAATTTGGTCCGGTGCTATGGCTATGTTAGGTAACAAGTATATTACTTGAGACAACATCTATTTTCTAATGAGAAATCTTTGCGAAGTTCTGTATCACTGTCGCTGCTTTTCTTAGAACTTTTTTTAAATTCAATTTTCACATTATATTTGTAAAAGCGCTGCTCTTCTTTTTGGGATTATGGTCATGAAGCTGAGATTGTGAAAAAATTTTCTACCAAATCTCTTTGGTGGCTTTTTAAGTCAGCAGGACAGAATACAGTTTTTTGTTATCTGTTTATCCAACATGCAGCAAATACGATTTCTAATGATCTATAAGCCTAGCTAGCTGATTGTTAAGCAGAAGCTGGAAATTCAATCGACCTTTACCATATATATTTCCTCATTCTCTGAAGTTGGACATAATTCCAGGATGAGCTGCGCGATGCTGTTCTTCTTGTTTTTGCCAACAAGCAAGATCTTCCTAATGCAATGAATGCTGCAGAAATAACTGATAAACTTGGTCTTCATTCTCTCCGTCAACGCCATTGGTAAGAGTTTCTTTCCTTATTTATGTGGGGTCTGAGTTTTTTATTTTCTTGTGAAAAGAGGAATTTCTTATTGTTGCTAATCCTCAAACCATGGAAAAGCTATGGAGGTAGAATTTGTTATAGGTTTTGCATGCATTTGGAGCATCTGGAAGAATTTTTGAGGAGTGGAGTAATTTGATAAAGATTTCTTCATGTCAAGGCATTTCTTAACTTTCTCCTAAATCCTGTAATCATGAGAGATCTGTGGATTTGATTGTAAAGTAGCTGAAAGTGACCAGAAAACAAAAGGGTCTAATTAGGTTGAGCTTTTTACTAGTTCAGAATTCTCAGCATATTATAAAGGATCTTGCAACTTCAAAGGATAAGTCTTGGACTCCTGCTGATCCTTATGATGATGCATCTCAGGTACATCCAGAGCACATGTGCAACCTCCGGTGAAGGTCTCTATGAGGGTCTGGATTGGCTTTCCAACAACATTGCCAGCAAGGTATGTAGCAAATCACCACATGATTTGTTAGATACTCTGTGGACTGTGGCCTTTATTTTTTCCCTAGGTCACTCACTTGAAATTAGATTAAACTGAATCAGGAAAAAATGGCATGAGTTAGCATCTAAGTTCTTTTTCTTTTTCTTTATTTTTTGGTTTTTTTTTTTGTTTGGGGAGAGTTGGGGGGGGGGACTGCAGAGTCTTCTTGTTTTCGTTTTTCTTCAGAATTCGCTGCTGATTTTTCTTTTCGTTTTTCTTCAGGCTTGAGGCATTTGAGGATTTTGGTTGGCAGACTTGCTGAAGTAATTTGATCCTGGGACAGAGTTGATTTTCCTTTGCTGAATGTTTTAATCATATAATCATATGCTAGAATCCTTTTATGTTATGCAAGTTTGTGTAGTTCTTTTCTGAAGCTAATTACACCTAGATGTAAACTCAAGGTCACATCATGTCTAAACATTCAGGATAAGTAAATTTCTTGTGCTGTTGGGAAGGTCCATGAATAAAGTATGTAGATTTGGGTTCTGCTTCTACGTATTATATAGAAAGATTTCATGGTCACTATGGTCTTGCGATGGTTCATGGACTGAGAATATCTGAACCATCGAAAGTATTTTAGGTTGAGTAATTAGCCGTCTTAGCAATCCGTTGGATACACAAGTCATGAAGTTGGCTCTTTCTGCAGGCTGATTTTCTCTTTTCCTGATGGATGTTGGGTTGTGTCCTCTGTAATGCGGCTTGCTCAGGGACTCGTTAGGTAGGATGGCTGAAACGTTATTCTTGCATTTCTACAATTCAGGCAGCGGCATGTCCTGCGGTTCATTTACTTTTCCCTGCCAATAGGAATTCGGTTTGCCTGGCAGCTCTGGAAGTTCTCGAATGATTTCTAGTCCACTAGACCAGGCCAATCCCCGTTTTGGAATTTACAAAACGGATCCCACGAGAATCAAGTAACACGATTACCCGATTATAATCCTGACTCTTCTTTAATGCCGTCTCTTCTAAGCATTTTAGCAAGTGTTTTTATCCATGAGCAGCCAAAAAGGAACAAGATGAAGGCCGGAGTACGTTGCCTCACTTTTTATGCCGGTATCGTTATCCTCTAGTAGTAGAGCGAAGGCAACTAGGCTATTTCTGATTCTACCGTGGGGAGTACTCTGTACGTCCGCGGATGTAGCCCTTGGCCGTAGTTACTTCCTTCGGCCGACTCGCCCACCATATTTGCTCTAGGCTTGTAATCCGAGGAATGGTGTTCAGTCTTTCTGTGGGCATTCGTGTTTCTCTTCCGGGACAAAACTGCCCTCCTTCAGGATGTTCGGTCACAGCCACCATTATTAACTTTGACAAAATATTCCAAAAAGTCCTAAACTGATTGTACGGTACTTAACTCAATTTTCAATTGTGTCAATAAAGTTCTAAACTTTTTTATAATTGTCAATTTAGTTTTAAATCTTTCAATTGTGTCAATTTAATCCTAAACCTTTTAAAGATTTATCAAGCCTTTAACGAATAATCAATATAGTCTCCTGGCTACTTTTGGAGCCAAAAATTGTTGATGTAACAATCCAATTATTGTCCGTTATATGTGGCATATGTAGCATTGACATGGATATTTTTTTAAAATTTTTTAATTTTTTTTTCTTCAAAGAGTCGGCAGAGCTATCGACTACTAGGCATGGTCGGCATTCTCGCTTGCCCGTGGGCGAGGATTGCGGCCCTTGTAAGATCTAGTGAGACCTCGCAAGCCTTTGTTGGGGTTAGCAAGGGTGTTACAGCCCTTGTTAGCCATAGCAAGGGTGGGCGAAGGCCAAAATTCCCTCGCTATGGCCCATAAGGACTTGCAATGCTCTTGCCAAATTTGGCAATGCTAAGGTGTCATGGCCCTTGTCCTATTGAACTTGTGAAAAAAGAGAAAAGGGAAGAAAAAAAAAAAAAGAGAACAAGAAAAGAAAAATTAATAAAAATTTAAGAAAAAGGGAGGGGGAGAATTGTCTAAAAAGTCATAGATTTATTGCATTTTTGCCAATTCAGTTTTAAACCTTTTAATTTTGCCAGTTTAGTCATAAACATTTTTACTTATTACTAATTGAGTCCATCCAATTAATTTTGATTGGAAATTACTAACGTGAATAACCGGTATTGATATGGCACTTTATTAATAATATTTCCAATTTTTATTTTTATTTTTATGTTTTTGGTTTTGGATCCAGGGCTGGCAAGGGTTGCCAGCCCACTATCGTCAACCACAGGCGAGGGCTAGCAACCCTCGCCAACCATAGATGAGGGCTGATCGACCCTCGCTAGCCTTTGGGTGAGGGTGTTGTGCCCCTCGCCAACTTTGGGCGAGGGTTGCAACGCCCTCGCCAGAGCTGGCCTCGAGGGGGCTTGGTTGCCCTCGCAGGCCCAAGGCCTCACTTGGCCAAATTTGGCAAGGTTGTTGCTACCCTTGCTATTTCTAGGTGGGGGCTTGCATACCCTAGCTTTCCCTGGGGAGGGCATCGTGGCCCTCGCTCAGGGTCAGCAAGGGTTGGTCGGCAATGTTGTTGGCCCTAGATCCAAAAACTCCCCCCCAAGTAAAAAAAAAAAAAGAAGAAGAAAAAACATTAAAAAAATTTCAAATATTATTTAAAAAAGTGTTACATCAGAATTTCCGGTCAAAATTAATCTAATTGACTCAATTGTCAAGAAGTGAAAATATTTATAATTGAATTAACAAAATTGAAATATTTATGATTGAATTGGCAAAAATGCAATAAGTTTAGGATTTTTTGGATAATTTTCTCTTAAAAAATATGCACACCTATACTAGCCGTGCCACTTAGGACAGCTGGCACTGACTGAATTGCCATGTTGGCGTAAGTCATAATGACTATATTAGCAATTCTTGAAAGGTTTAAATTCCCAAAATATTTAAGATTTAATTGGCATATTTGAAAAGTTTATGATTAAATTAAAAAAATTTCAAAATACTTTAAACTAAACTGGAATTGATAAAAGATTTACAATTGAATTAACTATCCTATAATAAGTTTATTGCTTTTTGGATAATTTTTCAGTTAACTTCCCTTTGAATCTCAACGCAATGAAGTTGCTAATCCGCTTCGTAAGCAGGCTTAACAAGGGCTTTGTCTTGCACTCGATGACACATCGAAACTCCTCTCTTAATTGCACGCACTCATGTACACATGTGTGCTGGGGGTGGCGAGTGGAGTGAATGTGCATGTTGAGGAAGTGTCTGTTTGGTAACCATCCCAACAGTGCCTAATTCTAATATTTTGTTCCCGAGAGCAGTTTGGGACCAGAATTGCGTTTGGTAAAATTTTTGTTTCCGAGAACAAATTTCTGTTTTTTTGTTCCTAAAATTAGATTTGGAACAGAATCAAGAATAAAAAAAAAAATTGATTCTTGTTTCGAGAACAAATCTAAGAATCAAAACCAACTATTTTTATTCTTCTATTTTCTTTTCTTCTTTTTCATGCCGCCGCCACCGTCCCCCGCCGTCTACCACCGTACGCCGCTGTCCGCCGCCGCCACCGATCGCCGGAATCGGTCTGGCGAGCTCGTCGAAGGCTCGCCAGGCCAGGGCGAGGTCCAGCGAGCTCGTCGGAGGCAAACCCAACCACCGGTGAGGCCTACCTGGCCCCAACGAGGCTCGCCCAGCCCCGGTGAGGCTCACCTAGCTATCGGTGAGGCTCGGCCAACAAGGGTCGGCCTCGCCGAGGACCGGTGACGCTCTGGTAATGTCGCCGGCCCTCGTCTGGCTGGTGGCCGGTGGCCAATTCGGCGACCGGCCAGAAGAAGAAGAAGAAGAATAGAAAAAAAAGGAAAAATATTATTTAAAAATAAAAATAAATTAATTTGAAACAGAATCAATGAGCACGGTACTAAACGCAATTCTATTTCAGAATCAGAAATTTTGGATAGTTATCAAACGGCTTAAAATGCTTAGAAATTGTTCCCGGGAACAAAATCAAAAAGAATTATTTTAGATCAGAATCTGTTTCCGGGAACAGAATCGTTACCAAACGCGCCTGAAGTAGCTCCAGATCAAGGCCCGGCGTCGTGCTCGTATGCCGCTGTCCCTAATCTGAGCCCCCGCCGATTAGATTGATTGGACTCATCGTAGGACCTTCACAGCCACTAATTCCTCCAACAACCATCTCTCACTTCAGTGCTAATAACATCTTTTCTAACAGCTTCCTAATTAGATTAACAGAGAGCAAAAGATCAGTTTCCCCCCGCGGGACAGGTCAAGCCGTTTTTCCCCTCGGGAGAGCCCTACGGTAGATAGGTTTGGCCGAAGTTGTACTGCTTTGAATGCCACTTGTCTAGGGGCTCAAATATCTTCCCCCGATCAACTTTTTGAATCTTCAATTTTGGGCTAGAGAGATTAACTTCAGTTTGGCAAAAGAAGAAAAGGGTACGTAATTAATGGGTACTTTCTCCAAGGGTTGCACTTGCCTTCGTGGTCAAGTCGAAAGGTTAGACCCGTACTACTCAATATTGATTTGCATCTTCGAAATACACTCAACAACCGACATATCAGGTTCCTCGAATTGAAATTTGTTTTCACTTTTGGGTGGGACATATGGAGTTATAGTGCTCTTTTTGGAGAATACGGATTATTATCCTCACAAAAAAATCCCCCCTCCTCCCCTTCAGCAAATGAAAGTTTTTAATCGACAGTTCAAATTAACTTTAATTGAGAGTTTGTATACGCTTCAAGAGGAAAAATTACCCAAAAAGTCCTAAACTAATTTTACGGAAACCAATTTGATTTTAAACCTTTCAATTGTGCTAATTTGTTCCTAAACCTTTTGATAATTTGCCTATTTAACTATAAACCTTTCAATTATTCCAATTTAGTTCTAAATCTTTTAATGATTTGTCAATTCAATTATAAACCTTTTAACAATTAACATAGTTATTCTGGCTAAATATCCATGTATTAGGTTTATGACTAAATTGACAAATCTTTAAAAGATTTAGAACTAGATTGATAAACCAACAAAATGTTTAAAATTAAATTGGTACAGTCGAAATGTCTATAATTAATTTGCCCACCGTACATTAGGTTTAAGATTTTTTGGATGATTATCTAGATCTTTTGGACGGTTATCCCCGATTAAGGAACTAGCCAGCTACTCTAAGAGTACTAATGCACGTGGGCCGGGAGACTTGATTGTGGTGAGAGAGAGAGAGAAAGAGAGGTTGCTCCATGGCCACGACATCACAATCCCTCCCAAGAGACTAATGCTTCCACTTGACTTTCCCTGGCAGCATGTCTAATTAAGGTTTTTGCTGTACTTTGGGCGTGTCTTAATCCCGATATTTTCTTCGACGGGAGTGGCTGATAGCTGTTCGTTGGGGCGCTCATGTTAGGAACAGGTCATGTTCCGAGGGGCGGTGTCCTTAGCCTAAACCAGTGATCAAAAATGATCTTAATCAAAATCCTCTCCCTCTACCTTTTGCTCTCTCCACGCCAGCTTGTGGCTCCAGATCGTTCGAGCCTAACTCGTTGTTTTGATCCATGATTAGACTCCTCGGATCACGCGTGATGCGATTAGAGGGTCCTGACTGGTGGGGCTTTCCTTTGCCCATTGCCACTTTAGATCCTGTGGCTAAAAATCATTAGCCTGATTACCCCCGATGGAGGGAAAGGTGTCAGAAATGTCTTAAACAAGCATATTGTGTTTGTCCTAATTCAGACATAAACTTTTTGAATTAATGCCAATTTAATTATCAATATTTTGATTTGGTACCAATTTAATCATTCGGGCTAATTTTAGCTTGATATTACTGACGTGGACGTTGGTCGGTTGGTTGATATGACACTGTCGGCGCTAACGTGGACATAATTAAAATATTTATAATTAAATTAACATAAATATAATAGATTTAAGATTTTTCTAACACTTTTCCTTGCTAATGGATTTTTACAATCAAGTGTTGTGTTGTGTGTGTATATTTTATTTTATTTTATTTTGCATTTGTCTTGGGTTTTATGTTGGAATGGGTGCAAATATTTAAAGGGTTTCATGGTAATTGATCACTTATGGTGTGTTTATTTTGAGGAAAATTTCGTGATAAAAAAAAATGCTTTCCAAGAACTCACTTTTCAGGAATATGTTCCCTTCTTTTTTTCAGGTAAAGATTTATTTTTCATAAATTTAAGCATGTATATTTATTTGTACCATAAATGATTTTCAATTGATCGGTCATTTTCAACAGGCCAAAAAGCGTAAAAGTTTAAAAAGTAATTCATGAATTTTTTTTTACTTAAACAAACACAACCCTTAATTAGCAAATTATGGATGGGCAAAATGAATGTGCTAGACAGTGGGAGCTTAAGTTGGAATAATGTGATGACTTTAGGGTTAAAAAGTTAATAGTGATCGGGACTTGTCGCTTGAAAAGAGGGTGCGATGATCAAAGACTAAAGAACCTTGAATTTTCTAATAAGTAGCTCTTTAAGGTTTCATTTATTTCACGAAATATCAGTAATTTGAAAAGTATTTTACTAACTTTAATCATTGTTGTCCCTTTGGAATTTCTATTCACATTTGACATTTCTTCTAGGGTCATCAAGTTTAGAAGCATTTCCATGGAGATTTCATGTATTTATAGAGTTGGACATTATTTCATATACATTTTTCAGGTACTTACTTTTTCTCGGTTTGCTTTCCCTTTCTGTATATCATGCTGAAGATTTTATACTTGAAGATACCACTGTTTTCGGTCCATAAGATTTCACCAAAATGGAAATTGCCCTACTTTTTTGTGCGCTTTGGACTACTCATTTATGGAATTGGAATGGGACCAATTGGGTTTGCGATGAAATTTAGAAATTGATCAATGATCCAATTTGAGTGCCTCTATAAAATGAACTTAAGTTGTAGGAAAAAATTAAGGGTGATGACAACAAGTGATTGGATTGAGTTGTTCTTTATATACAATTATGTTGATATGGAGAAGACGAAAATTGTTCTAAGCACTGATAAAATCAGAAGATCCAATCGCTTAAACCGACTCCACATGTACAACTCATCACATACCCTTGCAATTCAAAGTCCACATATTCAAGCAAAAGTATTAGTTGGAGGCCCTTAATTGAGCAATTGTACTTGTCCAACAATAAATCATACTATTCGTTTTGCTTTAAGCACCAGTATTACAAAATACATCTTAGAAGCATATGATCAGATTTTGTGTCCAGGTGATTGGAATGGTGAATCTTCGTGGGCTTTTTTCAAACTTAAAGGGCCTATCTTTTCCTCACTTACTGTTGTTCTTCATGGCCTGCTCTTCCTCCATTGAATTTGATTCTACAAGAAACTCCTATTCAGATCATTCTTGTTTTGTTGTCAGTGTTGATTTGTTTTTGCTGAGGATTAAGAGCGCAATTGGAGGCAGACTAACATAGGAAACTATTTTGAATCTGGGAAAAACTTTAGGTTTATGAAGCAATTGGGGACATTGGTGATTAATTAGGATAACAATTCGAACCTAGACTTGTACAATCGAGAATGTCGATGTTACTCACCCGTTAAGTTCTTGGACCAACCATGAAATCTGGTTACCCTAAGTTTTCTTTTTTTTTTCTAAGATCTTGGAAGTTTCCTCTAACCATATGCCTGATGAATTACTTCCATTTGGTATTTCAGAAGATGATATGCGTCGCTTGATCTCGAACAAACTCGAACTCGACCGACCAGCACGTCCAAGACAACAGATTCTTAAGTTTCAGATATATCTTATATTTATTTATGTCTTTACGAAATCATTAGACAACAAAGATATACGTGTGGGTACATATTAGTAACCGAGAGTGCATGTGAGCCCACGATCTTGCATGCATAAGTTGTTATGCACTAGCCCGCGAAATGGTCAACTTTTACCGTGGTGGTGCGTATGTCATGCATGGCACGGACGCTCCCATGCGTCACAACCATGCCAAGGTGACGAAATGATATTTCTTTACGCTAAACTACGACTATCGTGGCAATTAGAATATGTATACACACGTTTAATACCTCACATTACTTAAAAACCTCACGTACGAAATAGAGAGAGGAGGAGGAGGAAAAAATATCCCGCACGACGCTCTATAAAAACCCCAACCCTAGTAACATTATCTCATTAAACTCCTTCTCTCGCTCCCTCCTCCTCCAAACGTCTCCGTTTCTCTCCAAGCTGAAACATGGACAAGAAGCCAGGCGACGACAATGGTAAGTCCCAAGATGTCGAGGTGAGAAAAGGGCCGTGGACGATGGAAGAGGATCTCATCCTCATCAACTACATAGCGAATCATGGCGAAGGCAGTTGGAACTCCCTAGCCAAAGCTGCTGGTAAGACCATATCGTTCTTGTCGATGCGGTCGATTATAGCTCCCTTTCACGCATCTGCTAAGCCGCTCTAGTGTTTCTTGAAATCGCTGAACGTTAAAGCATAAGGCACGCGACGGTTCGTGGTGTGTATTTGTGCGTGATGGTGATGAACTGATTTGACGGGTTTATGTATGTAGGTCTAAAACGTACCGGGAAGAGTTGTCGGCTCCGGTGGCTGAACTATCTGCGACCCGACGTCCGGAGAGGCAACATCACTACTGAGGAGCAGCTCCTGATCATGGAACTGCATGCTAAGTGGGGAAACAGGTGAGATGCACATAAGTCACACAACTTTTCGTTACATAGGTTCTACAACATAATACCCATCGATCATATTGAAACAAGTTCCCGTGGAATCACGAAAAGAACTAAACTCTCATCTTCAATGTTTGAGTGACAAAGAAGATCCTTCATACCTTCCTCTTCTAAATCTCTTTCCTTCTATACATAGTGGGATTAAGTAGGTCACCTTCCTAAGAGCCCCTAAACGTACATAGGGCATGGAACTTTATCAAACACGCACGAGGGAGAAAGAGAAAGAGGCTCACGATCCAAAGGAGAACTCTTGGCCACAAGAGAGATTTCAACACGTGGGCTTATGGGTTTCATGGCTAGGAAATTTTCCTGCAGAATTCTTTCCTAGGATTTCATGGCCACCAGATTGGATCCCACGTTCTCTTGAATTTTCTGAATTTCGTTGAAATTCCAACATTTTAAAGGCAGTAAGCCATCTTAGGCTTGGCCGAAATAATTACGCTCCAATCTCTTTGTTCCCTGCTCTGTTCCTTTTGTCCATCCATTCCTCTTTTGTTCTATTAGAAGAAGATGCATATCATATTCTTGGCTTTTGCTGATTCTCCTCTATTGCCCTTTTCCTCCAACTTTGCAGTACGGAGACATGCATCTAACTATTTTTCATACTACAAAAGAAATTTCGGTCTGCGAAAATTTTGATTATCAATCGCGTTTTCTGTCTTGGCACTAAATTAATTTCACAGAATATGAAGTATATGTATAGATTTACAAATGAAAAAAAACACTTCCTTCAAGCCGATTGCTTTTCACGGGATGGCTTATACCTAAGAGTTGCACAAGGATAATATACTTCATGAACTCGCTCAATTGTTTTTCATTTGATTGCTAAAAAATTAGAGTAATTCTACAAACCAATTTGCTATATCCTCTTCTTTTCCTTTTTAGCATCTTTTTCCTTAGATGCAAGATTCCCATGTACCTAATTCTTCGGAAGACGCAGCTGTCATTGATAAGATGGCATGTTGTGCACCCAGGCCATTCAGGTTTCACGATAAAGAGTTTCTAATTTTGGCTGAATCACTTTTAGTTAGTCACATGTTAATTCTCTCTTTTGGGATTGGTTGAAGTTGACATAAACCCTACCCTTTTACCTCTTCTCGACATTGTTGGGCCCCTCCGACCTAAAACACCCGCACAGAGAGAAGGTTGTCTTTCTCTTCTCTATTCCTCACGTGGTCGAATGTCAAGTGTCTATTCACTTTCTCTGTCCGAAACTGAATGACGAGTGAAACCTCGGTATCCATGCATTTGTACGTGTGTTTTTTCACAGCATTGAAACCTCAGCAAGTTATCGCGGCTCGGGACAAACGCATTTTACGTGATCTATATTAATCAAGAGATCGATACAGAAGACTGGCTACGAATAATACTGTGCTGCCATTGAATACGACAGGCTCACCAGACAAACCTTTATGTACAGTGTATATAGTTAGTGTCCTATCTCTTCTTCAGGTGAACATTGAACAAGAGAAAAGCTATTACATACCTGAGAAGTATGTTCTCAAGACATTTCTACCCTTTAATAGAAAAGTTGACAGCGGCTGTTGCTCATAGGTTGCGATCATAAGATTCATCTTGTTGTCGTTTTCGAGCAGTTCAGTTTCTTTATCGTCGAAAGAACTGTTACTGTGATTGGACATCATCCACTTTCTCCTCAGCGAGGGTCTCACATAGTTTCTCCACCGTCTTCTCCTTCACTGGTGTAGCACTTGCTCTTTTCTTTTAGAGTTTTTTTTCTTGCACACACACGGATCGAGATGTGCGTGTTTTAACTCGTATTTTATAATGTCGCAGCAGCTACGAATAATAAACGATGGCTTTTAAATTATGTTCTGTGAAGATGAGACTTGTCGCTGTTATAGATAATGAATAGTTTCAGTTCATTGCATTTTCTTTGATGCCACTCAAAATTTTAGTTATAGACATATAGTCTTGTAGAGTTCAGTTTGCAGCAGTTTCTTGTTGGCTCTTAGCGCCAGACGTCCGTCTCACCGCCAAATGCAGGTGGTCTAAAATTGCAAAGCATCTTCCCGGAAGGACTGACAATGAGATAAAGAACTTCTGGAGGACTAGAATCCAAAAGCACATCAAGCAAGCAGAGGCTTTCTCTGGTCAGAGCTCCGAGATGAGTGATCAAGCAAGCACAAGCCACATGTCCAGCATGCCAGAGCCGATGGAGACCTACGACTCACCGCCGTCATTCCGAGGCAACAACAACATGGAGCCTTTTCCGGTGAATTTGTCGGTCGAGTCGAATGAAGCCTACTGGAGCATGGACGATCTTTGGTCTATGCAGTTACTCAGTGGGGATTGATCGCGGGGTGACGCATGGTGCAGTAATCGAAATGGTTCGTTTACAATAATAGCTAGGTTTGTTTACATAAAATGGACATTAGCTTTTATCTCACATATATATCTACATACATGTGCTAGTTTAGAAGTTATCTACAAATACGTGCATGAGTTGTAAACGAAACTACCATCTGCAGTTTGCATCCCCGCTTATGTAATGACTGAAATAATGAAGCGAGATTATCTGGCTTTTTGCTTGCATCTCTCTGAACCAGGTGAAGAGAAGCTAGCCACAGAAGAAAAAGATAGAGATGAGGTAATCTAACTCGACGATAACTGATGATGGCGGTTTGTAAACGTGTATGTCATATCTGTGTTCAGTTACTAACTGGATATATCAGCGCAAACTGCACCGAACCTTGACGCCGAAGCATACAATGAGAGAGATAGATAGAGAGAGAGAGAGAGAGAGAGTTTGGTGGGAGAAGCTATTCCTTATTCTATAATGAGGACATTTGACAAGTGAAGTTCTACATTCATCGGTATAGACAAACCTCGTTTTCGTTCGTGTAAACGCTTGGACAGAACCAGCACGCGCACCGACGGATCATTGACCATCGTTCACGAGCAGCTTAGCAAGCGTTAAAAGCTGCCGAACCGAAGCTGTGGAGAGGCAACACGTGGCGAGCCGACCTGGCTGGTTTGGGCAAGTTCTATCGCTAGCTTTCGACGAGGGGCGATCCATTTCTGTGCATGGTTATGCGAATGCGAAGGCCGACGTAAACCTAATTCTTGAGCGGCTGAGCGGGAAGGGCTCACATGCATGGGTTTTTCGCGTCAACCTGGAAACCCAGAACATGTCTCCACATGCAACCTGGCGACTTTCGACGATCCACCCATATTGATGATGCTGCTATAGTCATCTCCTTAAGTTTCTTACAGCGAAATACATTAGAATAACGGATTGAAATGCTAAATTTTATGGCGACCAATATATATATCGTGTGCTTGTGGGGATAACATCATGTCGAGCTCTTGGCCCCAGTTGGTACCTTTAGTCGCAAGGAAAGAACTGGAGCTCTCGTGTTGCTCTTTCATTTCTAATTCGACCACATGTTTTGAGTGCGAGAAATCACCATGAACGCAAACGCGTGCGTGACATGTGATTTTTATAAAGCTGAACACATGGCGGGTCGGCCACGGAGTTCGAGTGCAATGGAGAAGAATAATTCATTGATGCCCGATTGTTATTATCACAATTATAACGGGGAAATTACCATAAAAAAAATTCATAAACCTATTATATTTGTGCTAATTCAGTTCGAAACTTTTAATTATGCCAATTTAGTCCTAAATAATTTTACATTTTAAAAATTAAGTCAATGTAGCCAATTTTGTCTGGAAATTACTGATGTGAAGGCCAACCGTCTTACGTGGTATGACAATTGATACTAACGGGAACATTTTTAAATAATTTTTTGAATTTTGTCATTTTTGGCTTTTTTTATTTTCTTTACTTTTTTTTTTTTTGGACTAAGGGTCAGCAAAGATCACCGACCACAAATGAGGGCAATGCTTGACCTAGGCATTGCAACCTTGCTCGAGGTCAGCGAGGGCATTAAGGCCCTTGTCGAGGCCCTCACCAACCACAATGAGGGTGTCGCAATGGCCCTTGCCTAATCTAGGCATTGCGGCCCTACTCGGGGTCGGCGAGGGTCGTGGCACCCACGAAGCCCATGCTTTGGCCATTGAGGTTATTGCAACCCTTGCCAAGGCCCTCACTAGCCACAACGAGGGCGTCGCGGCCCTTGCCAAATCTAGGCCAGTATCACAACTCCCTTGATGTAGTGGGCAAGGGCTACCTTGCCCTGGCGCAGAGTTGGCAAGAGCCGCAACACCCTCACATAATTCCCTCACCTATGGGTAGTGACCCTTGCTGGCCTTCAATCCAAAAGAAAACTAAAGAAAAGAAAAAAAAATTAAAAAATGTATATTATTTATAAATGTCCAATTAGTGATTTTTAACCAATTGGTCAGATGGACTCAATTGAAAAAATGTGAAAATATTTATGACTCAATTGGTATAATTAAAATGTTTAAAACTGAATTAACACAAGTATAAAAAGGTTTAGGACCTTTTTTAAAATAGTTCCCAATCATAACTTGTACCTCTTTTTTTTTTTTTTTTTTTTTTTTTTAATGTTTTACTTTATTAAAGACCTCGCAAAACCGAGTTGGTGAAAATGTAAATAGGAATTCCACAAATGGCGTTAAAAAATACTTGCACTATTATCATGTGGGAAATCAATATGTGACTAAGAATTGGAGTGGTAAGTAGCTTAATACTTAAGGCGTGCATGATAAGCATTCTATTGATCTATTTTTCTATTTTTCTGCTCCCAGGAAGAGGTTTGGAAAAGTATGTTTGGTAATGCAATTTCATTTTTCTATTGCTAGGATAAATTTTTAGTCAAGAAATAGGTTTCGAATAGAAATAAAAAAAAATACTTTTCTATTTTTGGAACAAACTTATGAAATAGAATGATTATCATCCGTGCTCTCGTAATAGGGCATGGAGTGGTACTCATGGAGTCCTTTACATAATAGTGCTTGCGCCGGGCCACGTCAAAGTTGGGCAGGCCGAGCCTTTTCAAGTAAACACGTTGCTGTCCACCCATTTAAACATCTTTGTAGCCGAGTCCTTTCATGGCATCACACGTTCTAAGCAGCTTGCCGCGGTGGTTGTGTTTTTATCGATTTAATTATAATTTTTTTAATTTTATCAATTGAGTCCATCCGGTTAATTTTAACCGGAAATCGCTAATATGAACACCAGCCGTCTACATGGCACAAGAATGCTGATGTGAACAAACATTAGTAATATATTAATATTTGTGAATATTTTATATTTTATTTATTTATTTATTTTTTTTATTATTGTTAAGGACAAGCTGAGGATGGACAACCCCACCAAGTGGTTGGCAAGGACCTGTTGGCCTCTTATGTGATAGGCGAGGGCTCGTGACCCTCTCTTAGTTGAGAGCAAGGGCCGCGAGCCCTCGCCCAATCTTGTCTGCGTTTGAGATCACACGACCTCAAGCGATGTTTGGATCATGCAGAGTAGTTTCCAAATGCAACCTAAATCCAAATAGATGCAATCTGATGGGCAGAATGCATCCCAGGAAGTCTGGATGACAGAAGAAGCATTTTGAAATGATCATTGCTGGAATGTCCCGCATGTTGCCCAAATGGATCTTCTTCCCTAACCACGGGCTTTGCCCTCCATCATTAGTAATTCGTTGCTCAATAAAATTATCAAGATGGATGCTTCGGGTTAAGCCCGTCGTTGACGATATCGGCCCTCAATACCCAAGAAACAGACAGAGATGGGCTCCAGGTTGCTTTTCTCGGTCCATTCAATCTCGTTGACATCACCAAGAAAATTTACGGATGATCAATCTTTATCTCCTGTTGGATCTAAGTAAGTTCTTAAAAGATTTCATCTTGATCTTCGTTCCGATCTCTAGATGACAGGCCACTGAGGCCTGAGGCCCTTATAAGCGCAAAAGCTCCCTTCCTTTGCTGAGGTTACCTCTTAACCGAACACCAATGATCCAAGAGGAAGCCCTTCCTTTTGCCTCCTGAAAATGATAGAAAAGCAGGTTAATTTCCCCCCTCGTCCTTTGTGGTCATCTAAATTATCGATTGGATTAGTGATTGATATATGAAGAAATCACTCCGCTCTAGAGTGGTTTGTAATTCCATATTGCAGCCTCACTCAATAGCCGACCGGCATGTCTTGCTAAATTTTATTCTCGATTGAGCTGCCGCCCATCGTAATGAACGAGTTTGCAACATGGGCGAATGTACGAATTCCATATGGAATGCACCTGTCGGTACCCACGTTCCTACGATCTATATATTATTTTTACTTGGTGTGTATATCTGAAATGCCTTTTCATCGTTAAACTAAGGCAGTCCATGCCTAGTACTGACAAATGCTAAGTGCATAACCCATTCAACTGGCAATACTTTATCTTCTTCCTTTCTTAATTAAGGGAAAAGGGTTCTCTCAAAACGAAAATTTCTATATATTATTTTCACTTGGTGTATATATCTGAAATGCCTTTTCATTACTAAACTAGGTTAGTTGATGCCTAGTACTAAAATGTGGTGAGTGCTCAGCCTATCCAACCGGCAATGCTTTATCTTCTTCCTTTCTTGATTAAGGGAAAAAAAAGTTCTTTCAGATCAAAAATTCCCATTTATCAATGGCAAGAAACAAAAAAAAAAAAGAAAGAAAGGAATATATATATATATATATATATATATAAAATAAAGGGATAATTAGGATAGGAGTCATAACACTTATCACAATAATACACTTGAATCATAGCATCTTCATTTCATACATTTTATCTGCTTGAATTTTATCATTACGTTTAAAGGATGGAGAAAATGAGACGTGGGCTATAATATAAAAAGGATGCGTGATATTAACGTCGATCAAATTTGCAAGTTTCTTAGATTAAAAGGCACAAAATAAAAGTTGAAGTGTATTGCCCGATAGGTTTTAGAATATGCGTTGTAATAACCCGGAAAGAATGTCAGAAAAATCTAGGGAAGAATAAGTAGCTTAACAGGAAAAAAAGAACATTGAGAATTGCGACATTTTTCTTGGGTCTCAAAAAGGGAAAAAAAAACAGAAATTTTATATATTAATTCGACACGCAAGAATATTAGATAGCTAAAATCGACCTTATCTGAAGCTACCACTTTTGATTTATTTTCCTTCAATATTTTGGTTCTTTTCTTTTCTTTTTTTCCCATTGGCTTATGGCAGGAAGAAATATATATCTACCACACACACACATACTCACACAAAATGAAGAGGAAAAACTTCATGGCAATTTATTTTTTTTTTTTTTTTTGTGGTGGAGATATGAGGAGTACTCATCCCAAACGATTTCTGTTTTTTCTTTTGGTTTTGATGCTGGCGAATATAAATTAGAAAATTCAGTTATCCACAATCCTTGGCTCTGACGTTTTATCTTCTTCCCATCCCTTCTTCCATCCAAGCTCCATCTTCATCGATCGTCTCCACCTTATCCATAACAGACAACTAGCATTTCATAATAGCAATAGTTACTACGATAATATATATTATATATATGAACAACTTTATTTATATGAATATTATACAAGAACGATAAAGAGAAAAAAGGCGTGAATTATTCAATTAGCAATATGCACATAGGTGCAAAATTCCCTTACGAAGAAAAATCTCTGTCGATATATTCTAGAGTTAGCGATGAAAAGTTGTCTGATAAATGCAATACTTTGCAGCCTTTAAGATAACCCAAAGATAACCCTAAGCAAGAAAGAAATTTGGACGATAACTAAAGTGTTAGAATAGGATTAGAGTAGTAAGCAAAATAATAACTAAAGTGGTTAAAATAATGTAGAAATACACTTAAAATAAAAGGAGTGGCCTGAAACCCATGCACATGATAGGTTTCGAGGCCGACGAGTTTTCTATTCGAATACTGCACGATACCCAGAAATGTAACTTTTCCAAATGATATTATATAGTTCTGTAACTCCTTCTTAATAAAAAATTATGAGCCATTCACCGATTGCTATGCGAATTCTCAACTTGAGCTCAAGAAAGTCCTAATGATTATGTTTGTCTCACAATTAGCACCAGTTCAATTTACTTAAATAATATAAAATCTTGAAAATGTATGATACATTATGTTATAAGTCCTTTTATTTGTATCTACTTATCATCAATGCATGCAAAAAGAATAACAATAATAACTCATGGCATATTCGCACGTTGCACATGCATGAAACTTTTCAAATATGGAAATTAATAAATGATCGATTTATAAATTATTGGTTTTGTTGTGTTACTTTACAGGAATATCCTCTCTTTTTTGACAAAATTATTTTAAAAAAAAAGGGCAGAATTCTAAGTTCATCTTATATATCGGTGACATGGACTAAAATAGTTAAAAATTATTCAACCGCCGTCGTTTTATGATGCAAAGGAATTTTATATGCAATCAACACCATTGAAAGAAAATAGCAAAATCTTCAAAGGAAAAACCCCAAAAACATGTTGGAAATTTTCAAATATTAATACTTTCCAATATCGAAACTGATTAGAAACAAAAAAAGCAATGCATTGAATGACAAAAATCTCTCTGTTTTTTTTTTTTTTTTTTTAACACAAATCTTAATTTGAGGGAGTGGTCTCGTACGAGAGAACTACTTCTTCAAGGGGAAACGAATGACGTCCTCCTTGCAAAATTAAAAAGTGTCTCCTTTCCTTCTTTCTTCTTCTCGGTATTGTGTGCAGGCCAAGCATAACCTCTCCCTCTCTCTCTACATCTCTCTCTCTCTCTCTCTCTCTACATCTCGCTCTCGCTCTGCTGCGAGAGTTGAAGATGGGAAGAGCGTTCGTGTACGTCATCCTCGGAGGCGGCGTCGCGGCCGGCTACGCCGCCCTCGAATTCGCCAAGCGCGGCGTCTCCCCCGGTGAACTCTGCATCATCTCCGAAGAGCCTGTACAATCTCTCTCTCTCTCTCTCTCTAGATGTCTCTGCTCAATTTGGCGACTTGTGCTCTTGGAAGCTTCCGTTTCGCGATCGCTGCGTGATTTCTGTTCGTGGGTCGGTCGCTGGTCAGCTCAAATTTGAGTCGGAGTCGGTCCTTATACTCGGGATTCGGTTGAATTCGGGGACTTGACTCGTTTGGCGAATTGGGTTAGCTGGAAAGAAGCATCTTTGTCCGTCGTGACTCGCTGATTGGCTTGACTAGCGGGAGGTTTTTATCTGACTGCTGTTTTTAGATGAGATAGCTGACTTATGAACCATTGCGTATCGCAACCTTCATTTTTTATTTTCAGCATTTGAATCCCCTTCTCGACTCTAAGTACATTCGGACGATTGTTGGATTGAATTGGTAGCGGTTCAAATTAGCATCTTTTGTGTGGTTCGGCTTGATTGTTGTGGAATTTGAAAGAGGCTTTGCAGTTTAACGTGTAGCATTTACAGCATCGTCGAGTTTATGCATCAATGCTGGCCTAAGGCGAGAATGGGTCCTTAATGAAAATCTTAGCACTTGTCGGTACTCTATACATTAATGTACTTCATCACCATTGCAAAAATGTCAAGTGGTGTGCCTTTGCGGTTGTCTGTTTGATACTTCTCTATTCTTTCCCTTGGAATTGCATCACAATTTCCTAACTCTTCTTCCAGGTCGCGCCATACGAGAGACCTGCATTAAGCAAAGGCTATTTGTTACCTGAAGGTGTAAATTCTGTCCTTCCTTTACTACTAGAGCATTGACTGTACCGTTGAATCATCTTGTTTGGATATGCACTTAGATTTGTAATACTGATCGGGATAAATCTATAAAAGTCATTGAGTGAGCTTGTGAACTATGAAGGGTCTCTAATAATAAATGTAAATTACTCATTCGCCTAATGCTACTTGTGTAATTGAGCCCTCATTTGAAACATGTCTTTTCCATGCCAAATCCTTCCTTCCATCCTTGCACTATTCTGGTGTTTTACATCAACAGCTGGATCTTTGTGTGGTAGATCTAACCAATTAACATAAGGATAATACTACTAATATTTAAAGAGCAGTCAACTGTACCAGTAAATTGATTACAGATCAATCATAGCAAAGTGGTACGGTGATGCTAGATTTCAGGCTGCAATTTAGCGACTATATGTAGGAAAAACCCAAAAGAAGGTCGTTCTTCCTGGGTGCCCTTTTCCTTTGATTCCTCTTTGTTTCTTGATTGGCTTTGTTAGATTTCTTATGGACATCATTTGAGATAAGTTGGGTTCGGACCTACTTGATTCTAACTAGAGGAAGCCATCCGCATTTCTCACCCATCTTAGTGGTTATCTTGATTTTGTTCATCTCTGAAATTTGTTGCGACATGCAGTTCCTGCGCGGCTTCCATCATTCCACACTTGTGTTGGTGCAAATGAAGAAAGACTAACTCCTAAGTGGTACAAAGAACACGGTAAGGTTTTCATACAATTTGGTCCTTTCAGTTCTGCAAAAGCCAGCATTTCCTTTTCATGTGGAGCAGATCTGTGTTCAACATATTCGTTGTTTTTTTCATAGTTTCTAGAGGCCTTCTTTCTCACTTAGTTAATGAACTTCTGGAACTTCTGTTCCCAGGAATTGAGTTGGTGCTTGGAACTCGTGTTAAGTCTGCTGATGTGAAGCGGAAGACACTATTGACAGCTACTGGAGAGACGATAAGCTATAAAATTCTTATCATTGCGACAGGTGCACGGGTACTGGAAGTGTTTTTTTCAGAAGTTTTAAATGTCTACCATGGTTAAAAGCATTGAAAAGAGATTATAACACAGAGCTTGGGTTTTGTGGACAAGCAATGTTAAACTTGTCTGTGTAAATGGCATTGCCTTTGGCCATTTTCTAGGGAAAGTCTCATGCCACGAACTATACCTTCACATTTCAGGGGCTAGTTTTTTTGCTCTGGCTGGATTTGGTGTTGGAGGATTTTGATTGGAAAATTTGTGAAAGTACAGGGACCTGATTAGACAAATTATAAGTACATGGATGTATTGAAAAAAATGTTTAGATACAAGGACAAAAAGTAAAATATTTTCCTTATATTTTCTTGCTTTAACAGTTTTCTGTATGTTAATGTAGGCTTTAAGGCTTGAAGAATTTGGAGTGACTGGAGCAGATGCTGAAAATATATGCTATCTACGGGATTTAGCTGATGCAAATAGACTTGTTGATGTGATGCAATCATGTACCGGTGGCAATGCTGTTGTCATTGGTGGTGGTTACATAGGAATGGAATGTGCAGCATCACTTGTGATCAACAAAATAAACGTGACAATGGTTTTTCCTGAAGCACAATTCAGTAAGTATTTTCAGAGATCGAAATAGTTGTTTGGCAGAGCAGAATCGACACAAGTTGAGTGGATGTACAAGTTATGCATTTTCTGCACTTGTCCATTTTGAGGGGTTATTCTTTAGCAATCACAGCATGGGCATGTCAGTCCTCTTAAAATTGAAAAGGCAATTACTGCACAGCTTGCTGACAACAAAATTATCTAAGAAACTTTGCACGATCTTAGTTTTCCCTTATTACCATCTTCTACTTTTCATTGGACTAGATATTCTTCTGAAAGTCTGATCAATACATATTTCTTGCAGTGGCCCGCTTATTTACACCCAAAATCGCAAGTTTCTATGAGCAATATTATGTGTCCAAAGGAGTGAAGTTCGTTAAAGGAACGGTACTGTCATCGTTTGAGATTGATTCCAATAGAAAGGTGACACTTTTCTTCCTCCCTTCTCTTCTTATGGATAGAGAGTTTTGACTTGGCCTCCGCAATCACTTTCCACTGGCCACTTACACGAGTCTAGTCTACTTGTTGAGCAGGTCACCGCTGTTATTCTCAGGGATGGTAGTCGGCTACCTGCAGACATGGTTGTGGTTGGGATTGGAATTCGTCCAAACACGACCCTGTTTGAAGGACAGCTCACGTTGGAGAAGGGTGGTATCAAAGCCAATGGACGGCTGCAAGCAAGCTATGAGTCAGTGTATGCTGTTGGAGATGTTGCCACATTTCCAGTCAAATTAATTGGAGAAAATCGTAGGCTTGAGCATGTTGATTCAGCACGAAAATCAGCAAGACATGCCGTTGCTGCGATAATGGACCCAGAAAAAACCGGGGAATTTGATTACCTCCCATTCTTCTACTCTAGAGTCTTTGCATTATCGTGGCAGTTCTATGGGGACAGTTTAGGGGAAGTCATCCATTTCGGTGATTTCGCAGGAGGTAAATTTGGTGCGTACTGGGTTCACAAAGGCCACTTGGTGGGTTCATTTCTCGAAGGTGGCACCAAGGAAGAGTACGAGACCATAGCCAAGGCCACCAGGCTCCAGCCTGTGATCGATGACTTGGCCATGCTGGAAACTCAGGGTCTGGGCTTTGCATTGGCTGTTAGTCAAAAACCATCTGCTTCGCCTCCTACGGAAATTAGTAGTTCCGCTTCCACTGTTGTTTTGGAGAAACCAGTCTATGTTTGTCATGCAACTGTCGGCGTGCTGGTGGCCACAGCAGTTGCTGCATTTGCGTACTGGTATGGGAGGAGACGTCGAAGGTGGTGAGGACC
Organism: Eucalyptus virginea; assembly: GCA_014182375.1. Classification (NCBI taxonomy): domain Eukaryota; kingdom Viridiplantae; phylum Streptophyta; class Magnoliopsida; order Myrtales; family Myrtaceae; genus Eucalyptus; species Eucalyptus virginea. The sequence continues at coordinate 29,021,348 of CM024523.1, read as the reverse complement.
TAATTTATCATCTCAGTTCTTGTGAGTTACTCACGAATCGATACCCCTGTTGTAGCAATTGATAGAGTAGGATACTCAATTTACTCAACTAGATGCGATCAGTCCCAGCCCAAAGAGAGAAAAATGAAGCTACTTTGTTTTACACTGTGGAGTACAAGAGCAGATATGCACATAAGGGTTGTAAACTATTATCCTTAATGTGATTTCAGTTTACGACTTTGAGCATCTGATATCGCAGGTCTAGTTTGATGAGCATAATGCTGCGATATCCATCGCTAGAATACACCGGCCCTAGCATATGCGGGACAGGATATGGCGAAATCTGTGTTGATTTTTGTCTATGCACAGTTGCTCGCTCGGTCCTCATGTATGGTTCTGCGATTCTATTAGTCCGGGTTTAATCCTGTCTGATCGAACGAATGCACGGCTGTGATTCGATTTCGGGTTATTTTTATGATGGGAGTCGATGAGATTTGAGCAGGATACCTCACAAACATTTATTCGAAGTACTGAAGTAGTGAATTCTGCAAGGTCACAGGTTACGTGCGTACCAAGTCACTGACCGAGCTCATGTCTGGTTTTCTCACGCTCGCTGGTTCACCTGGGAGGCGTTAAAAACTCTCTTTCAGGGATTTTGCGAGGGTAAGTGAACACTCGAACATGTCTCGCGATGCTTCCTAACAAGACGTAGATTCAAGAATACCCTTCGGTTTCTTATTTCCCATCTCGCATCGTTTCTTACACAAGGACAGGGTATTTTACATTATCTCCTAGGTAGCAAGTTTCTATATCAATTTTACGTGCAGTAACACATAACCCACGGAATTGATTGCTCACATCAAAACATCATATGATTTCCCAAAGACCCTATGTTTAAGAGCGATTTCGCTGAGTTGCTGATTAATGGAATTCAAAATGATACAACTAACATGATTTGAATAAGGAATTTATTATCTATTGTTACCCTTGACATCCATCTCCCTCATCAGTGATCGTCCTCAATGACAAGGGTCAAAGATCTCGTAAATGCGCATGTAAGGATCCCGACCCTCTTGTCGATGGTGAGAATACTGTAGCTATCTTCATCCGCCCCTCCCCCCCAACCCAATGCTTTCTCATCTTTTATCATTGTGAGGTTGAATTCATTATTCACATTTGCCCATAGTTAGCATTAATTGTATTGCTATATTAAAGTGACCGAACGGGTAATAGATATATGATTGATCATCTAAATCAAACAAATTAGAAAATCAACTCTCAAGAAAAGAAGAATATAAAAGATAAAATGATGAAAAGTGAAGAACACAATTCGTCGGAAAAATCAAAATATTGACAACTTAAGTAAAATGATTTTTAATGGCGAATGAGAATTCGGTTGTGGTGTTTTTTTTTTTTTTTTCTAACGTTTACCGAGCAACGTATGCTTAAACTGTTCATAAAGACCGGATGGATGAGTTCAGTACCACACCCTAACGCCGCATCACCACGCAGTAATATTTGTCAAGTCGCGAGGGCAGTTCCGTCCAAACCAAAAAAGCCCATCGCGGACGGTGGTCTTACTCTACTCTCGCTCCTCTTCTTCGCCTTCTCTCCCAGTCTTATCCTATCGTCTTCTTCTTCTTCCTCCTCTTCCTCTCCGCTCTCGCTCCTCTCTCTCTCTCTCTCTAGCGCGACAATGGCAGCAACGGCTCTCTCCACGCTCGCCTCCCGCTCTCCGTCCGCTCACCCCGCGCCTCTCTCCTCCGCTCGCCCCCTCAGAGCCCAGCCCTCCGCCCTCCAATTCCCCCTCCGGCCCTCCCCGATCACCCGCCTGGCGCGCCGCCCCACCACCGCCGTCCGCCCCGTCGCCGCCGTCGAGGCCCCCGAGAAGATCGGGAAGCTCGGCGACGAGATCTCCGACCTCACCCTCGCGGAGGCCCGCGCCCTCGTGGACTACCTGCAGGACAAGCTGGGCGTGTCCGCGGCGGCGTTCGCCCCGGCGGCGGTGGCCGTGGCGCCGGGGGCCGGGGGCGACGCGGGAGCGGGGGCGGCCGTGGAGGAGAAGACGGAGTTCGACGTGGTGATAGAGGACGTGCCGAGCTCCGTGAGGATAGCGGTGATCAAGGCGGTGAGGGCGCAGACGAGCCTGGCGCTGAAGGAGGCCAAGGAGCTGATCGAGGGGCTGCCGAAGAAGTTCAAGGAGGGGGTGTCGAAGGACGAGGCGGAGGACGCGAAGAAGCAGCTCGAGGAGGCCGGTGCGAAGGTCGCCATTGTTTAGGGAAGGACCCAATTCGAGGCGATTGATACAGAGCCGATAAGAAGTGATGGTCTTTTAGGGTTTAAATCGAAGTGTGATTTGGTGAGAGGGTTTAGTGTAGTTATAGTGGGAAGGAAATGGTTGTTCATGGGGGCCTGAGCTGATGTTGTATTTGCATTTGTAATGAGGAATTTGACTTGTGCGAATCTCCAAATTCTTTTCTTGTTTCTCCGTTCATTTCGATCGATCTTTTTGGTCTTCTTTTTGTTTGGGATTTCTTTCGATGCAATACACAAGACAACAACATTTGATTTGACAAAATTGCAGAGGAATTGATCAATCAAAAATCACAGAAAATGAAGTTCAGGATGCAATACACGAACGACACATGATTTGCAAACTCAGATACATCCTCGATTCATGGCCCAAAGTCTCCAGCCGAGAATCAACGACCAATCTATTAACATGATAAAATTGGTCATCCACGAAATGGAAATCAATCAGTCGTCAACAGGGTCCTGAGGAGCTTCATCTGCGGGCCTTTTGATGGTTATGACAGGGCACTCAGCATGCTTCGAGCAAAATTCACTGACGGTGCCGACAAATACCCTGTGATGTTATGTGCATGACAAGATCAGGCAATGAGGTGTTTCCAGGAATATGCATGACATGAGCTAACTCTAAACAGACGATAGAGATGTATCGACATGCGAGATGTGACAACTAGTAAGAGAACTTCCGCTCAGCCAGCAAGTCAATGATGAGGTCATGAGAGGAAGATCAAGCTGTCTTGAAGCCTATGGAGACTCCACAGGGGCAGGCTCTCGATTTATGAGATGTTCAGCTGAAAGCAGAATCCAGAAAAGAGCTCGATATACCTTTGGAAAGGGCCAAGACCCCTGCTTCCCACAACAAGAAAATCAGGCCTAACTCGCTTCACCTCATGACAGATGACCTCTTTTGGATCTCCTTTCTTGATCCATGCTTCACATTGTACCTAACATGAACACATCATAAGGAAATGGCAAATATTATTGTTGGCAATGTTTATTCAGGAAAAAGAGAGGAGAAAAATCTCCAATACCCCGATTTCATGACATCTGTTGACAAAGCACTCCAGTAGATGAATTCCTCTGGCCTTATCCTTCTGTTTCAAGCTCTTAAAATCGTCCGGAGATGCATATATACTATCCATGTCATCAAAACCTATGGCAAAGGCAAAGTGAGAGGCCATATATCAGTGAGGATGCAGGATTTCCCCAAACAATTTGCCTAGGCAACAAGAATTGCTGAATCAAAAGGCACAACTGACTTATTGCCATACATATATAAATGCCACTTGCCACCCAGAGTCTGAATAAGCAAAACCCCACATTGATCGTTCTATGAAGTACTTCTTATAGAAATGATTACAAAACCTGTTGGTTGGGAATGATCTTGTTTATCTAATCGCTCAGCATTCTAAAGGTAGATAATACTCTCCAGAACAAATATGCAAGAGTTCTGAGCCTGGACACCCGGTCCAGCTTCACCCTCAGAGCACATATGTGATCAAATGTTTCAAGGGCTTTCCCTTTGAAGCCTAGAATTAATAACTCAAGTTTCCCATTCTGTAAATTAAAACTGCAGAGCTAAATACAACGGCTCATGCCTCAAGTCTCTTTCTTCTTTATACAGAATAAGAGACGGGAGAGACACATACAGATGACTATGCACTTCTACCGTGTTTTTGGTCACAACATGACACAGATCACAATAAATCAGTCAGAGCATTCCATCGAAATCCAGAGAAGGATGAAGTGCCATGTACAACATGCCACATCTCTCTCATTCAGCATGGGCTTCTTCCTAAACACCATATTCCCACCCCTTCCTTCGGAAACTTCTTTAAGTAAGAGAGTAGCTTTGATGACAGGCGGTGACAACAGATCTAAAGATCCATGTCATCCCTCTCCCTTCCTGCAACTCATCCTCACCAGCCTATTCAAACACAAGGCTTGGTTAATTAAACAAGGGGCCTATTCTCAAGTATCTCAACTTCTTTTTGTGCAGGGGAAAGAGAGAACATCAATCACCATTGCTGATTTACTACGAGAACAGAACTAGAACAAGATTTTCAAGCGGCTGCAAAAAATCCGAGGTCTGCAGCCGCCGAAACTCGGACTAGGCAAAGGGAAGAGTACCTAAATACCATATACGACGCACACAGCACACTCAATCCTCTTCCATTTCCCGAGTTCTTTTACAACACTGCTTAGTTCTAATCGATTCGATCGTTCTCAAGCTCTTCTCCACATCTTCCTACCATCCACAGCATCGATTTTCCGCCGATCACACCGCCAACGATAGGTACGCCAAAAACCTCTCAATGCACACCAAAACCGAGAGAGAGAGCATCCACATTCAGTTCTCACACAAAACTAATCAACCAACAGGCCACGGATTCGGTTATCGTCGGACGGTGAAAACCGCGCGAATATCTATTCCTGACGCAAATGCGACACGGAAACCGACCGTACATCGATACTAACAGGAATGCTCGGCGCCTATCGACGAAACTAACACCGATCACATCTCCTCCGATCGAACCAAAACAAGAAGCGCAAACGCAAAAGCTAGAGAGAGAGAGAGAGAGAGAGAGAGAGAGTACCGTCTTCGTCGGGGACCTGGACGTGGAGGAAGAGGAGCTTGAAGCCGGAGGTGTTGGAGCGGACGATCTTCTGGAGAGTCCACTCGAACGCTCCCCGGCTGCTTATCGACGCGTGCGGGTACCCCTTGATCGTCGATTCGTTCACTCCCATCATCACCCTCGTCGGCTCCCCCTCCATCTCTCCCTCCTCTCTCTCTCTCTGCGCGCGATGATCGATCTTCGTCTTCTCCAGTCGGTGCTATAAGCTACGCCCGCGTATGCTCTGATATTTTCTTTTATTTACATTTTGCGTGTGGGCCTGTTTGTATTATCGTCGAGGCGATGCGCACCGAGGCGCACGGTCGGAAAGATGGGCGGGGGAGCGCTAACGTGCGCCATGGGGCTGGGGGTGCCACCGGGCGGTTTCAAAAGAGGTGTGTCCTCGTTTGGCGGGGCTTACCGTGCTCCCCGTGGGGGCAGATGAAATGCCCAAACTGCCACTCCGCTTTAGCCACTGTGGTGGGCCCGACCGGATTTGGAGGGACGGGTCGGGTAAGAAAGGCGGGGGGTCCGGGTCGGGCGTGGATAACGGATCGCTTTTGTCCATTTTGGTCTTTTTAATTGATCTATTATTACTTTCACGAAAAATGCAATTTTTCTTCTTCTAAAAAAACAGTTTCCACTTTAATCGTTTATAAAAATAAATTAATTAAAAAAATATCAATTCTTCTCTTTTTCCGCCCGTTTTCCGTGCACATCAGTAACCATCAATTCGAAAAGTCTCATTGGAGATCGTGACGAAATTTTACTGAGGACAAAAAGGACCTAACAAAACAGCAATTTTATGCAATTGGATCGCATAGATAAACTCCGTACATAGTTGTCGGGATTTGATGAAGTCTGCCATTAGACTGGTGAATTTTGATTTCCACCAATATTAAATTCTTTTTTTTTTGGGGGTTGAATATTAAATTCTTATAGACTAATATTAGAATTAACACTCTTTAGATGGTTGTAAAAATTGAAAAAGTGCTTACTTCGAGGAAATTGCTTGAAATGGGAAATTTCCAAAATACCTTTTTAGGCTTAACAAGTGACTAGCGGCTCTCTTTATCTATAAATACCTCCCTTCTACAATTTAGAGGATGGATTTTCAGATCTACAAGAAGGATGAGTTTTCATTATCCATAATTGCTTTTCCAAAGGACAAAAAAAAAAAAAAAAAAAAAAACTCAGCTCAATTAGATTCGACAAAGCTCGAGAGCCTGCTCCCTCGAGTATGAAGCATCTTGAGCTTAAGCTCGACTTAAAATCTGGGAAATCGATCTCGAATAATCAAGTCGAGCTCGAACTACTAGCAAAATAGCCTGCTTACTCGATTTCATTACGCTCTCTTAAGCAGTTGCAATGGTGAAGTTGAACCCCCATATCATTCTATCAACCAAATGCTCACTCTCCTTTCGAGAACTTCATCAGCAGCGTATCACAGATTTCTATGTTTATCAGGAAAGCTTCATCGCCCAAATTCCACACAAAAAGACGTTTTCCCTAGATCGAGAGAGACCTGAAGGAACGATCTATGTTGCTTTAGTTAAGCTCACTTTTCATACTCCGGTTGCGGGTCGAAAAGGAATCTTGGTTTTGGCCTAAGGTCGATTGGTATGAATCGAAGTTTCAGTCTTCTCGGGACCAAGAGTCTGCGGCCTTCCACGATCTATGAGCATATATAAATTTGTATGCATGGATAAACACAAGTATCAAACATCTGAAGCCGCGGTCAGTCATACAATAGTATCTTAGCATAACCTGTTTCTCAGTATCCATGCTAAATAAAATGAACTCGGCCACAATTTTGGCACAATTATGAACTTTCCATAGGTCTAATTGCATGAGCTGTTGCCGTTCGCAATCCGAGCTACAAGTCTAAAGGCTCGTCTCCATGAGATTGCAATGCCACTGCTCAATCCGTATGAGATAGAGCTTGAACTTAGTGATGTCTATTACTCAAAATTTGCCCTTCCATATATGTGCATATTAGCATAAAACAAGGACCCTTAAGGAACAAGATGAAATCCAATTGAGGAATCTGAATCAGTTCATACTTTCACTGTACATGTTGAGAGAGTAGAGGAGAGTAATATACTTAGAGGTTTTTCTGATTTATTCATAGACTCAAGGAATGATTTGACAAAACTCGGGCATAAGCATTACAAACCATCACACATATGGTACAATGAAATAATACAATGGAACAAAGAAGAAAAATGCCCCCATACCTTCGAAGTACCTTGAGCTCGTGAATCAAACTCGCTGTTGCAAACAACGAAAAGAAGAGGTGGACATTAGCATCATACTTCATCGTCCTTTCTTAATCTGTCTTCTCGCTTTGCCAAAAAACTTAATTGTTTTACTAGCTGCAAAGCATCACGTTTTCAGTCAGACATCTCACCACTCCGTAGACATAAGTCAAGACAGTATTTTAAAGTAACCGAAACAAAATGCAATCAGAGGCATCTAGGAACGTGCCATTAGTAAATCACTCCTAAATGAAGACCAAGAGAAAGTGTGAAAGAACTGAAAGTGACGTGTCATTAAGACAACAGAATTTGTCTTCTTGATTTTGCAAGGGATAAATGATATGTGAGAGACAGATAAAATGTCACACAATTGCTTCTCAAATTAGCAGAGATTTTCAGAAGGGCTTTTGTGAAGACCACATTAGCATGCTGACCAGCGGAAGGATATAGATTCACCAATAATTTTGATTGGTAAGCATAACAATGATGCTTACTCGAGAGAAGGTTCTCAATAAAATTGTTCATCATGTGGTGAATTATACTGTTATCCGGTGTCCACTAAATGCCAATAGAGTGGATACAGTCAACACAAATAATCTCAACAGAGTAGATTTTCTCTACAACTCTCTCTCTCTCTCTCTCTCTCTCTCTCTCTCTCTCATATTCATGAGTCGCCGACCTTAGCGTATGTGACCAGTGAACTGAAGTCCATCCCTTGAGAAACTTACCGTCCATACTTTATTTTAATTATCCTTTTTTCCTCAAACCTAGTCATATTTCTGAAAGTATCTCTTTGTAAATGTGAGCATTCACAAATGGGAGATAAGAAATCATTCCAATCTGATGATATTCTATTCCCTGCAACATGTAGGTCGCCAAATGCTGCTCATATGCACGGTAGAGAGGGTTTCTCCAACAATAGTTAAGCAATCTAATGTATCTAGAACCCAACAACGGGAAAACACTACCTGGGAATTTTTCGTTCTCTGTCTCTGCAATTCCTCATCCATCCTCTGAACACTGACATTTAAAAGGACTTTTAATAGCATGTTAACGAAGAGTAATACGTCGCCATTGCAAGAAGCAGGAAATGACTTACCTTTGCTGCAGATTTACCAACTGAGATTGCAATTCTCTCTCCTTCGCAGAAGTAGGACTTGTCTGCAAATAAGGAGATGGAAAAAATGTTCAGAAAGTGATAAACAGTAAATAACAAAGACTAAACCAGTTGTTGCCAGATAATGTAATAGAAAAACAGAGATTTAGTGTGATTGGGTGGTGACGAATGGAATTTAGTTGCCACCCAGATTGATCTACCATATCGCTCCATGCATTTCTTTATGTGAAGAACACAGCATTAATTATGTAAAACAGAGATGTATAATAAGGATTTTTGAGACACAAATCTGATTGTTGCCCAGAGAGTGAATGAGCAACGCATAATTGCTACACATGGTGACAATCAAACACAGCCATCAGCCCCGAGTTGATTGCGATGGCCATTCCTAGTTCATCAACTACAGGATAGTAACGCACTATTCTATATGAATAGACACATTAATGAGAATGCTTTGATAGAATAATGCAAAAAAGTTTGTATGAAGCGACATTTTGCATCCTGACCTATTAGATTCTTTGCAGTTTCCCCTAAACATTAGAGGCTAAAACAAATAGAAGCTATCATTTCCCAATATTAGAAATGTGAAGATATGGAATGTACCTGCAGTTGTTCATTAATACAAGCCTCAGCAATTTCCAGAGGCTTACCTGTATCAAATAGAGGTTGGCAAATATATAAATACCAATAAATTATAAGAAGAAGAACAACAACAAGAACAAGAACAAGAAGAAAGCATGATATACCAGACATTTGCTCCAGATATTTGATCATCTTAATAATTTCATCCTGTCAAAATTGATTTCCTTAGAAGCCAATTAAGGTACCATCTGAGACAGATCGGTTGGATTCAATAATAAAACACATACTCTTTGCGTGATGTTTTTCTGCAAAATACCCTGCAATGATGGGAGTAGTGTGCCAGTAGCAATGTTTGGGGATGTGAAATTGGATGACCCACCATAACCAGTTCCTAACGAGCCGCTGACTGGACTCTGGACCAAAAAGGAAGATGACAACAGTTACAGCCTTTGCATTTGTAAAATTTGGACACTCAATACTCTTAGACCACGATGCTGTAAAAAGAGCAGTATCTAAAAGTTCTTGAAAATTTAAGAGCACAAATGAATTCACAGGGGTGATAAACATTTTCCATGCCATAAACATACGGAAAGAATCGGATAAGACAGAGGACATGAAAATTGGGCATGACCATATCAGATTTCCTTGATTTGAGACATAAAAAGAGCTATGGTTCAGCAGAGAAGAGTACACCAGATGCCCCATATACCCTTTGTAAAGTCGCTTCACTCTTATTTTTCTATTGCCAAGAAGTAAAGGTCTCTTAAATCTTTCTGCACAAGATCCCATGAGGTAAATATGCCTTTTCTTCTCACCGATCTCATACAGCCTATCAACTTTAAAAACTTAAAAACTTCTGCATGATCAGACAAAACCTGCGAGCATGAACACTTTAAGGGGACCGAAAAGGCATGATCTGCAGATTCAATCCCTAGCAGGTCTAAGATCGTATAAAATGATACCCCCAAAAATCAAAAAATTCACAAGGGCCAACCAAAGGCCAGGTAGGCAATAGTTGGGAATGGATTACCTTTGCACTAAGATCAGCCGACGTGACCTGAAAACGTCCCTTACGCTGGACAACGCCAACTTCAGATGTGTCTTCAACTAATCATTCAAATGAAAGAGAATATTAACCATCAGACTAATGTCCATTAATCATGGGAAAGAAGACAAAGAATCACTGGAACACACCAGGTGATACAATATCGGAATCTTTCTTCTGGCGGTATAGTTCAGATTGGTACTTCGGCTGTTGATGATCCCTTCTAAAATAACCAGAAATGACTGTCAGCAATAGTCTTAAAGTCATAAGCAAGCAAATAGTTAATTCTATGGCCGATGAGGCAAAGAAAGAGTTGGGTTAGACTAGATCCAATTAATCTAGTTACAATTATATACCACAATCAAAGAGCCTAAAAAGGGTTCAAGAGTAATCAAGCTGTTGACTCCATGCCACAGAAACAATCTTTAAATTCAAAGGTGTGGCTGTGCTCATCTCTTCCACCAATTACACCTCACATGCAAAAGCATCTTGCACAAGTAGACACCTCTAAGTGATCACAAGTGTCCCTTTTACCTCTACCACTGGGATACAAACAGATTCTCAAATAACCAGATTGCACAGTCAACATGAGCTCGAAGACTCCTAATCTATGGTCGATTACCCAGTAATATTGCGCATAGCTTCTTGAAAATCATACGTGATACAGACTAAGGATGTGAATGATTCAGATTATCTGGCTACATTTTGATAAGATGACAAACGCAAGACTCAACTTTGTCAAACAATCACCTCATATAACCTCTATTCATTTTATCACTGTCGCTTTCTGTAAAAGTCCATTTCATCCAGTCTTGTTCACATTCTATTCTGACATTAGAGTTCATCCCTTTTCCCCTCTTTTCTTCTCTTTTACTGAAATTCATCTCCACCTGTTTCCATCCTCACTAGCAATTAGGAAACCCCCACACATGATCCAGATGCCCAGGCTCACATCTGGTACCTAACTTCGCAGAAATATTATCCACATGTCACTGTTGTGGGCAGGTAAATTTGGAGATGGGATGGAGACATTGTAATGTGATTAAGTGCCCAGGATAACAAATAACTCTGTCGAAAGAGTTGAGGGAGTGGCAGAGTGAAATTGCAAAATCAGATAATATCTGCTGCAAAGAGACAACCAGCAATGACCAAAATGGTGCAGATGCAAATAGTACCAACTTCATATGCTACCATAACGAATGTGCAGGCACATATACACGCATACATGAGAAAAGACATCGTGAATTGCAAGATAGTGCCATCTTTTAAGATAAATTGCACGTACTAAGAAAATTTGATGTGATCTACTTAAAAAAGAAGAGAGGGAAAAAAACAGACTGGCCTTTTCAATTGTCAAATTTCCTATACATGCATGAATGACACAATTTCCCAAACAATTCTTTCATCAAGTTATGGATAAGAATTTGGATCTCATTTACAGAACCTCTTCTTTTACACTGATTCATTCGATTACTCACGCGCCGTCCCCCTTTTGGTGGTCGCCAGTTTTTCACCATTTTTATGTATATGTATGCATAGATAGCTGTTTTTGCAGTGTTTCACCATGTAAATAGTATATATGCATATATAAATATATTCACCAGTGGCTTAGTTGCATTGAATTTGTTGATAAATATCCACAAAATATTCTTTTATTCCTCATTCGCTTAATGTGAAGATTAATATTTTAGTGGACTTTCTCATTACACGAAAATGGCATTGCTCACTTTGCTAACACCAAGCCAAGAAAGCACTTCATCATTAATTTCTTCTACTTACCAACCAGCAAATTATTGCTAAACAGGTTTTTTTTGAGAAACCAAGTTGTAGCAGATAATTCACAAATGAAATAGGCAGAGAAAGATAGTCATGTCACTAGAACAAATATACCTCTTCACATCAACAAAAATAAGCTTCTCAGGTGAAGTCATATTATCCGCCTGTTGGGGACCACTTAAAAGTTTCTTGTCCACAGGAATGACATGAGGTGGTAGACTGCCACTCAGCCCAAGATGATCATCCTCGTTTTTACGAGATTCAGTGTCAATAGCTCTTGATGAACATCGTGTTGGAAGCTGTTCTTCAATATCAGATTGAGTACCTTTAGGTGAAGATTTTGTAGGAAATTGCTCTTCAGAATCAGATCGAGTACCTTTCCAATTTGGACTGGCAGCATTAACATCAACCTCACGAACATCAAAATAAGCTCTACATAATAGAAAGAAGAGGATGAAATTGAAAATCGGATTTATAAAGCTAATGCAAAGTCCATTTTAATTGTTGCTTAATTACTCAGTCAAATAGTTGTTTCTTGGTTTAAAAAGCAGGCACAAAGGAATCTTCCCATTAAGAGTCGACGAATATTATAATGAATTCATTAAAGCCCAGGTGAAGGGGAAATGAGCCTAATATCTGTTGCCTGCTTAGATATTCTGGATGAGATGTGCACAAGAGGGCAAAAAGTAAAAGGAAGCTAAATCATACTTCGGTGCTTGAACAGGTCTAATCGGAAATGAAGCAAGTGAGTCCTCCAAATCATGTAAATTTTCAATCGAGTCCTGGAAGAGATGAACATTGGCCATGAGAAGAAACTCAGAACCTAGTGAACCACCTAATAAGAAGAGCATCACAAGAGACCCTGTGATGATCAAAATTGATACCTTCTTGTTAGGGGCAACTTTTGTTTGGTCAATGATATTGGGAGATAGCCTCTCTGCTGGAATCCCAACATCCCAATGTCCATGCTTTTGCTTGACATCTTCGGCATTAGGATTAATATCCTCATCCTGAATCTGCAGTTAAAGTTCTCACTTAAGATGTATCTTTGTTACCTAAGCTCTTATGAGTTTCCTACCAATTGAGTATGGACTGTGAACTAGGAAAAACTAGGTACCAGAGCAGCCTGACTTCTTAAATCCTCCAAGTTGAAGTTCCACGCGCTGATGCCTCGTATATATTCTTGCTGCAAGGTGAAAAGTATCGATCATGTCACTGAGACATCTCTAAATGAAAACTATTTCGGATTCTTCAATATGAGGATATCTCCATCATCAGTAAAACATGAAACATACTGAAGATAAAACACTTTTGTGAACTTATGGTCTGATCTAAAGATTCCAGAAATTTCCACATTCATAATATCAACAGTCCTAAATGTGGGTTCAGGTCAAAAACCAGTTTGTTCTTTTAAAAAAGTCTACTCCCAGTAGATGAGTGAGTCTTAGAAGAGGAGATGTTCACAGCACACTGCAAACATATAGCCTTTTTGAGAACCACAAAATAACAATACAAGCAATATCTTGAATCAGATAACTAGTGTGCAAACATATAGCCTTTTTGAGAACCACAAAATAAACGATACAAGCAATATCTTGAATCAGATAACTAAAAATATGTCTATAAGTATAGTTTAATGTCTTTTAATACAGAAAGTTGCTGCCCACCTGTGACAGTTGCTCCTTATCTTCATAGAGGGCTTTGTTCTGTACAAGAAGATCAGCCTCTTTAGCCTGAAAATAACACTCACGTTAGAGGTAATGATATCAGATATGCTATTAATGAGAAAATTCTTAAGAGTATGCAGCTTTCTCTCCAAGCTACAGACCTTAAGTTCCCTAAAGCGATCGCCTAATGGAGGAAGCCTTTCAAGAATGGTTCCAGCTAGATAATTTGCAGCACGAGCACGCTTAAAGAAGGGGTGCTTCAAAAGTTTTTCTGAAGTTGGACGTTTCTTAGGGTCCTTCACTAAGCAAGTGGCCACCATCTCTTTGAAAGACTGAAAGTAGGGCAGTTAATACAATTTCAATACTTGCAAATCATAGAGCTATTTCCAACAGTACCACCTAAATTATCCACCTTGGAGAATTTCTTGTCTCTTTCATAGTCAAGCCCTGGAGGTGCATTCTGTAAGGTCATCAGCAACACCTGCACAAGGGGCTCTATCAAGGAAAAAGCAAGAAGATAACATACTCCACTAAGTTCGCAAGTTATTAAATAAAGTGACAGCCAACATATTAGGGGTTAGAACAGGCACTTCTTTTCAAATTTCAATACAGAGGCACATGCAAGGCATGTGCTCTCTCACTGGCTATTTAAAATTATGATGAAGAGTACCTTCATCGGGGGATACTTGGAAAATGGGGCATGGCCATGGGCAAGTTCAAGTGCTGTTATTCCAAAAGACCAGATGTCTGCTCTGTTTAGAGAAGCAAATTCCAATACCAAATCAACATTCCATAGGTAAGAGAAGAAAAAAAGGTAAGAGAATATGCAGATCAAATTCCACTCACTTAAAGTCATATCCATGCAGCTGTTGCATAACCTCAGGAGCCATCCTAAAGACAGAGAAAACAGACATAGGACATTTAGCATAATTCTGCCAACATAAATTAACTACAAAAATAAGGAATAGGTTAACATCATATGAATGAACGAGGGGTAAACTACCAGCAAGGTGTCCCAACAAAGGTGTTTCTGGACCTCTGCCTGTCCCCAGTATCAAACATACAAGCAGAAACGCCAAAATCTGCTAACTTGACAAAACCATTTGTGTCGACCAATATATTCCCTGACTGCATTAGATCGTAGAAAATAGACTTATAAATAATCATTCAAGTAAAACAGGAAAAAAATGAAAAAGGAACTATCTAAAAATAAGATGCCACAACAGGAGATAACCTCAAACGTCAGAATTGGATTAAAGAAAATTGGTGATATTGTACCTTCACATCTCTATGAATATGCCCATGGGAATGAAGATACACAAGAGCTTTGAGAACCTCATGCAACAAAGTAGCGATCACAGGCTCTTCAAAACCTTCTGGAAAGGCAGATTTCATAATGTGCATACAGGATCCCCCAGTCATGTATGGCATCACAACCCAAAGGCTGTGGCCAGCAGTGAAAGAGCAGTGAGCCTGTAAAAGATTTGGATGACTGATCAAGCTCATTGTCTGCACTTCCCGCCGAATACCGTCCTGCACAAGTCTCCCAACATACACATATAAGAACATTGTCAATACTAAACATTAGGTTCAGCACCTAAGAGTTCAATTACCCTCACTCAGCAAACAATCATATGGCATATTTTACGATCGAACAATTCAGTTACACCCCAAGAGCGATTCGGAAGCATACAAACTGCTTTGACAAGAAGAAAATATGGTATCATTTGCGAACAGTTCCGAGAACAATGCAAATGATTTCTGCTGTGACAAAGAAAGTTCTCATCAAATATAAAAATAAGGAAAAATGCTCCATTTATCTTCAGTTCATCATAATTTAGTAGCTGAAACACTGAGTTTGTGAAAGAAGATTGATTTCCATTATTTGATAAATGTAAAGTCATTCCAGACATACGTGGGAAGCAATGAGAAAACTTTTAATATAAGAATGTAAAGTCATTCCAGTTATAGGAGGAAAGTATAGACCCCTTCATTGTATGAATGCAATGCTATAGCTTCGCACAATTTATATGCCCATTGCATCTGTGCACACACCTATACCCCTACCAAACCCCAACCCCCCCGGGGCGTCTCTCTCCGCTCCTTTCTCACACAGCATGGCCACCCCTCCCCCAAACACACGCGCACGCACCCACAGAGAGAGAGAGAGAGAGAGAGAGAGAGAGAACATACCAAGTCGTTGTTGCATTTTTCAAGATCAAGAACCTTGACTGCAACAATCTCATTGAATGAAATGCAGAGAGCTCTATACACTGTGGCACTGACACCTTCACCAACCTCCTCATATAACTTATAGTCCTTTGCATTGACAGGGAACTTTTTTTCAAGGGCTTGCTCCATGATTATATTTATTTCACACTCCTAGCACTCTCCTGATACCAGACATGCAATAGACAAACAACCATATGCGATAGAAGACTTCAATCTGATGTGGCGTTTTTTCCAGTTTGGTAGCATTTTATCTTTGCTCAAGAAAGATCACTAGCACATCCCAGTGACCTCATCAGAGCACCTCCTTACTATGTGGCAAGCAGAAGCATCACATCCTGAAAGGATCAATTCATCACATCTCCTAAGAACTCCAGATAATTATGGTAAGTCTGTATGTATTGCCTAACATCGAAACAAAACGTGTTCAAGAATCAAAACTGCTGCCAGGCATTTATATGAATATTAACTTGAACATTGAAAAGAATATCCATATGTACTGGAGGCAGTAATCCAGCAGAGAAACGAAGTAATAGGGGCTCGAATCCACCTCTAATATCCAGTGAAACTGCAAGAAAACATTATTAGCAACCCAAAGTAACCACCCTAGACAGTAGCTGATATCCTAAACTTCCAGGAGAAGCTCAATTTATAGATTTTCAATTCACAATTCATAGATTATCAATTTAGAAACAAGCAAAAGCTCCCAAAATGAAGCAAGAAAGTGATTCCACCATTTTAAAATAAAGAAAGAAAGCATCATCGCCTGGTTTTCAGCAGGTGAACCACGAGATGTAATTTTGAAACACATTAAAGTACGGACAAGCAACCAAACGGATAAAAAGGGCATTGTGAAGGTTCATGCACCTTGGCCAAATTAAAAAGTTTCATCACTCACTTTGAGAATATTTCTAGACGTATGGTCCTAGTAACCCTAATCACGGTTTCCCCAATATAAAGACATTGTTATGCGACCAAAAGTCATCCAAAAATGTCAACACTTTAATTTTATTGCTTGTCCTGGTCATCCCATGTACTAATAGAACATGCTTATTCAGTTGGGCCCGTGAACAAGGAGGATGGCGACACTAACAAAAGTTTATGTGTAGATGAGATAATCCGGTACTTAATCAGCACTGCCAGCTATGTCTGCTCAAGCAACCCTTCACCGGCTTAAATCTGTTTACTTGGTATACTGAATGAGACTGCTGCAACAAATCTTGGTCTGCCACCTAAGCTATTTATAGAGAAATTTTATTATTCAATGGGTGTACAGGCAACAATGGGCAATAAATGCCTTTCTCACTCATCTTAGAAACTGGTAGGATGAATAAAACTAAATCCATACCCTTGAGCAAGTGCTCTGCAATAGCAATGTCTTTGGAAAATTTGTACTTTTCAAAGGTTGGTCTGCAATGACCATGAAACACCACTTTTCTATACCCGACATCAAAAGTCTATTCACCTTATTTCCACATTTGATCAGCCTGCTCGAGGAACATCAAGTAAATTGCCATCACCATTTCCAGAATGCACAGCTTGGCATGACCCTAAGCAGGACAATGCGCCCATTCCCTAACACAAGCACTCTGACATGGCCTCGAGACAACTTCTTTTTGCAAAACCACTTAATCCAAGTTCTCCTTATATCTCATTCAGGAACCCTGAACTAATGGTAAGCACTAAGCAGAAAGACTATACTACCACAGTTTCCAATTCGCCAGCCCAAACTGATCGTCTTAAACAACTATAATAAAAACTATAAAAAAAATAAAAATAAAAAAAAGAGCGCCCCCTTCAAGAAAGCCTTCAAGGGTCAGCCAAAAGGGCTATGCTCGCACCAACCAAGCTCTAATCTTACACATAAACCGCACAAATTCACCATGTACAAACTCAAACATACACAAACAGTTGCTACATAGCAAAAACCGATAAGACGAGCACACTGACAGACATAAACCAATCAAAGTGACAAATCAATCAAGCCAAAAGAAAACACGGAACGTATCAAATGCGCGAGCACGAGCGCCGCAGATTCCAGAACCCAAAGGAAAAAAAAAAAAAAAAAACATACCGACGCAAAAAGGACTACACCACGCGAAGCCCGCGCGCAATCTCCACCGGGGCCACGAAGCAGCCCGGCGGCTGGAACCTGAATCAATCAGACCACTTCCGCCGGCGAACACGAATTCGACGGCGGCGGCGGCGGCGGCGGCCGATTCAGCTGCCGATTCCGATTTTGCGCTCGGAAAATGCCCCGGCCGAGCTCACGGTCTCGACATTAACGACAGGACTCCACCGGCTGCGCCCGCCGGACGAATCAATCTCCCTCTCCCTTCGCGAGCTTCGAAGCGATCACGGCGATCCCCCAAATCTTCCTCAACGCGGACAGGTGAAACTGAGGAGAAAAGTCGAAGACCTTTTCAATGTCCCCCCCCCTTCCTTTTTCCTTTTTCCTTTTTTCCTATTTTTTTTTTTCGGCTGCAGAAAAATCGTAGGCGTGACTGGAGATTGAAGACGAAGAAGAGGGAGAAGAAGGAAATAAAATAATAATAATATTAGAAAATTAAAACAAAAATTAGAAAAAAAGAGGAGAAATCAGAGATTTTTTCCTCCCCTTTTCACAGAGGCTGCTTCGGTGAAGACTGGAGATGCACCCAGTGGGTCCCGCCAAGGAAATATATATACGTATATGTATATTGTTTTGATTTTTTATTTTAAGAAATCGAAATTGATATTTTCCCCTTAAAATGCGGGTGGGATGATAACGTTACCGACCTTGGAGCATCTACCTCATCGAACACGACATATCATCTGTCGAGAAAACCCAAAAACCTGACTCGTACACGGGACGACCGGGACAACTATACTTGTCGTGATTCCATACGTTTCCGTGTTTCCTATCGTACGTAATGAAAAGACCTTTTTGCCTTTTTCCTTCCTGTGGAAACTCATTTGTAATAGCAAAATTTCCAAATGGCTTTTGAGACGAATTCTTCTTTTCATCAATTTTATGATAACTTCCTGAATTTCGTTACTTGTGGATATGTATTCTGATGAATAAGCATGTAAAATTATGTGTGATTTTTCTGAAATTTTATTAAGGATCTTGTTAACGAGTGTCCCGAGAGCTCTAATTAGGAACACTGAGAATTATTTAGTATGCATATTGATGTGTTTTGAAAATTGAAAGGGGAAATTTGGAAAAATTATCATATTAAAAAAAATAAGTGTTCGTATTTAGAAAGTATGAATAACAACCCAACAAGTGCCTTGAGGTATTTTAATATTTTCCACGTAATAATGCTTATATGTTTTATTTTATGTTCATGTTCTGGATGTAATGTGATGAGTACATTTTCCGTTTGTTTTGCAAAAAATAAAATGATTAGAAAATATTTTTTTAAACATAATCATTTACAAATATGAACAAAAAAATAAAGTTTCATAGTATGGCAAAATAATTACAAATAAATTGTTATTGAAAATCAAAAAATAAATTTCCTTCTTGTAAGTGATTATTCGCATTTTAGGTGCGTTTGTTTGGAGGAGAATAAAATATTTAAAAAATATTTTTAAAAAATAAATGCGTGCGCCGCTTAAAAATATGAATAAATGAAAAAAAATTCATCATCTATGAAATACTTTTATCAATAATGAAATATGTTTTTATTAATTGATCGTTTTAAACGATATGAGCAACTATTTAAAAAAATTGAAATCGTGAATTTTTTGCAAAATAAATAGAGTCTTAATAATTAGTTTTTTCTCATTCCAAACGGTAGTCGACTTTCATTTAAAAATCTTGCGTGATTCTTTTTTCTCATGCGTACTGTTGTAATTTTAACATTCCTTTTGTTCTGGCAAGAACAAAATTACCAACCTTTTATCTGTTTTTCAGAGTTTCGAAATGAAAACAACGCAAAAGCGGAGATTTTGGAATTATCGGCGATATATCGAGATTGGTAGGTCGCGAGGGCGGCTACGATTGCGTCACCACGAAGGGCACCTAGGTTCAGTCAACCGCGATGGGCATTCTGCTGAAGCTGATTAGCGGATATCCGTGCACTTCTAAAAGAATAGAGCCCGGGATTTATTCAAATATAATTCCAGTTTCTTTTGGGGGGGTTTTGACTTTTGGGCAGGGCAAAAGCAGGCGAAAAGGAAAATGAGTTGAGAAAAACGTGCAAATAATCATTTATATATATATTTAACATCATAAGTCGATTGATCTACATTAGTCAATCAACCATAAAATCAACTAATGTAATGATGAAGAAGCTGTCTTTGCAAGTGAAATAGCAAAATTGGGCCAATGAGTTGAAGTTGTCTTGGCAGACACTGATATAATATATGTATAAATACGTATACATACAAATAAGTCAAGCTAGCTTGACATGTTTTATAAGAATATTCTCATTCCGTATACTATGTCAATCATCAAACCAACTAGTCACATGGCATCAACTACCATAAAATCCATTAATTTCTTATAAAAAAAAACATATTTTTAGTATTTCGTGTTTTATTTGGTAATATGGATGGCGTGGTACTTTTAGGCACGCATGCACGCGCGCACATGTACATATTTTTTAATATGGAGTATGCAATAGTTAAGTGTCCAGTTTAACTTTTAACTATTGAATTAGCTTCTAAGTTAAATGCACGGACTACTTTTAATAAATCACTAAAAAAAACACTTCATAATTATCAACACTTACTGGTATCGGTGTCTCTTCTAATTTTTATGAGTCAAAATTATATTTTTATGTGGTGGGAAGGAAAGTCAAATGTAAAAAAGCAAGGGGCATCTCAATCGGCTAAGAATTAACGTAGTATTGAAGTTATTTTTGTAAATAGATCTGTTTAATCACACATCAATATTAGGTATTGAAGTAGGAAAATTTGATGTGACACCACCCCTAAATTTACGACCTAGGTCTAATTGAATATTACTATATATGGAGTAATGACGGGGACAGATGAAGAAACATGATTAATAGAGCAACCGTGAATTTAGGGCTAAAGATCGTGTATCATATTCATAGTTGACTTTTTTAAATGGCAAGCTGCGGCCAACAAAACAAATCGAGAGTTCAGAAAATAATAAATAAAATATTTGATACTCCGCGATAGATAGAGATGACATATTCCAAGAATATCTAAAAAAAAATTAAAAAGCATACATTAAAACATGATTACGTGCTATTTTTGCGGCCAATTTCATGTTGTTTGATCAATTCATTGCGATCGGATAACATCGATATGATTTCCTTTTGGACAACAACCAAATATACTCAACAATTAATATGAATCTCGTTTTCTTTAATTTTAATTGGTTTTCAATACAATTGGGACCGGATCGAGTGTTTTTTATTTATTTTAAATCATGAGTCAATTAAACACCCTTTTAAACAATAAAGGAACCACGGCCCAAATCATAAATCCAAACTTTTTGGCGATCAATTGCACATCTATTAAAATCATCATAGCATGTGTTGTGGCACACCCTAATCTAGTCAATCTTTTTTGATCCATCAAATTTCTAATCTAGTCAAATCTTTTTTGATCCATCAAATTTCTAATATAGTCAATCTTTTTTTATCCATCAAATTTCTATGTTGCTCACCTTGAGTGATCTCAAGTGAACCATCGCGTCTATGGGTGTGGAGTCTAATTGGATATACACGTACAAAATGATCTATGCATTATTCGCAATTAGTCCAACCAAAAAGGCTGAATTACCCATGTCATAACGAAAAAAAAAATAGCCCATTCATTTCGCAAAAAATGAAAGTTTGGGAAACATCTCGTTGAAATTGTCCGTATTCACTTAAAAAATGAACAGACAAAATATAATTTATCATTTGCGTTGATAAAGAAAATATTTTCACTAAGTATTTTTTTAAACGTAAAAGATCGTCTTTAGAAAAATAATTTATAAATCCTCGATTTTGTGCTGAATTAGAAAGAAAAAACGGACTCTTTTCAAAGTTCTTTTTCCCTGGGGGCCTCTGCCAACTCATATATCCGGACCTCTAGGCCGGTTTTCCTTTGATAGGAAAGGACAGAAATTGCAAGTAGGGCCCACTCCACGTATTGGGTGACAACTTTAAAATACCTTTGTCCGAGATGACGGGACATCTCCACATTTTCGATAGCCCAAAGCCCCCACTAAATCATCGCACATCCCCCTAACTTGTCCCCGTCGATTATCGTGAAAAGATTTTCGGGAATCTCCTTATTTTTATTTTCTCTTTTGTCTTATTTAACGTTTCACATTACTTATAATATTTTTCATTGAGCGAAAAAAATAGGGATAGTACAATAAAAAAATATCAAATTGGTGTTAAATTTTACCGTTAAATGACAGTATTTGATACACGTGGCAGTTGAAGAGAGTATAATTAATGGTTTTTATGATATTAATCTAATTTAACAAAAATTAATGAATAGTAAATTTATTACAGATATACAAATTTAAAGTTTTTGATATTATAAGTATACTAATTTAAAATTTTTATGACATTATTCTAACAACATATGTCTTCCTTTGTTTCTCAAGAAAATAGGGTGGCGGGCAGATCATCCCCCGCCCAATCCATATGTTTTAGTACTTTTTTTTTTGGCTTGGAATCTCCTTTTGCTGCCCAAAGTCTCTCTTTTCTTTCATATCACCACTTTTTCCCTCTTAAGTTTGAATAAGGCGATTCACACTTCATAGTGGGAAAATTATTCCTTAGCTTTGAGGACTGTGTTTTATCAAGTGTCATGTCACGCGATAGCCAATGGAGATTGGCTGACACCATTGATTTGACGAAACTATTTTATGATATGAATAACTTATCGTATCAATAGAGATAGATCGAAATAATGTTCGATATTAAATTTTTTATGAGTAAAAGAAAATAAGGATGATAAAAATTTTAGTGACCCATTTATTAGTAGCATGTCCTATGGTTGGGCTGAGGATAACATTTTCCTGATTTTAGTCGCCCATATCACTTGGGAAAATGTGTTAACGAGAATCGCTTTCTTTGTAAAAAAATAAAAAGTACTTAAGGATAGACCGTTGTTAATAGTGAAACATTTTTCACTAATTCCCAATTTTCTAAGTGACAAAAACGATGGAAAATTAGGAAGATAATCTTTACATGATTAGAAAGATTCTCTGCGAACCAAATAGAAGTGAACTCGCTTGAGTAGGTGGCTTAGCTGGACGAAGCCACGCTCACGTTGGACCCAACTTTGTTTATCACGGAAACGATCGACTATCGACAAAAGTTGCATGCCGATTTTTCAAGGCTGTCATGGGCCGGGCCGGGCCCGACGTTGTTTACAAGCCCCTTTCCAAGGTAAGCCGTTCGATCTCCATACTTGAAGGGCTCGGGCGGGTTCGGGGCAACGATTAGGTCAATCCCAAAATGGGACAATCGACAAGGTCACAGTTATATGCCTCATTAACATCGCTCTTAGAAATGAAAAATTTGTACACTTTCGGAAATGAAATTTATTTCACAATAAGTAAAAGATCTCGCCGATGGGCTTTTCAGCTGTTCATTGTTTGGGCCGCTTCGTCCTCCATCTCTCCATTTCTCATTTCCTTTCTTGAGCTACGTCCATGGCGTCCTCTACCCACCACAACCTTGACTTCTGCATTCTTGTATATAAGTTGAGCATAGTATGTAGGGTAAGTTCCATGTTCTAGGTATAACTTGAAACTGCTTATCCATTATTTATTTACATAAACCATTTTACTACTTGAATTGATTTGCTGAAGTCAAAGCAAAGTTATGGATTATCAACAACTGGATGTAGCCACTTATACTCGTTTGGTTGTGGCGCACTTAAAAAGTCTAGAAAACTAGGTAATTTTAGTAATTGTTTTGTGTCAGAATCAGAAAAAAAAATATGACAAATTAGGTTTAACTAAAAATGAAATAAAAAAAAGAAAGAAAAGGAAATTGACCGACACCCGATAGACCTTGGAACCTGTGGCATAGTGGGTTTTAGGTTCTAAGATATGCGAGACAAGTTCTAAGTTCTAAAAAACGAGGAACCTGTTCCGACAGATAGGTTCTGGATTCCACCCACCTCAACTTATATGTTCCTATTTTTTTTCCTTTTTTCCTTGTTCTTGTTATGTTTTCGTTTTATCCTTGTATATTACCGGGTGACATGTCTACTGACCTTACGGAATCACATAAGAAGCAGTCAATCTTGTACAAGAAACCGAAAGAACCATGCTTTTATTGCAAATTAATAGCTGCTGCATGAGACTGCCTTCACAGTAAAAGTCTCTTATCTAAAATGTCCTTGTTACAAATACTTAAAGGCTGCGTTTAGTATCCGGATTTGAATCCGGATAGGATAGGATAAGGTGGAATTAGAATTCCTCCGAACATCCTCTGTATTATAAAAAATCTTATCACATGTCTGGTGCAATCTAATGTAGGATTTAACATCTTTGAAAACCCTCCCCCTTACTGAATTTTGGCCCCCACCGCCACTTTCAACATTCTGTATAGTGCCCCCAAGTCTGCCGTCCCATCCGTAGAGTTCTCTGCTCGGTAGACAGGGCATTCTTTAGGAATCTTGATGTATAAAAATTTCTCCTTTCTGCCATCTGTGAGTCTAAGAAAGGGTTGGAGCAGTCACTCACGTTGCTCAAGAAGGCTTTGAAGATACATGCTGATGCCCCTGGCCAGCAAAACATGGTTGCAGGATTCAAGGCACAGCCGGGGGTGATATATCATACGTTGGGAAAATATTCTGATTCTTTACATCTCCGTAAATACTGCTGTTCCGAAATTCCTGACCAGGCCAGAGAAAAAGTCTCCCTTGATAGCTTAAGTGAAAGCGTTTATTTATTCACTCGTTGGCTTTTCATTCGCACTGCTGCTAGTTTTTTTTTTTTTTTTTTATATGTATGGAATCTAGCCAGCAGTCCCGAAGACCATTCGATTCATTGTTGTATGACGTAGTCTTTCTTTATGAGAAGTTCCCCAGTTCTTATTTACCTCACTAACGATCTGCCAACATTGGACGATGCGATTGAAATTTTGGAGAACGTTGTTGCCATTAGACAGGAGAAACTCGGGACAGCAAACTCTGATGTGGATGCCGAGAAGAAAAGGTTGGCCAAGTTGTTGAAAGAAGCTGGAAGGGATTGAAGCAGGAAGTCCAGGCCTCTGGGAACTTTACTTGATACTGACTCTCGCATCCAAGAAGATGGTGGCATCAAGATACTGTGATCGTGACGATGTACGTACTTTCATAGGCATGAAGCAAATTGGAGAGAGGAAGTACATAAGCAATGTGTTTCTATGGAAAAATCTTTAAAGCAAAACAAGCGTAACAATTAGAAAGCCATACCATTCGGGATATCTAACTTGGTGTGGCATATTGGGCATGTATATGGTTTGGTTATATAAGTCAATTTTAAAGCAACCCTCGATTATTATTTTCCATGTGAATATTACATGACGTGCTCCGACAGGCGTGATGTTTTATTTAGTAGATAATGACCAGAAAGTAGAAAAGGAAAAGCAAGATTTTTCCCTCTTTTTCTTTACTTCTTTTGGAGAAGCATTGCAGATTGGTACAGGTAGGTCGGACATGGAACCACTGAGAATGCATGAAGCGATCCATGAATTGGCTGCATCCGTGACATGTACGCCGTCCCAGCTAATCCAGTCCTGAGTGTCGCCACAAGCATCACCATGAATGGTGGTTCCATTCACTTGTGCTGACAGTCCACACATCACGAATGTCGACATGAAGGTACCACAGCAGCTGTTTAGTGGATCAACAAAACCTGTCAGCAGATTTTGTCAGCGGTTAGAACACAATCTACACACCTCAGTGGTGTTAGTCTAATGAGCCATTAGGCAAAGAGGACCTCCTGTTATTGCGGATTGCCTAGTTTCTCTCCACGTTTACCTCATATATTCTCATCAAGTGTAGCCTGAGAAAGCTAGTACCCTTTGATATGCAGAAGATTACCTTGATTTTTAGCATCATTTATCAGCGATCGCTTGGCTGAATATATGTCAACGAATGAGAATGCAGCCATGTTGAGATTGTTTCTTAGCTGGTACACCCTTTCTTTAATCTGCAGATTGAATTCTTTCACTACGTTGTTTCGATAAGCAACACAGCCATTCTGTCAAGGGTGCCATTTCTAGATTTAAATGGTAGAGCCATGAAAGCAATCATCCAATTGGACTGGTGTTATGTATCCAGAAAGACCTTGCTCCTTCGCCATAGAGTTGCTGAAATTAAACAACGGAAATAACTTTAGGAAAACAGTCCAAAAGATAGCGAGTTTGGTGCATTTACGTTAGGCTCTTTATGGATCTCAGGTATTCTATGACTGCCCGTAACTTACTTGTATTGCTGAATCAAGCCCATCGAGGATGCTCGGATTGCAGCGACGACTTGTTCTGAAAGCCAAATGGAACATTGTTCTGTCCTATATCAAATGTGTAGAGGGCCTTCGAGAAATCATCAGGATGCGGAAGGGACGTGCTGCTGCACTTTTCAATCATCACTGAATTTAATGCCGTTTTTTGATATGTCATCAGTTTTGAAAGCACAAAAGAAAAAAATTAAAAAGTGAAAAAGCAGAAATTCTCATTCCAATAGTACCAAAGCATCGACGATGGTTAAGAAGACCGCGCGAGCGTGATGGATATTGGATACGGACGTCATCTTCAAAATTTATTCCGCCCAAGAATTCTATCTGTAGAAGTGTATCTTGATCATGTGGGTTCAATCACGTATATATGATTTTTCATACTAATAAATGCATTTTTTTCATGAATAAAAGAGAATTTCTTTCTAATGATTGTTTGATTGGGAAAAGTTTTACACTTATAATGTATTTCTTTTAAATATTTTTTTCCCAAAGAGAAGCATCGGGGTGATGTTTCCATGAGTCATCGTGCTCTCGTTGGTATTAGTTTACTTAGAAAGCATAGGTAATTTGGAATCCTAAAATAAGTGTGAAGAAGGAAATAATATCCTTTAAAAGAGGGCAATAAGAGAGTGGGGGAGGGAGAACGGCTTGCACATGATCACATTTAGCTCAGCAAAAGAATTTTTACACGTCGTTAAATAAGCCAAAAGGCACAAATTCATTTTGACTCAATGTTTTTGCAAATGTAATATAATCGTTGAAAAGGAAAAAGAAAATAATAATAATAAGCCTCAATGTATGCCGATATTTAAAATCATATATAGTTCTTTCGTAGTTTCATAAAACAATAAAAAAAAAAAAACAAAGCAGTCCTATTTGCTATTGTGCTTCGTTAATGCAATTAGTTTAGTTCAAGTTTTGCACAAGAACTCATGTCGACCACTCATTTTTGACGGTTCAAATCCATTGGTCATGCCACTGACAATCGAATTAGTAATGTCCTAACAAAAATTTGGCTGGCATTTTATATTGCGCTTTCAGAAAACCATATGAAATTATTCACATAGGCCGGATAAATTTCAGGATTAATTTAGTTGGTCATGTTCCCAAAATTCTGAATCACACGAACAGATAACGAATTCCAGAATTTGTTGAGGCTGCATTTCTGAGTTTCCACAGTTTGTGAATTTTTATAGACTTGATGTGCCCGGATTGGACAAGCTGAAATATCGCGGTCGAGGATCGACACAAGCTGAAACCCTTTGGCAGACAACCTGGTAAAGATTCACACCATATGTGGATATAGATATAGAAGAAGCGATTCGATGCAGTAGGGTAAACGGTCGAACGACTACTTCTTTTATTGATCGGTTTGCATCAACCAACGTTAGAATTGACACAAGGGTTCGTGTGAACAGATGAGTTATTTCCATGGCCCTCCGATTGCTCGTGCTAGTTTATAAGTTAATTCCCGCAACTTCGGAAGGTTTTGAGTTGCACGTCATGCTCACCCAACACGACATTTTAAAGCCAACTCTTTGTGCTCGTGGACCGGGCTTTTACGAGTGTCGTCACAAAGATTGGCTCAAACTAGACCTTAGATCATATCCGATACCGTGCTTAGCAATTGATTGCGCAGCTTTCTCTTGGATTTTGGTAAAGTAACAACACAATTGGTAACATTTGTGCTAGAATGCTTTCCATGATTCAGTTCGAGATATTTCATTAGATTAGTTGGGAAAAGGCAACGGGGCAAGTTAACCAGTATACCTCACACAAAAGCCTATGGATATGCGCATGGTGATAATTATAGGGTCATCCACAAGACTTTGGAACAAGTTAAAAGATTCGATCTTCATTTATTCTTTAGTGCGAAGAGTGAAATACATTGCATGATTCAAAATCCATCGTAGTTTCAAAGGCTAAACACCTCAATGTGTATTCCTCCTCCGGGCTTTATTTAGTTGTCCTTTTTAAAGAGTCCCTCTGTAGATTCTGCATATGGATCAATTGTAGAATCATGAGAATGAAGCTTTCGTATTTGTGTTAATCTCGAAAAACCAAGAAGGAAACACAAGACATGGAAGAAAAACTCGAAATCGAGCCATGAGATCAGGCTAAATCAATGTACCGTCTAGTGTAGATCAAGCCCTTGGCCTGGGCAAAGGCTCCTCATAGTTGACGGGGGCTGGAATTGGCTCAAGCAGGACATTGCCACTAGGCACAGGCTCAAGCTCCTCATTGTTGACAGCAACTGGACTTGGATCTGGACTCACCTCCGATAGGACATTGTCATTAGGCGGAGGCTTAGGCTCCTCGTGGCTGATGGGAATTGGAATCGGATCTGGACCCACCTTCGACAGGATATTGCCACTAGGCAGAGGCTCCACCTTGGCCTTTTCCGTGGCCTCCATATAATGTGCGTATGTATCTAACATTAGGATTTTATGCTTGTAAGTTTGCGTTAATCTTGAAAGACAGAGAAGGAAACGTGGGACATGGAAAAGAAGAAATTCAAAGTCAAGACACGAGATTGTACTGAATCATCATACCGCTTGGATCCATTGGGTCGCCGAAGGTGACAACCGGAGACTCCTACAAAACAAGGCCTTTAGCGATTACTTAACCTTAAACCTTGCAAATCAATCTTTAAAAAAAAGGGGCAGAGAGTCCAATTATGTGACAATCCGCCGGGATATTAATACCTTGTCGGCTCCACCTTTTTTGGGAGGAAGTGCGACGCTAGAAGGTTTTACTTCACTGGTATTGCTCGATGCTCCACCTTTTTTGGGAGGAAGTGCAACGCTAGAAGGTTTTACTTCACTGGTATTGCTCGATGCTCCACCTTTTTTGGGAGGAAGTGCAACGCTAGAAGGTTTTACTTCACTGGTATTGCTCGACGCTGGGGGAGGTGAAGGACCATATCTTCGTGCCTCTGATGGTGAAGGAAAAAATTATCGCAATGTTAGAGAAGGTCAACCAGAATAAATCAATAAAAAGAGAGTTGGCATTTCGGAGCGACTCAATACCTATATCGCCGATGGAGTACAAAATACTCGCTATGAGGATGATCACAAAGTAATGTTTCGCCATGGATTATCGAATCACCGCACGCAAGAGTGATTTACAAGGTGCTTGCTATGGGGGAGCTGTGGGAGATTAAGAGCGATGATTTGGCTTCTTAAATAGAGGATTTCTCATTGCTCCAAGAGGAGGGTTTTTTGCTTACAGCTAGAGAGAGTTCTTCAGGGCGAGGAATCATAGAGTCTCGACACTCTCATTAAGTATGCATTTACGTTTCATGTCTGCCCAAAATTCGGCAACGTTTTGGACTTATATCCTAATTAAGTAAGACAAACTCACGTTTGAGTCATGCTCAATCTTCTTTCTTGTATTCAAGGGCAAACAATGGTTGAGTGAATGGTTGAGCGAGTTGATCTCAACGGTGTCTCTGTCTCGTAAGAAAAAGAAAATGATAGAGAATAAAGTATTTTTGCACGTAAAACAACTTGCAAATCCATCTTTAGAATCTTGATGAGGTTAGAGATAACATGCATATAGGAGTGGGCCAAAAGTAGCCAAGCATCACTTAAAATTACAAATAATAATAGGTGTTTTTTGTAACGCGTAGGATTAATCAAATGGAAGTTTCTATCAAGACAACTAGAACTCTCTGCAGAAAATGAAGTCTAGGTACGTGATAAGTAATTTGCTTTGTGCATTCTATTTGAGATGGTGTTTTTATGAAGAACACAGCAAAGCCAAATCATGCTTGCGGTCATATGCATGGAGAAGGAAGAACAAGAATAAATAGCAATACAACTTGTGACCTGTTTCCTTCTTTTTGTCATAAGATGCAAGCATTTGATGCCATATCGCATTTGATGCCATATCTATTACGTCACTTCCTTTTCTTTATCAAATTCAAAGTTGGAGAAGAAAACACAGGACGGGCATTGTTCGAGCTAAGTCATATTATTTCTGAGAAACATCAGAAAATTCATTCGATTTCCTACTGAACTAAGACCGACTGGACAGCGTCCTTCTCGATTTCGGTATTTTGGCTTGTAAGCGTTGGGAGTGGTCATGAGTTTGATCGGGTTGTGGCCACCGTAGTTTACAAGGCGTGTTTGGTCAATTCATCATAAGCATGACAAACCACGGCCATGGGTGTGTTTACTTTTGACAAAGTAATTTGTTCTTCGGTCCGAACGACTTATTAGGCTTGTCCAAACATGAGAATTTCTTCACAATTTCTTAATCACGGGTGAAATAAGATTATTGGGTTCACGGAATCGTCTCTAGTATTGTGCTGCTTGACATTGGATGGGACGGGTTAGAATATTCCATCTCACAACTCGAGGACTCCTGAAAATTACAAATCTGAAAGGGAATTAGTAGGATTTTAGTGATAGGAAAAAGCATGAAATCTTCTAATTGTGAGCTTGGAATTGGAATCAATGTCTTTCTTGGTGCTTCGTCTCATGCTTGCTGAATTGTAATCGACGAAGCAAAGTTGTGGCCTTCATGAGAAGAGGACCACACCGTGGGAAGGTAGAAACTTGTGTTCTTTGCCTTGACACTGCGTCAGCTTTTCTTAATCTAGCACTTCAATAAAACTTACAGCTTGCAAAACTCATAAACATTGACCTAAGTATATCCCAAAAAGAAGAGTAAAAAAAGGGGACGACATATTTAGCCAAGAATGGGTATCAAATGACATTGATGGCAGATCAATTACCTTAGCACATTGATCTGTCTGATAATGACAACTTAAACAGGGGGCATATTGACTCATTTCTAAGATTGGCAAAGATGCTCTCGCTTAACCTCCAGGCTCCTTTAACTGTTCAGATGAGGTGAAATCTATACCACGGTTCATATTTTCCTTAAAATGTGCCTTACAACATAAGGTAAACTGGCAATCCGCGGTGACCTGTCTGCCTATGAATGTATTACGATTAATGTTGGGGTGGAAGATGAACAGATGACACATGGTTTTTCAAATGGTTTTGTCCTCACCTCTGGATCTCTTGAACAAGTTTTCCTAGTGTTTCTTTATCAATTCGTAGTTATGGTACCCTTTCGGCAGCAGAGTTAGATCTCCAAGAGCTTTAAGTTCTTTATTCTATGGTTTAGTTATCTTTAGCTCGTGTGGATCCTTAGTTGTTATATACATCCCTAACAATTTGCACAGGTTGGATGAGGAGACTGAAAGTCTGGGATATAATGTTGCCATTAGAAAGAAGATAGTTGGGACAGCGAACCCTATTGCAGATTGAACAAAGGGGGAAGGGAGTGGAGCAGAAAGTCCAGGACTGTACTTACACCGACTCTTGCATCAGGGTACCATTATTCTGATGATGCACATATTGTTTGTGGGCATGAAGTGAAGTTGAGAGTAGAAATAAATAAGGCTGTATGTTTGTGTTGGAAGAAATCTCAAAGCAGAAGCACTGGCAAGCCACGCCTTGCTGGAATTCTAGTTTATTGGTGTGGGTTTGAAAGCACGATTGGTTTGATTTTGTACGTCATTTTGGAAGTAAAGAATGGTCACAGCTCTGTCCTCTCTTGTTGGTTGCAATGGGCGAATATGCACTTAAATGGCTATTCTGGTCCCAGTAACTATCGACCTATGTTAACCTTTGAGGATGAGGGACACAATCTAATTATTTTCAGGAGAGCGGATCAAAGAACTACAGAAGTTTTAAATTCAGCCTTTTGTGTTGCTTCAAATTGTCTTCCTACAGCTTCATGAGCTACTTGGATCTAGTATCCATGGAGCAGAAGATGCAAAATTTGGCATGAGCTGTCTGAAATCTGTTTCTTGAGTAGGGCCCAAAAATTGGTCTGAACTTCCAGTATTGATGTCAAACTAGAAGGAAATAGTAGAACTGTCCTAGTGAAAAGTCCACGCTTGTGTTATTTGCTTTGTGAATTTTACAAGGACATGTGCTCTGAGTCTGACCGGGTAATTTTTTTAATTAGACTGAATGATCAGATATCAGAAAATTAAAAGAAGATTTTTGGTGCCGACATTTTTGATCTTGACATGGTAAGTCATAAACAAGCATCAGAAATTGGTACAGGTGGATCAGGCATCGAACCATTGAGGATGCGTGAAGCAATCCAAGAATTGGCTGCATCTTTAAAATGCGTGCCGTCCCAGCTAATTCTATTCTGAGGATCGCCACAAGCATCTCCATGAATGGTGGTTCCATTCACATGTATCCACATTCCACACTTAATGAATGTTGGCACGAAGCTACCACAGCAGAAGTTTAGTGGATCAACAGAACCTGCCACCAGATTTCACCAACTTTGTCAGCACAAAATTTAGACATCGCAGTGGTGCTAGTCTAACAAAACATTAGGCTAACGGACCACCTGTTATCGCAGGATTGCCTAGTTTTTCTCTGCATTTTTCTAAGGTTTTCTCTTATTAAGTGTAGCCTTAGAGGGCTAATACACTTATGCAGAAATTACCTTGATTTTTAGCATCACTGATCAGTGATACCTTGGCTGAATATACGTCAACATATGTGAAAGCAGCCATAGAGAGATTACTTCTGAGCTGGTTCACCCTTTCCTTAAGCTGCTGGTTAAATTTTTGAGCTACATTGTTTTTGTAAGTGACGCAGCCATTCTGGTCAATGGTGCCATTATATTGTAGAGCCATGAAAGGCAAGCATCCGAGTGGACCGATGTTATGTATCCAGAAAGATCTTGCTCCTTCGCCATAGAGTTCCTGAAATTAAATGGCGGAATTATCTCCAGGAAAACTGTAACAAAGAGCAAGTTCTGTGTATTTATGGCAAGCTCTTCAAATGGATCTCAGAGCATCCATGATTTCCTATAACTTACTTGTACTGCTGCATCAAAACCATCGAGGATACCAGGAATCACTGCGGTGATTTGGTCAACTGTCATGTTATAAAAACCGACTGCAAGATCGTTTTGTCCAGTATCAAATGTGTAGGGGGGCTTTGAGAAGTCATCAGGATGGGGAAGTGAAATCCTGCTGCACTTTTCGATCATCCCTGAGTTTAACACCATCGGTTGATATGTTGTCAGTCCTTACAATACTATTCATCTTTGGATGCAAGGACACTGAAGGAAGTGCCTTTCCGGAGACTCTCAATTGGATTAAGAAGCATATGTCATATACAAGGTGACTGTACTGGCCGGAATCACTCAAGTTCTTGCAGAGTTTTGTTGTGCGTGATTTGAACTGTCTGAATTGAGAGATCTGACTGCCAAGATGAAAAGGGCTAATGGGACTGGGTAGAATGCCAGAGCCTCCAGTAGCGAAGTTTGCACCGTGTCGAAAGTTTGTTCCTATGGAGTGCAGGTATGCGTTCAAGTATGGTAGTCCTAGTTTCTCAGCTGCAGATAGTTCGAGAACAAATTTTGCCTCAAAAGACTTGCCACAAATGTATACCAATAACGACCCTTAGACAAGGAAGCTTTTTATTTTTTCCGTAGTTAGACACAGAAGTTTAAGTGATTGAAGACTGTTAAGTTCTGATTTTTAAAATCATCACCAAGCTAGTGATTTTTTTTTTTTTTTTTTTTTGCTAGAAGCTCCTTCACATAAGTTCGAATGAACTAAATTAATCTTAGAGGTTTAATAAGATAAATTGTGGACTCAAATAGAAAGACTCACTTATGAAATCAAGGATGAGATGCCCGCCGGATAATCTCTTGGGAGGATTACTGAGGTTGGTTTTGCCGTAGGGAGGTGGAAATCGACCCAAGCGGCGGAGCAGCCTCTGCTGTCCGAGTTAAAATCCCCGAAGTTGTAGATAGCAGGAAAATTGCAGCTAGATGAACTGCCAGAAACCAAGTCCTTCCTGTCATTGCCCACCTCAAAACCAGTCAGTCCCAAGATGCAGAACATCTTTACTAATGCCATGGTTCTTTAACAATCAAAACGAAATGGTTTTTTGCTGTTCTTGGGCTGATATGTCTTATGGATTATCAAAGACTGCTTTTATACTCTGCTAAGAGCTTGATGGAGACCAGGTCACGTTGGCTGTAACGTGCAGGTAATTTTCTTTAGTTTCATGTTACTTGACATTGGATGGGACAAATTAAAATGGTCCTGTCCCACAACTTGGAGGAAAAACGGCAACCTTTTTAATTGCAAGTAGGTGCTTTAGATCTGTTACTTTCTTAATTAGGAAAAGATAGAAGATAATTGATAGGCAAAACCTGAGTTAGTCGAAGGAACGTGATGGCAGATCAATTATATTAGCGCATATTATTAGAATATGTCTTGAATTTGAGCTAATATAAAACCCAACCATTCAAAGCTATGTGGATGTTCGACAACATGGAGATCAAAATATACCTGGCATTGAAATCGGCCAAAGAATTGACGATCATGCCGCAAGAGAAGTAAGAACTAAAGCCATTGAATTGGGTTTGTTTTTCAGACCAAAAATAAAAATAAAAATTGGGTTTGTTTTCTTCTGCATGTTGAAGTACAAAGCCGCGCAACAATGGAAGTACAATGTCCCCTTTTGGGGTTGGGGTTAGGGAGAGAATCCCGGAGGCATCGGCCATGTGAAGCTCTCTTGTCCTTTCCTGTTAAATGGCACTCTCTCCTTTATCATATCCAAATTAGGACTTCTTCGGGAGGTGCGATGAAATTAAGTAATCCAAATGCTTTGTTATATAGCGTGGGAGCCTTAACTGAAGTGGTGCAACTTGCCGACAAATGTACTGTTTGCATCTTGGCAAAGTCACGTTGGTGGCTCAACGGAAGGACCAAGATCTCGATGATAAAAATTAGGGTTGGAATAAAGAATGGAAGCATTTTTGGTTATTAATAGAAATGTAAGCAGAAGGATGGAGTGCGCCAAATCTCTTCTTGGTGGCAAGAGTGTGCAGAGAGTTTTTCTAAAGGGGAATTTTCTTGTTGTAATAATACTGGAGTGATTGAGCCGGTTAACTTTTTGTTATTAAAATTTATAATTATTTTGTAAGATTGAGATATTATTTTACTAAGAATTGTAAGAACTAAATATTGTGTGAGTTATTAGGGTCTAATTGAAAGCCGTAAAACACCAATGGTGTTTGAGTGCTCGTCTACTGTTGCAAGCGGGATTCAAGCATCACCCCATTATTCAAAGTCATGAGGAGGGTCTGTTCAAAAAAAAAAAAAAAGTCATGAGGAGGGTCTCTCCTAAGGCAGCGAGATTTAATGAATGACATGTTCCCAATTGCTTGATGGATGGACCAATTTCTGTGACTAGCTAGGGTTTAAGTTGGCACTGCCCTTCTTCAATGCCTCTTCAGCTGCTCAATAATTCATGTCACAATGAAAAATTGATTCTATTACTATTTTTTTTTGTCTTTTTTTAGTCTTAAAGGCTCTTAGCAATTAAAAATAAATTTCAGGTCATGGTTTTCGAAGGTGCCCCACCTAATTAAGAACAATGGCCAAGGCCATTGATGAGAGTCAGTAATGAACATAAATGGTCTTATTTTTGTCGCTCTGATTTCTGTGGACCATGTGTCTTGTTGACATTTGATTTTAATTTGTCCAAGTTGACAGCAAAAATTAAGAGCACCACATTTATTGCGCTGTTCTAACAAATGTTAAAAGAATGGAGATTTTTATGCACAAAAGTTAGAGCCCCTAGGACAAAGGACACTTTCTTATTATTATTATTTTTTTGTTGTAATTTGGGACTTGTTGAGCACTGGTTTTCATGCTTGGTGCCAGTAAACATTTTTTTAAAGTGGGCATTTTTCTTTTATAAAAGAGGTCCAATCTAGATGCTTTGTAGGTGAACATGAGTCACACCTGCGAAATAAACGAAGCATAACCTAACTTTAATAACATATTAAAAGGTTATCTCAAAAGCGTAAACTTAAAAATATAAATCACTTTTTTTTATAAGAAGCGTATTTTTTAATCTACCAAAGGTGTTAATTTACTTGAAAGGCTGCTTTTCTAAATGAAAATTAAAATTGTCTTATCATATCATTTGAAGAATCTACGAGCAACACTACACATAATGAAACTAGTTTACATGACTGTGACTATATTAGTCTGTACCGTCTTAATCACGCTCCATAT
Organism: Eucalyptus virginea; assembly: GCA_014182375.1. Classification (NCBI taxonomy): domain Eukaryota; kingdom Viridiplantae; phylum Streptophyta; class Magnoliopsida; order Myrtales; family Myrtaceae; genus Eucalyptus; species Eucalyptus virginea. Next base: position 28,985,260 of record CM024523.1, on the reverse strand, counting down.
TAAATACTAAGTGGAAGTCTACCACATTGCTTGATAAAATTAATCTCATGAACCAATTTTAATATCCCTAACTTTACTCAAAATCATCCAAGCCATAGATGATGCACCAACTTGTGAAAATGGGGTTAATTGGTTCTAGAACACAGTAGCAAAACTAGCTTTGATCGCATAATTTACTTCTCGTCACTAATTAGCAGTTGCTAGAGGACTAATTGCTAGAGGACTAATCTTCACATAAAACTTAATTGCTTGGTTTAATTAATCTCTTTTTAAAATTTTTGTGCGCTGAGATGTGTGCCAAATCTACCCTCTTTTTCCCTTTTTTTTTAATAAGTCGGAAGATAATTTGGCTCCTCATACATAAATTCTGCCATTAATGCCCTCTCTCTCTCTCTCTTTCTGTGGTCAAGAATCAAGACCCCAAGTAGTCAAATCACCTAATGCTGTCCCCATCATTTTCTTATTATTGCCTTTTCTCTTTGTTTCCCCATTTCCCCTCTATCCATTCATCTTCCTCATTTACACGTTTCCACCTTCAAGCCTATTTATAAGGTGGAGCAAGTTTCAAGTAGCAGCAAGTCATACTGTCTTGCTCTTTTGTTTTAGGTGCTCAAGATCAAGAAAGTCATAAGTAACTGAGAGAGAGAGAGAGAGAGAGAGAGAGAGAGAGAGAGAGAGAGCAAAAATGGCAAAAGCCACGAAGGGTAGAGAGAATGAGCGGAAGAAAGGGCTGTGGACTGAGGAAGAAGACAAGATTCTCGTCGACTACGTGGAGGCCCATGGAAAGGGAAAATGGAACACCATTGCTAAGCGGACAGGTTCAGCAATTAATTATACATACGGTCAAAATTTCACATGCATAGGTCTTGAGGGAATGCACTCTTGATTGGCTCCTCTCCTCCTCCTCTAACTAAGAAAACTTTCTGTTTTGCAGGGCTGAGAAGGTGTGGGAAGAGTTGCAGGTTGAGGTGGATGAATTATCTGAGCCCAGATGTGAAGCGAGATAGTTTCTCTGAGGAAGAAGAAGACCTCATCATTAGGCTCCACAAGCTCCTTGGCAACAGGTTCTATTTTACTTTATGGATTTTCCTTACAGTAATGTGATACAGTAGCCTTTATATTATGCAACAAATGAGATGGTATAGCTGAATTCTAGTATATTGTTCTGTGCCTAAAGATACAGATAGCTGGAATGTTTTAGTAAGTGTTGGCAAGTGTCACAAAACTATGGAACTTTGTTATAGTTTGCAAATCAGCTTTTTTTTTGTTTTTACTAACTCATTACTTTTTATTTCCGTAACTTACCAACGCTACAAATTTGCTAATTTTTATATGAAGTTACCAGTCCGAATTAGAGTGAACTACGGATTTTTGCCATATTAAATTATCAACTGTTTTTATGTTACCAACTCTCATTTAAATTACCTATAGTTGCTTCTTTTAAAGTTCAAGGCATTAGTGAAAAAAGACAAAGTTGGTTAAAGAAAAGAAATTTTGGTAATTTGCAAACTATTAAACAAAATGGTAAATTCATAAAACTATCGATAAATTATCAATGACATAAAGGAAAATTAGGTTACTGCTAACTTGTTTTTACTAACAGTTTTTGACATTTATCAGCTCTTTCAAAAATCTACTAGCATAGACAAAAATCGATTGTTTTGGGACTATTTTATTAAAATTGAACCCCATGACTTTTGTTTCTTTTAGGTTATGTAATGCGAAATCATTTCCTGATGAGAGACCAGGAAAACCATGTGCCTACCTATGTACCACGTACCACCTAAATGTTGCCTGGCTGATCAACATAATTATTTCCTTTGTTTTCTTATTAAGGTGGTCCTTGATCGCGAAGAGAGTGCCGGGTCGAACCGACAATCAAGTGAAGAATTATTGGAACACTCATCTGAGCAAAAAGCTAGGCGTTAAAGTGCATAGCGCTCGATCCAGCACATCGGCCTCCTCCAAGAGTTTACGACCGTCGAGTACTTCTACATATCCATGTTCCACTTCGTCTCACGACGCGGCCTCCGAAAAGAAACTGGACATGGACACGAGACCGGACTGCACGAAATGGGACACTAGAGAACCAACCATTCGAGACCAGTCGACGAGCCACTTTTGGGATTTCGAGAGCGAGCTCGGTGAGCTCGGGATGATGGAGTTCTTGCAGGGGCAGTCTCGCGATCTATCTTGGCTTAATTCATGAACAATCTCTTAGCGGATCATCTCATTCCCTTTCCCAATTTCAGAGTGCAAAAAATAGGAACATCCATCTCATATCAAAATGCCTTAAAAATGCCCTGCTCACCCAGCAGAGAATTCTTTGAGTCTTTTGTAACAAGACATCTTGAATAAGCTTTGAGGCTTGGGCTTTGAAGACGGTCTCGATGCAGCAGCTGTTGATTTTCAGTCAAAGCACGGTTCTTTCGATTTCATGTACGAGATTTGATTGCTCATATTATTCATGACGCGGTAATATGCAAGAATGATAGATAAAAAGAGAGAAAACATACAAGGACGGCCACAAGGAAAACAACATAGAATAATGCAAAATTGAGGTTGGGGTAGTTGGAGTAAGCCATGGACGTGGCTCAAGAACGGCGATGACAAATGAAAGATCAAAGAAGTCACGGAGGCTCCACATATGGGGCGCAGGAATCCGTCCCAGAGAGGTCTCTGCTTGGCATTTCTTACATCGTATAGGATAACGATACCATTGCGAAGCGGCTATTATATCAGGAGCCAGAAAGGATGTCTGTTCTGATATCAGTGTTTAACTACCGAATGTATCAGACTATAATCAGTGGAGAGGCTTCATGTCAGTAGGGATGGAAAGTAATCATTGAGAGGCTTCATCTATTTAACATGAGCGATACCGTCAAAACCATATGGCAGACAAAAGTACATAATTGAGCAGCTTGAGAGTGAGATCAGCCATATTGTATCATCCACTCGTTGTTCATCTTCTGAACTCTGTAAAGCTAAAATTTCGCTGCATACCTGTGCATACGCTAGTTTAATTTGATTCCATCCTTGGCATTTCCATCATCTGATCTCGCTGAGCATGAGCTAAATCTTGAATTGAACAAGTCATGATATTTGATCCTATTCGTTGGAACCAGAGTTAGATCTGACTGGGGCAATTTTGGCGGATGGCATTTTGCGAATTTCATACTGCAGATCATTGAGTATGCCACTGTACCTGATGTCTAGGACACATTTTAAGAAAAATTTGAAGCATGATACAGATTTCATCTTATCTGAATAGAAAATGAAGCCTGTGGATGTCAAGAGAGAGTATCTTTGGCCTGCCTAAGAAATTAGTAAATATTGTTTGCCCTTTGGATAATTGATCTGCCATCACTATCATTCCATTAACTCAGGTTTCTCCTACCAATTGATTTCTTTTTCTTTTTCTGAGTAAGACCACAGCTAACTTTGCTTCGTCGATCATAATTATGCAAGCATAAGACAAGAGGACTACGAAAGCAACTGATCCAAAGTTTCTACTTAGAAAGGTTGCTGCTTTTTCCTCAAAGTTATGGGATGGAACAATTATGATTTGTGCCATCCAATGTCAAGGGACATGAAACTAGAGACAATTCGCTGAATCCAATCATTACAGCCTACATGACCTCCGAGCCACCCCTTTTTGCTCGTCCCCATCTGCTCTTATAAGAGTATAAAAGAGGTCTTTGAAAAGCCATAAGACACATCAACCCAAGAACAACAAAATATGGTTTGGTTTTGATTGTTAAAGAACCAAAGTCATCGTTAAAAATGCTCCCCATCTTGGGACTGCCGGTTTTGGGACTGGCAATGACTGGAAGTGACTTGGTTTCTGGCAGTTCATGTAGCTGCAAGTTTCCAGCTATTCAACTTTGGGGATTTAAACTTGGACATCGGAGGCTGCTCTGCCGCATTTAGTCAATTTCCACCTCCCTACGGCGAAACCAACCTTGGCAATCCTCCGAAGAGATTATCCAATGTGCATGTCATCCTTGATTTCATAAGTGAGTCCTTCTATTTGACTCCATGCTAAATTTTTTCTTATTAAGCCTCTGATATTAATTTAGTTCATTAAAACTTATGTGAAGCAGCTTCTAGAAAAAAAGCGCTAGCTTAGAAATGATTTCAGAATCAGAACTTAGTCTTAAATCACTTCAACTTCTATGTCTAAATATGGCAAAATAGAGAGCATCTTTGTTTAAGGCTCGTTATTGGTTGACATTTGTGACTAGTCTCTGAGGTAAAATGTTTTCTCCTACAATCTGCAGCTGATTAACTAGGACTGGACTACCATACTTGAGTGCATACTTGGACTCCATAGGAACAAACTTTCGACACAGTGCAAACTTTGCTACCAGAGGCTCTGCCATTTTACCTGGTCCTTTTAGCCCCTTTGATCTTGGTATTCAAATCTCTCAATTCAAACAGTTCAAATCACACATAACGGAACTCTATAAGAACATGAGTGATTCCAACGAGTAAAGTCACTTCTATCTGACACATGTTTCTTAATCCAATTCAGAGTCTCCAGAAGTGCACTTCCTTCAGTGTTCTTGTACTTAAAGCTGAATAGTTTTGTAAAACTGATAACGTGTCAACCTTTGGCGTTTACAAAGGGATGATTGAAAAGTGCAGCAGAATTTTACTTCTGCAGCCTGATGACTTCTCAAAGGCCCTCTACACATTTGATATTGGACAAAATGATCTTGCATTCGGTCTTCAGAACATGACAGTTGACCAAATTGTTGCAGCAATTCCTGGCATCCTCCATGGTTTTGATGCAGCAGTACAAATAAGTTATGGGAAGTCATAGAAGATCTTAGATCCATTTGAAGAGCTTGCCATAAATACACAAAACTTGCTCTTTGTTACTGTTTTCCTAGAGACACTTCTGCCGTTTAATTTCAAGAACTCTATGGTGAAGGAGCTTGCCTTTCATGGCTCTACCATATAATGGCACCCTTGACCAGAATGGCTACGTTGCTTACCAAAAAAATGCAGTTCAAGAATTCAACCAGTAGCTTAAAGAAAGGGTGAACCAGGTAAGAAATAATCTCTCTATGGCTGCATTCACATATGCGGACATATATTCAGCCAAGCTATCGCTGATCAGCGATGCTAAAATCAAGGTAATCCTCTGCATATCACAGGGAACTAGCTTTCTTGGCTACGTTAAATGAGAAGAAACTACAGAAAGATGTAGAGCGAAACTAGGCAATCCCGCTAAAACAGGTGGTCTGTTTTGTCTATTGTTTCATTGGGACTTATACTACTGTGGTGTATAAATTTTGTGCTAATTGTTGATGATATCTGGTATCAGGTTTTGTCGATCCACTAAACTACTGCTGTGGTAGCTTCATGCCAACATTTGTGAGGTGTAAAATGTCGGTACAAGTAAATGGAACCACCATTCATGGAGATGCTTGTGGCGATCCTCAGGATCGAATTAGCTGGGGCAGGATACATTTCATGCATGCAGCCAATTCATGGGTTGCTTCACGCATCCTCAATTGTTCCATGTCTGATCCACCTGTACCAATTTCCGATGCTTGTCCATAACTTACCACATCAAGATTGAAGATGTTGGCACCAAAAATCTTCCTTATCTTTTTACTAATATCTGATCAACAGTCTAACTTAAGCATTACTCCGGTCGGACTCAGAGCACATATCGTATAACATTCACAGAGGAAATAACACAAGCTTGGACATTTCACTAGGAAGGTTCAACTATATGCTTCTAGTTTGAGTTCCATGCTGGAAGTTCAGACCGATTTATGGGCCTTACTCAAGAAACAGAATTTAAACATCGCATTTCCAATTTGCATCCACTGCTTCACTGGATACAAAATTCAAGTTGATTTATGAAGCTGTAGGAAGACAATTTGAAACAACCCGTAAACGAGAATTCAAAACGTCTATAGTTCATTCGCTCTTAAGAAAAAAATTAGATTTTGTCTCTAATCCACGAAGGTGATTATAGGTTGATAGCTTACTGGCAATGAAATGGCCATTTGAGGGCCTATTTGCCCTTTGCAACCCACAAAAGCGGACAAAGCTGGTTCATTCTCTATTTCCTTCAAGAAGCCGTACAAAATGAAACCTTATTCGTGCTCCAATACCCACACCAATAAGCTAGGATTCCAGTATGGCGTGGCTTTCCTGTTGCTCTCCCGCACAAACGGATAGCCCTAATTTATTTCCTCTCTTAACTTTGTTTCATGCCCGCGAAACATATGTACAACGTCAGAATTACAGTACCTTGATGCCATCATCTTCTTAGATGCAAGAGGTGGTGTTTCCTGCTTCTTTCGATCCCTGTCAGGATTTGCCGTCCTGAGTGTCTCCTCTCTGTATTCTCTAAAATGACAATCTCCTCGTCTGACCTGGGCAACTTGTGAGAGATGCAAGTAAGCAACTACTTGAGCTAAAGATAATGAAATCGCAGAACAAGGAACTTGATGCTCTTGGAGAACTACTTCCCTTGCTGGCTCGATACCATAATTACAAAGAGGAAAAGAACCACTAGCAGAACCTGAAATGAAAAGCCAGTATAAGATGAAAATCATGCTAATGTAAAGTGCCATGTTCAGAGACCCAGAGGTGACGATAAAACCATTTGCGTCATCTGTTCATCCCCCACCCCTGCTGAAAAAAGGAAAGAAAAAGAACCAGTAGAAAAGGAGGAAAAAGAAATCATAACTCAATTCATATTAAGTGGTAGGCGGACAGATCATTGGATATTGCCAGTTCACCTCATTTGAGGGCACATTCTAAGGAAAATATGAACCCTGAAGTAGTTCATCTGATCTGAACAGATAAACAAACCTGTACGTTAAGAGAGAGCATCTTTGCCAATCCCCCCTTTTCTCTCCCCAAACACAAAAAAAGAAGAAGTCATTATCAGACAGATCAATGTACCGAGGTTATTGATCTGCCATCAATATCATTTGATGCCCATTCTTGGCCAAATATGTTTTTCCCCTTTTTCTTGTTTTTGGGATACTTAGGTCAACGTTTATGAGTTTCACCAGCTGTAATTTTTGCAAGTACTAGATTAGAACGCTGATGTAATACCACTCTCAAGGCTAAGTATGCAGAAGTTTCTACCTTCCCACCATTTTTTCCTCTTCTAATTAAGACCACAACTAACTTTGCTTCCTCGATTACAACTATGCAAGCATGAGACAAAACGTCAACAGAGACGTTAATTCCTAGTCCAGGCCTGCAAGTAAAAGGATTTCATGGTAAAACCAGCTCTGTTCGTCGGCATCTGTGTTCAGCACAGTATAAATAGTACTTCAAAAAGCCGTAAGACATATCTACACAAGAACAGCGAAATATCATTTACTTTTGAGTTAGAAAGAACAATGGCATTAGTAAAATTGCTCGGCATTTTGGGACTGCTGTTTTTGGGATTGGCAATGACACAAAGAGACATGGTGTCTGGCAGCTCATCTAGCTGCAATTTTCCTGCTATCTACAACTTTGGGGATTCGAACTCGGACACTGGAGGCCGCTCTGCTGCACTTACGCAAATCCCACCTCCCTACGGCGAAACCAACCTCGGCAATCCTCCCAAGAGATTTTCCAATGGGCATGTCATCCTCGATTTCATAAGTGAGATTTTTAGCAGACTACTAGACACATTTGAGTCATCAGTTTCTTTAGAGTAGAACATGGATCACATGAACACGCACTAAGGCAACCTTAGTGATTAGGTTCATCAGTCAGGATCGACAGTTTCGATTACTAAAAGTTCATTGTCTTGACAAAAAGATGCCTTGATAAAGGTTATTAGACGTTAACATTTGTGAAGTATCTGACGCATAATCGATTCTCCCTGACTTTCTGCAGCTGAGAAACTAGGGCTACCATACGTGAGTGCATACCTGACTCCATAGGAACAAACTTTCGATGCGGCGCTAACTTTGCCACCGGAGGCTCTTCCATTCTCCCTGGTCCTTTCAGCCCTTTTGATCTTGGCATTCAGATCTCTCAATTCAAACAGTTCAAATCACGCACAACAGAGCTCTATAAGAATTTGACATATTCTGGTGAGCCCTTGTATCCTACTTCAACTTCTGTATAGGTTGATAAGGGCTTTTGAATAACCATTCTGTTTCCAAGAACAATTTTTGATCGATCGATTCATTTTGATTTTATTCTCCTGACGAATTTCTAAACATTTGAAGTTATTTGGTAATTGTCCAAATTTTTTTTTTTTTCCTAGAATAGAATTGCATTTGGCACCGCCCTCAAAATTTCTAATTCAAACCATTTTCTTTTAATTTTTAAATAACTTTGTTACTTTTACTTTCTTTTTTTTTTCTTCTTCTTCAAGCTTTGGCCGATTGCCAACCTTGGAATGATTGGTGACCTGTCAAATGAGGGTTGAGGACCTCACTGGAGCATGGCTAACCCTCGGTGAGACCGTGCCTCATTGGCCAAACCTTGCCGGTAGTTGGGCAAGGCCCGGCTGAGCTTGCCAGCCGTGAACGATTGGGGAAGCTCGGCCTCGCCAGATCTAGGTGAGGTCGATCTCGCCCAACTGGGGCTTGGTCAAGCCTCGCCGATGGCTAGGTGAGCCTTCGGCGAGCTCACTAAACCTTTGCCTGACCAATCACCGGCAATAGGTAGCAATGGATGGCGGCCGTGAAGAGAGAAGGAAGAAGAAAAAAAAGAAAAGAAAAAGAGAAACAAGGAAAAAGAAAAGAAATTTGGGTAGGGAATTATTTTTTAGAACAAAGAAGCTACTTTTTTTTTTTTTACTCTTTGGTTTTGTTTCAAATTTATTCCTCGGAACAAATTTGGAATAAAAATTTACCAAATGAATTTTTGTTGTTTTTTTGTTCTTGGAAATAAAAGAATAGAATTAGGTACTATTTGACCAATTGCCAAATAGACCCTAACTAGAATTATGGCACATCCAGCAAATAATCCACATGTGCCTCTTAATCCAATTAAGAAACCCGTAATTGTATTCCGTTCAGTTTCTCTGTGCACAAAGAAGAATGATTTTGCAAAGACTGAAACATAAAAAGTTGGCGTCAAATTCAGGGATGATCGGAAACTGCAGCAGTTCGTCCCTTCCGCATCCTGATGATTTCTCAAAGGCCCTCTACACATTTGACATCGGACAGAACGATCTTACATTTGGCTTTCAGAACATGACAGTTGATCAAATTGTCGCTGCAATTCCAGGCATCCTCGATGGTTTCGATGCTGCAGTACAAGTAAGTTATTGGCAGTCGCAGAAGACTGAGAAACATAAAGAGCATTTTGGATACATAAAGTTATTTCTGTCACAACTTTTTACAGTCTTCCTAAAGTTATTTCTGTCATTTAATGTCAGCAACTCTATGGCGAAGGAGCAAGAGCATTTTGGATACATAACACCGAGCCAATCGGATGCTTGCCTTTCATGGCTCTACCATTTAAATTTAGAAATGGCACCCTTGACCAGAATGGCTGTGTCGCTTACCAAAACAATGTAGTTCAAGAATTCAATCAGCAGCTTAAAGAAAGGGTAAACCAGCTAAAAAATAATCTCTCCGCAGCTGCTTTCATATACGTCGATGTATATTCAGCCAAGCTCTCGCTGATAAGTGACGCTAAAAATCAAGGTAATCTTCCACATATGAAAGGGCACTAACTCAGTCAGGCTACACTTAATGAGAAAATCTATGAGGGTAATGTAGATAAAAACTAGGCAATCTGCAATGACAGGAGGCCCTTTTTGCCTATTGATATATAAACTATTGAGCTGCGTAAATTGTGTTCTAACGGTTGATGAAATCTGGTGGCAGGTTTTGTTGATCCACTAAACTACTGCTGTGGTACCTTCGTGCCAACATTCGTGATGTGCGGACTGACAGCACAAGTGAACGGGACCACCATTCATGGAGATGCTTGTGTTGATCCTCAGGATCGAATTAGCTGGGACGGCATACATTTCACGGACGCAGCCAATTCATGGATTGCCTCACGCATCCTCAATGGTTCCATGTCCGACCCACCTGTACCGATCGCCAATGCCTGTCCGTAACTTACAGCATCAAGATCGAAGACGTCCGATCCAAAAGAAGCCCAGAAAAGGGAGCGAGAAATCTTCTTTCCCCTTTTCTAACTCCCGTACATTAATTACTAAATAAAGCATCACTCCAGTGGGAGCCCCACGTCATGTAATATTCACACGGGAAATAATGCGCGCGTTGCTTTCAAAAGATAGCAGCACGTGGACCTTATTTTGAATAAATCAGAGCGTGAGCCACAGTTCTTGCTCGCGCTGCTTTACTTAAAAATATCAGAAAATTGTTAATTAACTTTCGAGAAGGAAATCGTCCTGCTAACTAACTTGTCAATCTTGAAATCATTAAGTGCTTAGGCACTATGATTTTGTCAGAATCCGAAGGCAAGTAAGGAACGGACGGCAAAGAGAAAAGAGAAGAGCAAGGTTTGGGAAGAAGATTTTCTTGTATTCTGTGTATTGATCAATGTACAATGCTTTGCTGTTTATATTACAAAGAGTATACACAAAGAAAAGGCAATGTAATATTCTACAAATCAATCTAATATTAGATTGATTCTCTGTAATCAATCAATTCCCGATATACTTTCAGAATCTCTTGCATATCTTCCAACACTCCCCCTCAAGCTGGTGGCTTGTAGATGTCTAAGACACCTAGCTTGCTCGGTAGATATGCATGTTGTCTTTGACATAGGGCCTTGGTAAATACATCCGCAGGTTGTTCAAGTAGTTCCAATCCCTCTTGTCTCGATTATTCCTTCTTGAATCTTCTCCCGAGTGAAATGGCAATCCACTTCTATGTGCTTGATTCTCTCGTGCATTACAGATTTGCCGCAAGTTTCAAAGTTGATTCATTGTCGCAAAATAGCTTCGTCGGACCTTTCAGCTTGTATTCCGAGATCACCAAGTAATCCTCGTATCCACACAATTTCACATGTGGTCTTTGCCATGGCCCTATATTCTGCTTCAGCTGAGGATAAAGAAACTGTTGCTTGCTTCTTGGTTTTCCACGAAAGAAGAGAGTCTCCCAACTTAATGCAAAATCCAGTTATGGACCTTCGACTCATAGGACATGTTGCATAGTCTCGCATCATAATATGCTGTCATTTCCATGTTGCATCTTCTGGATAGAAGTATCCCGAGTCCTGGACATCCCTTCAAATACTTCACGACCTTTAGAGCGGCATTCATATGGGATTCCTTCGGTTTGTGCATAAATTGGCTAAGATTCTGCACTGCATATGATATATCAGGCCTGGTCATAGTTAGATAAATCAGTTTTCCAACGAGCTTCTGATAACTCGTCGGATCCTGTAATATAGGATCATCCTGAGAAGTTCCTCCAGTGTGGGCTGCTGTAGTCAATCTGATATTCTGCTCGATTGGAATGACAGCTGGCCTGCATCCTGATAAACCGGCCTCTGAAATAATTTCCAACACAAACTTCCTCTGACTGAGAGAAATTCCCTGATGAGATCGGGCGATCTCAATCCCAAGGAAATATTTTGGTGCTCCCAGATCTTTTATATGGAATGTAGTATGTAAATATTTCTTTAGGCTCTTTATTGCAACTTCATCATTCCCCATGATAAGAATGTCATCTACATAGATCATCAAGTAGATAGATGACGTACCTTTGGTCCATGTAAATAAGGCATGATCATACTTTGACTGTTTGAAGTTTGCACTGATGAGGGCATTGGCAAATTTAGCATACCATTGTCTGGAAGCTTGTTTTAGCCCATAAAGGGATTTGCGGACACGACATACTTTATTCTCCCCTTGTCTCCGTAAGCCCTGAGGAATATCCATGTAAATTTCTTCATCCAGATCACCATGAAGAAAAGCGTTATGAACGTCCATTTGGTGCAACGTCCAATCATGGATGGCTGCAACTGATAAGAAAGAGCGGACGGTGACATCTTTAGCAACAGGCGAAAAAGTTTCGTGATAGTCGAAACCTTCTCATTGCGTATATCCCTTGTCTACTAGTCGAGCTTTGTAGCGTTCAATGGATCCATCAGCTCTATACTTTACTTTATAAACCCATTTGCATCCTATGGATTTCCGATTTGAGGGCAAAGGAACTATTTCCCATGTGTGATTATCAGATAAGGCCTGTAATTCTGCTTCCATGGCCTTTTGCCACCGTGGATCTATGGATGCCTCATGATAACAAGACGGTTCTTTCTCATCTGATATACGACTAATGCAACATCTATGCTCTGACGAGAGTTTGTCAAAGGAGACATATGAGGATATTGGATAGTGAATACCGGTCCATTCAGTGAGGCGCAGACATAGTCTTTGGTCCATGCTGGCGGTTTTGTAGCTCGCCCTGAACGACGTGGATGATCCGTTGGTGGTGGAGGTGAAGATACTTCCGCAGCATTATTGATGATTTGTTCGCCAGAATCATATTCAGTGTTGATTGGAAGAGCAGAGTCTCTTTCCAACGTGGCCTGCTGAGTCGACCGATCAACTGAAGAACATGGAATGACTTGTCCTGGTGATGCTGCTAGAAAATATTCAGAGATATATTTTCCTCAATTGAGGAAAGATGAGGACTATTAGAGATATCCAAATCCTCTGTAGACGCTCGAAATGGAAAGATGGTTTCGTGAAATATGATATCCCTGCTCACGAAAAATTCTCCTGTTGATGGATCTAGGACATAATAACCATTTTGTAAGGTAGGATAACCCATGAAAATGCACCTCCTTGCACGTGGACTCATTTTATCTCGAGGTCCCATGGTTGCAGTATAACAAAGACAACCAAAAACTCGAAGATGATCTATTGCTGGTTTCTTTCCATAAAGTAATTCAAAGGGTGATTTACCAGCTAATATCCGAGTAGGCATACGGTTGATGAGATAGGCTGCAGTGAGGACACAATCTCCCCAATATATTGCCGGAACAGATCCTTGAAACTTCAAAGCCCGTGCAACCTCCAGCAAGTGACGATGCTTACGTTCCACCACTCCATTCTGTTGTGGAGTATAAATGCAAGAGCTTTCATGTAGAATACCATGAAGCAAGAAAAGTGATCTGCAATCATGACTAAAGAATTCCTTCCCATTGTCAGTTCGTATTCGCTGAATTGACTTTCCAAACTGATTTTTAGTCATGGCGATGAACGTTTTTAAATGAGATGGAACTTGAGCCTTTGATTGCATCAAGAATACCCATGTAGCCCGAGAGTGATCATCCACAATTGTAAGAAAATACCGTGAACCATCACGATGTGTTGTGTGATACGGTCCCCAGACATCCACATGAATTAAAGAAAGGATAGTAGTGGAACGCTTGGTATGTAAAGGGAAAGATGTGCGAGGTTGTTTTGCAATAGGACAGATAGGACATTTAGAGTATGGAAAACAAAAACTATGCCCCATCCTTGAATGTAAAAGAAAGTCTTTATCATTGGCAATAGCATTACACAATGACAACTTATTGAAAGGAATTGAATTCAAATCTAGATGACTTGGAACACTGGTCCAGAAATATAAACCTTCAGAAAGACTACCCAAGCCCATCAATTTCCCAAAAAAGGGCCTGAAAAAACATGTGTCAGCATTGAAAAGTATTTGACAGGAATTTTCTTTGCAGACTTTGGATACGGAAATCAGATTGAACTGAAATTGTGGGACATATAGGACATTTTTCAGGATAATTTGGGAGCTAAGTTGGACAGTTCCTGTCATTGTGACATGAGTAATATTCCCATTTGGGAGTTGTACAGAAATAGGCGTGTCCAATTTCCTATGCACTTGTGAGAAAAAATTTATGTCACAAATGATATGGTCACTTGCTCCTGAGTCAACTATCCATGCCTTCTTTGAAATTGAATTAATCAGGCAATGGGATATACCTGAGAAACTGCCTCCTTTATTTCTAATGTCAGCTTTCTGTAATGCCTGCATCAATTGCTGATATTGCCCATAAGAAATTGGTCGGTCACTACTTGATCCAGTAGGTCCAGTCACCTGGTAAGCTGCATAATACGCTTTCTTTTTTTCTTTTTCTCCTGGCTTTCCATGCAATTTCCAACAATTTTCTATGGTATGATGGGGACGTTTGCAATGTTCACAGTATAATTTACCTCTTCCCCTGGAATTTTGTCCGAAATTTCGAACTGATGCGGAATAAAACTGGCCGTCGGATGATTTAATCGTGGAATTATCTCCACCGTCCGATGCACCGTATAGATCGATCGCTTGCAGACCGTCGGATCGACGCGCTAAATCCAGACCGTCAGATCTCCGCGGGAAATCAAGGCCGTCAGATCTCCGCGGGAAATCAAGGCCGTCAGATCTCCGAATCGAATCTCCACCGTAGGCTCCTTCCCTTTTAAGGGTTTTGTCCGCGGTTGCAAACCCTAGCCCCTCGCGAATCTCTCTCTCCCGGGCTAGGGTTCTCGCCCCTGATTCCCTTCCGCGGCGATCTCCGCGAAGAGCGAGAGCGACGGCTTCGCCTCCTCGTGCTTGCTCCGGTGCCGTGAGCCGTTGGCTTTCTTCCTAGACAGCTAGCTGAAAAATCCGGCCGAGGGGTGGCACGGGATCCATCGCCAGGATCTGCGAACGAAATGTTAGGTATGTTTCGTTCAATATTAAGAGAAACCGAGTGGATTTCTCCCTCTCTTTGATGGATTTGTACTGCTTGAGGGTTTCGGGAGGTCCCTCGAGTTTTTCTTCCGTGGCCTCGAGCTCGTTCCAGAGCGATGACAGTTTGTTGTAAATCGCTGTGACGGACATGTTTCCCTGCTTGAGATCTGTTAATTCCTGCATGAGACAAAAAAATTTTGCTCGATCGAGCTTCCCATACATCTCCTTTATGTTGTCCCACATGGCTTTTGAATCTTCCGTCGGTGGGAGGCCTGCTGCGACGTCTGGCGAGACGCAGTTGCCGATCCAGGTGCGGATCAGGTGATTGCACTTTCGCCAGTGCCTCGCCAGCCTTTCATCCGACGGAATAGGTACGGTTCCGTCAAGGAAACCGTCTTTATCTTTTGTGACGAGGGCCCGCCGGAAGTCTTGCGACCATTTGTTGTATTTTTCCGGCCCGGTCAGTTGCAGACTAATCAGTCGCAACTCTGGACCGTCGGCGGTTGATACGTGCAGGGGATCGCCTGGCTTCGGTCGACCGGTGATGGCTGCAATCGGAAAAGGTAAAAATCCGGGTGAGAGGTTCGGGTAGGGATTCGTCCCTGTACCCAACCCATTGAAACCGGTTCCATGACCCGTATTAAAAAATCCCAGATGAGGACTTGTTCCGGAACCCGCTTCTCCGCACTGCGTTTATTCGTTCTGCCTCGGCGGCTGAGTTTGCCCCGCTTGCAGATGGTAGACTCCCGTCAGGTTGAACATTGCTCTGGTAACTTGTTACCCCCGGCAATGATGGATTTGGGCCTTGCCCGACGTACCATGGATAAGGTACCCATTGGTAAGGATGGCCCTGAATGGGCTGCCCCATATTTGCCTGAGCCGGGTATATCTGCCATTGAGTCTGGATTTGTTGTTGGGTTGTGGAAGTTGCAGGTATCGCATGGATCCTGTGGCCTTGTGTCTCTTCTATTGGTGTGACGTCGCCTGTGGAGGGAACGCCGGTTGTCCCAGGGAGCAGATCCTCTGGATTCATGGTAAAAATTCCGTTTCTTCTTCCTTCGTACAGATTCTTTCGTAATCAAGACGTTGATCTGTCTTGCAACTTCGAAAGCAATCAATTGCGGAAGATGAAGCTTAAAGCCTCAGCTCTGATACCATGTCAGAATCCGAAGGCAAGTAAGGAACGGACGGCAAAGAGAAAAGAGAAGAGCAAGGTTTGGGAAGAAGATTTTCTTGTATTCGTATTGATCAATGTACAATGCTTTGCTGTTTATATTACAAAGAGTATACACAAAGAAAAGGCAATGTAATATTCTACAAATCAATCTAATATTAGATTGATTCTCTGTAATCAATCAATTCCCGATATACTTTCAGAATCTCTTGCATATCTTCCAACAGATCTATTTCACTACCTCTTAAAGAGTTACTTCATATTTTACTAATGTTTGAGGCCTTACATTTATCTTATCAAAGTTCAAATAAGGCCGTTTTTTTTCTCTACATGGCCAAATCAATTCTTTCATTTCATTACCCCACAATGAGCAACTGAATTTGCACTTCTTCGTACCAATAACAACTTTATAACCTCAAAATACTTGGCATGACTCTTCAATACCTTCCATGAGGATGATATGAAAACACCTGTATCGCTGAAGATAAAACTCGTCGGTATTATTATTGAGACTTTTTACTTTCATTTGATTTGGTTTCCATAACTTATTTAGTTGTTTTCATATTACAAATTTCTCGTATCTATTACAAAAAAGAACTTCTCTTATTATCCACAAACTTTTATTTACCTTTTTTCAAATGCCTATAAATGTATCAACTATTATAGGTAATTATCAAGCTTTGTTAGTATGACTTACTAACTCTCTTTGAGCTGCTTACCAATGTTTATTTCTTTTTAAATTATTATCAACTTTTCTATGGAGTCGTCACTTTCATTTGCCTTGTTGCCAACAATTTAACTTTATAAACACTTTCTAGAAATTATCAATTTCAACAGAGTAATTATCAATTTTCTCCGATCAACTTATCGACTAATTTAACTTTATCATCTCCTATTTGAGTTAAATATCAACATTTAATTATTTTCTTTAATTAAAAATTGTCTTATTTCTAACAGAAAAGACTTATTTTATCATTTGCCAAATGTATTTACTTTTCTTGCCAAAAGCTTCAATTACAAGAGCTATTACACGCATTTAGTGATTTATCAACTTTTCTATGACTAGATCACCCAGTACTTTTGCGTTGCCAATTGTATTTGACTAGCTTAGAAATGTTTATTTGTGTTTTCTTAAATTGACCAACTGTTCCACCACTTTTATTATTCTTGCTTACCGACTTTACCAACTCTTTTTAGTAAATCACCAACTTAAATTAGAGTGACTAATAACATTTTTTTTTTCCAATCAAGTTACAAACTAGTTTTGCATTATTTGCTCTTATTGATGTTTGTTATCGGCAATTTTTTTTTTAATTACTAAATTCTCATATCTTTTACTAACTTTTACTAGCCTGCCAGTTTACCTCATGTTTAAGACACATTCTGAGAAAAATATGAAGCATGCTACAGATTTCATCGTATCTGACCATCTTCGGCCTACCCAAGAAATGTGCACTATAAAGCCCTTTGGGCCATTGTTCTGCTGTCACCATCATTCGATGCCCATCCTTGGCTAAATTCGCCGTTCCCTCTTTCTTTTCTGCCATGATTAGCTCATCTTTTGCTATCGTTACTGGCTGTATTACGAAAGCAACGGATTAGAAAAAGCTGAAGCAAATGTCGAGGGAAGAACTCAAGCTTCTCCTTCCCATTGTTTTCTTCCTTCTGTTTAATTTTCTAATTCAGACCACGACCAACCGTACTTCATCGATCATAACTATGCAGTTAAAAGGTTGTGCAATAGGTAAGTCGGCTAAATTTGATCGGCATTAGTGTCGGAAAGACTTGATTAATAAAATTCACGATAGTAAATGGACTTGATTAGACAAATTAAGTATGTCAACGGGGAAGAGTAACAAGACAAAGCTAATTCAAAAGTACTAGAACGTGAAGCCCTTAAACACTGAACATTAGCTAGAAAGAAGGTCTGTCTGTCATCTGTAGAGGTGAATGTAGGTCGATTTGTACTGGCAGTGGAACAGCCATCTAAGTACCTGTTTGCCCTTTCCAACAAACATGAGGGAATGAAATCCTGCCCAATCTTTATTTACTATCAAGAAAATATCAACAGCTCCTTGAAAGGACGTATAACATCAAACCTTATACATGCCCAATAGCCCACACCAAGCTAGGTATACAGAAGGGTGTGGCTTTCTTATTCTCTTTATTTTGCTGTAAAAATTCTTCAACGGAAGTAGATGGCCTATGCATTTCCTCTCTCAACTTTGCTTCGTGCCTATGAAAGAATGTACATCGTCAAAATCACAGTACCTCGACTCCACCTTCTTCTAAGATACAAGAGTCGGCATTGAGTAAAGTTCCCAGGGGCCTGGACTTCCTGCTCGAATCCCTTCCAGCTTCTTTCAACAACTCAGCCAACCTTTGCTTCTCAGCGTCCACATCAGAGTTTGCTGTCCCGAGTTTCTCCTGTCTAATGGCAACAACGTTCTCCAAAATTTCAATTGCATCGTCCAACCTGTGCAGATTGTTAGTGAGGTAAGCAGACAGTGGGGAACTACTCTAGGGAAAGAATAAATCATAGCACAAAATGCTCTTGGGGACCTAATTCTACTGTCAACTAGATTCCATACATAAAAAAAACTAGCAGCAGTGCGAATGAAATGTCAATAAGTTAATTAAAAACAATTTAAACCTGATTTAAGCTATCATTTTCAAGGTACTTGGTGACGACGATAAATCTATTTGAGAAAATACATTCCATTTGCTTCATCCCCACCCCCTCAAACCAAAAAACCAGGAAAAAAAAAAAGGAAAAAAGAGCCAGAAGAAGAGGAGGAAAAACAAATCACATCTCACTGCAGAACCATGACAGACAGCAAGTTGCGCAACCAATAAAATCCGAAATGTTCACGTATGAGAAGATGTGTTTCTCTGTCATTGTCCCCAAGTTCTTCTGACACAAGTGATTTGGCCCAGAAAGGACAGATGCTATGGAGACAAGATCGCAGAACAATAATTAAGGAGGCTAGAATCATGAGAAAAGCTAAAAACAAATGGTCATTACCTGCCCATTGCGTCATACGTCCCAGCCAAATTGCTGCAGACGCCTAAAGTGTCAGGGTGATATGGTCCATATTCCTTTTCCAAAATACTTCTTGCTTCTTCAAAGAGTTCTGCAGCCTCGTTTATTGCATGACATTGCACGCAGGATAGACCCATTTGGTTTAGAGCAATTCCAAACAAGGGAGAGTTTTGCTCTGCACTGGCCCGGAATTTTGAAACAGCAGATTTTAAGGAGGTGTAAGCATCAGAATATTTTCCCATCATATAATAAATAACCCCAATCTGTGCCTCAACTCCTGCAACCATGTTTTGCTGGCCAGGGGTATCAGCATGTATTTTCAAAGCCTTCTTAAGCAATGTGAGTGCCTGCTCCAACTCATTCATAGACTCATAGATGGCAGAAAGTTCGATGAAGCCACCGGCAATCTCTTCGGTTGGCATCATCAGATTAGGCCTTCTGTAAATATGAAGTGCATTCTCACAGTAGGATTTGGATTCCTTGAACTTCCCTATCTTGTGGTACAAGTTTGCCAAACGCACATAAATATAAGCAACTTTGGGATGATTCTCTCCTTTGGTCGACTTGAAGACTTTAAGTGCTTTCTGGTATGCAAAAACAGCCTCATCATACTTAGCGAGTGACAGGTATACATCTCCGATGCTGCAGTCTATTGAAGCCACATCCAATTCTTGTCCATTTGATGCCATGGCCATGCTTGCTAAAACATAATGCTCAAGAGCGGACTCATATTCACCTTTGGAGTCACAGATAAGTCCCATTAGTCTCCTATCAGCCGCTTCTGCCAGGAAAGCAGTAGAACCATTTCCCTTGTGGATGTCCAGAGCCATTTGGCAAAGCTTCTCAGCCTCATTAAATTGCAATGCCTGGACATAAGCCTCGGCCATATAACGGCATGTCTCACCAAGTCTAGGGTCTGTCTCTCCCAAAGCTTGCTTTTGGATCTCCAAACCGGCCGTATATAACAGTAACGAGTTCTCCATCTGACCGATCATTGCATATGTATCACCTAGCTGCATGCACCCAGCAAATTTAGCAAGCGCATGGTTTTCACCATCCTCTAAAGCTGGAATTTCAATTGAGCGCTCGAGAACTGGAATTGCTTCACTATGCTGACCTAAGTCACAGTATATTGCAGCCAAAGCATGCAAACACATAACCAATCCTAAACTAGGCTTGTCATTGACTCGCTCCTCATACGAGCTCACGGTTCGAAGAGCCAATTCAAGAGCTTTCTGGGGTTTAGCTCCAGTAGCAATCATATTTCTTATTCCTTTAAGTAAATAGGGTCCAATGTCTGCATCGTCAAGTCCCACATCAAGAATATTTTCTATAGTGTGACGCTTTACCCCAAGTAAACCAAGATTTCTCTGTTTTCTCCTAAGAAAAGAACTATTTGTTCTTTTTGCATGCTTCCCATTCTTTTTGCCAGTAGGAGGTCTCTCATTGGGCACTTTGCGCATAGAACTTGCTTGTGATGTTTGCTCCTCTTTAATTGCAGATTGGTATCTACCTTTCATTTCAATCTTCTCATTGGTTAGATCAATGCCTTTTATTGCATAGCCATCACAATCTTTATCCTCCAGTCTTCTCTCTGGCACGGCATCCTTCATCATCTCCATTACACCGAAGTCTCCGACAAGATGGCCCAACTCCGAATCAAGTCTTGATTCCTCACCATACGAGAGAAAACTAGACCTGGAGGGAGATTGATCGGAGCTCTGCATCTCAAACACATTGTTATACAACTGCTCGATGGAGATGTCCACCACACGATTGATATAAAGATCAATGGAATCGCTTCGAGGACTGTGTGGACTTAGTGGACTTCTTGGAGACCTCAACTGGGTGTAGCTTTCCTTATAGGATGAAGTATTTCCACTGGATTCATCTGTTGTGCTATGCTCATTTCCAACTTCAGTGGCTAATCCAGGCATTTCGCTGAACACCAATCAATCCGCTTAATAAACTTAAATATATTAGGAATAAATGTAGGAGAAGTAAGGCACACAAATATTTAGCAAGAAAAATTTCAGGCAACTTTTCTCCTTAATGCTTTAATTATTCCAAATTGGGCTGAGAGTGAATACCAAGGCATAGCCACCGATACTTCTTTAGTGTAAATTAGACCTTACATCTAAAACACAATAATTTAAAGTGGTCACGTCAAACAATCAAAAGGCGGCTGCCTAGCAACTGAAGAAAGGATCACAAAATAATCAGATGAAAAGCATCGAGGGTCCAATCATGACTTGAAATCTCATCCCCTGTCTTTGGACAGCTAACAACATAAACCAAGCACATTCCCCTGCGGAAGCACGAGCCAGGCATGCCCAGGGACTCGACCTAGAGATTCAATTTCGAACGCACAACCCATTAGCACGGTCGGAACTCATCCCAAAACTCGCGAACAACCCAGAAGCAGAGAACCAAATGCAGAGGAGATAAACATCAATCAATCCCATCAAAGCACGAGGGCGGTTCGCATTCGCAGCGACTTCCGGCGACACAGAAGGTGGAGGGACAGAAACGAGGGAGGCCGTACCTTCGCAGATGCGCGACGGAGGAGGAGGAGGAGGTCGAGGCTCGGAGGAGGACTTCCCTACGGACGGCGCGTGCGAGCTCAGACCAAGCGGCAAAATGGGGAGAGATGGGGCTCGAGCACGGGGCAATGCGGAGATGAAGAGCGAGAGCGAGCGAGCTAGAGAGAGAGAGAGAGAGAGAGAGAGTGATGGAGAAGTTGCAGAGGCGTGAAGTTGCAGAGAGAGCCGGAAAGTTGAAGCAACGAGGGAGGGGGGAGGGAGGGAAAGAGACCTCTCTGTCTCTGTCTCTGTCTCTGTCTGTATTTTCCTCTGGTGGTGTGTGTGTTTTTAGCTGGGACGTCGCAAGTTGGAGGGGGCGGTTAACGGCTTTTCGACGCCAGCGAAACAGCTGGGCTGTCGATGTACGCGCCACGTGGGATACGGCAACATCCCCAATTTCCCAAGGAAAGGGCGGAAAGGAAAGTTAATAAATTTTTACAAACTTATTGACGTACGACTTAGGCAACTTGGCTTAGAAAAAGACACTACTTTGGATTTGCGCGAATGGCGGATGAAGCGTGAGGAGATATAAATGTTGTCTTATCTACATAGCTGATGTACTTGCCATGTGGTAAATCAAGTAGATAATATGTATCGTGAATGAAAATCTAATCTTGATGTGATAAGTTAAAAAAAAAAAAAAAGAGTACTGTAAATAAAGAAATGAATGAGAATTTGTGAAGACTTTTTAGTCGGAATCCAATTCGAAATTCGTTTATCACCCGATATATTTATGAGTTTTTTCATGTCTAGCATCTCATTATTATCCAACATGCACAGAATATGAGGTTCTAATGTTATTTATTAGTATGCACATAAAATACGGGTGTTGATTTTTTAAATTACTCTGGGCAATGTTGCTTGTAGACTTTCGACTTGGATTTTTATTACTATGGAATACACTAAGGGCGCGTTTGGTAACATTTACGTTTAAAAATTGTTAGGAAACGAGAAATAGAAAAAAGTGTTTTTACTTTTGAGCGATTTTGAACAAAAAAACGCGTTTGTAAAAACTTTTTAAAAAATAAAAAATGAATAGAAACACATTTGGTAAATTTGTATAATTTTTTTATTTCTTTTATTTTTTAATATTTTTATTTTATTTTTCTATTTTCTTTCTTATTTTCTTATTTATTTTTCCTTTTTTTTTTTTTTTTTCTTCTTTTGGCCGGTCGTCGGCCTTGGCCATGCCCGACGAGGGCTGGCGGCCTCGCCTAGCCAAGGCGAGGCTCCGCAAGGTCGGCGGCCCTTGACAGGAATCGGCGCCCCGCTAAGGGCGCGGCCGACCAAAAAAAAAAAAGAAAGAAAAAGAAGAAGAAAAAAGAAGAAAAAAAAAGAGAAATAAAATGGAAAGTGTTCCTAATTTTGTTAAAGCAAACAAAACAACTTTTTTTTTTTTAGCTTTTTATTCCAAATGTGTTTAAAGAACAAAAATAATTTTGGAGACAAAAACGCAAACAAACGCGTTTATTCTTTTTTTGTTAAAAACAAAAAAACAAAAAAATTGTTTAAAAACAGAAAAAAGAAATAAAAACAAACGTAGCCTAAGCATCCCAACATAGTGCCTGACCATATTTTTGAAATGAGACATGAGATGTAAAATTCTCATTCAATTATACTACGTCATATATTTATCGTGCTATACCAAAAAAAAAAAGGTACCGACAAAAAAAGTATCAACGAACCAAATATAGTCTTCAATTTTAGCTTAACTGTGTTAGGAGATGACTAGTTAAATATTGAAACATACTTGAATTTTATTAAGGAGTGCCCTCGGAGTCAAGCGATATATTCTCTTGATAAAGAGGATAAGGTAAAGAAAAAATCACGTGGACCACGTCTTATCTTCATTGGGAACAAAGCCTAATAGGGCTTCTCAAAATGTTTCGTGGGCTTTCGGATGAGCTGGACAGGTGGGCCCAGAGAAAGGGAAGTCAGCCATTCATGGATGACCACTTGTGAGCCGGATCTCACCCGGACGCAAATTAGTATGGAGCAAAAACAAATATCTATATATTATACTATACTATATTATATTATATAAATATATATAAACCTTTGGATCATAATTTTAGGCTCCGTTTTTTTAAATAAATTATTTTAATTTTTTTCTAAAACTGTATCTCCTGATATAATTATCCAATGAGAAATATTATTATAATCGATAATAGTTTGTGTCTATAATTTTTTTGGAGGATAAAAAAAAATATGCTTGTTTATTTATTTTTGTAAGTGATATAAGTAATTATTTTCAAAAAAATATTTTTTGAGTAATTCATTTTTTTGTAAATAAACAGAGCTTTAAACTTGCTAGCAACGAAAACATTGCGTGTAATAATTATTGTAAATCTTGATTTGGTGATGCAGTATTAGATGTGCTTAAAGCATTTAACCTCATAAATTGAAACACATTATCCTCCATATCCTTTGGTTCCGACATAAATGGGCTACCTTTGACTAGATCAAGGATGTGAATGTAGCCTTGTGCTTGAAAACTAGGTTGGATAACACTCGACCACAACATTATAATCTATGAGTTAAATGTAGTCCGATCATAAAATCTTCACGCAAAATGCTTCTTGTTATGCTTGGCAGTTGGCACCACGAAGAACATCTCAACTTCAAGGTAATTATGGAATTGGTTCTCCAACTTTTTATTTTTTTGGCTATCAAGTCTTTTAACCTTTTTTTTTTTTTTAATATTTTCGCTATTGGTACACTTTAATTTACTCGATCTATGTCAATGTGCCCATTCGTTTTATAATGTTGCTAAGCTTGTCAATTTACAACATCTGACTGCTAAGTTTGCGAATTTCAACATGTAGTGCGAATTTATCAAATTACTAATAAGCACTGATTCCTTTTTTTTTTCCCAAGTAAAAGGAGAAATTGCTAGAGTAGGATGGACTTAATACGTAAAGGACGATCAATTATATAGCAACATGGACCCCCTGAATAGCAGCTAAAATTGCTCCTGAAATCAAGGAAGCATGCGTGCAATAATCCATTTGGTCGGCAAATGTAGATTCGGAGAATTATCATTCGGACCCATGCACGATCTCGTCGGATTTTTCTAATTGCTTTTTTTTTTATATATATATATTAAAAAAATGATCAAATTATAATAGTCGTGTCGACCTGTGCATCCAACCCATCGATTCTCGAAGCACTTGTTTCGAATACGACGCGAACAAGCCAGTGCATCATAACTAATTGATTACTTAATAAGTGAGTTAGGATACCAAAAATGAATAATTTGAAAATTAATTTTATAAAAATAATCATTTGTATTGATTGAAATAATTAATTAATGAAATATATTTCATCGACAACAATTTATAACTGAATATTTTTAAGACAATGAAAGTTTATTTTCTTTGTTCATATTTAGAACAATCAATTTTAAACAAATATTTACCATATCATGTATTTTTTTAAATAATTGTTTATATCGCTTAAAATAAATGTTGTGTATGCCAATTACAACTCTCCACACAAGTCCATGTGAACACCCGTGTGTTTAATTCAAGGAAAAATCTCATAAAAGTTCTATACATGTTGCATTTGTGCAAATTTATTCACACCCATTTTAATAGTGTCAATTTAATCTTAAATATTTTGACATAGTGCCAATTCAGTATTTTCAATTAATTTTGGCATGATATTACCGCGCGTGGATCTTCGAGTCGAACTACTTACATGGCACTTTGCCAGAGTTGACGTAAACAACTTTTAATAATTTTTTTAATATTGTTCAATTTTATTTTATTTTTCTTTTCTTTCTCTTTTTTTTTTCTTCCTTCCTCTTCCTCCAATTTGGTAAGTGGTCGCTAGCTTGGCAATTGCCCAAAGCTGAGGGCAGATGAGGCTAGCGAGGCTCTTGCCCTCGGTAGAGGCTTCGAGGGTGGCTTCATGCTAGATAGGGGTGTCCAAAAAATCCGACTTGACCCGAACTGAACACGATCCGAACACGATCCGAACACGAAACAAGTATAATACATGTTTCGGGTCTTGATACTGTTCGAGTAACATATATAAAACAAGCAAAGAAATATGTTTTGGATTGGGTCAGGGTTGGAACATTGTTCGACCCGAAACACATTAACTCCAAATTCCAAACAAGCCAACAAACATGAACATGTTCTCATCTTTACCCCAAACAATCAAACACATTCCTCGTCGGCTCCGCCTTCTTCTCCGACCACTACGCCTTCTTGTGGATTCCACTGCCGCCCTCTGATCGACGCACCTCCGCCTTGCCCTCGCCATCGCCACCCCTCGTCTCAACACTGGAACCCTAGCCGTTGCCGAATTAGTCGATCGTTGCCGTCCGTCACCGAAAACCCCTACCCTTCCCCTTTCCAAATCCCTTCCTATCCGGTCCCTCAAGCCCTACCTCCTCTCCCAATCTCAGCGCCGACGTCGTACGTCGCCGTATGTCGTCCGATGAGACTGTGACCGGCAGAGCGAGGAGCGGTGCGGGAGCTATGGCCTTTGTGCCAACGTCAGCGAGTCCAAGAGCTGCAGCAGCTTCTCCTGCCACCGCTTCGATGGTGGCGAGGGCGCATCGAGCTCCATGGCGTTGTCCCCCCGCCTGGCCGCCTGGAACTTCACCTTCCCGGCGGCGGTGATGGCGCCAGTCATCGGAGGGAAGGACGTGGTGCTCTGGGACGAGAAGAGAGAGAAGGACGGTGATTTGTCTGGTAATTCTTCGGCTCATATTTTTAGTAATGCTGCTCACTAGCCGAGGGAAACTGGCCCTGCAGTGCTTAATTCGTGCTTTGCTCGTCTAATTCCAAGAATGCGCCTCGTAACATTTACGATTCGCGAGTTCTTTGCGATGAAAAATGATAAGAAAGGTGTAGAGGAAAGATTTGCGGCTTTCGAGCAGCCTAGAGTGTTTTCGTAGCATTTTCAGCTTTTTTCCCCCTCTTTTCTTTTCCGTGTTTCTCTACGAATTCTGGAGTTCGCGTAATTTATTTTTTTTTTTTAATTTTTGTAAGCTTTTAGCATTCGCGACCTGGCCAGAAATTTGTTGCTTCTTGCATCGGATTTTTCACGGGTTGCTGGTTACTTGGATTTTCTGTTCATTTTTTCTTCGGCCTTCCAGAAATTGAGATGATGATGGAGAGATTTGCTAAGCTGCTTCTCGGAGAAGACATGTCCGGAGGCGGTAAAGGAGTGTGCACTGCGCTTGCGATCTCGAACGCCATAACCAATCTCTCTGGTAACACTCCCTGCTGTTACAGATGCGAATGCGTTTTAATTTTCTATTGTCGTAGTTCAATTTTTGTAGGGATGATACGTGTGCGACGCAGTTTAAGAAATCCTTCTTGCTTAGATCTGTCTTGGACTGGATTGCAGCTGCTGTCTTTGGTGCATTATGGAGGCTAGAGCCTTTGGCACCTTAGAAGTAGAGGTGTCAAAATGGGTGATTAACCCATTTATGGACTCATTTAAACATAAATGAGTTATTAATGAGTCAAGCCTTACTTTCTAAAGCATTTATAATGTGTTTTAAAAATAAAGAGACTAAAATATATGGGTTTTAAATGGGTTAGCTCTCTGATCCATTTAAGACCCATTTATCAACCTATTAAAAATGAATCCATTTATTTTCACTCAAAACTAGAGGTGTCAAAATGGGTCATCGATCCATTTAAACATAAATTGATTGTTAATGCGTCAAGCCTTACCTCCTAAAGCACTCATAATGGGTTTTAAAAATAAAGAGACTAAGATATATGGGTCTTAAATGGGTTAGCTCTCTGACCCATTTAAGACCTATTTATCAACCCATTAAAAATGAACACATTTATTTTCACTCAAAATCTCACAATCTTTCTCTTCTCTCTCTAACTTTACAAAAATATTTTTTTTATAAAAACCGAAATGATAATTATTTTTTGGGAAAAATCCACCAAAAACCCCGAACTTTGCCCAAAGTGACACAATTATCCAAAACTTTTTTTTTTTTTGACGTGAAAAACCCAAAACTTTTCAAACCTTGACACATTTACCCTATCAAGGGCATTTTTGTCTTTTTATTCTATTTTTTCCTTTTTTTTTTTTTCCTTCTTCTTCCCTCTGCCGGCCATGGCCGAGCCGGTGGAGGGAAGCCGGCGTCCGGCGAGGGTCGCCCCTCGCCGGTGTCGAGTGAGGGCGGCCCTCGCCGGCGTCGGGCGAGGGCCTCCCTCGCCGGATTAGGCGAGGGCACCCCTCACCCGACGCCGGCAAGGGCACCCCCTCGCCAAATGCGGGCGAGGGCCGCCGACGCCGGCAAGGGCGGGGACACCCTTGCCCGACCTCCTCGCCCGGCGTCGGGCGAGGCACCCCGCCAAACGCAGGCGAGGACCGCTCGACGCCGGCGAGGGCATGGACACCCTCGCCCGACCTTGCCGGCGTTGGGCGAGGAAAGAGAGAAGAAAAAAATGAAAAAAAATGAAAAGACCAAAATGCCCTATAATTTTGGGGTAAATGTGTCACATAACAAAAGTTTAGGGTTTTTGGTGTCACAAAAAAAAGTTTGGGGTAAATGTGTCACGGTTAACAAAGTTCAAGGTTTTTCACGTCTCAAAAAAAGTTTAGGGTAAATGTGTCACTTTGGGCAAAGTTCAAGGTTTTTCGTGGCTTTTTCCTTATTTTTTTATTTTAATTTTCTTTCATTTTTTTCTTTCTTTTATTTTTTTCTTTCTTCTTCCTCCGGTCGTTGGCACGGCGATGGTCGCGGCCCGCCGGCGAGCCTCGAACTTGCTGCGTCGAGCGAGGCTCGAGCTCACTCGACGCCGGCGAGGCTCGAGCTTGCTTGACACCGGCGAGCCTCAAGCTTGCCGGATCCGGCGAGAGGCGAGCTCGAGCTCGCCCGACACCGGCGAGGCTCAAGCCTCGCCGGGCGTCGTGAGGCCTCCGCCTCGTCGGATCCGGTGAGACTCGAGCTCGAGGCTCGCTTGTGGGCGGCCACCGGTTGTTGTCGTGGCGGCGCCGGCCAAAGAAGAAGAAGAACAAAAAAAGAAAAAGAAAAAGAAATTAAAAGAAATTATATTTAAAAAATAAAAATAAAATAAATTAATTCGATTTTTTAAAATAATTATTTTAAAAATTATAAAAATTTCCCATTAAATTTGTGTTGTATAAAACTATTTTAGCAATACCATTTTTTTAGATATATATATAAGAAATAATTTTTTTGAAAAATTATTGATTGGATTTGTATTGCTTGGAAGTTTTTTAGTAATATTATTTAAAAAAAAAAAACATAAGAATAAGTTTTCCTAAATTTTGTTAAATATGAAAATATTTTATTAATATGGGTCGGGTCGGGTATGGGTCAAAAATTTAATGGGTCAATTTGGGTCGACCCATTAATGACCCGAACCAAACCCAACCCAACCCGCCCATTTGACACCTCTACTCGAAGAAAGCCATGTGACGCGGAGAAATGGAATGGCTCTTATGTATGAGCGATTCAATTGTGGAGCTCGTGCCATCGATACAACAATTCCCGGGTGGGGGCACATATGAGGTCATGGCAACTCGTCCTCACTCTGATTTATATATAAATCTCCCTGCTCTTTAAGAAGCTCGATGCGATGTTAACCAGCATGCTTGATGGATTCTCTGAGACGGAATTTTGGTATGTTGATCGTGGGATATTGATGGATGATGGCGATGACCATGATAAGAATTCTTCAGGTGTGTCCAGTGGTAGGCCGTCCATTAGACAGGAAGAGAAGTGGTGGTTACCTTGCCCGAAAGTGCCATCTAATGGATTATCTGATGAAACTAGGAAGAGGTTGCAGCAGTGCAGGGACTGTGCGAATCAAATACTGAAGGCAGCTATGGCAATTAACAGCAGTGTGCTTGCTGAAATGGAGATTCCTAATGCATACTTGGAAACCTTGCCCAAACCCGAACCCTAGAGAAAAGAAAGGTTAAAAAAAAAAAAAAAGGTGGGAAACCCAGCAACCCGACCCGAACCAACCCGAATTTTCAATGCGAGTCTAATGTGTTTCGAGTCGGGTCGGGTCAGGTCAGGTCGGGTCGGGTCATAGTGTGTGACCCTTGTGATTCGGGTGGGGTTGGGTAACCACAAAACCCGACCCATTGACACCCCTAATGCTAGGTTGGTGAGCCTCATTCTCGTTGGCCATGGGTGAGGCTTGACATCGGCGTCTAGTGAGAGCCTTGTCAGTGGCTAGTAAGGTTGGCCAGACCAAACCTCGCTTGGTCGATCGTAGAGCTAGCAATTCATTGGAGGAAGAGGAAGGAGAAAAAGAAAGAAAAAAGAAAAAACAAGAAAAAGAAAAATATCATTAAAAGTTATCCATGTCAGTGTCAGTCGCGCCACGTAAGCTGGCCGACATCCACATAAGTAATATCATGCTAAAATTAGCTCGAATGATTGAATTGGCATTGAATCAAAATGTTTATAGTTAAATTAGCACAAATAAAAAAGATTAATGTTAAATTGGCATAAATACAATAGATTTAGTATTTTTTTGACACTTTCCCCATTTAATCTGCATCATATTTTGGCCTCATGCGATGGCCGAGTCAACTAAATTTGATCGGAATTAGGATTGGTAAGACTTGATTAGAAAAATTAAGTACGTAGGCTTGGTTAAAGAAACACGTGAAAGTACGGATAAGAACGGTTCGCTTTGTATTTCGTTTATTTGATTGATGTAGTGTTTATGAAGAATTCTTAACAAGCAAAATATGGCGCTTAAGCAAAATAAAATTAAAAGGCTCCGTTGGGTTCATGAAATTTTTTAAGGATGTTCCTTTCAAATTTTCCAAAAGACACGATGCTCGGAGAGGCACGACCGCTATGGAGGCCGAAAAGCCAGTGGGGAAGGACGAATCAGATTTCGCAATGGCAATCATTAGAGAGTAAAATAATCACATGGATTTTATTGGACATTGCTGAGAGAACGGCACTGTTATTCACAGGTGCCTTGTGGACCATAAATTCCCATCCAATGGGAATGGGCAACCGGTTGAACTACAAATCTTGATAAAAAATTCTCAAAAATCAATGATTATTTTTTTCATAAAGAAAATGAAAATTCCTTCTTAGCCCATTTAATACTTTGAATAACTACTTAAATATAAACCTCAATTTTTTGCAAAGTCAAATTAGTAACCCACACATGTATTTTAACTTAATTTAATGAGACTTCAAAGAATTACTGAATTTAACTGAAAATTTTGGAAGTTGGCATGGTGAAAAAATGGGGTTTCTACAAAAAGAAAAAAAAAAGAAATTTTTAAACAAATCCAATATACTATAAAATTCATTCATAGTTAGTCACCAGATAATCATACTTTTTATTTTTGAGAACTTGGATTGGCACGACTTGAGCATAATTCATTAAAGTTTTAAGTTTTAAATTTGTTATTCAACTCTTTCTATTGATATTATATTCATTTTGTTCATTGATGTTCACGACTGGAAGTGTGAAAAATATTTGATCGTAAATGTGTTGTTAATAGAAATCCAAGATGTTTAAACCATCCATTTAATATTCAATGTAATAATTATCTTTTTAATTTCTTTTTAATTTGATTTATTACCTTTTTATTTATCTTTTTTGTAATAATTAACTTTAGGCCCAATGATCACAATTCAACCTTACCTACATGCGATTACAACCTCTTAATTGTCACGGGATTTAACCATCAGTTCATATCACCGTCTTCAATTTCTATCTTTACTTTGTCCCCTTTCTTCATTTTCTTGAATTTAGTGCTTTGCCAAATATATCAAATGTTGATCGTCGACCGATCGCCACTTTATGTCAATAGCCATACTCGTGGTCATCGATAATCGTTGTGTCATCAACAAGTATCTTCATTATTGGTAACTTATCATTAACCAAATTGAACTTAACATTGAATAGGTCATTTTTTGATGTAAACATATATAGCATTTTTGCAGGACACAACTTAACTCAATTAATGTCACGTCGGATATTCCGACGAGCCAAATCATCCACGGCACTCAATTGTGGTGTCAATAAATCCACTATGAATCCCGCGAGTAATCAGAGTTTATCATCACTCAAGTATTTTTCATCATCTAAAACTATATTCAAAGTGGACTTACAAGTGTTATCTCGTGTTCTCTCTCCTTTTACAAATTCCAGGGTGTAATTACAAGGTATAATTCCGTCTCCTTAATCCAAAGTAGAAACCTATCGAATTAGGGAACTGCTCAAAAAGAGAAATTTCTTTTCCACGAAGAGGTAGTGACTAGTGAGGTCGCTCCTTGCCAAAGCCCAAAGGAGACAATGCTCTTTCACGTGAACAAAAGGTGACGATGCTACTTTGCCAAAAGCCAGCGTGCCTCACGTTCCCACTTTCTCATCCCAAGCAAGCTCAGCGAAGGAGGAGGAGAAGTTGTCCTCTCTTCCCTCGCGACTCTTCCCCCTATATATATCGAACGTCTCCCTCCCAGTACTTCACCAGTGTTTCATGCACTTTTCTCTCTTCTTCCGATACTGAATCTCTCTTTTGAATCACTTCGAACCCGTGGACTGCTGCAAGAACCGCTCCGCTTGGAAAATGGCCATGAAGCGCGCCGGTGTGTCTGCCCTCAGCGCTCTGTGCTCGTCTCCAAACTTGACTAGAGGCGTCCATGTGAGTGGCGCGTTAGTCGGCGCGATCCCAAGATTTCGCGTGATTATTTTGTGTTTTTGCTTCTGGAAATTTGAAACTGTAAGCTCCTTCTCTGCTTCAGCATTTTCTTCTTTACTGACTGCATCTGTGGTTTCTGGTTTCTGGGGTCACTTTTTTCAGTCTACTGCTGGAAGCAAGAAGATCGTGGGTGTGTTCTACAAGGCAAATGAGTATGCCGAGTTGAATCCCAATTTCGTGGGCACTGTCGAGAGAGGTCTGGGCATACGTGATTGGCTGGAATCGCAAGGCCATCAGTACATTATCACAGATGACAAAGAGGGACCAGACTGCGGTGAGTACGCTTTGAAATGACAATGTCTTTCCCTGTAGATTTGCTCCGCAGGAACCTTTGGTTTCAGCTGATCTCTGCCCATTTCATCGTTCTTGGTGATTATCAATGTGGTTGTTGCTTGTGATTATTACTTGTCATGTTTATGTTTGATTCACTTCTCACTTCTCAATTCAATGATCATCGCAGAACTTGAAAAGCATCTTTCCGATCTTCATGTCCTCATAACGACCCCCTTTCACCCTGCTTATGTTACTGCGGAAAGGATTAAGAAGGCGAAGAATTTGCAGCTTCTTCTCACTGCTGGGATTGGTTCCGATCACATTGATTTGAAGGCTGCAGCCGAAGCAGGGTTGACAGTTGCAGAAGTCACTGGAAGCAATGTCGTTTCGGTTGCAGAGGATGAGCTCATGAGAATCCTCATTCTGGTGAGGAACTTTTTGCCTGGATATCATCAGGTCATCAATGGGGACTGGAATGTGGCCGGCATAGCGCACCGAGCTTATGATCTTGAAGGAAAGACTGTCGGGACTGTTGGTGCTGGGCGAATTGGCAGGCTTTTGCTACAGAGATTGAAGCCTTTCAACTGCAATCTCCTCTATCACGACCGCATTAAAATCGACCCAGAACTGGAGAATCAGACTGGTGCAAAATTCGAGGAGGACCTTGATGTGATGCTTCCGAAATGCGACATAATCGTGCTCAACACCCCTCTGACTGAGAAAACAAGGTAAAAATCATTTGATGGAAAGAAGTTTATGGTGTTAATCTGCTTCAGGTTCTCAGTTTTCTTGCCATATATAAGGTTTGAGGTTCTTGTAAAATGTTGCAAGCATTATGTGATGAAGGCCACGGTATATGTTTCAGAGGAATGCTTGATAAAGAGAGGATTTCCAAGCTGAAGAAAGGTGTCCTTATCGTCAACAATGCTAGAGGAGCGCTAGTGGATACACAAGCAGTTGCCGACGCCTGCGCCAGTGGACAAATTGGAGGTAAATTATTGCTGGAAGATCAGTTATAATCGATCGTCATTTCCCGATCATGTACAATTTTCATCTGTCTGATCTTTCAGGTTATAGTGGTGATGTTTGGTTCCCGCAGCCGGCACCCAAGGACCACCCCTGGCGGTACATGCCGAACCAGGCCATGACGCCTCATATTTCCGGCACAACTATCGACGCCCAGGTAGTATACATCTCCATACTCCTCGCCTCTCATTTTCAATAAGCAGCGCGGCCAACTCGCCTCTTAATCGTGCTCCGGCTTTTGAATTTGGTTTTGTTGCAGTTGCGATACGCGGCCGGAACCAAAGACATGCTGGATAGGTACTTCAAGGGAGAGGAATTCCCGCTCCAGAATTACATCGTCAACGAGGGCGTTCTGGCCCCTCAGTACCAGTGATTTCCCTGCCTCCTCGGCTCGTGGAGTTTCCTTGTTCGTGTTTTCGCGATCGTCGAGGTTGTAGAAGTTGCAGGATCTTGAATAAATTGTAATAATGCTGCTCTTTCAAAGTTTGTCTTGAAGTGTGAGACCTCCACTTGGGCTCTAAAGTTTTTATCGGGTAAGGATTTCTTCCACAAAATTGCTAGGTTCTCTTTTGGAGCTCTGTATTATCTAATTTGGAAGAAGAGAAATTGCATCATCTTTCGGGGTGAAACTGTTTCCGTGTCGGCTCTCAAAAATCATTTGATCAAAATTGTCAAGGACAGAGTTCTCTCCTTCAAGAATGTGCCTCCTACCCCAAGAAATAGAAGACTTCAAAGGAATTGGGGCTTCGACCCCTCGGTCTTTTCTCGGTAGCTTTGCTTGTTACTGTTGGTGCTTGTCTTTGTACCGTCCTAGTTCTCTCGTCCCGCTTTCAAGCGTGTAGTAGAGATTTGCTAGGTTTGGTTTTGCCTCGGCCCGGGTTGTGGGCGTTTTTCTTCTTTCTTTTGTTTTCCCTTCGACTCCTTCCACTCTTCCTTTGCGCGGTCAGAGTGTAAGTTGGCGCCGTTTCTTATTTGTCCAAAGTTATCAATATATTTCTTACTTTTCACCAAAAAAAAAAAAAAAAGTTTGTCTTGAAGTGATGAGGTCTGCTTGAGAACGGAACTGTACTCTTCGTACATATTCCCTCCTGTACTTATGTTTTACACCCACGTTTGTTTTGGCTTTTATTGTCCAAAAGGTGGCTTTGTAGTCCAAATCGCAATGTACTGATATAAATTATAATAATCAATTTAACGTGTTAGGAAATGACTAATGCAAAAGAAAATCAGTTAGACGTAAATCTTTTTTGTTTTTTGCGATTTAATGCTTCTTCTCAAAGTCAAAATACGTCTAAAATTTTATGCAAAGCGCTTCTTGTTATGCTTGGCATCACTAAGGGCGCGTTTGATTCGGCTTTTTGGAAATCGTTTGCTAAAATGCAAATACCTTTGGGTGAATGTGGTTTTCCGAAATGCAAATATCGTTTGGTAAAATTTGCATTGAGATACAACTTTGGCCAAAATACCGTTTGGTAAAATTTACATTTGTAAATGACTTTTATTAAATAAAAAAATAAAAAAAAACATTTGTATTTTTTTCTTTTAGTCTAGCCACCGGACCATCGGATCGCCGGCTGCCGGGACTGTCGGATCACAGTGGCCGAAGTGCGGATCACAGTGGTCGGATGACCGAGATCGCCCCCGGATGGTCGCACAGGATCGCGCAACCCCGGGCGGCGGCAGCTTTGAGGTTGCGCAACCCGGGCGACGGCTACTTGGGGACGCTGGGGTCGCGACGGTCACTTGAGGTCGATTTAGGCCATCAATCGCCTGGGTTGTGCGAACCAGGCGTCGCCTGAGGTCCAGCGACGGTCGCCGGGTCAGGCGACCCTCAAGCGGCGGTTGTTGGCACGCGCAACCCCTTGGCCGGCGGTCGTCGGCCTCCGATCGGCTTTCATGCGGTGGTTTTGGAGAAGATGAACAATACCGGGGACTTACATTTCGAATATGCAACTTCCTAAAGTACTTCCAGACCTATTTTAGACTAAGGGCCCTTAGAGCCATTTAGAGATGCAATTGCATCTTGCCAAAGTCGTCCAAAAAATCGAACCAAACGCGTTTGCATTTGGCCAAGGGATTTTAGAGTCCCAAAGCCCATTTGAAAGGCCGAACCAAACAGGGGCCTAAGAATATCTTAACTTTGAGGTCAATATTTTGGAAAAGATTTCTAAAAAATAATCACATATATCGATAACAAAGATTAATAAACAAAAAATATTTTTACCATTCAAGAAAATATTTAGATATTAATTATTATCGATAATGAAAACTATTTTCTTTGACTTATTATTTTAAGCTATACCAAAGATTATTTTTAGAATTTTTTTGCAAATAATTCATTTTCACCAAACTAGTGCAGTCTGAATATTGCAATTTTTAAGGTAACCATAGAATAGGTTCTCCATATTTTTGCTAGTCTTTTAACGCCTTTTTTCTTTTTTATTCAAATTTTTGCTATAGATTTACTTTAATTTACCAAACCTGGCCGACGTGGCGTGACATGAATAAAATTTTGCCAGCGTGATGTTCCACAACATCTGGATTTCATCCACTCCATAATTGCTGTATGCGCTGGTTACATGTTTTCACGCAAGTCCATGTGAGCACCCATATGTTTAATTTGGGAAAAAGTGTAAAAGTCTTAAACTTATTATATTAATGCCAATTTAATTTTCAACATTTTGACTAATGCCGATTCAGTCATTTCGTCTAATTTTGGTTTGATATTGTTAATGTGGATGTCGGTTGGCTCACGTTACATAACCGGAGCTAATGTGAATAATAATATTTTAATAATTTATAAATTTTTTTTTAATTTTCATTTCTTTCTCTTTCCTTTTTATTCATTCCTCTTCCTCCAACTAGTTGCTGGCTTAGGCGATTGGCCAAAGGTTAGACCTCGCTGGCCACTGGGGGGCTCTTACCAACCATTGGTGAGGCCTGACCTCAGCATCTGGCAAGGGTGAGAGCCTCTCTAGATCTTGCCTCTAGTTGATTGCAGAAATGTTTAGAAAGGAAAGAGAAAGAAAAGAAATAAAAAGGAAAAAAATTAAAAAAATTATTAAAAGTTGTTAATGTTAACGTCGGTCATATCATAAGCCAATCGGCATCCATGTCAATAATATCCAATCAAAGTTAGCCAAAATGATTAAATTAGCACTAAGTCAAAATGTTTAGAAAGTTTAGGATTAAATTGGCATCAATGTAATAAGTTTAAGACTTTTCTAAATTTTTCCATTTAATCACATGATATTCCAGCCTCATGTAATGGTTGAGTCAGCTAAATTTGATTGGAATTAGAGTTGGAAAGACTTGATTAGAAAATTTAAGTAGATAGGCTTGGTTGAGAAAAACGTGAAAGTACAGTAGAAGTTTTTCGCTTTGTATTTCATTTATTCGATCGATGTAACGTTTATGAAAAATTTCTTAACAAATAAAATTTGGCACTTTAGCAAAGGAAACCTAAAATGCTCTGCTGGGTTCGTGAAAATTTTTAAAGATGTTCTTTTCAATTTTTCCAAAAGACGCGATGCTCGGAAAGGGACGACCGCTTTGGACGACGAAAAGCCAGTGAGGGACGACGAATCAGATCTTGCAAGGGCAATCATTAGAGAGTAAAATAATCACATGGATCTTATTTCCACGTGGCGGCCGATCAAAGGCTGTGAATTTCAACCGCATTGCAGAGAATATCCGCAAGTAACCGATTACATAAATTTAATCATTATTTCATTAGAAATCGGGATTTACCCGATCAGCGAAACACCTTTCTCTAAAAGTTGATCTTTGACTCCAAATTCAGTGGAGATTCAGACAAGATTTGAATTGCATAGCAAGGATGGAGGATAATAAAATTAAAGGTAAGAAACGTGAGATTTGAAAATTGAAATATTGATAAACTCAGAAAATACATACATTTTTGTGACGATGATAGTGTCTCCGCAACAATCACATACGACTTTATATAGTATAAAAAGCATATCAATGACCTGTCTCCATAACTTAAGGCCCCATGATGGCAAGACAAGCTTACCTACAAAGGTAAGAAATGTGAGTTTTGAAAATTGAGATACTGATGAACTTAAAAAATACATAAATTTTGTGATGATGATCGCATGGCCGCAACAATCACATATGGCTTTATATGGTATAAAAAGCATAACAATGACCTCTCCATAACTTAAGGCCCCATGATGACAAGTCAACCTTACCTACATGCGATTAAACTCCTTAATTGTCGTGGGACTTTGCATTAAAAAACCAACGCTCCTTTTACAAACTCTAGGGCGTAGTGACCAGGCATAATTCCGTCTCCTTAACTCAAGATACGGAACCTATCAAATTAGGAAACAGCTCAAAAGAGAAATTCTTTTCCATGAAGAGGAAATGAGGATGCTCCTTGCCAAAGCCCAAAGGAGACGCCCTCTTTCACGTGAACAAAAAAGTGACTATCCTACTTCGCCAAAAGCCAGCGCGTCTCACGTTCTCACATTCTCGTTTGAAGCAAGCGAAGGAGAAGTTGTTCTCTCTTCCCTCGCGACTGTTTGCCTATATATATCTCGAACGTCTCTGTCCCAGTACTTCACCAGTGTTTCATGCACTTTTCTCTCTTCTTCCAATACTGAAAATCTCTCTTCGAATCTCTTCGAACCTGTGGACTGCGAGAACCGCTCGGCTCGGAAATGGCCATGAAGCGCGCCGGTGTGTCTGCCGTCAGAGCTCTGTGTTCGTCTCCAGACTTGACCCGAGGCGTCCATGTGAGTGATGCGTTAGCCGGCTCGATCCCAAGATTTCGCGTGATTATTTTGTGTTTTTGCTTCTGGGATTTTGAACTTTATGCCTTCTCTGCTTTAGCATTTTCTTCAATACTGACTGCATATATGGTTTTCTGGGATCACTTTTATCAGTCTACTGCTGGAAGCAAGAAGATCGTGGGTGTGTTCTACAAGGCCAATGAGTATGCCGAGTTGAATCCCAATTTCGTGGGCACTGTCGAGAGAGGTCTGGGCATACGCGACTGGCTGGAATCGCAGGGCCATCAGTACGTAGTCACAGATGACAAAGAGGGACCAGACTGCGGTGAGTACGCTTTAGAAATGACAATGGCTTTCTCTATAGATTTGCTCTGCAGGAACCTCTGGTTTTAGCTGCTCTCTGCCATTTCATTATTCTTTGGTTTGTGTTTGATTCGCTTCTCACTTCTCAATTCGCTCATCGTAGAACTTGAAAAGCATCTTTCCGATCTTCATGTCCTCATAACAACCCCCTTCCACCCTGCCTATGTTACCGCGGAAAGGATTAAGAAGGCGAAGAATTTGCAGCTTCTTCTCACTGCTGGGATTGGTTCCGATCACATTGATTTGAAGGCTGCAGCCGAAGCAGGGTTAACAGTCGCAGAAGTCACTGGAAGCAATGTCGTTTCAGTTGCAGAGGATGAGCTCATGAGAATCCTCATTCTGGTAAGGAACTTTTTGCCTGGATATCATCAGGTCATCAATGGGGACTGGAATGTGGCTGGCATAGCACACAGAGCTTATGATCTCGAAGGAAAAACTGTCGGGACTGTTGGTGCCGGGCGAATTGGCAGGCTTTTGCTACAGAGATTGAAGCCTTTCAACTGCAATCTCCTCTATCACGACCGCATCAAAATCGACCCGGAACTGGAGGTTCAGACTGGTGCAAAATTCGAGGAGGACCTTGATGTGATGCTTTCGAAATGCGACATAATCGTGCTCAACACCCCTCTGACTGAGAAAACAAGGTAAAAATCATTTGATGGAAAGGAGTTTATGGTGTTAGTCTGCTTCAGGTTCTCAGTTTTCTTGTCATATGTAAGGTTTGAGGTTCTTGTAAAATGTTGAGAGCATCATGTGATGAAGGCTATGGTATATGTTTCAGAGGAATGCTTGATAAAGAGAGGATTTCCAAGCTGAAGAAAGGTGTCCTTATCGTCAACAATGCTAGAGGAGCGCTCGTGGATACACAAGCTGTTGCCGACGCCTGCACCAGTGGACACATCGGAGGTAAACTATTGCCAGAAAATCAGTTATAATCAGTCGTCGTTTCCCGATCATGTTGAATATTCATCTGTCTGATCTTTCAGGTTATAGTGGTGATGTTTGGTTCCCGCAGCCGGCACCCAAGGACCACCCCTGGCGGTACATGCCGAACCAGGCCATGACGCCTCATATTTCCGGCACAACTATCGATGCGCAGGTACTATACATCTCCATACTCCTTTCCTCTCATTTTCAATATATAACCCACCGACTCGCTTCCTAATCATGCTCCGGCTTTTGATTTTGGTTTTGGCGCAGCTGCGATACGCAGCCGGAACTAAAGACATGTTGGATAGGTACTTCAAGGGAGAGGAATTCCCTCACCAGAATTATATCGTCAAGGAGGGTGTGCTGGCTCCTCAGTACCGGTGATTTTCCCCTGCCTCCTCGGCTCGTGCAGTTTCTGTGTTCGAGAATTCACAATGGTCGAGCCCATTAGAAGTTGCAGGATCTTGAATAAGTCTATTAATGCTACTGTTTCAATTTTTGTCTTGAAGCGTGTCTTCAGTTTGTGCTGTATTGAAAATTGATGAGGTCTGTTTGAGAATGGAACCGTACTCTCCGTGCAAACTCTCTCCTGTAGATTTGTTTTGTTTTGGTTTCACAGTCCAAAAGATGGCATGACAGACCACGGTCTAAGATGCACTCCACGAAAAGCGGATAAAATTCATATAGTAATGTATTGAATATTATATTCTATAGTTCATCACCTTACATAATTATCAATATTCATTTCCTCCAGCGTGACGTTACTATACTACCCGTACTAAGCATGATTTCAGCCTTAGCTTAGCGTGTTAGGAAATGACTCCTGGATATCGAAATATACCTGGATTTTGATAATTGAGCGTCCTCGTAAGGAGCCGATTGCCTCATTTATCTATAAAGAAAAAAGTATGAACGCAAAAAGAAAATTAAGTTAGACGCAAATCTCGAAAGTTTTGTTTTTTGCGATTTATTGTAGCACTTGATCTCAAAAATGAAATATATCTAAAATTTTACGCAAAACGCTTCTTGTTATGCTTGGAATCACTAATAACATATTAACTTTGAGGCTCAGTTTATTTCATGGAAAATCAATAATTTGGAAAAGATTTTTTTAAAAATAATCACTTATATCGGTTGCAAAAATTAATGAACGAAAAATATTTTCATTGTTCATGAAAATATTTAAACATAAATTGTTGTCAATAATGGATATATTTTTTTTGAC
The DNA here is from genome assembly GCA_014182375.1 of Eucalyptus virginea. Taxonomy (NCBI): domain Eukaryota; kingdom Viridiplantae; phylum Streptophyta; class Magnoliopsida; order Myrtales; family Myrtaceae; genus Eucalyptus; species Eucalyptus virginea. Next base: position 28,944,544 of record CM024523.1, on the reverse strand, counting down.
TTATCATTATTTCAAACAATACCAATGATCAATTTTTTATTTTTAAATATTTCTAAAATTATGTATTTTCCGCTCTTGACTTTAAGGTAACTATAGAATTGGTTCTCCATATTTTTGCTATACTGTCTTGTAACCTTTTTTTTTTTTTTTTTTCCTAATTTTTGCTAATTACTTTAATTTACTCAACCCATGTCATCGAGTCCATTCGTCTAGCATTATCAAACTAAGCTCTGACTGAAACTACAGCATTTGACTGCTAGTGATAAAGAAGCGTTAGGATTGAAATTCCTGGGGGTTAATTTATTGGTTATGGGTTGAGAACGGGAATTAAACTTTAAGAGATTTAATCTCCCTTGTTTCTCAATAGCTCAGTGGTAGAGCAATCGACCGTTAATTGACTAGTTGTAGGTTCGAATCAAGGCATGAAAGTCCAAAAGAAGGGAAAGAACTGAATCCGCTGCTATTGGTCTCCAGTCTAAGAATTTTCACTTTCCGAGCAAGTCAGGTATGCAATTGACTCTTATCCATGCGAGACAGAAAGCAAATCTTCTTACTGTTCCTTGGGTCCCTTCTCACGAGCGTAGCACTTGAGAATAAGGGTGAGCATGGTTCGGGTTGGGCCGGTTCGCCCCTTAACCCTAAGATCAATCCGCACAGTGTTAGTCCTCAATTTTTGGGACAGAGAAGCGGATCGACCCAATGGGTTTGGTCCGATTCCAAGGTCAACTCGAGATCAATCGATAATTTTTTATTTCATTTTTTGTACTCTTTAAAAAATCGGTTGAGGACCGAACTTACTAAATGGGTTCGCTCCGGTTTCAAGGTCAACCCAAGACCAACCAATAATTTTTTATTTCATTTTTTGTACTCCTTAAAAAAGCAATTGAGGACCGAACTGACCCAATGGGTTCAGTTCGCTTTTAGGGTCAATCCAAGACCAACCAATAATTTCTTATTTCATTTTTTATATACCTTAAAAGGGCAACCGAGAACCATATTAACCCAATGAGTTCGATGATGAGCGAGGTCAGCTAAGAAAGGCAAGCGATGAGGGTCAAGTGAGGTGAGTATTGAACGGAATGAGCATCGAATGTTGAGCAGGAAGCAACAAGCCAAGTGAGCATTGAGCGGCGAGTGGCACAGTGACCTAAAGCAAGCGAGGCGAGTGTCAAGTGGTGAGCGGAGAAGTTGTTTCTTTCGATTTTGGCAAATTGAAGACTGATAGAACAAATAAGACAAAAGAGAACAAATACTAGAAGATGATATCATAAGGAGCTGTTTATACCTTTTTGGACGCCATGAGAACTCCTCACAAAAACATTTTCATCCTTCGTAAATTATGATTATTGATACCATAAAAAGCATTAAAAATCTAAGTTATTAAAGAATAATGTAAATTGCTTGAACTCCTCACTAATGAGCTGTTTAAAATTGTTGATGCCATTTATTTTAAAGTTTTCTCTATATAAAAAAATTATAAGTATATATATATATATATATATATATATATATAGTTAGTGTTGGTTCGGGTTAAACCGATCCGGAACTCTCATGATTGAGGACCAACCCGCATAGTGATGGTCCAAGAATTCTAGGATTAAGGACCGACCCAATCTCCTTGAGAATCGGACTAAGACCGGCAAGGTTGGGCTGGTCTAGGGTTGACCTTGGATCGATACTCACCCCTACTTGAGAAGGTGTGAAGCCGCCCATGCTCCTCTTGCTTCTAGAAAGAGAGGCAGTTCTTATATTACTGCATAGTGGGAATGTGGAACGTGCAAGTGGACCATCGATGAAAGAAGTTGCTTATCCGGTCAAAATTATCTGGCTCAAGTCAAGATTAGAAGGTCAGCCAATGCATGCCCCCAAAGAATATGGGACCAAATGAGAAATTCAACAATTACTTTCTTTTCTTTTGGAGGATAAGTACATCAGAAATTTTAAAACTTATAATGAAGATATAATTGAGTCATAAAACATAAAAAAAAAACAATCAAATACTAAAACTTATCAAATTAATACAATGGAATCCTTTCATTAGCCCCATCCAATTTGCTTAACAGAAAATACTAACGTGGTAATAATGTGGCTAAAACAACGTTTTTGATTCCAAATATGATTTTTAATGCAAATCTCAAAAAGAAAAGAAAAGAAAAGAAAAAAAAATAAAGGATAAATAAGTGATGAGGGCTGTCTACCTCATTATCACCAAGAGGGTTGGTGAGGGTGGGGATAGCTGGTTGAGGTCGTTGGACCTTGGCTAGTGGTTGACAACCCCGCCGACAACAAGTGAGGGTCCTGGCCTTCCCATAAACCATCGGCCCTTGCCCAAAACTAATGAGGATAGCCATTGGTGGGATAGGGGTCATTCGCTAGTGGCGGTGCTCAATCAAGTCTGGACAAGAGTTGGTGATCCTTGTTAGATCTAAGGGAGGGTTGCCAATCACTATTAGGGTCTTGCAATCCTCATCATTGATTTGTCCTTTTTCTTTTTAAAATTTAGCTTATTTTATAAAATTTTATTAAAAATCAAATATTGACTAAAAAGATGTTGTTTTAGCTAATTTATTATCAAGTAAAAGATAAAATATTAAAAAAAAGTCAGGTCGGTACATAGTCAAAGGAGCTTAAAAATGGACTTGGACTCGACCAATCAAGTATATAGGTTTTTAAATAAGAAAACGTGAAAGTACGGATAAGAAGAATAGAAGTTTTTCATTTTCTATTTCATTTATCTGTTCGATGCAGTATTTATGAAAACTTCTAACAAATGAAATATGACGATTAAGCTAAAGAAACTTGTAAAGCTTTGTTTTGGTTGATGAGAATTTTCAAAAGATGTTATTTTCAATTTTCCGAAAAGACGATGCTCGGAAAAGCGTGACCGCTTCGGACTCTGAAAAGCCAGTAAGGCAGGACTTCTCAGATTTTGCATGACCGCTTCGGACAGTCTAAAAGGAAGTGCGGAAGGACAAATCAGAATTTGCAACAGCCATCCTTACAGAGTTGTAAAATAATCGCACATGGTTTTAATTCTGGAAACGAAGGCTGTTAATTTCCAACGAGAATTAACATATTTTTTTTCTTTTTTACGATTGTGGAGAATATCTACTACTGACCTGAATTGATTTCTATTTCATATACATAAATTTACTAGCTGTTTCACTAGAAATCGGGATCGATCCCAATTAGTGAAATGGCTTTTACCAAAGGCTCATCTTTTGTTCTTTATTAAATGGTTTCGGTGGCAATTCAAATGGAATTGGAATTGTGTTACAATGATTTAGAATAATAAAATTAAAGGTTAGAATTGCGTTACTATTATTAAATCGCTCAAATGATTTCCATCCTTCAATTACATCTAAAGCAAATTTACAAGTGTTATTCATATTCTCTTACAGATAACTCACCTTGAAAATTCACAAAAAAAAATAAAAAATAAATCCTAACACTCATTTTGCATATTCTAGTGTGTAATTATCAGGTATAATTCCGTCTCCTTAATTCAAGATAGAGAACCTATCGAATTTGCAAACTGCTCAAAAAGAGATTCTTTTCCATGAAGAGGAAGTGAGGATGCAACTCGCCAAAGCCAGGACGAGACACGCCTTTTCGCTTGAACAAAACGTGATGATGCTACTTGCCAAAGCCAGCGTGTCTCGCTTCCTCATCACAAGAAAGCGAAGGAGAAGTTGTTCTCTTTTCCCTCGCGACTCTTCCCCCTATATATATCGGACGTCTCCCTCCCAGCACTTCACCAGTTTTTTATGCACTTTCTCTCTTCTTCCGATACTGAATTTCTCTTCGAATCACTTCGAACCCGTCGACCGCGAGAACCCACTCGGCTCAGAAATGGCGATGAAGCGTGCCGGTGTGTCTGCCATCAGAGCTCTGTGTTCGTCTCCGAACTTGACTCGACGCGTCCATGTGAGTGACACGTTAGTCGGCGGGATCGCAAGATTTCACATGATTTTTTTTGCGTTTTTGTTCGTGCTCTGGTTCTCGTGCTCCTGGAAATTTGAACTGTATGCTCCTTCTCTGCTTCGACATTTTCTTCTTTACTAACTGCATATGTGGTTTCTGGGGTTGCTTTTGTCAGTCTACTGCCGGAAGCAAGAAGATTGTGGGTGTGTTCTACAAGGCCAATGAGTATGCCGAGTTGAATCCCAATTTCGTGGGCACTGTCGAGAGAGGTCTGGGCATACGCGACTGGCTGGAGTCGCAAGGCCATCAGTACATAGTCACAGATGACAAAGAGGGACCGGACTGCGGTGAGTACGCTTTAGAAATGACGGTCTTTATCAGTAGATTTGCTCTGCAGGAACCTTTGGTTTTAGCTGATTTGCCCATTTCATTGTTGTTGGTGATTATTAAAATGGTCGTTGCTTGTGATAATTACTGTATTGGTTTCCATAACTTGTCTTGTTTATGTTTGATTCGCTTCTCACTTCTCAATTCAATGATCATCGCAGAACTTGAAAAGCATCTTTCCGATCTTCATGTCCTCATAACAACCCCCTTTCACCCTGCCTATGTTACTGCGGAAAGGATCAAGAAGGCGAAGAATTTGCAGCTTCTTCTCACTGCTGGGATTGGTTCCGATCACATTGATTTGAAGGCTGCAGCCGAAGCAGGGTTGACAGTTGCAGAAGTCACTGGAAGCAATGTCGTTTCAGTTGCAGAGGACGAGCTCATGAGGATCCTCATTCTCGTGAGGAACTTTTTGCCTGGATATCATCAGGTCATCAATGGGGACTGGAATGTGGCCGGCATAGCACACAGAGCTTACGATCTTGAAGGAAAAACTGTCGGGACTGTCGGTGCTGGGCGAATTGGCAGGCTTTTGCTACAGAGATTGAAGCCTTTCAACTGCAATCTCCTCTATCACGACCGCATCAAAATCGACCCAGAACTGGAGAATCAGACTGGCGCAAAATTCGAGGAGGACCTCGATGTGATGCTTCCGAAATGCGACATAATCGTGCTCAACACCCCTCTGACTGAGAAAACAAGGTAAAAATCATTTGATGGAAAGAAGTTTATGGTGTTAGTCTGCTTCAGGTTCTCAGTTTTCTTGCCATATGTAAGGTTTGACGTTCTTGTAAAATGTTGAGAGCATTATGTGATGAAGGCTATGGTATATGTTTCAGAGGAATGCTTGATAAAGAGAGGATTTCCAAGCTGAAGAAAGGTGCTCTTATCGTCAACAATGCTAGAGGAGCACTCGTGGATACACAGGCTGTTGCCAATGCCTGCGCCAGCGGACACATTGGAGGTAAACTACTGCAGGAAGATCAGTTAGACTCAGTTGTCATTTCCCGATCATGTTCGATTTTTCATCTCTCTGATCTTTCAGGTTACAGTGGTGATGTTTGGTACCCACAACCAGCGCCCAAGGACCACCCCTGGCGGTACATGCCGAACCAGGCCATGACGCCTCATATTTCCGGCACAACTATCGACGCACAGGTACTATACATCTCCATACTCCTCGCCTCTCATAATAAATAACGCACCCACTCGCTTCTCAATCAAGCTCCGGCTTTCGAATTTGCTTTCGGTGCAGCTGCGATATGCAGCCGGAACCAAAGACATGCTGGATAGGTACTTCAAGGGAGAGGAATTCCCTCTCCAGAATTACATCGTCAAGGAGGGCGTGCTGGCCCCTCAGTACCGGTGATTTCCCCGCCTCCTCGGCTCGTGCAGTTTCTGTGTTCAAGAATTCGCAATCGCTGAGCTCATTAGAAATTGCAGGATCTTGAATAAGTGTAGTAATGCTGCCGTTTCAATGTTTGTCTTGAAGCGTGTCCTCAGTTTGTGCTGTATTGAAGATTGATGAGGTCTGTTTGAGAATGGAACCGTACTCTTCGTGCAAACTCTCTCCTGCAGTTTTGTTTTGTTTTGGCTTTATAGTCCAAAAGACGACATGACGGACTACACAGTCCAAGGTGCACTCCACGAATTGTGGATAAAACTTGTATCGGAATGTCCTGAATATTGTAGTCGACGATTATCGTTATCACCTGATGTAATTATCAATTTTCATTCCCTCTAGCGTGACGCTACTATGCTACCCGTACTAAACATGACTTCAACCTTGGCTTAGCGTGTTAGGAAATGCTCCTAGATATCAAAATATACCTGGATTTTGGTAATCGAGTGTCCTCGTAAGGAACCGATTGCCTCATTTATCTGTAAAGAAAAATGAACGAATGCAAATAGAGAATCAAGTTAGACGCAAATCTCAACGTTTTGTTTTTTGCGATTTATGGTAGTGCTTGATCTACAAAGTTGAAATATATCTAAAATTTTATACAAAATGCTTCTTGTTCATGCTTGGCATCACTAAGAACATGTTAATTTTGAGGCTTAGTTTATTTACCGAAAATCAATAATTTGGAAAAAGATTTTTCTAAAAATAATAACCTATATCGGTACAAAGAATAATGAATGAAAAACGTTTTTATCATTCATGATAATATTTAGATATAAATTGTTATTAATAATGAAAATATTTTTCATTGGCTAATCATTTTAAGAAAAATATTTTTAAAATAATTCATTTTCCACTCTCAACTTTAAGGTACCTATAAAATTGGTTCTCCATATTTGTGCTATACTCTCTTTTAACCCTCTCATTTCTAGTTTTTGCTATTGTTTTACTTTAATTTACTCAATCCATGTCATCTAGTCCATTCGTTTGACATTGTTACTAAGTTTGTGAAACTACAACATCTGACTCCTGAATTTGTGATTTTGTGACATGTGGTAAATCCAATATTTTATTATTTGATTGCTTAATAAATGCTTTAAGCTCTTTTTTTATAACTAAAATGCTAGCTATAACTTTTTTTTTATATGTCATACTTTAACTCTCAATTTACACACACATGTTTGCCACCCTCTTTGTAGGGTGTGTCAAAACTCACACATGAAGCTAAACATCTCCACACTATCCCCTAAGAAGATGGAAATTTGAATTCCCCTATTTCTTTCTTCCCATGTGAGGAAGAGTGATCACGCAAACCTTATTAGTGAAATGCTAGCGATAATAATTAGAGTTAGAATTGGAATTCCTAGGGTTTATTGGTTATGAGTTGAAAACAGGAATTGAACTTTAAGAGATCTAATCTCCCCTTGTTCTTCAACTTAGTGATAGAGTGGTCCGCTCATAGGTTAAAATATGAAAGTTAGAAAGAAGGAAAAGCACTGAATCCACTGCCATTGGTCCACCGTGTAAAATTTTTCACTCTGCAAGCAAGTCAGGCACGTAATTTACTCTTATCCATGCAAGACAAAAAGAAAAGTCATTTGATAATGCTACGAGGAACACTAAGCAACTTTTGTTCTCGGGAACAACTTAAGAAATAACTTTTTTTTTCCTCTTCCTCTCTTCCCTTTCTTTTCTTTCTTTTTCTCTTCCTTTGTTCTTCCCCCAAGCGGTCAATTCTCAAGACAGAAAATAAGTCTTCTTATCGCTCCTTTTGGGGTCCTTCCAACGGGCGTAGCGAGGCTCCCCTGAGGCCGACGACCTCATTGGCCCTCATCTGGTCATATGGCCAAGGTGGAAGAAAAAGAAAAAGAAAAATATAATAAAATATTAAAAGAAATTATAAATCACAAAAATATTTGGGATTGTACCAAATGTCCCATGCAAATGCTTTAATATAATTATCAAATGCTTTAATATATTCTTGCTTCTGGAAAGAGAGAAGGTCCTTCTTGCTTCTAAAAAGAAAGACATTTCTCATATTACTGCATAGTGAGAACGTGCAAGTGAACCATCGACAAAGAAGCTACGTATCCGGTCAAAATTGTTTGACTTGGGTCAAGATTAGAAGGCCAGCCAATGCGGGCACAAAAGAATACGGGACACAAGGAGAAATTCAACAACTCATTCTCTTTTTTTGGGAGGATAAGGTTACTATAAATTTTAAAACTTATTACGAAAGTGTAATTGAGTTATAAAATTTATTAAATCCTAAAATTTATTAAGTTGATGCAATGGAGTTATTTCATTAACTAAGTCCAATTTGATTGACGGAAAATACTAAAGTGGTGATGATGTGGCTAAAACAATGTCGTTTTGGTCCGAATATGATTTTTAATACAAGTTTAAAAAAGAAAATTAAAGAGAAAAATAAAAATAGAAAAATAAAAAACCAAGGACAAGGAGGCAACGAGGCTGGCTATCCCACCACCACTGAGAAGGGTTGGCAAAGGGTGAGAGATGGCTGGTTGTTGGGCCTTGCCAGTGGCCATAGGTGAGAGCCATGACCCTCTCCCAAATCGAGTGAGGGTCATGACCCTCACCTAGATCTAAATGAGGACCACCATTTATGGGATATGGGTTGATTGCCAGTAGCAGCCCTTGATCAAGTTTGGGTGAGCTAGATTTGGGGGATGGCCAATCACTGGTAAGACCATGCGATCCTCATTGCTAGTTTGTCCTTTTTAAAAAAAGTATTTGTTAAAACTTTATCAAAAGTCAGATTTGAACCAAAACAACATTGTTTTAGTCACGTTATTACCATATAGAAGAAAGAAAATATATATTTTTTAAAAAGTCACATCCGTAAATAATAAAAGGAGCCTAAAAATGGACTTTGACTCAACGAATTAAGTACACAAAATTTTTATTCAGAAAACGTGAAAGTACGGATAAGAAGAGTAGAAGTTTTTCATTTTCTATTTCATTTATTTGTTTGATGTAGGGGTTGTGAAAACTTTTAACAAAGAAAATGATGCTTAAGCGAAGAAACTTGAAAGGCTCTGTTTTGGTTGATGGAAATTCTTAAAGACGTCATTTTCAATATTCCCAAAAGACACGATGCTCGAAAAAGCATGGCCGCTTTGGACTCCGAAAAGCCATTAAGGCGGGACTGCTTGGATTTTGCATGACCGCTTCGGACAGTCTAAAGGGAAGTGCGGAAGGACGAATCAGAATTTGCAACGTCAATCCTTACAGAGTAAAATAATCGCACATGGAACGCGATGACCGTGAGAATAAACACGTTATTATTTTATTATTATTAACAATTATGGAGATTATCCACAAATGATCCGAATTGACATGATTTTCATTTACATAAATTTAATAGCTGTTTCACTAGAAATCGGGATCCGATTAGTGAAATAGCTTTCACTAAAGGTTAATCTTTGGTTCTTTATTAAATGAGTTCAATGTTAATTCAAATAGAATCGGAATCGCGTCGATGATGGAGAACAATAAAATCAACGGTAAGAAATGCGAATATTGAAGATTGAAAGATTGATAAACTGAGAAAATACATAGGATTTCATGATGATAATCAGGTCTCTACAACAATCACATATGGCTTTATATGGTCTAAAAAACATAATTGCTCTTAAATAATAAATACTAATAACAATTATAATCACGTCTCCATAACTTTAGACCCCATGATCGACCTTACCTACGTGATTGGACTTACAAGGTATAATTCCGTCTCCTTAATCCCAAATAGAAACCTATCGAATTTGGAAACTGCTCAAAAAAGAGAAATTCTTTTCCAAGAAGAGGAAGTGAGGATGCAGCTCGCCAGAGCCAGAACGAGACACGCTTTTTTCCATATGAACAGACAGTGATCATGCTACTTGCCAAAGCCAGCGTGTCTCAATTTCTCATCTCAAGAAAGCGAAGGAGAAGTTGTTCTCTCTTCCCTCGCGACTCTTCGCCTATATATATTTCGAACATCTCCCTCCCAGTACTTCACCAGTGTTTTATGCACTTTTCTCTCTTCTTCCGATACTGAATCTCTCTTCGAATCACTTTGAACCCGTCAACTGCGAGAACCGCTCGGCTCGGAAATGGCGATGAAGCACGCCGGTGTGTCTGCCATCAGAGCTCTGTGTTCGTCTCCGAGCTTGACTCGACGCGTCCATGTGAGTGATACGTTAGTCGGTGCGATCCGTGATTATTTTGTGTTTTTGTTCGTGCTCTGGTTCTCGTGCTTCTGGAAATTTGAATCGTATGCCTTCTCTGCTTCGACATTTTCTTCTTTACTGAATGCATATGTGGTTTCTGGTTTCTGGGGTCACTTTTATCAGTCTACTGCTGGAAGCAAGAAGATCGTGGGTGTGTTCTACAAGGGCAATGAGTATGCCGAGTTGAATCCCAATTTCGTGGGCACTGTCGAGAGAGGTCTGGGCATACGCGACTGGCTGGAATCGCAAGGCCATCAGTACATTGTCACAGATGACAAGGAGGGACCAGACTGCGGTGAGTACGCTTTGAAATGACAATGTGTTTCTCTGTAGATTTGCTCTGCAGGAACCTTTGGTTTTAGCTGATCCCTGCCATTTCATTACTTTGGTAGATTATTAATGTGGTTGTTGCTTGTGATTATTACTTGTCATGTTTATATTTGATTCGCTTCTCACTTCTCAATTTGATCATCGCAGAACTTGAAAAGCACCTTTCCGATCTTCATGTCCTCATAACGACCCCCTTTCACCCTGCCTATGTTACTGCGGAAAGGATCAAGAAGGCGAAGAATTTGCAGCTTCTTCTCACTGCTGGGATTGGTTCTGATCACATTGATTTGAAGGCTGCAGCTGAAGCAGGGTTGACAGTTGCAGAAGTCACAGGAAGCAATGTCGTTTCAGTTGCGGAGGACGAGCTCATGAGGATCCTCATTCTCGTAAGGAACTTTTTGCCTGGATATCATCAGGTCATCAATGGGGACTGGAATGTGGCTGGCATAGCACACAGAGCTTATGATCTCGAAGGAAAAACTGTCGGGACCGTTGGTGCTGGGCGAATTGGCAGGCTTTTGCTACAGAGATTGAAGCCTTTCAACTGCAATCTCCTTTATCACGACCGTGTCAAAATTGACCCGGAACTGGAGGTTCAGACTGGTGCAAAATTTGAGGAGGACCTCTATGCGATGCTTCCGAAATGTGACATAATTGTGCTCAACACCCCTCTGACCGAGAAAACAAGGTAAAAATCATTTGATGGAAAGAAGTTTAAGGTGTTGGTCTGCTTTGGGTTCTCAGTTTTCTTGCAATGTGTAAGGTTTGAAGTTCTTGTAAAATGTTGCGAGCACTATGTGATGAAGACTATGGTATATGTTTCAGAGGAATGCTTGATAAGGAGAGGATTTCCAAGCTGAAGAAAGGTGTCCTTATCGTCAACAATGCTAGAGGAGCGCTCGTGGATACACAAGCTGTTGCCGACGCCTGTGCCAGTGGACACATCGGAGGTAAACTATTGCCGGCAGATCAGTTATATAAGTTGTCATTTCCCGATCATGTTCAGTTTTCATCTGTCTGGTCTTTCAGGTTATAGTGGAGATGTTTGGTTCCCGCAGCCTGCACCGAAGGACCACCCCTGGCGGTACATGCCGAACCAGGCCATGACGCCTCATATTTCCGGCACAACTATAGACGCCCAGGTACTATACATCTCCATACTTCTAGTCTCTCATTTTCAATTAGCAACGCACCGATTCGCCTCTTAATCATGCTCTGGCTTTTGAATTTGGTTTTGGTGCAGCTGCGATATGCGGCCGGAACCAAAGACATGCTGGATAGGTACTTCAAGGGAGAGGAATTCCCTCTCCAGAATTACATCGTCAAGGAGGGCGTGCTGGCCCCTCAGTACCGGTGATCTCCCCGTCTCCTCAGCTCGTGCAGTTTCCGTGTTCAAGAATTCTCGATCGTCGAGCTCATTAGAAGTTGCAGGATCTTGAATAAGTGTAGTAACGCTGTCGTTTCAACGTTTGTTCTTGAAGCATGTCTTTAGTTTGTGTTGTATTGAAGATTGATGAGGTCTTGTTTGAGAATGTAACAGCACTCATTGTGCAAATTTTCTTACACCAACGTTACTTTTGCTTAGTCCAGAAGGTGGCGCGATAGATCACGGTCCATTAAACAGAAACTCATATCCCAATTTACCGAGTATAGTCGACAATTATTGTTTATTGCCGGATATAATTATCGATGTTCATTCCTAGTGTGACGCTACTATACTACACGTGCGAGACATGACTTAAACCTTAGCATAGCGTGTTAGGAAATGACTCTTAGTTATTGATATATATATATCTGGATTTTGATAACTAAGTGTCCTCGCAAGGAACCAATTGCCTCATCTAATCCATTAAAAGAAGAAGAAGAAGAAGAAGAATGAACAAAAAAAAAAAAAAAAAAAAAAAAACGAAATTAGACCAAATCTCCGGACACTTTGTTTTTCGCAATTTGAGGTCTTGCTTGATCTTGAAGTCGAAGTATGGTGTTTGTGTGATGAAAATCTAAAATTTTATGCAAAATACTTCTAGTAATGCTTGACATCCCTAAGAACATCTCAACTTTAAGGTAATCATAGAATTGGGTCTCCAACTAATTCACATTTTGCAATTCAGTCTTTTTGATCTTTTTTTTTTTTGTTTTTGTTTTTTGGCTATTGATTTACTTTTATTTACTCAAACCATGTCATCGAGCCCATTCGTCCGACTCCGTGGTGAAATTTGTGATTTTTGACATGCGGTGCAAAATAGGTACTCATCATTCTTTTTGCAAGTAAAAGGAGTTTTGTCAAAGGATGGTGGACATATCACGTAAAGGACAATCAATCGCAATAGATGGACCGCCTGAATAGCGGCTGTAATACCTCCTAAATTCGGGGAAGCGTGTACATCCAAATCATTCATCAATATTTAAAAATTGGAAGAATACGAAGCTCCATTTCAAAATGCGAAAACACCATTGGTACAATAACTTATTATTTTAACCAATAAAAGTGACGCTTTTTGCTATACACACGGACAGTGAAAGTCGTGTCATTCTATACATTAGATATATCGATTTTAACGCACGTATTTTAGATGCGATGGGAAAGTTAGGGTATCGAATATATATTATTACATTACTTAGTAAATGCTTCAAGCAAAGTTTTAAAAATAAAATGTGGGACCGAAGTTCTCGGAGATTAGTGCTTGCAGACAATGCGTGACCTGTCAGATTAATAAATAAATAAATAAATAAATGTACGCATTTTATCCGCAGGAGCAGGAAGAGGATGGATTGTCCACGTAATCGTGCCTTATCGCGTTAGCGCGTGCGAGTCAACCTACCAACGAAAGGAACAGCTCATCTGATTTTGATGATTCCAGCCATTATCCGGGACAGGTCATATCTTTGCGTAGTGTCCTAATTATTCGACTCCGGTCAAAGATTAGAAGCGTCGGCCAACTGCCAAGGGATGCACCAAAGAAATGCGCCTGGCTCAATAAATTTACGAATTTCCTAATCGAATCTCTATACTTTTGATCTAAGTAGTACTAATACCGATAAACGACACGATGCAATGTAACACGCCAACACATTATTTATAGAAGACGAAGAAGAAGAAGAGAATTCAAATACTTTGAGACATGTTGTATATTAAATGTATCATTTTAATCAAATTAATTTAATTCAAATTCGTAAATAATAAATAAATAAAAAGTCTAGAATGAATTTACACTAAAAGCATTAATTCATCATTTATTAATATTATTTATTGTTTCAATTTGATAAATTCAACTCCATTCCAATAATTTATAAAATTTGAAGAAAAAATAAGCAATTCATATTCTAAACTCATGTGTCAGAGCATGTCGAAGGAGAAAACAGAGGAAAAACAAACTTGATGGATATTTACATTTGACTTCTTTTTGACTTCTCATTTATTAATTTTTTTTTTAAATTGACTCGTGTGTATTGGAATTCAAACTCGCATGTCAAAATTCCCAACATCGCAAATTCTGATATCTGTTGATCAAGTGTCTATTAGTGTTGAAGAGTGCTAAATATGTTTTAGAGTGTTTGATCCGATATTAAGGCTTTTGAATAGTGTTGGTACTTCCTAGCTTTTGATTTTTCTTACAAAGTCCTTTCACTTTACCACATCAAAGCCGGCCAAATCTAGTCAACGTAGGGCTTATGTGACGTTGCAGCGTTTCATGGGAAAACTCGACATTGACATTTGAATTGTCCACATCCATCTGCATTATATTCTGACACAATCTACATCAATTAAACATGTACGCACACGTTGATCAATCGAATTCGTTGTCAGATGGACTTAATTAAACAAAATTAGGTATATGGGCTTAATTGAGAAAGCATGAAAATGATTCATCCTCTTTTTCATTTATTTATTTGATGGAGTTTTTGGGAACTTTTCTTCAACAAGTGAAACAGTGCCTAAACGAAGATTCGAGCTCTATTTGGTCCATGAGAAGCGCAAGGACGGCTGAGGATTTCCAAAAGGCACGTTGTTCGGAAAAGCACGGCCGCTTTGGACACCGAAAAGCCGTGAGTTACAAAGGGCAGGACGAATCAGGATTCGTATGGCCGCTTTGGACACTGGAAAGGCAGTAAGGGAGGACGAGTCAGCATTTGCTGCGGCAGTTGTCACGATCGTCAATTGATTCCATTTTCGTACGGAGCGAAGATTACCAATTCACGCGAATTTATTACGATTAAATGAACAAAAATATAGTATTTTTTCAATGGCACGACTTAATATGATTACCGAAATATGCAAACATAATTTGCCATTCCGTGAATGTTGGGTTTTTATTTGAGCGATTGCTCTAAGCTCCATGATAGAGCTTGCAAGTATTCTATCGACTAGGACCCGATATGGTCTAGATCGAGTCACCTTATGTTGATCTGGACCAAATTTGAGGTGGCAATGACGGCGAGGGGTTGGGCAGGAGGTGGAAGCTATTTACTGATGGATAGGCAAGACATGATGAAGTGGAGAGAAATGCATGTCACAATTTACAGATTTTTTCTTTAAAAAGGCGGTTTTGGAAGGGAAATGACAATTTATCTAAATAAGCGAGGTCATAAATATGTAAGTTGACATGCGAGCTTAAAATATTTAAGTTATATGTTGTACATGTGAGAATGATATTTAGTAACGAGTGCCCATGTCATATTTGCTTTTTGTAATTGCCCCCTTAAAAGAAAAATGATTAAAATTATGAAAAATTCTAAATTTATATATTCATGACAAATTTACTTAAAATTAATTTTTTAACTATAAAAAAACCTAAATTAGCGTGTTTGTGATAAATTTATTAAAGAATAATTTTTTTTTAAATCGGTACATTTGTGATAAATTTATATTTTGTCACGAAAAATCTCAAACTGATATTTATTATCAAACTATTTATCATCCAATTCAGTAATTTGATAATCAAATTTAACAAAAATTAACGGAGAGTAAATTTATCATAGACATATTTGTTTTAGGTTTTTAACGGGTTTTTACTAAAGGGGAATTAAAAAAAGAGAAATGTAAAGAAAGGGATTTTGAATTTCGATAATAACGTCACCGCCACGTGTCAGAACTCACGGCCTACCATCTACGTCTCCAGAGGAAATCGCGCACTCGCGGAAGCCCAAACGGTGAGCGACGGGCGCGAATCGGACAAGCAAAAGCGAAGAAGACACAGCGACCACGCCACCTGCCACTTGCCACCAGAGCCAGTGTTCCTCACCTTCTCTTCGCAAGCAAAAGCGAAGGCAAAGTCGATCTCTCTTCTCCCCTCGCGACTCCTCCTCGCCTATATTTCTATATAAACACGAAACGTCCCTCTCTTTTTCTGTCGGAGTACTTCACGAGTGTTTTCTTGCGCCTTCTCTTTCGTCTTCCGGTGCCGAATCTCTCTTTGGACCGCGAGTGTTGCTCGGCTCGGAGATGGCGATGAAGCGAGCTGGTGTCTCCGCCATCAGAGCTCTGTGCTCGTCTGCGAATTTCGCTAGACATGCCCATGTGAGTGGACCCGTTGGTCATCGCCCCTGTTTCGATGACCTGCTGCTGCTGCTGCTGTTGTGGTCCGCATGATCCCGAGCTTTCGCATGATTATCTTCGGTTCTTTGAGCGTAGTCTGGTTCCCAGCTTATGTTTTGATGGATTGTGTGCTTCTCCGGATGCTTTTAGGCTTATCTGTGTTTTATGGGTCTATAATTGATTGATGCAGCGGCGTGAGACTGAATTGAGTAGGGGGACGGTGGTTCGCTTGATCGGAATTTAGAGGGTCGTCTTGAAATTGGGTCGTGGGCATTCGGTTTGTGCATCGGCGTCTGATGCTCGATTAGCCAGGCTTCATTAGTGCCGACGCTAATTAGGGGTTGAGAGTCGTGCATGGCGACGATGACGAGTGTCCGACAGACTGACAGTAGGCCTTGTGGGCTGTTTTGGGTCTTTGTCGGCTTGGCAATTAGGAAGGGAAAAACGGAAGCTTTTTTTTTTTCTTTTTTGTTGGAGAGTTGGAAAAATGGAAGCTTTGTGATATGTCTAGGTTGTCGATCGGTGCGCACAATTATCATCTTAGTGGGTTCCAACAGAGACGCAGTCAAAGTCAAACCTCTTGATGAACTGTAGTCCGTCATTTAGGAAGAAGTGTATGCTTATTATGCCCCAATGCTACAGGAGGTATAGAGAGAACGAAAGCTGCACAGACAATTAGGTATTTTAGCACTGATAAGAGACCGTCTGTAGCAGCTGGGTTTGCCTGGTTTGCAAGTGATGCGGACGTATGGTTTGTATTAACTTGCGCTTGGTACTTCCGTTTTTTGCCATTTGAAAAACACAATAACATGTTTTCAATCAAATATTTGTACCAAAGCAACGAGGCTTATGATCAAGAAACTCGTGCACAATGTAGCTGCCTTCGTGCTAAAATTTAGTCTGCCAAGGTTGATAGCATCAGACACTAACAGATGTCTCTTCCGTTGCTTTTTTGTTACAAGATTTATTACTTTGCTTGACTATGTGGATTACACAGAAAGCTCATGTGAAATGTTTGGCCATTTTATCTTGATAGGGGGTTGCTGTTCACTTATCAGATTTGGTTTCTTAGGGTAGTTCTCGTTTCAAGTGATAATGTTATGAGTTGGTAATGGAGATACATGTCTCTGGAATTTTGAACTGATGCCTTCTTGCTAAAATCTTCCTTTTCTGCTTCAAAATTTTCTTCTTTTCTGACTGCATGTGTTTTCTGCGGTTACTTTTATCAGTCTACTGCTGGAAGCAAAAAGATTGTGGGTGTGTTCTACAAGGCCAATGAATATGCTGAGTTGAACCGAATTTTCTGGGCTGTGTTGAGAGAGGTTTGGGCATACACGACTGGCTGGAATCGCAAGGGCATCAGTACATAGTCACGGATGACAAGGAGGGACCAGACTGTGGTGAGTACGTTTTAGAATTGACAATGGCTTTCTATATAGATTTGCTCCACAGGAACCTTTGGCTTTGGCTGATATCTGCCATGTCATTAATCTCGATGATTATTGATTTGGTTGTCGCCCGACTGTTATTGTATTGCTTTCTATAACTTGTTATTATTTCATGATTATGATTGCTTTGCTTCTCACTTCTCAATTCTATCATCACAGAACTTGAAAAGCATATTCCCGATCTTCATGTCCTCATAACAACCCCCTTTCACCCTGCCTATGTTACTGCGGAAAGAATCAAAAAGGCAAAGAATCTGCAGCTTCTTCTCACTGCTGGGATTGGTTCTGATCACATTGATTTAAAGGCTGCAGCTGAAGCAGGGTTGACAGTTGCAGAAGTCACTGGTAGCAATGTTGTTTCGGTTGCAGAGGATGAGCTCATGAGAATCCTCATTCTTGTAAGGAACTTTTTGCCTGGATATCACCAGGTCATTAGTGGGGACTGGAATGTGGCTGGAATAGCATACAGAGCTTATGATCTTGAAGGAAAAACTGTCGGGACTGTTGGTGCTGGACGAATTGGCAGGCTTTTGCTACAGAGATTGAAGCCTTTCAATTGCAATCTCCTCTATCATGACCGCCTGAAAATGGATCCAGAACTGGAGAAGCAGACTGGTGCAAAATTTGAGGAGGACCTTGATGTGATGCTTCAGAAATGTGACATAGTTGTGGTCAACACCCCTCTAACTGAGAAAACGAGGTAAAAATCCTTTTAATTTAACCCAGTAATGTTTACGTTCCCAAAGAAGTTTATGGTGTTAGTCTGCTTCTGGTTCTTAGTTTTCTTGCAATATGTGAGGTTCTGAAGTTAATTGCGAGTATAGAGTTCAGAGTTCTTGTAAAATGTTGCAAGCATTATGTGATGAAGGCCATGGTATATGTTTTAGAGGAATGTTTGATAAAGAGAGGATTTCCAAGATGAAGAAGGGTGTCCTTATCGTCAACAATGCTAGAGGAGCAATCATGGATACACAAGCAGTTGCTGATGCTTGCTCCAGCGGACACATCGGAGGTAAACTATAGCCAGAAGATCGGTTATAATCCTATTTTTTTATCTCTTTTTCTCTCCAAATTTCTAATTATGTTAGATTTTCATCTGTCGATCTTTCAGGTTATAGTGGGGATGTTTGGTTCCCACAACCAGCACCCAAGGACCACCCCTGGCGGTACATGCCGAACCAGGCCATGACACCTCATATTTCCGGCACAACTATAGATGCGCAGGTACTGTACATTTCCATACTCCCTCGCCTCCCATTTCAGTAGTAACTTTTTGACTCGCTCTTCTTATCATGTTTCTGACTTGCAAATTTTGGTTTTGGTGCAGTTGCGATACGCAGCGGGAACAAAAGACATGCTGGATAGGTACTTCAGGGGAGAGGAATTCCCTCTCCAGAATTACATTGTCAGGGAGGGTGAACTGGCCCCGCAGTACCGGTGATTTCCCTGCTCCTCGGCTCCTGCAGTTTCCATGTTCAAGCTTCCACATCTTCGGGCTTGTAGGATGCTGTGGGATCTTGAATTGGTGTAAGAATGCTGCCGCTCGTACAAAGTGCGTCTTAAACTGTGCGTCTTCAGCTTGTGCTGTATTAAAAGACGATGCAGGATCTTCAATAAGTGTAATAATGTCTGCTCTTACAATGTACATCTTGAACTCTCTGTCTTTAGCTTGTGCTGCATCGAAGATCCATGAGGTCTTGTTTGAGACCCTTCGTGCAAATTATCTCCTCTGATTTTGTTCTACTCAAACAATTCATGTCCTTATGTACTGATTACAGTCGACATTGTCTACTCAGTAGAAAATTTGCAACTGGTACTAAAGTTATAGTACTTTCGTATGGACAGTAACCTTTCTTTAGGAAATGACTACTAAGCATATATATATTTCACTAATTATTTGTTATTACTTATAAGAAGATTTCTGTTTTTCCATACGAAAATTACCAACTACTATTTAAACATTATTTTCATAGGAAAAGTTACTATCTACTAAATAATGACAGTCAATGTTATTTTTCTTAATATAGAAAGTAATTTTTACTACCACATGGAAAGAAATCACTGATTGCGCACAAACTTACTTTTCGGTGGCTGCATTGACAACTATTATTACTAATGGACTAAATAAATTATTAATCACATGAACAGTTCACATAGGTGCTTACTTTTCTAATTTGAAAAATCATTAACTATTGTTAAAGAGTCACATAGTATTCACTAATTGTTATATTAAGATCTTTTTTGTCTAAAATGCTACTAATTACATAGAGAAATTACTCATCATCAAATGTAAATATATATTTCCTTTTGAAAAATTACTTATCCTATAGGCAAATACGTGGTTAGTAATTTTTCATACCGAAAAATAAGTGTGTTCTATATGTAGGATCTATTCTCATTAAATCTTAAATTTACTGGCTTATATGAAAAGAAAGCATGTTTGGTTACTAAATCGCGCTTGACATATGGTGCAATTTTCAGTTCACGTTAATATAAACTCGTGTATTTTAGAAATAAATTGCGGACAAAAATTAGAAAATGTCCAGAAAAAAAGATCGGACTACGGAGAAAAGGTAAAAACTTAGTATTTCCTCAGCCGTCCGATTTCCCTCTTGTGCACGGCGGAGATACGTCCAGAAAATAAGGGACACCAGGGGCCGCGAGCGAAGTAAGAAACCCTCCTTTTTCGCGTCGTTCTCCACGGGCGATATTGACGGTCCTTCGTTTCGCACCACCAGCGGCTTCCATCTTAAGCGTCACTGCTCGTAACCTAAAACGCAACTCGAAGATCTCACTGTCCTGGCAACCTTGTCGATCGACGTAGGCACTGAGGTGAATCCCCGCACGCCATTTTCGTCGAATTTTATCCTCGCTGTCTTGTGATGTTGGATACTTTCACGGAGGATGCGTCGTTCTCTTCTTTTTTGTCCTTTTTTTTTTTCTGGATAAATTGTAAGAAGAAAGAGAGCTTGGTTTCGTGCTGTGGGTTGTCGTTTTTTTGTTGTGCTTTGAGGTTTCCGATCGCCTTTTGATGGCCTTCCTGCTAATCGTGGGTTGGCAAAGGGCATATGTTGATGTGACAATTGGGTAATGCTGCTGCTGATAATATCTGATTTTTAGAAAGAATGCCGGTGACTTTTAGAGGTAGTGTTGATGTGGGTTCTGGGTCAGTTCAGTAGTGTGAGCCTTGATTATATGTTATGTTGATCTGTTTATCTGAAATGATCCATTTTCGGGTGCAAAATCGCGTGATATTTGGTGTATGTGGGTTACCGTGAATAATTATCATATCTAGTAGAAATGCAAAAAAAGGTGAATTCGACGATGTTCTTGTTGTAATTGATGCGGGTTTTGGTTGAGTGGATAAAATTAAGGCGAAATTTGTTGGGTGGAAGTGTCGTGACTGATCAGACATGGCATTTTCTGGGGTGGGGGCACGTGGGTCTTCTGTGGTCGTTATTAGTTCAGCTGGGATTAAGAAAAAGCAGGTGAAAGATCCAGTTGACAGCGCACCTTGATTGGCTTTAATTTTGTATAGATGGCTGAAGCGAAGCCTGCAATGAGGAAACCAGTGTTCACCAAGGTAGATCAGTTGCGTCCTGGGACTAGTGGCCACACTCTTACCGTGAAGGTTGTGAGTTCGAAGATGGTAATGCAGAAGGGCCGTCCTGATGGGCCCCAAGTTCGTCAAACGAGGATTGCTGAATGCATGATTGGGGATGAGACAGGCATTATTGTATTTACAGCCAGAAATGAGCAAGGTACCATTCCTTCTTTTGATTAATTGCATTACATGGTGAATAGACTGTGAACAGTTTGTCTTCAGTGATATTAAAATGGAGGATATACAGATCTATTCTGCGCAGCAGAGTTGGTGAAGAAAATTATATTGAAGGCCTTTGTTTGTAAATTTCATTCTGAGGCCTCTAACTGTTGAGCTTCTGTGATTTTTCTACAAGCCAAGTGGCTCATCTTGTGGATTTTGAGTTACTAGCAGTTAACTCAGCATATTTATCGAATTTAAATCAAATGTAACATGCCTCTAACTCTAATTTTAGCAATATTCATAACTCTGTTCTAAATTTGAGGCCAATAGCTTCTGCAGTCAGGCCTCCCGCTGTTTTGGTGATATTATCAACTGCAACCATAGTTTGGGTGTACCTTTTGAAATATCGGTACACATTTTTACTGCAGTTGACTTGATGAAGCCCGATACGATTGTAATCTTGCGGAATGCCAAAATCGACATGTTTAAGGGATCCATGAGGCTTGCTGTGGACAAGTGGGGACGTATTGAGGTGACCGAAACTGAACCGGCCAATTTTGCTGTCAAAGAAGATAACAATCTATCGCTTGTCGAGTATGAGTTGGTTAATGTTGTTGAAGAGTGATGCTAGGGAGCTTGTTTACGTCCCGATGGGAGTAGACAGATTGAGAAAGGAATTCTACTAGCGGTTCGTGAGTTGGTGAAAAAGTGAAGTGGTATGAGGATATCCTAGTCAACTATGAGTATCGGTTACTGAAAGAAATCAGAGATCAGCTGATGCAGATATAACATCAAAAATGGTTCTTACCCTTGCCTCAGGCTCATTTAAATCCTGCTGAGGGAGCTGTCTAGATCAGTTTGGTGTGGCATAGTAGCGTCAATAACTGCAGATGGAAGTTTAGCGACTAATCTGGATACATCTCATGAGAGGGCAATGATGTATTCATTGTAATAGGATGGTCGATATGGACAACCTACTTCATGCAACTTTATTTGTGTTTTATGACAATCTTCCTGTTGAGTTTGTGTTTGTTAATCGCACTGTCTACTTTAATTGTGTTTTGTCAAGCTGCTCTTTTTGTTTTCCTTTTCAATTGTTTGTCGTTGTTGTCTTCAGATGTTGCTTTGAGTTTGCACGTTCCTGAGAACAGGGCAATTTCGGGACAGAAGAAAGTAAATATGAAATTCTCGATGGAGAAATGTTGGGATGAATGGGTACTCCCAGATCTGTCACACCAACGGAAAGAGGGGCAGTCCTATCAGTAAGTGTGCACAATTTGCTTTCTTTCCGTCTACGGAGGGAGTTTAAGAAACTTCTTTCAGGATAAGGGAGTCATTTGTGCTGAAGCTTTCCCATTCTGGCGCTTAACTGGCTCGGGTTGGTAATGTGCATGAGTTTGCAAAAGGAATTTGTTGTGTTTGTGTTTGGGAAATTACTGATGTTCATGTTCCAACTGCTTAACGAGTTGTCATGATCGTTGGGCATTACTATGTGGTTCCTAGCAGCTAAAGTCAACTAGATATGATCCTACACATGCAAAATCAAGGGGCTTTGACCGAGGATGTCTCCGTATTTAAGGGGCATGGTTCAATCAGATTTGACTGGTATCATCAGCTGAAGCGACGGAATTAAGTGGTCAGGCGGCGACAAAACTATGGAAGGTACAAGGCGGCTTGCGTAGATCCGATTGGATTGGGTTCATTGTTGCTAATCATTACGCAAGCTGCACATGGACCTCACTTGTAGAGCGCGATCTGGACAAAAATTTTCGTATACATGGTTGCTTCGGATACGTCGCAATAGATTAGTATAAACTCGGTAGACGTGCTCCTCTGTTTTCAATTGATAGAAACTAGGAAGTGGCAGGCATAAGTCACTGTTTTTTAGTGTAATTTGTGCGAATGTGCATGTAATCTGCGATGAGATTGGGATGTTGACCGAGTGCTGACCCGCCCCTGAATGGTACTTGAGACACCGTGGACGGCCACCGACGTGAAAATGATGCCAAAAGCACGGATCCAATGATGCGCGGAGGAGAGAAACGACAGTGCTTTCCGAGTGACTTCTATTTTTCCACGTTTTGCTATAACTATATTGATTTTTAATATCTCGGGGGGACAGACTTTGACTAAGAAATGGAGTCATGATGTTTCCAAATTGATTGTGTGTTTGGCAAAGGGCAATGTTCAGATTTCCCGTGGTAGCATCGTGCGCGGAGAAAGTCGTGCTCACGTGTGTCACGTGAAGATCTCACCATCCCCTCGCAAAATTCATGCTCGGCTTGCTCGATAACCGGCACGAGGCGGAAGCGCCGCAAAGGACCAGCCTGATCGGTGAGCCCCGCCCCGTCGTTTCTCACACGAGCAAGCTCTCGGGCCGCATCCGGATCACGGGCGAACGTGCTCGTGCGGATTTCTTACGGGCGTGGGACGGAGGGGATGTGTCACGGGCCACGGCAGGAGACGAGGGGATTCCGTGATTAAAAAGTAAAATGAAAATGAGAAAGAAAAGGGGAAAGTGGAATGAGCCCTAAAGCAGGAATCGAGGATATTCGGTTCCCATAACGGACACGCACATGCGTCGCGTGTGGCGCCAGAATCGTGGAGTGTCCCCGTCGGCGCCATCTGCACTCCTTCCAAATCCGAATTCTTAAATGAGAAGGTAGTGAACCGAAAGCAAAGCGAGCCTTATTCTCTCCCCCCTCTTTTTTTTCTTTTCCTTCTTATCACTCCTCCTCCTCCTTTCTCCTCCGCCCCGTCGCGAAACCGCGTGACGCCACTGCCTTCCTCCCGTCCTCCCCAAAAGCCGATTCGCTCTCGTCGATCGCCGCCAATCAATCCTCCGACCTTCTTCCCTCGTCCTCCGGCTGCTCCATTGCCGCCTCGTCCTGCCGCTGCTGCCGCTGCTGCTGTTGCTCCGGATTTCACTCGCGCGCGCGCTCTCCCCGTTGCGGACGGATAGGGAGAAGAGAGAGACAATGGGAGCTTACTGCAACGACGACCTCTCCCTCTCCCCCGCCTACAGCTTCGCCTCCGCTCGGGACCTCCGGCTCTCCAAGCACGTCCACGACAACGTCCACGGCAACATCTTCCTCGATCCTGTGAGTCCCTCTCTCTCTCTCTCTCTCTCTCTCTCTCTCTCTCTCTCTCTCCCTAGTCGATTGCTGTTCGCGGTGTTGTTTGTTCGATCGAGCGGGAAAAGTGAGAGCCGGAATCGCGTGCGCGAGCGGATTGTGGATTGCGGAGTGGCGTTCGGGAGTCGAGTAGTTTGATTGCGACGGCTCGCGAGTTCGTGCTGCGGAGCCGGAGCCTGTGATGAATGATCGGCGTGTGGTTAGCGAAGCTGAAGTGAATTTTTCTGTTGTCTTCTTCCCTGTTCTTGATATAAGTCCGGTCTGTATGATGACGTCGGCGGGCTTTTGCTTCTCTTTCTTCGTTTCCCAAAAGGTTGCACGACATCCTGTATCTCTCGTTGTCCTCGTGTAAATATCTATACCTATAAAAGCCTGGTCGATTTGCCTTTTCTGTCGAGTTTCCTTTTTCAGTTATATCACATGGATCGCGTGTACAGTAATTAAGTGCTTGTTCGATTGAAGATGCTGACGGGACATCATTTGATGACTTCTCTGTTGTTTCGACTTGCAGCTTGCGTTGAAGTTCATTGATACCGAACAGTTTCAGAGGCAAGTTAGTGTCTTTTTTGTGGAAGTCTCTGTAGATTGAAAAGTTACCTCGTGGTTAACGATTCTGTTTTCCTCCGATTTTTTGCAGGCTTCGTGACCTGAAACAGCTTGGTGAGTTCAATGTTTAAGTGTGGAGTCTGCATTACTCTGAGTTAGATTTATCCATGCTTTGCTATGATAAATAGCATCTCAGTTTCTCTTCGCTTCTTTTGGTTAAGAAATGTCAAGCCTACATGCATCACTTGCGTAAAGAGCCACTGCATGAATTTTAACGTATCTGTTGACGTCTGTTGATCATTTGAAGTACTTGTGTCGTGGTTCTGCTTTCACAAATAAAAAAACCAAACTGCACACTGCACTCTTTGGTAGTACTCTGGAGGAAACACACATGAGTTTCATGAACTTTTGAGAATAATTATTAGTCATTCACGGGTTTAATAATTAGGTACTCCCTTACACCCGAATGTTTCGTGACTCATACTAGAATTGCTTAATGACAGCAAGTTAATTTATTAGTTATGGGGCTCTACCACTTTCCCGTAGTCTTGAGTCAATTGTCATAATTTGTTCAGCTTCAGCTGTCTGAAATATATCAAGGAATCACTTCTCTTCTGGAAATCCTAGCTTCCCAAATGAATCCCCATGTGTTTTTATCTGGATAAAGAATATGATAACATCTGGGAATTTTGCCTCTATGAATGCCACATAATCTCAGGTGTGACAAACATGGTGTATCCTGGGGCTGTGCATTCCAGGTTTGAACATTCTCTGGGGTGTATTGGCTCGCTGGTGAAGCTGTTCAAAAGCTCAAAGATTATCAAGTATGGGGTGTTATCTTTGATTCATTGATACTTAATCCTCATCCTTTGTTAGAGTGACAGAATTGGATTTGCTTATGTCGTGCAGGGCTTGGAGCTCGGTATTGATCGCTTTGACATTCAAACGGTTAAAATTGCTGGTAATTGCTGTCTTACACTCAAACTAGCTAGACAATTAATTTGTCATGTTATTCATCTGTTCACTCTACTTGTAGGACTTCTTCATGATGTGGGCCATGGTCCTTTCAGTCACTTATTTGAACGCGAGTTCCTTCCCTTGGTTCTTGGAGGTTCCAACTGGTAATTTGCATTTTTAGTAGAGTGCATTCATGTCCATTCTCCAGGCTTTTTTTATTATATTTTATATTTACTAATTTCTGAGTTCCAGTTATGCCAACTAATGTAAGAAATTTCAGTGCTTGAGCATGAACTTTTTCCTCTATTCTTTCTTCTTCCTCTTTTTTTTTCCCCCTGGTCAACTTGCTTTGTCTTCAATTACTGTCTAGGATACCTAACGCTGTTTTTCCATCCAGTTTTCCAGTTTCTTGAAGTCATGCGTTAGTTCCTAGATTCTTGGCTGGTACATAAATGAAAGTTGTAACTTGCACCATTTTTCTGGTGGGGAGATTGTGGAACTTCTGTAGATTTCTTTAAATTAATATACATGTCCTCTACTGTTGGCAATTGTTCCAAGGATAACGTTTACAACTTTTGGTATCTGAGAACTTGCATTTTTTTGTCAAACTTGCTTTGATCACTTCTTTCTCATGAATTGCTCTCTGCTTTCTCTTGGCAAATAACAAAGAATTAAAAGATGCATGATGTTAAGCATTTAGTCCTGCAGTTTCTGTAGAGTATTTGTTATCATTTTCATGTGATCTTACTTTCTAGGCATCATGAGGAAATGTCAGTGAAGATTGTTGACCATATAGTTGATGAGCATAACATCGACATTGACCCTGAAATGGTTAAGAAAGTTAAGGTATGCTGCTTTTATTGGATGCATCTATTATACGACATTTTGTCTGGTGCATTACACTATAACATTATCTCTTTCTGGATCTGTTTCAAAATTTCATTGAGAGGGTTCGGGCAAAATGAAACAAGAATCTTGTGCAAAACATCTTCTGATTTGTTGGTGACTCAAGTTCTGTTCTGGAGATAAAGATTTCACAAATGAGCTTGATGGTTGCATGTTTCGTGTGTCTGCAAGTTATCTTTGTTGATTAGCTATGTACTTTTGTGCTGTGATACAACCTTACTGAACATACATAGATATCTTTTACTTCTCATGCATTATATACAAATGACTGCAGCAAAATTTTTCTTTATTTATTGATTTCTCTCTGTAGTGCACATAAATTGCCAATGTAAGGTTCTGTTGAGCATTTGTTTGCATTCTACCACAGGAGATGATACTTGCCAGCTCCGAGCATTCACTACCTAAGGTGAAGTTTTGGTTGGGCTAAGAAATTTGGGCAGATTTCTAATACTTTATTGTCACACAATTTTCATTTTCACATGCCGATAGATTTTTTGACTGATGACATTGCAATCTGTAAATCCAGGGTAAGAAGGAGAAGCTTTTTCTGTATGATATTGTTGCAAATGGCAGAAATGGGATTGATGTAGACAAGTAAGATCCCCTATGATCTACCAGAACTTTTACTTGATTGAGCCATTTTTTTCAATATTTTGTTTTTATATTGGAGTTACATGCATGTGCAGGTTTGATTACATTGCGAGGGACTGCCGAGCTTGTGGTCTAGGATGCAACTTTCAGTTTGAGAGGTATTTGTTGAATCTTATTACTAATCTGCATCTCTTATAAGCAGAATTGCAGAATATGTCTTCTTAATTTCAAAATTTTTCATGTAAAAGGTTAATGGAGACAATGCGGGTCTTGGGTGATGAGATTTGCTACCGTGCCAAGGAATGTCAGTATTTTTGTCCAGCTTCTGTAATATCATTCAATTTATGCTTAGCTCTGTTTGATCTTATTATCATTGGAGAATTTGTTAGATCTTACCATCCACAAGATGTTTGCAACTCGTGCTGATCTCTACCGAACAGTCTACACACACTCAAAAGTAAAGGTATGTGCTAATGTGGATTCCTTTGATTGATAGAGCCCTCTCTCTCTGCGCCAGTTTCTTGAGTTGATACGTTTTCATGTTGATATATTTGCAGGCAGTAGAGCTGATGTTGGTAGATGCTTTGGTGAAGGCCAATGATTATTTACATATTTCATCTTACATTCACGATCCTTGTGAATATTGGAAGGTCTTCTTGAGTGTTTCATTTGTTTTCGATTGATACATAGTGGATTGCCAGCATTTAGTACATGCATTTTTCTTTTGCAGTTAGATGACTCGATAATAAAAACTATTGAGACAGCTCCAGATCCAGAGCTTAAGGAATCTAGGGATTTGATGCTGCGGATTCGTAGGAGGAATTTATACCAGGTAGGTACTCTAATTGATTGATTCCTGTACTCTGCACCAAATCTAGATATACAATCATTTTGAAGTAGCCAATCTGCTCTCCTGCTTTCACCTGTGAAATTGTCACATTTGAGTATTCTGTGGCAGTTTTGCAATGAATATGCTGTTCCGAAGGAAAGATTGGAGCACTTTAAGGCCGTGACTACACAAGATATTGTTTGTTCTCAGGTCTTGTTCAGATTTAACTGGGTGATTTGTTAAATATGGGAATGAGCTCTTTCCCCTTGGCAACACCGAGCGAGCATGATAGTAAAGTTTAACTAGTTCGATTTAACAGAAAAATACTGGAGTGACCCTAAAAGAAGAGGATGTCGCTGTAACCAATGTTAGGATTGACTTGACGCGTGGAAGGCATAATCCTCTTGAAAGGTACCTCAATAGCTTTGTCGTAAATTGTCTTGCTTTTTTCTTTTACATATCAAATGTGTGACTCACTGACTTCTCATTTGTTGCCTTTGTGCACGTATATCTTCCAGCATCAACTTTTTCAAGGTACTAGTAAGCTTCATTATTCTGTATTGCAGTTTATTTATCTTTTCAGTCTATGCAATAATCTGTTCGCATTGTAAGGGCTTGATACATATAGAAAGCTATAAAATGTAATCAGAAGACATTTGGTTGAGTGATTGTTTATCCTTAGAATGGATAAATGCCATGCATGAAGAGTTATTTGAACTGCATGATAAGGTTTGCATATAAAGAATAAATTTCATTGTCCATGAAGGGTCATTTTGGTTTGCAACAGTGTATTATCTTCTTCTTGACTGCCAAGTTCACGACTTCTACCAGAACAGAGAGATTTAGTCTAACTTACATAATTGAACTATGCTTGAACCACCAACACAACCAAAGGGCAAAAGGATTTGTGTTTCTTGTTTGCTGCAGAGAGGACCTGAGATCTTCACTTGACGTTGAGGTAGTTATTAAGAGTTTTATGTTTCTCCAAAGCAGTGTGGCCCCAGAAATTCGATATCACTAATGCAAGATTATAGATTGATCATTGTCTCAAATTTTCAAGTGATCCTCCTTAAATGCCTCAAAGTGGCAAAAGGTTCCTGGCTTGACACTGACTTTTCACATTAGAAAGGAGAAATTAAGGGTGTCTCTTGATATGGGGTCTGCTGAATTTTATCAAATTCCAATGCCTGACCGATCAAATAAACAGTGTTCTGGAATAATTGGTTCAGTATCACTCTAAGCTCGGAACTAAACATAGGATGCATGGCTGACCATGTTCAGTTGGCACTAGCATGGATGTGGTTGCCCAATTCGAATGCTTCTTAAATTTCTTCTTTTGCATATGAAACTTATGATTTGGGTTTCTCAGGATTACGAGAGTGATGAGAAATTCACCATACCAGATGATCGCGTTAGTCACTTGCTGCCAACATCCTACCAGGACATGATCGTGAGAGTTTATGCCAAAAAGCCTGAGCTGGTAGGTGAACTCGCCTGTAGCTTTTAAATTGCTAAGCTGTTTCTCATGTGTTGCATCCTCCACAACTTTGCTTGTTTGCACCCTGTTTACAGGTTGGAGCAATTTCCGAAGCTTTCGAGAACTTTCAGTTGAAGACCTATGGAATCAAAGCACAAGTACACTCGACACCAGAGAAAAAAAAGCAACGCATATCATGAGGCCACAAAGTGGGGGTAACATTTCTGTTCTAGCTTTTAGAGAAACATTTGAAGAATGAAGATAGGATAGGCAACAAAACATTTATTTCCAGACTGCAACTCCAAGGCTTGTATTAGTATGGTAGTACCAAAAGTCCTTCTCGTCTGTCTACTCCATTTTTTAGTCCAAAGAATTAGATCGATATCTAGATTGAAAATGTACAGGTGGTCATCCTCTGCCTAAATCCGTATGTCCTTGCGGCATCCACTTACGTTGAATAAACCCACGTTAAATATAACCGTTTCTTCTTTTCTTGTATTGGCTAAAACATTAGATATAGCAGTCTTTTTTCTTTTTTTTTTGTTCTTTTTGCAGTTGATCGGTGAAAATTTGTGGTAGATTTTACCATATCCTTCTACTTCCGCCTCTTTATTATTCATATCTAGTTGTATTATAAATGCATTTGTTTCGGATCAGGCTAGAGGCTCACGCTCGCCCTTTCCCCTGAGCAACCAAACAGGGACCATTATTGATCGTTTAAAATGTCTTTACACTTTTTCAGTTTAAAATATCAAAGCTTTCGCCCCTTACTCAAAACACATATTAGACGGGTTATTTTGGAAACAGGCTCAGCTGGCTACCTAATGAGCTCATCGCAATCTCTTCAGAACAGTCAAAATGCTAGTAACGAAAACAACAGATACGATTACTGTAAGCTAAACATCTAACAGTGGCATGAACGAAGAATGTGATATGGCATTGGATAATTGGAGATTTATGCACAATGTAACCTCATTGATCGCCAAACCTAAAAATGCCAATGATTGATGAATTGAGATGCAATTTACCGAGGATGCCCGCCACTTCCTAGTTGCTTTAGCCGTCTACATGCAGCTTGCACCGATCATCACCAAATTCGATAATGAGGCACTTCTCACTCTCTTTGGCTTCTTTGCAAAGGAAATTAGAGATGGTGACAACTGAAGCAGCAAGGACCATGGTTGACATCCTCGGTATTACTCTCTAGCTTGCTCGCTCGCGGAGGACAGAGGGAGAGAGAGAGAGAGAGAGAGAGAGAGATGGAGTTTCAGTTATAATGTGGGTATGACTCTCCTCACTCAACCAACTCTCTCGTCAAAAATATTTCATGATTCCTACATATAGTGTCGGTAGGCTGAACCAACTCTTTTGTTAAAAATATTTCATGATTCTTACATATAGGTACAAATCTGTTCGCTCGCTCAACCAACTCTCTTGTAAAAAATATTTCATGATTCTGTTATGCAAGCCCCATGTAATGCAACAAAATATTTATGGTTTTGTTTACGTTATGGTAACCGTTTGATTTTAAAATATCCTTTTAGTTTTCACTTCTATTGAGAATGTTTATGACATTCTTGTGCTCTTTTTAAGATCTTGGTCTCGTCCAAAATGAATGAGAAAATTTCACCCTACCTGAAGTTTAGAAAGGTGTTTTTTTACCCTCTCCAAATTTGAACCTCGTTATAACAGTTTGAATTCTTTCAATTTTTCTTTGTTATCATGAACCGTGCAAGTGATTTTCAAGATTTAGATATCACCATACTTCTCGTGTGACTTGCCTGTGCAGAATAAATAGACAAGCGACTGTTTTCTTCACCTGTTGCAATGGGTCTCAAGTTTCATTTCTCACCCACACGTAATATCAAATTGCCATTCATTTCCTAAATTGCCCCCACCCTACGAAAACCCAATACTAACCTACTTCCTCTCTCCTCAACCAAGCGGCTTGCTTAGTTCACCACTCACCACTACGCCTCCCCCTCGCCCTCGCCACCGCGTGTGTTGTCGTTGCTCCTTTGGGGGCCGTAGCGGACCTCATATCTGAGGCCAGCGGTGACCGCTACGTGAGCTCAAGCCCAGATCGAGCCGACCTACAAAGTTTGT
Organism: Eucalyptus virginea; assembly: GCA_014182375.1. NCBI lineage: Eukaryota > Viridiplantae > Streptophyta > Magnoliopsida > Myrtales > Myrtaceae > Eucalyptus > Eucalyptus virginea. Next base: position 28,912,970 of record CM024523.1, on the reverse strand, counting down.
GGGGGTTCAATGGCTAGTCACAGAGGCTTGTAACCAGCCATAGCCCTCGTGTCGCATGGCCTTGGCAACCACAAGCCACGGGCGTAGGCCATGCTCGCTTGGGCCTCTTTTTTTTTTTTTCCTCTTCTCCGAGGTTAAGGTTCCTTGTGTTTCTGTTTCATATCCCAAATTTGCCCAATTAACCGAGGAAAAGAAAGCTCGAACTCGAAGACGAGAAGAGTTGAGTTGATGAGGGTCATGTTGGGCTGAGAGAATGATTTCTGTTGGGCTAAGCGGCTCAACCCGAAATGGGCCTTGTCGCATTATCAGATTTCTCTTATTACGGCCTAAGTCCGTGATGAGGCTGCGTTGAAAGATTACATAAATTGAGATTCGGGAACACGGGCATAACATGCGCCGCTTGGAAGGAACAAAGAAACATGTTAGGCCAACCCCATCGTTCCCTTCTCCAGTTGAAAAACCACCTACAGATTGTCAAGCATCAAAAAGCAAAAATGCCAACACGAGTCTTGTTCACTTTTGAGTTAGAAAACGACTAAGAAGCTGCGATCTCGGTAGGTTACCATCATCAAGTTCCAAAAAGGTCAGAAAAACTAACATCTAATCACTACTGCAATTGTTTTTCCTCAACTCAGCCCTAGCTTAATGCAGAAAAAAAGGAAAACGGCTATAAACACGAGATAAGTGCCCAGATTTTTTAGATAGAGAGCAACAGTTGGGGTGATGTTCCTCGATTACGCTCTATCCGGTCCATAAAAAACGAAGAGCTGGATTTGAGAAGCCTTCAGTCGGACAACCTTCTCATCTCTCGGTGTGGACCTAAAGTAGCAACAGTAGTGTATGAGCTGCATTGCATCGAATAACGCCCCAAGACCATTGCTAATCTGCAGGGTTTTCCCATGTTAATCGTGTATGTGTTGGTTTCTTTGCATACTCATGCTTCTTGACTTCAAAAGTAAAAAAGGTTGAAATTCATTCAAGTTTTGTTTCAATTGACTAGAATGAAGACGTCAAGCTTGATGAGGGCATACGTAGTCCACATGCAGCCATTGAGAAAGTTGGCTAGCGAGAGATAAAAGGGTACTCCACAGGTGATTACTTTTTTTCTGCAGCTGACAAAGGTAAAGAAAGAGGGGAAAAAAAGGAATGAAGGGGTTAGCATTTGTTGGGATTGCTAAATTGAGGTTTTAGTTTACAATGAGGGAAGGGATATGGATGTATACATAGCATGACAGTAGGAGGTGAGCTGTTGAACACATCATAAATAATTTCAAAGGCCAGGATTCTTCTCTTGGGGTAGTGAAAAACCAGTAGGATCGCTAGTGACACCGTGGCAACAACATCCTTGCAGAGCCAATATATCACCTTCTTTTGCCAAAAAAAGAAGTTAGAAGCCATCATTAATATATAATAAATACCATCATCAACCTTAATGTTGTGAAATTTGTCAAAATACCTAGAATGGAATGAGAGTTTGTACAGTGCAAAATTTGGTTGTTGGAGTGGCTGAAAAACCGTATATAAAACTAAGGTAAGAAGAAGAAGAAGTCCATTGCCATGAATTCTCATTGCGACAAGATACCTGACTGAACCATCGTCATAGCTGTGCTATTGTGAACCACTGTTCACGAGCCGTCAACAAATTTGAATTGGGAAGCAATATCCATACAATATTCAAATTAGGTAAAATTTCTTATCCAAAATAATTTTTTATTCGAATTCAACATACACATGTCATTGTATTATAGGACATGACTAACAAATGCATGCCAGTCAGCAATTGATGAGGCAGAATATATTTTCTCCTGCACTCACTCTGAAATTTTTTTACTCTATATCTCTTTCACTTTTTATGTTCTTCCGTCCAAAAAAATATTGGGTACCTCAGATATGTCAATTTGCACAAGTCCACTAAACACTTGACACATGTCTCGACAATCCCATGTTGCAGAAAATTTCAGACTTTCTCTCTCCCCCACTTTTTGTTTGATCGATCCTACTTTACTTTCACTCTTAAAACTAAATCGTTGCTACGATTTAAATCCCCATCTAGAGTGGCCCAAAACCGCCTCACCTTTTCTCCGTTCCTTTTTCTCTCAACTCTCTTTTTCCATCTTCAAGCACAGAACCACCGCAAATTTCAGATTTTGTCTCCTTACTCTCTCCGTTACTTTCTCTCTCTGTGTTTAGTAATTGCTTTTTTTTCTTTCCGCTTGCATCCGCCCGAGCTCAAGTTGTAGCCCAAGCTGGCTGCTTTGGCCATGGAGCTTGGCCTTGAACCTGAAGCTTGGGTAATCTTGGCCGCTCGAGTTTCAAGCTTGGCCTCAATCTCGTGGCAATGGCCACTTGAACTTCAAGCTCATGGCCATGGTGGCCTGAGAGTAGGGGTCGTCAAAGGCCTCAAAATTCAGAATCAAGGAGGTGAAGCTTTTGGGACTCTCGACCGGATGATCCGCTACTTCCCAGGAGCTCAGCGAGACCTGGAGGCGATCACCAAGGGTGTCGCGGACGAGATTGAGAGGGGGTGGAATCATGACCGGCGTCGAAGGTTCTTCTTCAGTCTCTGCGACGGGGAAGAGAGAGAGAGGGAGGTTGTTACAGAGGAGAGAGTGTTTGTGGTGAGTTTGCAAGAGACTTGAGAGAAAAAGTAACTGAGAAAAAGCAGAAAAAGAAACGCAGGGAGGGTTGAGTGGACTTGTGCAAGTTCCACATGTCTATCGCTGAAGTACCCAATATTTTCTCCTTCTGTCCTACTCATTTTTTTTTAACCAGTAAATTCTTTTGTGTCGTTTCATATCCCAAATTTGCCCAATTAACTGAGAAAAAAAAGGCTTGCACTCGAAGGCGAGAAGAGTCGAGTTGATGAGTATGGACTAAGATGCTACAAACCTCCTGACAAGTTACCATCTTTAGGTTCCAAAAAGAGTGAAAAAAAAAAAAAAAAACCTAACATCTAATCACTACTGTAGTTAAGAAAATAATACATGGAAAATAGATTTGGGAAATTTCAGTATATTTCAATATTTATTGAAGAAGAATAGATAAGTTTATTTATAGGTTTTATTAGATAACTATTTAAGAAAACATATCAATCGAGATATATGCTCAATATTGAGAGATATAGAGAATTACTAGAATTATTAAATATCTCTAATATAAGAAATTATTTTAGAGAAATCCCTAATTATCCCTAACAACTACTACAAGTTCTTTTTTCCCAACTTAGCCCTAGCGACAAGTGCCCAGAATTTTTAGACAGAGAACTAAGCATATCGTGGAGTGGGGGTAATGTTCCTTGATCACACTCTAGCTGGTCCATCAGAAACAGAGAGCTGGAGTTGAGAAGCCGTTACGTCGACCACCTTCTCATCTCTCAGCGTGGACTTGAAGTAGCATCCGTAGAGTATGAGCTGCACCGCACCGGATAGCACCCCAAGCCCGTTGCTAATCTGCAGGTTGTTCCCAAGTTATGCATGATTGTTAGATCAAAATTCGTGTATGTGGTGGTTTCTTTTAATTCCTCTTGATTTCGAAAGAAGAAGCGTTGAAACTAAATCAAATTCCATTTCAATTACGAGAATGAAGATGTCGAGCTTGATAAGGGCATATGCAGTCCACACACCGCCATTGAGAAAGTTGGCTAGGGAGAGATAGAAGGGCATGTACTCCACACTTTTTGTGCGGATCACTTTTTTCTGCAGTAAACAAAGCAAAGAAAGTGACAAAACAATTTGATAAGTGACAAACTAAGGTTTTTAATTTATAACGAGGGAAGGGCATGGATGTGTATGTACCATGATGGTAAGAGGGGAGCTGTACATTATGATGTTGAAAACATCGCAGATGATTCCAAAAGCAAGGATTCTTCTCTTGTGGTCGTGAAAAACCAATAGGAAAACCAGCGACACCGTAGCAACGAAGACAACTTCCCCGCAGAGCCAATAAACCACCTTCTTCTGTCAAAAGAAAGAATTACCACCATCAATTGCAATGTTTTGAATGTTTTGAAGTTTGTTAAAGTGCCTAAGACGGAATGAGTGTTTGTACACTGCAATGTTTGGATATTGGAGTGTCTAGAAAACGGTATACAAAACTAAGGCGCCCTGACTTAAGGTATATTGACAGAAAACTAAGATATGTAATGCATTTCAGTTCATTGGATGAGTGTTACATAAATAGGACATAACATAATCACGAACGTTTCACTAGAAAAACTTTACAGGCGCAACAAACTAAATAAATGTCAAATTAAGGAAAAATAAAAAGAACAAGACTAACTATAGTGCATCTATGATTATTGTATGCCAACAATGTTCTATGTGAATAAATTTGAATTTAGTGACAGAAACAGAAACTTGAAATGCATAAGTGGAACTTTTTTTGGTGAATTTCCATTCAAAATAGCATGGTATAGGTAGAAAAGCTATCAATAAGACAATTTTGAAGATAAATTTCAAAAAACCTAGATAAAAAATAATGAATCAATAAAGTTCAAAGACATATCAAGCACATACCCTTCCCTGGTTTGGAGCATAGTAAAAGAAAATGCCGATGTAGATTAGCTCTATCGTAAGAGCAATGGGGTTGATGGTGAGGACAAGGAGTCTATCAGGATGCACAAAGGGCAAGCCATAGATAAGCCAGAAGGTGCAGTTCAACACGGTAGCAAGGTAAGGATCCACCTTAAATTCCCCCACCGACTTGTTCTCAATAATTTTATAAATCGTCGGGCTGCCAAGCAAAATAGATATAGAAATATTAATAATCGAGAGCACTATACATTAATGCATTATAACCTAGGAAAACATCTAATACAGGATTCTCTCTAGCAAGTTCAATTGATGTGACATAATCACCAAGTTGGATGATGTTTCGTGAACATTAACTTAAATAAGTTTTTTTTTTTTTTGTCACAACAATGACATGTAATACATCCATTGTATTAGATGTGGGTGACATACAATAAAGTGCATCAACATCAATAGATCTAGTAAGTCCAACCACATTTACCTTTAAGATCCAAAAAAAATAAATTGTGATATGCCACACTCACGAATTGAGATGGCTCTACGTATAGTATTGCATGTTTAAAATAATAATAAGAGGGTGAGCGAAGTTTACCATGGGGAGAGGTAAAGACCGAAAGATATAACGTTCCCTGTTCAATGAAAAAGTAAAGACAAAGTCAATAAACTTCTCGGAACGAAACCCATGAATTTCTATCACAAAGAGTCGAAATAAATCATATGAACAGTTACCTACTTTTTGTTCATTAAAAGAAGGGGCAAACACAAGAATGAGGGGTTAATTTATAGGGTTAATGCCACAAAAAATCCCAAATTGAGAAACTGGTACAAATATGTCCCAAACTAATTTTTTAACCACCAAAAACCCAAATTGGTATATCCGGGACAAATTTATCTAATGTTAGTTTTCGTTAAATTATGTTAATTTTCGTTAAATTTTACTATGAAATTGTTAAGTTGGTTGACGCATTGGCAGTTAATAGGTTTACCAATTTAGTGTTTTACCCTTCATTTGTTATAGATGTACCGGTTTGTAATTTTTTGTGATATTAATCCATTTTAATGGATTTGTATTCCGGAGTATGACCAAACTTCCTTCGTCCAGCGACACACCAAACTTCCTTCGTCCAGCGACACTGAAGCAATATTTCCTCTGTTGTCTGTTGGAAGATGATGAGTGGTTGACACTATTGCTGCTCCATTTCTCGAATTTGATTATACCTAATCATCACTTAGTCTCTTGATTTACTTCCAGTCCAAGCCAAGCTATCCATCTTGTAATTCATACTTAATGAATTGTAAGTATTCCATCTACTATCTGCTCATCGAATAAACTTTGCAGAGTTTGCTCCTTCGATATTTTATTCTCCTTATTAATCAAGCCAGCCACTATTTGAAGTTGTTCATGATTCGCTAGCCCTTCTATAACTCCCCTTTTTTGCCCATCTATCTCAGGCATGCGAATATCCTCTCAATTACAAACTCACCACCTTGTTTCCTGAGAAATAGCTTCCCTGCCTACAATTGAGCTTTGTCATCCCCAAGAAGGACAGGAACCATTTCCTGCACTCAAAATTGCCATGGGTGAAATATATTTCTTTTAACATCTGATTCCATCTATCTAAAGGGTTTTTGCTGATCTCCATGCCTATTTGTCCAACATTTGCTTCATTACAAGAAACAAAGTCATTGAAACCTAACCCATTTTAGCACTTCCCATCTTCTACCATGCACACCTTGCTCTTTGCCCAAATAAAGAAGGGGACTCGAAACTCCAATATCTCTTGGATCAAGCATTAATGGCGTTCGCCCCTTTCTCATCCCATGTAAGACAGGTTATTTTGGAAACAAGCTTAGCTAGCTACCCGAGTGAGCTCTTCGCAATCTCTTCAGAAGAGTCAAAATGGCAATAACAATCATCGGAGATTATGAGCTCACCGAGGATGCCAACCGTGTTCCTAGCTGCTTTAGCCATCACCATCTCCACTATCCTTCGCAAGCTAGATAGAGAAGCAACCTTGGTATCGTGATGATTGGAGAAAGCTGCGTGTAATGCAGCCTATATATATATGGAGTGAAAGAGGAGGAGAAGGAGAGGGAGAGGGAGTATGCAGCCTATATATATGGAGTGAAAGCGGAGAGAGAGAGAGAGAGAGAGAGAGAGAGAGAGAGAGAGAGAGATGTGGAGTTTCAGTTGTAGTGTGATATTCACGGAGATTTTTTTCCCGTAAATTACTCCCTCGGCAAAAATATCTCATTATTCCTTCATTATCTTCGCTCAAAATTATTAAACACGCACAAAAAAATCATTAAAAGCACAATGGTCACGGAAAAAAGCTTAATTAATTAAACAGATTTGTGTTAAGCTTCGCTTACAGATTAATAAGTGTACACGGTCTTGCTCATCAAATCGTTGCCTGTGATCTTGCTTTTCTTTTCTTTTCCATTTTCTAGCGTGGATTTAGAAGGGATATATATATATTGGAATTGCCAACTATTGCGAAAGAAAAAAAATGCGATTCCTAATTAAAACGTGGGCCCTTCTTTCTCTCTTTATCCATTGAGCAATTTATCCAAATTCAAATTCAAATCCTTCAATCCACATTAGAATTTTTTTATAATCCTTATTCGAATCACCTGCTAGAATTTTGGCTTGGACCTTAACGAGTGTACGAGCGTAGAAGGGTTTGCCAATCGTGCAAGCCGCATCCATCACTAGTAATTTGGATGATTAGTCAATATCTCAAACTGTAACCACTAGTTATATACAAAAAGAGATCATGATTTTCCGTATAAACCATGATGGGATTGATCGATTATATACAACTATCATAGTACATTGCGAGGTAATATTGAGAGTTGGGTTGACATTTGGACCTCGATCGGTGCCATCATGCAACTAATAGACAGTAGGTACGTAAGCTGTATTATACACACACATACATCGTGTCATGATATTATTAGTTAGATTTTTGGCAAATAGCTAAATGCTCACCTTAACGGTGAGGATGTGGATGTGTGTAGGAAAAAGTTGCCAGATTGTGTCTTCAAAAAAGTTAAAAGGAAAAGAAATGTTGAAAAGTCAAAGGAGAAAAGAGGAGAAAAGAAGAAGAAGGATGAGGAGGCACCGAGAACATTAGTAAAAAGAAGGAGAGAGAGAGAGAGAGAGAGAGAGAGAGAGAGTAAAAAAAATAAAAAATAAAAAAGAGGGGAGGAGATAAAAGGAAAAGGAGAAGCGCGTTTGGACAAAATAAAGGAAGAGGAGAGAAAGGAAGGAAAAGAAGAAGAAGAAGAAAGAAAACAGACGGGATTCTTGTCATGGGCGCCTCCCCAAGCCTATTCAACTCCGATTTGCAACGCCTGCTAAACGCTCACGCCTATTGTTCTTTTAATTGGATTATTTTTCAAGGTTAGGATTATATTCGGAATTATTGGAGATTCATGTGGCGAAGTCTGATTTTTGAGTTGTTGAACTACGTATTTTTATAGAAATGATAGTTTAACGTATTGTGAAGTTTAAGGTATTGTGAATTTTACAAATCTTAATTTGGGCTTATTGGAGATTCATGCGGCGAAGTCTGATTTTTGAGTTGTTGAACTACGTATTTTTATAGAAATGATAGTTTAAGGTATTGTGAATTTTACAAATCTTAATTTGGGCTTATGGTTTACCCGAAACAAAATTTCGAAGTTCGTCGGGTTCTGGTGGGGTTCTGAACAGTAACTTTCAGGCTTGAATTTCAGTCGTTTTCAGTGAGTTTTTGAGGTGGCTGAGTTGGAGTTTTTGTAGTACATCGAATGGCTAAGTTTGTTTGAAAAGAACCTATGTGGAGGATATTATGGCCCGAACAAGTTTAGAGCACGATGGGACAACAATAGATTTTTGCTATGGGCAAGCATTGGCTGGCGCATAGATGTCGTTTTATCGATGAATATGCATAGTGTAATTGAGTCATTTATAAAAATATCATTTTACTCGGTCTTTTGATAGTGTTTTTGGTTATTTGTTGGGAATTCAAGTAAGTGAGCTTGAGTAACTGTAGTAGGTTGGTTTGGGCATTCCCAGATGAGTGATACTATTTCTTTTATGAGTTTGTAAACTTATGTCTTGAAAGCTAGGTCAATTTGATGGATCATAAGTTATTGAAACCATATTTTGTTGCATAAAATATGGATTGAGCTTTTACTACGGATTAGTATTTATGAATGGTTTGTCAAATGTTTTTGGAAAGTTATTCCGAAAGGTTACATGTGTTATGTTGATTTGTGAACTTGCTTAATAAAATGTGTCGTGAAAATGTGAAATTTATTCTGGTTTAAGAAACGAGTTCTAAAATGACATGAAAAATGCATGCGTGCGTGCAAAAAGCATGTGTGTGTGTGTGTGTGTGGAGGTTGTTGTGGATGTGGATCAATGTTGATACTCAATATCGCTATGAGCCTAGTGAGGGGCTTGTGAGTATATACATACTAGTCTAGGATATCCTTATACGCCGAGCTACCGGTTAATAATAGGTAGAGACCTTATTAAAGGGGAATCTTGGTCGCCTTGTCACTAAGCATTGTGTTGTGACTATGGTTTGATATTGAGCAAAAGATTAGTCGATGGATGGACCATTAACATGTGGTTTCATATGAGGTAAATCAATGGGATAGACCATTGATATGTAGTATGAGATTAGTCAATGGAATGGACCATTGACGTGTATTTTTATGAGATTGACCAATGGGTTGGACCATTGGTGTTTGCCTATTATTATTTTGAATATTTTTGCTTTGAACATATTGTGTTAAAGTAAGAAATGTAACATTTTGGCTTGAAGGTTTATTAAATTTCTGAATTTGGTGAAAGTGAGTTATGTTTGTGTTTTAATTTAGGAAGAAAGACGGCCATGTCACCCCATCCCTCTAGGATTCGGGTTGTACAGCAAAGATGCTCTCTCTTAACCTAAAGGTTTCTTTATCTGTTCAGATCAGCTGAACTACATCATGGTTCATATTTTCCTTAAGAATGTGCCGTCATATAAGGTACACTGGCAATCCCCAATGATCTGTCCGCCTACCGCTTAATATGAATTGAGTTACGGTTTCTTTTTCCTCCTTTTCTACTGGTTCTTCTTCTTTCCTTTTTTTCAGCCCGGGTGGGCGATGAACAGATGATGCAAATGGTTTTATCATCACCTCTGGGTCTCTTGAACATGACAGTTTACATTAGGATGATTTTCAACTTACATTGGCTTTTCATTTCAAGTTCTGATAGTGTTTCTTTTTCCATTCGTAGTTATGGTATCGAGCCGGCAATGGAAGTAGTTCTCAAGGAGCATTAAGTCCCTTGTTCTACAATTTAGTCATCTTTAGCTCGAGTAGTTGCTTACTTCATATATGCATCTCTCACAATTTGCACAGGTTGGACGAGGAGATTGTCATTTCAGAGAATATTGTTGCCATTAGAGAGGAGACACTTGGGACAGCGAATCATGATGAGGATCAAAAGAAGCAGGAAGGAATTGGAGCAGGAAGTTCAGGCCTCTAGATAAGTTACTGGACACCAGCTCTTGCATCTTAGAAGATGGTGGCATCAAGGTACTGTAATTCTGATGATGTACATATGTTCCGCGGGCATGAAACGAAGTCAAGAGAGGAAATAAATTAGGACTATTTGTTTGTGCGGGAGAGCAACAGGAAAGCCACGCCATACTGGAATCCTAGCTTATTGGTGTGGGTATTGGAGCACGAAAAAAGTTTCATTTTGTACGGCTTCTTGAAGGAAATAGAGAATGGACCAGCTTTGTCCTCTTTTGTGGGTTGCAAAGGGCAAATAGGCCCTTAAATGGCCATTCCATTGCCAGTAAGCTATCGACCTATAGTAACCTTTGCGGATTAGAGACAAAATCTAAATTTTTTTCTTAAGAGCGAATGAACTATAGACGTTTTGAATTCTCGTTTACGGGTTGTCTCAAATTGTCTTCCTACAGCTTCATAAATCAACTTGAATTTTGTATCCAGCGAAGCAGTGGATGCAAATTGGGAATGAGATGTTTGAATTCTGTTTCTTGAGTAAGGCCCAAAAATCGGTCTGAACTTCCAGTATGGAACTCACACTAGAAGCATATAGTAGAACCTTCCTAGCGAAATGTCCACGCTTATGTTAGTTCCTCTGTGAATGTTACGGGACATATGCTCTGAGTCTGACTGGAGTAAAATTTAGTTAGACTGAATGATCAGAAATTGGAAAAAGAAAAGGAAGATTTTTGGTGCCGACATCTTCAATATTGACGTGGTAAGTTACGGACAAGCATCGGAAATTGGCACAGGTGGATCAGACACGGAACCATTGAGGATGCGTGAAACAACCCATGAATTGGGTGCATCCGTGAAATGTATCCCATCCCAGCTAATTCGATCCTGAGGATCACCGCAAGCGTCTCCATGAATGGTGGTTCCGTTCACCTGTACCGACATTCCACACCTCACAAAGGTTGGCATGAAGCTACCACAGCAGTAGTTTAGTGGATCGACAAAACTTGATACCCGATATCATCAATTATTAGCACAAAATTTGTACACCACATTAGTATTAGTCCAAATGAAACATTAGGCAAAACAGACCATCTGTTTTAGCAGGACCGCTAGTTTCGCTCTACATTTTTCTGTAGTTTCTTCTCATTAAGTGTAGCCTGAGAGAGCTAGTACCCTTTGATATGCAGAAGATGACCTTGATTTTTAGCATCACTGATCAGCGATAGCTTGGCTGAATATGCGTCCACGTATGTGAATGCAGCCATGGAGAGATTATTTCTTACCCGGTTCACCCTTTCTTTAAGATGCTGGTTGAATTCTTCAACTACATTGTTTTGGTAAGCGACGCAGCCATTCTGGTCAAGGGTGCCATTATATGATAGAGCCATGAAAGGCAAGCATCCAACTGGACTGGTGTTATGTATCCAGATAGACGATGTTTTGTGCATTTGGTTGCAAACGAATTGTCAGACGATGAGATCATTTTTTCACATTCCCATCAGTTCGCTCTCGTAGCACTTCTTCCCCTCTGGTTATTTTCACACTTCCACTAATTCAGAGATGATGGTTTTATGTGATGGGCTTAAGGCCCGTCCGCCCATGTTGGGCCTAAAAGCCTGGCCCACAAAATTAGGGCCCATGGATGGAGGGATATGATGAAGGGGCACGATTCCTTTTTGGAGGGAATGTATATAAGGGAGGAAAGAGAGGGAGGACGCACCCTTTGGCATTTTGACGTACGTTCCTCTCTCTCTCTCCCTCCAAAAGAAAGACTAAGGCAAAAGGAGACGCCGTCTTCCCTTCAAGGCCAATCGACGTCATCGGATCGAACGGGATCGGTTTTCTCTTCCTCTTATCGGCGTTGGTGTTTAATCTGTGGTTAACAAGGTACGCTCGATTCCGTGGTGTGCTTTAGGAACGGTGATACATGTTTTTCCCGGGCTTGTCTTCCGCATTCGTTTTAAGGGTTCGATTTAGTGTCGAATCCGTTTTTTGGGAATCCGACATTCCCAACATTGGTATCAGAGCCCTAGTTCATGTTTTCCCGATCCCTTTGATGTTTATGAATGATTTTTGATTGAATTTTCGCGAAATTAATCGGCCGACACCGATCGGGGCAAAAAATCCCGACACCCGAGCACTGTTCATCCATTTTTTTTTTTTTTCGAGTTTCTGTAAGTTGAAATCGATTTCTGAAGGCATAGGGTGAAAGAGCTCGTCGAGACGAGTCTGTCGATAGGTCGTGCGCCGTCGGGCGACGTCGGATGCGCTCACATGCGCGGCCAGAAGCCGCTGCGCGTGGGCGCGACACGCCCAAAGCACTGGCTCGGCCAGCGCGTGCGCCACACACGCCGGTCGGCGAACCGGCACGTGCGCGGCACCGCCGGCTGGCGAACCGGCACGTGTGCGGCGCCGCCCGCCCGGCAAACCGGCACGCGTCGATCGGCGAACCGACGCGTGCGTCTTTCACCATGACGTCACCCAACGGTCGGTAACCGCTGGGATGACGTCATCGATGACGTCATCGTCGACGATCGTTGGCCGGCCGGTCACCGGCCGGCGACCCGACCTGACCGGGGACCCAACCCGACTCGACATGCGCGGAAGCCTGGTGCGTGCCGCGCAGGCGCCGGCTGACGTTTGCGTGATGTCAGCCCACGCACGCACGCGGCACGTGCCGGTCGGTTCGTCCGACCCGGCCCGACTGGTCGACCGCCCCGACCGGTCCAACCGGCCCGACCCGTCGCCCGTTGACCGTTGACCGAAGACCATTGACCGTTGACCACCGTTGACTTTGACCGTTGACCCTGAAAAAAAAAAAAAAAAAAAAAAAGGATTTTTTTCTTTTTCAATTATGTCTATGTGAGTTATAAGTAATCCATTGTTTATATTCTACATTTGTTACATGAATCATGGAAAATTATGTATTTTCCCTTATGTTCATTATGGATTATAAGTGATCCATTTTTAGTTATGCATTTGTTGCAGGAACTATAATGCATTATGCACGGATACCTGCAATCCCGAGAACGAACAAGGGAAGTGCAAGACTTAAAAGGCTGATGACAGAGTTAGCTAATTATCGGTGGCATGACGGTGATTTAGTATCATATGTGGTCAGGGTCAATCAGATGATACAGGAAATCATCTGGAATTGTTATCTTATGCCGGATTTTGAGAAGGTGCCGGCTTTGATGAACACTTTTCCACCTGAATGGCAAACAGTGTTAGATCGGCTATGGGAGGTCAACGTGGTCCCGGGTTATAGGAGGCTAGTAGTAACTTTTGTTAGAGAATACTATAGGATTGAGTTAACCAAAACTTCAACCCTTAGATTGAGCGCCACATGGCATAGACTGAATGCGCCTTGGAGGTGACATGAAAGCTCTCCAAAAGTTTTTCCATGGTTGGCAAATGTGCCTTCAAATTTCTTGGATATTTTGACTGATAGATTAGAAGGAACATTCCTTATTTGTTTCTTAGATTAGTTTGAGATGTTTTTGGGTGTGAATATCTCTTTCTATGTTGATATTTCTTCTTTGTATAGATTACTTAGTGTAATGGATAGTTGTATTATGTGAAAGCATTATTATTCTATTGGATGTCAAATATTATTTGCTTTCTTGTTATTGTCGATCTTGTGGGTAGTTCATAGAAGTTTTTGTAACTTCATAGAATTTATTTTGCATAAAACAATTATATTAATAATAATTTTGAGTTAGGATTTTGGAGGATGATTGGAAACATAGTGACCTTTTGATTCTGAAACCTTACTTGAAATTGTTCATTAATATGATGGGTCTTGTGCAAAGTGGATGCATAAATGATATGCATTAATTATTCGTGCATGGAAGTCTGATGTGTTCAGATCGATGGTTTCAACAACTAAGAACATAATTGCTGATATGAACGGCAATAATTGTGAAATATTGAATATGAAGATTCAATGTATGCTGGAAGAGCAAGAAGCACTAGAGGCTCTTGACCATGTTATGGAAGATCTTGAGGATGCCGTGCGCCACCTTGAGCTAGTAGAGGACCGCTTAACGGCATTTGAGCCGAAAATGGACATTTGGAATGCTGGTTCTAGCTCAGAAAGGGCTTTGAGCTCTAAGCACAAGCGTATTGATTCGTTCAATATGTGGGAATGCAAAGGATCAAGTCCTTATTGCAAGAAATCAAGATTTAACCAACACAAGAGAGGAAAACGTTCTCAAGTGAAGAAAATGTCGATGGTGAGGTGTTACAATTGTGACAAGAAAGGTCACTATGCTCGCAAATCGTTGTGAGCCGAAAAGGTAAACACCTCTTGTACATTTGAGAACTTTACTTATGTGTCAAGTTCTGTATTATTGGCTGAATCCAATCATTTGTGGACTGTAGATTCATGAGCGACAGATCATGTAGCGAAGGATAGAGAATCCTTCGTGGAATTCCGACGAGTACCAACTGGAACTAAGTGTATCTATGTGGGAAAAAACTCAAGAGCTGAAGTTAAAGGAATTGGCACCTGCCAATTGAACATGCGTGGTGGACGCACATTGTTCCTACATGATGTTCTATATGCTCCAGAGATTCGTCGAAATTTAGTGTCTGTTTTTGGTGTTGGTCAAGCTTGGCTTTAATATGAACTTCTATAATAGAGATGTAGATTTGTATTTGGATACAAATTACTATGGTTGTGGTCACTTTCTGGATGGTTTTATTGTACTAAATGTTGACTGTGGTGATGTCAATATTTGTTATTCCCTTGTTTCATATCTTCTACTTCATATGATAATGATGTGATTATGTGGCATGCTAGACTTAGTCATATTGGCCAACAGCGTATGAATAGATTAGCCAAAGAGGGCTTGTTGGGCAACATTGAAAAAGTCGATTTGCCCATATGTAAGCATTGCCTAGAAGGGAAAACGACAAGGAAACCATTTAGAAAAGGTAAAAGAGCTGAATTTGCTCTGCATTTAATCCATTCTGATGTCTGTGGTCCAATGAATGTGAGAGGAAGGCATGGGGCTATTTATTTCATCACTTTTATAGATGATTATACTCGATTCGGATATGTCTATTTGATTTCTCATAAATCTGAAGCATCAAGTTGTTTCAAAAGGTTTATGAACTTGGTAGAAAGCAATTAGACAAGAAAATAAAAGCATTGAGATCCGATCGAGGTCGAGAATATTTATCTGATGAGTTCAGAAAATTATGTGATGAAAAAGGAATAGAAAGACAGTTGTCTATTCCATATACTCCTCAACAAAATGGTGTTGCGGAGAGAAGAAACAGAATCCTACTGGAAATGGTTATGTCCATGATGGCACATGCTAATTTACCTATCACTTTTTGGAGTGATGCGTTGTTAACTGCTGCCTATATACTTAACCGGGTGCCTTCCAAATCAGTTGCTTCCACTCCATATAAGTTATGGACAGGTAGAAAATCGGACTTAAGTTTTCTTAAGCCATGGGGTTGTGCTACCTATACTCATGAATCCTCTCACAAGTTTGGAAAATTGGGTCCCAAAGGAAAGATGAGTATTTTAATGAGATACTCTGAACACTCGAAAGGGTATATGTTTTCATAGGTGAGCAGGAAAGTTGGAGTATAACTGAATTTGAATCACGGGATGTCACATTCTTAGATGATGAATTTCCTAAGAAGGGCGAAATAGGAGACGATTACTCCCTATTTGAAACCTTGGATCAAGATAATGATATTAGTGGAGTTCGTCCAAGTGGGAGTAATATAAGAAGTGATGAATTGAATTCAACTCATTCTCAATTGCAACCACATGATGAGACGGCATCATCATTATCTAATCCTAGTGGGAGCATAATGGGGAATGATGTGCAAAATGTACAATCTCCCATACGGCGAATAATTCACCAAAGTATTCCCCGTCAACGTTTTGACATTGAAGGGGAAACTTTTATGGTTGCTCCACAAGATGAGAATGAGCCCAGAAATATTAATGAGGCTCTAAATTGCCCTAGTAAGGAAAAATGGATTCATGCAATGGAAGAGGAAATGGAGTCAATGAAGTCAAACCATGTTTGGGAACTGGTTGATCTTCCAAAAGGGACGCAAAGCTATTGGGAACAAGTGGGTTCTCAAAATAAAGTGAAAAGCTGATGGCTCGATAGAAAGGCATAAGGCTCGCCTTGTGGCGAAGGGGTATAATCAACAGAAGGAATTGATTATGAAGATACATTTTCTCCCGTAGTGAGATTTACCTCAATTCGCATTATTCGGCAATAGTGGTTAGTATGGATCTTGAGTTACATCAAATAGATGTAAAGACTGCTTTCCTCAATGGAGAATTAGAAGAAAAAATATATATGGAACAACCTGCTGGTTTCATAGTGAAAGGCCAAGAAGAAAAGGTATGTCGACTTTTGAGGTCGATATATGGCCTTAAGCAGTCATCAAGACAATGGTATATACGTTTTCATAATGCCATAATGGCATATGACTTAACAATGATAGATGAGGATCATTGTGTATATATCAAAAGATCCAGAGATCAATTTGTGATCATATCATTATATGTTGATGATATACTAATTGCCGAGAGTAATATGGAGTTTGTTAACACCGTCAAGAGTTGGTTATCTTCCAACTTTGAGATGTAGGATATGGGTGAGACTGCATACATTCTTGGAGTTAAGATTTCAAGAGATCGTTTGAAGAGATTGTTATCTCTTTCGCAAGAAACATATATAAACAAGGTTCTTGAACGATTTCGTATGCAAGATTGTAAACCCATAGACATTTCTATTGCAAAAGGTGAAGGATTGAGCCATAGACTGTGTCCAAGGACTCCACAAGAGAAGGAACAAATGAAACATGTTCCTTATGCTAGTGCTGTTGGGAGCTTGATGTACGCTATGATGTGTACAAGACCTGACATATATTTTGCAGTTGGAATGGTGAGTAGATACCAATCCAATCCAGGTCAAGCATATTGGAAAGCCGTTAAAAGAATACTAAGGTATCTAAAGGGAACTGCTGATTATACGCTGAGTTATCAAGGAAAGGATCTGCGAATTGAAGGCTATTCAAATGCTGATTGGGGAGGAGATTTAAATGAAATGAAATCTACCTCTGGCTTTATTTTCTTACCGAATAATGGCACCATATGTTGGAGCAGTAAGAAACAAACGTGTATAACCTTGTCCACGATGAAAGTTGAGTTCGTGGCATTATCAGCAGCAATATAAGAAGGTGTTTGGCTTAAGAGATTTTTTGGATCATTTAGGTGTTATTGGAAGTGCTGCAGATTAATTGTTGGTTAATTGTGATAGCCAAGCAGCAAAAGCGTACACCAAAGATCCAAAATATCATGGCAAGACCAAACATATAGATACTAAGTATAATCTTGTCAAAGATATGATTGCATGAAAAGATGTGAACTTACAGTACATATTACGCATAGAATGGTAGCAGATCCTATGACAAAGCCAATACCTAGAGATGTGTTTTGTAGCCATATGAAATCTCTAGGATTGCGTAGAGGCTGATGTACTGAATATTGTAATTTCCTAAGTGTTCACATTTGATGAATTTGTGTTTTCATCATTAATGCCTATGAATCTTTGTTTAATCTTTATGCATCTTAATGCTCAGTGCATTATTTTAAGTTGAGAAAGTATGTCGGACAGATATAAGATTAGCCCACTCACACGGGTAATCGCCTCTATTTACTGTGTAATAAATAAATATGAGACTGTTTTTAAGCTTATTATCTAGGTGATAATCGAGAGCTCAAGCTTAAAATACGTATGTCGCCTTAACTGGGTGTTAAGATGAGGACATAATACTTATTATGTCCGAAAGTAAAATACCCCACATATTTTACTTTATTTGTCTATGATGCCAGATGTGAGTTCTGATGAATTTTGTGAATGAGTAGATACATGAACTCAAGTTAGACATTGGGTATATCTGAACTATCATCTGTACGGTATTGAAGGTGTAGACATACGCTTCATGGGAAAGGAGTTAATACCGTAATACGTATTTCATACTACGTATGCATGAGACGACCAATAAGAGTGGCAAAAGTTTGATCTCAACTTTTATGTCATGTGAGACTCTTGAGGAAAAGAGTTCTTCAATTTTTAGTCCCCTCATGACTCTTACTTATTCTCAAGATTTCTATTTAGTGTTTGCTATCTTAGGATGTTGCCAATAGTCATGAGTTGATTCGATCTAATGGGACATTTCTAGAAAAGCAAGCTGAACTGAAATTGAGAGTTTGAAGGAAAGAGGAAGATCGAATTTGGAGAATCACATTATAGTTTTGTATTCACTGGTTAACCAATTATGACTGTCTTTGAGATAATCATAATTGTGAATACAATATATATATATATATCATTGTTTAAAAGAGATCAAGAGAGATATAAATGTGATCGATCGATCTAGGGAACTGCATACTAAATCTACTCAGGAAGTGATGCCCATTATGAGCTGCTATATATTCCTAACAGATGTATAGCAACGAGCTCTTAAAATATGCTGGTCGCACTGATTATTCACCGGTATGAATGTTGAAGAGAGGTAAAGAGAATCATGTTCGGCCCACCACGCGCGAGTGGGAGATGATGGTTTTATGTGATGGGCTTAAGGCCCGTCCGCCCATGTTGGGCCTAAAAGCCCGGCCCACAAAATTATGGCCCATGGATGGAGGGATATGATGAAGGGGCACGATTCCTTTTTGGAGGGAACGTATATAAGGGAGGAAAGAGAGGGAGGACACACCCTTTGGCATTTTGACGTACGTTCCTCTCTCTCTCTCCCTCCAAAAGAAAGACTAAGGCAAAAGGAGACGCCGTCTTCCCTTCAAGGCCAATCGACGTCATCGGATCGAACGGGCTCGGTTTTCTCTTCCTCTTATCGGCGTTGGTGTTTAATCTGTGGTTAACAAGGTACGCTCGATTCCGTGGTGTGCTTTAGAATCGGTGATACATGTTTTTCCCGGGCTTGTCTTCCGCATTCGTTTTAGGGGTTCGATTTAGTGTCGAATTCATTTTTTGGGAATCCGACATTCCCAACAAGAGACACTAGTATTGCGGTTTTAGAGTTATGTGAAGATATTCCCTTGTGTCAGTCATGAATGGAGCATGAGGTGCAACGACAACAACGAATTTGCTGTCAAGAGTGCCAAGAGGGCAAGAGGACATGTTTAATTGGTTTTTGAAGCATGTCAAGTGAATATAAGGCATTTTAGAAGAATATAGCGAGGGAAATCAGTAGATGATGTTGTCAATCATGATGTGCATGTTTTGAGTAATTCTTGAATTCTTTTTTGACCAATTTGACGATCGATGCATTTCCTGTTCTTTGAACTCCAACTGTGAATTTTCGTAGATCATATTGCTCCTATAAATTAAAGAATAACAAATTCTTGGCATTTATGTGTTTATTCAGCTGTGAATGATATAGATCTTACAAGAACAAACTACCTACTGAGTCTTGAGCAAATAGGAACATTTTCTAAAGCATTCAAAATCATTGGTTTGGGTTTCTTTCCGACTCATTTTTCAACATGCCAAAAGGGCGAAATCTAACTCCCACAATGTGTCTTGTCCAAAAAAAAAAAAAATGCTACACTTTGTTTTCTTTATCTTACCATAGAAAAATCCAGAAGAGCTTCTAAGTGCCTAGTGCACATAAAGAACATCGCAATAAATATGTGCTTTCAAACTGCAAAAAACTTTCACTTCATTTATCCCACAAACAGAAGTCATATGCACGTGCAAAACATGTCAAATTCATGAATAACCCAACCAATATATTCACATTTGCCAAATCTCAAAACATGCCAAATTGTACTTGAACAACCAAAATAAATCAGCTGCACATGTCTCGGGACATTGCGCTTTTGTTCATAAACTATGGTTTTGGGATATTCCTCTTGGGTTAACTTTGCACTTGATTTAATCTTGCTCAACCAAAAGAAGTCAGTTAATCCATGAATTAAGGTAGCTTGAGTCGATAGTAGGTTCCTAATGGACAGAAGTTGTCCCTCTAAATCCGATATCTCTTTGGATGTTCTGCAAGAGGAACAATAAATAAAAATCAAATTAGTACAATAAACAAAAATCAAATGAGCGAATTCCCAACTTAATCAACTGCCTATCGTCAGATTTATTTTGCTGAAAAGTCCTAAACCTATGGCAGTTTTGCCAATTCAGTCCTAAACCTTTCAATCTTGCCGATTAAGTCCTAAACCTTTTGTCAGTTTGCCAATTGAGTCCATCTGGCCAATTTTGGCTGGAAAATGCTAACGTGGACGCTGATGGTGCTACGTAGAACTGCCGGTGCTGATGTGGACAATTTCTAATAATATTTAATAATATTTTTAATATTATTAAAAAAATTGATTTTTTAAATATTTTCTGTTTTTTCCTCTTTTTTTCTTTTTTTTTTTTTGGCTTTTCCCTTGCCCTTTTCCGGTGGCCGGCCATCGGCCACCCCAGCCCGGCTAGCCTAGCTTGCCACGGGCGAGCCGGGCCGGGCGACAACGACGCCGCCGTGTGAGGCCAGCCCCCCGGCGAGGGCGGCCTCGCCGATTTGGCGAGGGGGAGCCCTCACCGGGGCTCGCGTCCTTGCTCGGGTGAGCGTCGGCCTCGCCCTGGCCGGGCGGGCAACGGCTGGCCACCGGCCACGGAGTCGACGCCCGGCCGGCCGGGGCGAGGGCCGGCCTTGCCAAATCTAGTATGGGCGAGGCCGACGCTCGCCCGGGCGAGGGTGAGCCTCGGCAAGGGCCCCCTCGCCAAATCGACAAGGCCGGCCCTCGGCGGGGCCGGGCTGGCCTTGCTCGCCACGGGCGAGGCCCGGCCGGGCGAGGCCCCCTTGCCCCGGCGAGGGCCGGCCTCACTAGATCCCCTCGCCAGGGCTCGCCCTCGCCCGGGCGAGCGTCGGCCTTGCCCAAGCTAGATCTAGCGAGGCCGGCCCTCGCCGGCCAAGGCTGCCTCGCCCGACTCAGCCTCGCCTATGGCGGGCGAGGCTAGGCTGGCCGGGCCATGGCCGGCGGCCGGCCACTGGAAAAGGGCAAGGGAAAAGCCAAAAAGAAAGAAAAAAAAAAAGAGGGAAAAAAACAAAATATATTTTTAAAAATAAAAAAATATTAAAATATTATTAAAAATTGTCCACGCGGTGCCAAGAATCCTATATGGCACCGCCGGCGTCCACGTCAGCATTTTCCGGCCAAAATTGACCGGATGGACTCAATTGGCAAACTGACAAAAGGTTTAGGATTCAATTGGCAAGATTGAAAGGTTTAGGACTGAATTGGCAAAACTACAATAGGTTTAGACTTTTCGGACAATTCTCCTAGATCTTTTGGTACCATGATGGGCTTAGAAAACCATTGGCTAACATGCAATGTTGGTCACGCCTAATCCAGTGAACGATGAGCTTGTGAAGTCACTTCGGGAATGCTGCATAATTAGCATGAACACTTTTCCGCATTTCCTCAGCGGAAGCTTTCTTGAGGTCCAAGAGGTAGGAGCATAATTGTCTTATTTTTTGCAAGAAAGTGACAAAAACTTAAATGAAACATTACACATATTGATTGTCTACATACCATATAGTGAAAAATTGCAACTCGAACATAAATTATCCGTGTTCTTTGTGGCGTTCCGTCCTGATTTTGATGAATGGACTAAGTCTTGTGTGTACCAATTTACACTGATTGCATGAGAAAATTTGAAAGCATATCATATCTCAAACCATTGATTGCATGAGAAAATTTCCAGACACGTTCCACCTTCTCAGCTTCTTATTAAAGTTTTCTTGTTCAGGAACCGAATCTGTCCAAGCAAAAATAGAAAAATGGAAACTTAAGCCAACCACTTCTCCGTGTTTGCCTCGAGCGAGGCTAAGACATCTATAGATACCAAACGACCTCGCATCAATATAACTAGTCACACATCAATTTGATCCATATAGCGTAAGTCACAGCACTTCCAACTCCTTCCAGGATGTCTATGTAAATCGAAGGGCAATCAAAGAAGGAAAAACAAGTAAAGCCAACCATTCAAAACTTCACCAACTAGTTACTTGCTTAACTACTTGAAAGATACGTGGAAAAACAACATTCATCTGTAAAGATATACTTGGTGAATATGCACATCACCTGAATGTGTAAAAAGAAGAAACTACACCGACAATGCTGTCCG